>CM070842.1:20915473-21515473 GCA_036326025.1 Chrosomus eos
GCAGGACCAAAAAAATGTGTGTCCAATCATTGCATTGGGTCCGAATGTAATGATTGGATGTCTTGCCTGTCAACATGTGCTTCCATTCCTCCACACACCTCTCGCACAGACATCACACGTCATCAGCGCTTCAGTAAGAGTTAAACAGACGTCAGTCACGGAGCGTCACAAACAAACAGCAGCCGCGTTTCACAGTTCCTCCTGAACCAGAACAATGAGCTTACGCTGCTTACACACATCTCTTAACTGTGATTTAGAGACGAAAACCTATGACGATGTTCATGTTTTAGCAGTCAGCATATTGAAATGTTATGTGCTTTGAGACATGAGGTAATTCAACACCGTCTCTCTGCGAGCACGATTATGTGTTTTGGAGGAGGCGTAGCGTAGCTTTAGGGTCTGTTTACACCTGACCACTTCATGGTTTTCTGTGATCTGATAGCTATCCGATCGTGAAAAGACCAGGAGTAAATGCCCTCTGAAACGCATTCGAGATGGGTTTTGGAATCCGATCGCTCAAACCACTTCAGGGGAGGTCTGGGCCGCATTTCAGACGAAACTAGAAAGTGTAAATGCATCTGGTTGGTGAAACCACAATTTTACTCCTCCTAAAAATGCTAAAAAATAAAATGTGACGGTGACGTGAACTCCATTAAATCTGCATATAGGGTGGGAATTGAAGATCGGATTTATATCCGTTATGCGAAAACACATTTTTGTGACCAGGTGTAAATGGAATATAGTTTTGATAAATCAGAGAGCTATCCGATCTGAGCAAATGCATGAAGTGGCCAGGTGTACACAGCCCGTTAGAGGCGCTCTAAAGGGAGGGCGGGATCGCCTGCTTTCAAAGCTAGCATTCTATTGCTAACCACTCTGAAATTACCTAAATAATTAAACTTTAGATAATTTAACACCGCCTAACGATGATCAATAGATTTGTTACAGTGTTTACTGATATGTGTTAATAGTTAAAACAAATATGTTAGCTCAGGTTAACAGATATGGCTTTTGATTTTAATAATGTATTAGTAAATGTTAAAATGAACTAAGATGGAGTATTTTTCATTGTTAGTTTATGTTCACTATTATAGTTAACTAATGTTTAGTAAAGTGTTACCAATATTTGTATTATTTTCGGGTAACATTATAATAGACAGTGTCCTTGTTACATATGTTACTGTAGTAATAACAGTCAATTATGCATACTTACATGGAATTAACCCCTCACCCTATAGTGCATAAATGTTATTTAATATTACTCAGTATTTAATTACACTGTAAAAAGGACACCTTTAAATAAAGTATTTTTTTATCATTTAAGATTGACATGTGTTTGGGACAAATATATAACAATAAAAACAAGAAATCATGAAATGCATTTTAAAAGTAGTAAAAAAAAAAGTAGTAGTTTGAAAGCATGGTAAACGTTTCCAAGAAAGTTTAATGTGACCGTTATATTAGAACAGGAAATACAAATACTGTAAGTTTTAATAAAAATCAACCCCTGGGACAGGAAAGTGTCAAAGTTGAAGATACACTCATTTATATCCAGTCAGTCATGGGAGTTGTTTGATAAAGATTTACAATGAAAGCCATGGAAACGGCAATGTCACTGTGGATAACTGTCGAAAACATGATTTCAAGCCATTTAATCATTCTGGATGTGGATTTAACCGTTTGACCCCACATCCCAAGCGCTGTTTGCTTTCCTCTATTTTAAAACGGTCATCTGTTCGTCCGTGTAAGATATGTTTATACCAAAACCCAGATTCCAAAAACTGTATATTTTCTTTCAATATAACACATACGAGTCCATCCTGAAGACAGAGTGAGCGAGACTCCGGGGAATTCTTGGAGGTCGACATTTTAATACTGGTAATTACGTTCCAATCTTCCTGTGAATCCACCTGTAAAATTGTATTAGCCATGCGATTTCCCATGGTCCTGTGGGAGAGCGGCCCAGTGCGGAAGTCCTGTTCTGGATGTTTGATTATTTAATCAGAGAGTGATCTTAGGTCTCACACATTTCTCAAGGTCATGGGAGTTTCCACAAAGAGTTGTGTGTGGATATTACAGCGCTCTGATGATGATGATGATGATGATGATGATAATGATGATGATGATGGTGGCTGTTTTAAGTGAGCCCTGGTGCATTATAGTTCATGAATGGAGATATAGATAGACAATTATAATATTGTGGGTCTTGGGGATTAGAAAGAATAAACGGTCTGTAACAGAAAAACTTTCCTTTTAATTACTGTAGATAAAACAAAAACAGTTATTTATGTTAACGCTAAGCATGCAGAAACTTCACAGTATTGCATATTGCTAAATCTAACATCACCCTGATTATAAAGTAATGAAAAATATACATTTTCACCCAAGATTTCAACGTAATAAAGAAGTTTTTCTGGCCTAATACTATTGAAATAATGTTTTACAGTAAAAGTATACATGCATTGACTTTTTAAATATAAATTTTCACCCTAATCATAAAGTAAGAAGTAATTACTGTCCACTTAAATATAATTGAAATATATATTTAAAGTCCCTCTGTAGTCAATCATTTTATCACTTCAAACTCATCTTTGATCACCAAAATTACATATTTAAATGTTTTTTCCTTGAAAAAAAAATCATAATGCCTTTAAATAGCTTGAATATAACTCGACCCCTTGCCTCATTTAGTATACGCTGTTGAATATGCAAATAAATGAGCCCCGCCTCCACTCACTCACTCACAGATCCACTGGTTGACGATCACACGTTGATCTAATTACGGTAGTTTGTGACATCAGAAACACCAGTGATTTCAAACCATGGTTTTGAGACTGTCTTTTAAGTTTTAAGCAGAAAATACTCAGCAATGCTGTCGACTTATGCATTTGTGCATGGTTTGTCTTAAAGCATATTAAAAACACCACATAGACATATAAACAGCATTAAAAAACTTGATTTTCACCACAGGAGGACTTTAATATGCAAGCAATGTTTACTGTATATGTTTTATGCATTTAAGTTTAATATTCTTTTACTTTAAGATTTTTACACTCTTAAAGTTTTAACATATGGGAAGGTTTTGGGTTTACAAAAACCTGATGAACATGATATAATCCTGAGGCAATAGTGCAACACAAAACAAAACTATCCAACAAACTCTATGACATTTGTCTGAAGATTGACTTTGAGAATTGAAGATTTATCACCGCGTGACTCATTCACTCGCACATCCCTCGCTTTGGCCGGTCGCCATCATGCTGAAACTAGCGCTGCCATGTTAGCACATTTTCTCAGATGACGGTGAAGTTGTGTCTTATTAGTTCGCACAGCGGGTCTACATTTTGGTCCAGAATGTTGATATGTTGGAGCAGTGAGAACATTCAGGGCAGATGTTTTCAGGGCTATACGATCACGCATTACAGCTCCATCAGCTGATCAGGTACAGCAGGGGCTTCAAAACTAGATGAGTTATAGCCTATAGACTGTGACATCTATTCACTTATAATCCGTCGAGGACAATGCTAAGAACTAGATTTAAAGACATGTGAGAGTGGTTCTTAACACTTGAGCTTTGAGGGCTGTTGTCAGGATGTTGTTAAGGGACTCTGAGTGGTTGTTAGCAGGCTAGGCAGTTGCTAGCATGTTCAGAGGGGGTATTAGATTGCTATGCTTGGTTAGCATGCTATGTGCCCTGACAGCACACACACATTGCGGAGACTTCGTGTTTTCACCTGCAGAGTGTTTATTCATCTGCAATACTTCTCTCAAACGTTTACTGTCAGATGTTAATAGACATTTAGAACATGTCTGTAAAGACCAATTCACACTGCAAATAGACCGATTTCACAGATTGAACATGTTCAGTCGTTGTTTGTCGTTGTGGAATGTCTGATCAGTGACGTACTGTAATATGGTGATTATCGGGGTCTGTAAGTGTGAATTGGTCTTAAGGCGTTTATGATTTTGTATATATGTAAAATTTATATTTTAAAGACATTACCTGTACAAAATGCTTTCCAGATGAAGCACTCTTTAACAGACATCTTGGAGACATATGTGTTATCCTGGTGGTTAGCATGTTTTGTGGTTGCTAGCGCATTCTGAGTGATTGTTAATGTTGCAGTTGCTAGCATGTTCTGAGCATTTTTTAACGTTGCGGTTGCTAGCATGTTCGAAGTGGTTGTTAGCATGTTGCGGTTGTTAACGTGTTCAGAGTGTTTGTTAGCATGTTGCGGTTGTTAACATGTTCAGAGTGGCTGTTAGCATGTTGCGATTGTTTACATGTTCAGAGTGTTTGTTAGCATGTTGGGGTTGTTAATGTGTTCAGAGTGGTTGTTTGCATGTTGCGGTTGTTAACGTGTTCAGAGTGGTTATTAGCATGTTGTGGTTGTTAACGTGTTCAGAGTGGCTGTTAGCATGTTGCGGTTGTTAACGTGTTCAGAGTGTTTGTTAGCATGTTGCGGTTGCTGAGTGGTTGTTTGCAAGTTATGTGGTTGCTAACAGACGTAGACCAGTGAGAGCTGTGTGTGTAAACCTCACTCCCCTAATCTCAAGACTGACGCTAGAAGCTGTGGTCTTTAGCCTCCTTGTTAGAGCGCCCGCCTCCCATGTGGACGGGCCTGGGTTTGAGTCCCGCTTAGAGCAGGCGGTTCGAACTTGAGGGCCTACACTAGCGTGTTCTGAGTGATTGTTAATATGTTACGGCTCCTAGCATAAATGGCTTTTAGAATGTTATGTGGTTAGCATGCTATGCGGTTGCTAGCATGTTCTGAATTGTTGTTAGCATTATAGATATGTATACGTAGATGCCTCATAAGAGACTGTTTCTATGGGCTGAAATATAAGCTGTCAGCCATATTGGATTGGTCAAATGAGCACTTGAGAGCAAGTTGACTGTTCGTCTGCAAACCCAGTTATTCAGTACTGTGTACTGTATGAATATCTACATCTGCAATAGACGTAGTAGACGATTTTAATAGGACTTTTAATGTTTTTTACCGTGTGTGACTACAGCATCTGAAATGTTGACTGTTCTAAGATGGTGGGCACACTGATGTGTCTGGAGCAGTCGAATTTTTTAGGTTTCTGTGTTTAGATATCAATGGCTAGCATACTATGCGGTTGTTAGCGTCTTCCAAGTATGCATTTGCTAGCATGTTCTAAGTGGTCCGTTTTTTGTGGTTTCTTCCACTTCATAGGTAAGAACTTCCATGAAACTAAACTTTAGTCCATTCAGTTACAGATTTAGCCTTAATTGTAACACTTGACATTACAAAAGGGCCCACAAAAGTGTCGCTATCTTGAGCAAAAACAGGCCTAGTGAGATATAAAGGTTTGAAATGACTACAGAGTGGAACATAAACACTCTTCACTTGCTTTAATACTTACTCAAGAAAACAAAATATTACCATAATTGTTTTGTAACCCCCCTGACAAGACCTTGTGGGAACAGCATGAGGAATTTTCAGCTGAATGGGGAGAGACCTCAGTCTGTCCTCCTTCTCCCCCAATCCAGACGAGGGCCCTTTGTGTGCCGTGAAAGCGTTCCCATCAGAAGCCTCCGTCAGACACAGGCATGAAATCTGTGCCACCTCCCTCTCAGGGCCGGCTGTCCTCTACACACACACACACACACACACACACACACACACACACACACACACACACACACACACACACACAACACACACACACACACACACACCACACACACACACACACACACACACACACACACACACACACACACACACACACACACACACACACACACACACACACACACACACACACAATCGCTAAAGGGTTAACCTTTAACATGCCTCCAATGTTCAGATAGTTGTGGTTTAAATAACTCTCATTAAACTTACTCTGAACTAATATCAAGATCTCTGTCAGTTTAATTACAGATACAGATCTGCAAACAGCAAGACAAGTGAAATGCAAATACGTTGATTCAGTATCCAAAACAATTCACCTGTAACGGTGAGTTTATCGTTTTAATCTACAACCGAGCTCTTGTTAGCAAACTAGATTTTTTACATTGCTAGGGTGTTGTGGGTGGTTGCCAGGGTGTTGCTAGGTGGTTTCTAGGGCATTGTGGGTAGTTTTCACGTAGATTTTCTAATCCTATATTGTCTATGATATCCTGGTCTCTAGAAATTTCACCGCATTCGATCATTTAGAAAAGTAAATAGCACAGCTTTCCTCAACAAGACATAGGAAATGAGGTATCGTATGAGGTGAGGTGTGTCCGTAGCACATGTTAGCCTACATACTAGAGGTAAAGGGTTTGTTGAAGTATGAAGAACAGTAATTGTGACACATTCTAAAAAATGTGGGGTTGTTTTAACCCAATTTTGGGTCAAATATGGACAAACTCAAACATTGGGTTAAAAATGTAATTCAAGTATTTAACCCAATGGCAGGGTTTGTCCATATTTGACCCAAAATTGGGTTAAAACAACAATTTTTTAGAGCAATGTTTCGTCTATGTTTATGATCTAATGAGCCGAACATGAAGGCAGAACATGTGAAGGTATAAACTGGGATGTTTGACTGCCTGCAGGTGGCACTGTAAAGCAAAGACAACACGTGACAACCTCAACCAGCAACATGACGACCTCAAGAAAACTTCAGTCATCGCTCGCATTGTTTTCTGTCTGTTAATCAATGTGACCCCAGAGGAGATTGAGATCTTGGCCCTGGACAACCATGTTTTAAAAATATTACTATTCTAAATATACATAATTCTATTGTAATTCTTTCCAATTTTGGTGCAGTTTATGGTTCAGGTTAATTAAAATGTGATTATGAATTATATAAGCAACGAACGTTTCTTTCATTTGCATTATGTTTTTAATTCTCATCTCATTTCTATAATATTTAATTCAAATGTCTTTTGAAAAAGATTGACTAGAAGAATAATAAAATTCATTATGACAATTGTGATTTCAATTTAATATTCAAAATATATGTCTTTGTACAATATTATTTCAAGTAGGTACATTGTCATTTCATTTACAAAACATTGGAAATATTTATTTTGTTTTACCCCATTTAAAATATTCAGACAAAACATGACATATAAAATGCAATGTAACAAACATGTTTTTAAGATCCAAGGCATTTGGGAAAACGAAACAAAAAAAGAAAAAAAAAAGAAAAGAAAATGTAAAAGATAATTCATATTGTTAAATCACTTCTTAAAGATAAGCATAAAGTCTGGTTTAATTTTATTGCGAATCCTTAAATCGGATGTGCTAAAATAAGACAAAGATGATGTAACACTTAAATCATAATTCATGTGAACAAAGCCGTGTGTGTGTGTGTGTGTGTGTGTGTGTGTGTGTGTGTGTGTGTGTGTGTGTGTGTGTGTGTGTGTGTGTGTGTGTGTGTGTGTGTGTGTGGTGTGTGTGTGTGTGTGTTGTGTGTGTGTGTGTGTGTGTGTGTTTTAAGACATGATGACATGATTAGAGGACTTTTAAAATTCCTATATAGGCACTATTTCCTCCATGATTTATTATAACTCTCAATAACTAATTCTGTAATTGTACAATATTCATTTAGATTAATTTGCTGTTTTTAAAAAATAGGTCTGAATTCAATGGTAGTGAGACAAAACTGGGCATCCTATGGATAAAAACACAGGACTTATCAAATGATTCCAACAAATTAAACACAATGGAATGTATGTTTACAAGTCAGCAATATAAAATATATTCTAATATAATCTCATTATTTGAAGAGCTAATAGACAGCTTTAATCTTTTATAAATTCCGGGCGTCCTTTATGTAGACATTGGATATATCTCTGATTCATGATAACCATCGTATGTGTTGCGCTCCCATTACGAAGGTGAAAAATAAAACAAATAAATAATAATAATAATAATAAAAAAGTGATTTGTTTTATAGGTTGTGAGTCCTCTGGTCTCCATGCTTCATGTGTGTGTGTGTGTTTGAGGTGTTCTGGTGTTTAAGTCCGAGGTAATGGCTGGTTAAAGCCATCTGATGGGCCGAAAAGGCCATTTTGGTCCAGTTTTGAACATGGAGAGGGTTCCTGAGCGCCTGGGCGTCACAGTTCCTCTGGCCCCGCGAGGGCTTTTTGGGACTGTCCGGTGTGGTCGCGGTTTCTGCCAGAGACCAGATCTTCGGCTTCTGAGGAGGACTCGCGTGAACCGAGGGCTCCTGCGCTGCCGGACTCTTTTTGATTCGCTCCTCGTCCGAGTTCGAGTCTTTCATAACACTGCTCATAAAGCTCTTCTCAGCTCCCGCATCCTCATATTCCTCAGACGCATCAGAATCAGTCCTGTCAGAGACTTTACACACCGACTTCTCGTCCTCCTGATAATCACAATCCTGCTTGTCTTCGATGTTTTCCGTGTCAATGTTCTGCAAGTCGATTTCCTCGTCTTCGTCCCGCTTGTCTCCGTCCTCGTTGTCACTCGTATACACATTTCCGTCCTCGTCAGTCCTCGTTTTGGGAACCCAAGTCATTTTGTTCTCCTTCTTCAGTCTCCTGCGGGCATTGGCGAACCAGGTGGACACCTGAGTGAGGGTCATTTTAGTGATGATGGCCAGCATGATCTTCTCGCCTTTGGTGGGGTAAGGGTTTTTCCTGTGTTCGCTGAGCCAGGCCTTCAGGGTGCTGGTGCTCTCTCGGGTGGCGTTCTTGGGTCGGGACGGGTCACCAAACTGATACTGGTGTCCGTATGGGTAGAAGTGTGCGTGAGTAAACCCTGCGTGCTGAATCCCAGGACTCTCTTTAAACTCGTACTGGGAGCCCTTGGGGAGAGAAAAAAAAGCAGATGTGAGCATGGTTCTGAGAGGGGAAAAAAAGCTTTTCTTCTATATTTGTAAAAAACAAAACAAAAAAAATGGATGAAAAACATGATTAACCCTAAAAAAAAAAATCAAAACTATCTTGAAGAATAAAGAATTATCCAGTGTTTTTTTTTTTTAGTATCTTACACTCCAAAATGGAAATATATAGTTTACTTTATTCTTACATGGAATAACTTTTGCTATTTAACTTTAATGTATTCAGTAAAATTAAAAAATCGTTTTCAGCATTTTGATCAGGTTAACATAACATTTAAAACTACATGAATAGGCTACATTTTCGTTGTTCTCAAGGTTTCTTAAATTGCCTTTGGATATTAAAAAAAAGTATCGATGTTACATGATAGAATCTTCAGGTAAAAATACATAAATGTAGGCTGATATTAATTTTTATGGATAAAAACGAAAACGTCATTTGTGGAACGTGAAAAAACGTTCTCTTCGTTATAAAAACATTTTTACTTAAATCTACACCGTTTCTTTTGTTTCATTTTTAAAGAAGCGAACCTATACGGTTTTAGTAATTATATGTCATAGTAGCAACATTTTCCAATTTTAAGACTTCCGCATTTTCTTAAAAATAGCCGTTTTCTTATCAAGAACATTTTAAGGCTGTATCAGGATCGTGTGTCGAACTTTAACGGGTTTTTTTTTTTTTTTTTTTTTGAGAAAAAATAACTTTTAGCATATTTTAATACTGTGTTATTTAAAGAATCAATTCGTAGATGTGAAATAAATAACATCATAAGAGAATTAGACAAGGTTTTTTTTTTTTTTTTGGTGCTTTGTAAATTAAACTTTAATTGAAGGCTATTTTTAAGTAGCTAGACTAGTGCGGTTAACAGGCGTTAGTCATCGGATAAGGATAAAATGCGAACAATATTTTCAACCTTAAAGATGCTTGTAAATCCAAATGATTATTATGTTCTTGGACTCAGAGGTTTCTTCTGCATGCACTCACCAGCTGGTTGAGTATGGAGAGGTCGCTGGAATAGGGCAGGAACGCGCTGTATCCCTGCGCGTTGGCGAACGGAGCTCCATACATGCTGGAGAGGACGCTGGAGAGCGAGCCCGACGCGTTGAGATCCGCGCCGCGACCGCCGACCGACGCGTGCCGCTCCGTGGAGTACAGCGGTCTGATGTACTTATAGCCGAGCTGCGGGAGAGACATGCTGATGCTGGGCGATGGAGAGAGTCACGGGTCTCGCCTTGACACGGAGGATTCAGAGGAACCTCGCGGAGAGTCTCGGGGAGAGTTAAAGCTCTCTCCAGTCTGAGGTGGACTGAGGTCACATTCAGATCGAGTGGGATTGTTCACAACACTCGTGTGATTGACATTTCTAGTGTCTCACAGGCCCTCCCATCCCAGAAATCTCTCTCTCTCTCTCTCTCTCTCTCTCTCTCTCTCTCTCTCTCTCTCTCTCTCTCTCTCTCTCTCTCTCTCTCCTCTCTCTCTCTCTCTCTCTTCTCTCTCTCTCTCTCTCTTCTCTCCTCTTCGTGTCTTTCGTAGTCCGATTAATTCCGACTTTATTTATTATTACCCTTTAATCATATCAACATTTATTTCCACACACAACTGGATAGTATAAACCGGATCCATATAGGCTATTGTAACAGAAACAAGACAAACATTTAGTGTGTCAGGAACAGGCTAATAATCTCCATAAATATAGCTACAATTTAAACAACAACTAGAAAACAGCTTGACTAATGTATTATGACAGTAAAATGTGATATATAGGCCTATAGACCATTATAAATAATAAAACTAATTCTGGCAATATAAGAATTAATTAAAGCTACAGTAAAACATAAAAACAAGAGCTTGTTATTTGTCACTATAAAAACTTAATATTTCTGCAAAATGCGATGGATTAAACACGATTTTTCTGTCAACATTAAGACTAAATCAGAGAAACAAGAGATACAATATTGGAATTCCAGGAAAAGCTTAAATAAATCCTGAAGAGGCATATTGATGCTTTATTGTCCTCGGAAAACAGTGCCGGCGATTATATCTCCATCATCGAGTTATTATGAACAACATCATAAATCTTATTTCACAGAAACTAATCCGCTTTAAAAAGAGTTTTTATCCGGCGAAGCAAACGATCATATCACTATAAATCGACATGTGCTTAAATTAACAAAGAATAAAACAAAAGATTTGTAGATTTTAAACTAAGGGACATTAGATAATAAGAGAAGACATTAAATTGAATTCTGCTTTTCTGAACCATTTTCACTCGATTTGAAAACGCATGACTGTAATGTTTATACAACGAGTAAAATAACAGGTTTATGCACAATTGCTGAATTACAAACTAAATAATAATTGCAAATGTTACATTTCTGTTAAATCGGGAGAAAACGCTGCGTGATTTTTGTGTTATGTGAATTTCACTGAAATAAAGATCCATATTGATTTTGCATTAGGCTATAGTGGATCAATATAGCTGTAAAATAATTGTAGCCTAACATGGTTTTTACCAAAGCTCTTAAAACAAGCTAGATATAAGGGATATTTTAACCCCCAACGAAACAAAGAGAAAAGCGTTTTTTTTAAAGTTTCTTTCTTTTTATCCATCTTCCAAAATGAAGAACCAAAATTATTAAATATTCGAGAAATATTGATTTGGCTATATCTCCACTTAACCTTCACTTTAAAAAAAAAATATGGGTTGTTTCAAACCATGTTTGTGTCATGGACAAAATTTAAACCAACAGTTGGGTTGGTCCAAATGTGATCCAAACATGGCTTGAAACAACCCAGCATATTTAGAGTGTTTGGAGGACAATGAAAACAAAATCAAAACTCTCAGGAGTTTAATAAGTTGCCCCAAATGCACCAAGTCAAGATTTAGAGATTCAACCTTCTATCAAGCTGTACAGCAACATTGATCCCTAGAGCTGTGGTGGACCATCATTCTATATAGCCTTTATATATAAAGGAGTTCATAACCGCAGGGCTTCGACGCCGAGGTGTTTTAGCGCGATTAGACGCAGCGCGCGAATCTGTCGGCCATGATTTGCACGCGCTGGAGCGAGTTGATCGGGCGGTAACGAAAAGTAAATAGTGTTTACAAATTATCTACACATCCTACCCTGTCATCTCGTGCTCCTTTTGCACCTGCTTTATTTCAGCAGGCAAATAGCTGGAATATCGAGGAATCAATAGGGCGTTTAGCCAGGAGAAACAGAGTCCTTATGGCAGTCAAATGGATGACTTCACAGCCAGTTATTCTTAAGTAATAGATCCACTGCGCTCCGCCACACCGAAGAGACAGCAGCGAAAACACATTTCCCAGAATACTAACAGGAGCGTAGCGCGCCGTGTCCAGGGTCACAGGTTAATGTAATGCACGCGCGCACAGTTTGTTTTCCTGCGAAGTTTAGATAAGTAGCTGACCAATGAAGCTTGTAATTACAATATTCCAAAAAACTGGTCCCGGATCAGTATATAAATCTCTCCATCCAATTACAAGATGTAATATTTCTGCAGTGGCGCTGGTAATGAGCTCTAATGCCTGAGCTTCAGTTAATCCCCCTCGGATGCAGCACAGATCAGATGTTGCCTCTGTAATTAGACTGGCAGAAAATCATTATTTCATGTTCAAATAGAAAATGAGGTTGGTGGGGAAGTTAATTTCTCTCTGCTCTGTCAAGCATGGACAAGAATTTAATGATTTAATTACAGTTGTAAGCTCTTTGGATCAGACTTAAATGGAGACGGGTTTTTTTTTTTACCCTTTCTTCATCGCACAGTTGTGTAAATGTCTGCGGCGACTCAGGGCCTTTGACACGAGCTCAGAGAGAGCAGAGATCTTTGTGAACGCTTCTTATGACGATATTAATTGCCTCGCTTCCTTGTTCAACATCTTAAGTAATACCTCTTCATCCTTGATGACACTGGAAACTGAATGAATAGTCAAAAATTATGTTTCAAATGTTAATGATTATCCTTCTTCCGTAGAACACAACATGATAAGTTTAGCAGAATGACTAAGCTGCTCTTTTCCCACAGTGAAATGGGTGAATGGGGACTCACACAAACACCTCACCTCACAAAAACATCCTCATCCTCAGTTGTGGTAAACGGAAGCTTAAGCATGTTCGCTGATCAATGTTTATATGTGAATAAAAGCCTAAATTCAATCTGTTCCTCATAAAAAAGTGATCGAGTCTCTTCAGAAAATTTGGCCTAAATCGCTCAATTCATATAGTTTTACCGTCTCTTTATGAACTTTTTTGAAGTATGAAAATGCCAAAATAGTTGCTTAGCTGTTAATGGAGGGACAGAAAGCTCAGATTTCATTAAAAATATCTTATTTAAAATAAAATATTTGTGTTCTGAAGATGAACAGAAGTCTCACGGTTTAAAACTACATGCAGGCAAGTAAATTATGACATCATTTTCATTTTTGGGTGAACTATCCCTTTAAGCTCTGTGAAGTCATATCATACTTTTGTGTGAAGAACAGGCAAACGTTTAAGTGTTTTTTCACAATGCTGATATTGTTAACTAAAACTGAATCCATTTTATTGTTAATTTAAATAAAACATGAACTATATAGATAGAGCATTAAATGAAAATTGAAGGAGAATTAGAAATGTTAATAAAAAAGTTGTTGAAGTACTGTAATTATTAAAACTAGAACTGAAATAAAAATAAATGAAAGCTAAATAGATATATCACATAACAAAATTACTAGAAAGAAAAAAAACATGAATAATAGGATAATTGACAGTATTAATAAATACTACAATACTATTAAAATAACACTCACTGAAATTCTTCCCTTCTGCCAAATCTCTCAAATTTCAGTCTTTTAAATGTCGGCTCTTTCTGGAGTTTGACAGATTGTTTCATATGAACTGTCAAATGGAAAAGAGCTGCAGAAATATTCTTTAAAAATGAACTGATTAACAGAAAAGAGCAACTTCTTCTATCACGTTTCAGAGCAACATTAGCAAAGTCAAGTGATCACACTCTTGACTCAACATGAAATGTTACTTCTGAAATCAACTTTCAAGACCAAAATGTCAGTGCTATCCACATTAATATACTCATAAATCAAACATATAGTCTGGTTTATGTATGTTTGTATTTCTCCTCATTGAAAACATTGCTAATACTGAAAAGAAAGGTAATTGAGAACAGTCCTGCATGATAAAAAAAAGTACCATTTTTTTGTTTTCTTCCCTGCACTATTAAATGACATCCCTGTGTGACTTCACTGCCAGTGTATAACGCTGACAGTCCACAGTCCAGTGCGGATATGCAAGAATATCATTTAGTATTCAGAAGCTTTATGTGTCACTCAACATGACAGACCCCCTCATCTCTCTTCCATATTCAGAAATCACTCATGTTCCCGTCCCTCAGGAGTAGCTTGCAAAGATGCATGTTTTTAAAGGGTTAAATCCTTCATGAGTTCACAGCAAAAGATGCCAACAAAATATTATCAAATTTTCTGTAAATCTGTGAATGTTATTGTTGTTTACTAAACCAAGCATCACTATATTCCTCATATTTCATCTTCCACTATTATTCATACATGTATTTATACTGTCAGTTGCTGTACAGTTCCTTGTTGTGTGTGAGTGTGTGTTCATGTAAAAGTGTGTGTTCTGTAAATTAGCTGTGGGAGAGAGTGTGATTTTAGGACACTAGTGAGATTTGTTCTAGCAAACGGGTAATCCCACAGCATGCTGTTACAATCGCATGTGTTCCTGTGTTTCTGTGAAGCTACAGCTTCAGGAGAGATCTGCTCTTCAAACTCCTCTGCCAGGTTTCTGTCTCCATCACACTGTATTCCTGGAAGGAGTTTTCATGTCAACATACATATTAATAGGTATTTATAGATTTCACGTATTGTGGTTTCCTGCTTTTTCCTGTTTTTTGAGTGGTTGGCAAGTACTTCGTTAGATGTTGGTGATGGTGAGTGAAAAGAGCCCACTCCAAAATCTCTATGATATTCTGGTCTCAAATCCCTCCTTCAATGTAAATCTATGGAATTATTTTGTCCCTGTTTTATCATCCAATATGAGAAAACCACAAGACTGGTCTCTTAGAAATGTAACAGGACACGTCTCCTCCTTTAAGGTATTATTGATGGTCGTAGCAAAAGTTAGAAGTCAGAGTTTTACGTAAGCAAAAAATATAATCTACGCAAAGACGAATGCTAACACTTCACTCATGACAAACTTCAGGACTCAGAGTCGCCTCTGAATGTTTCTGGCTGTAAACTGGATGTGAAATTAAAGGCTTTCGCACCAGAGGAACGTTTTCATAGTTCCTTTAACTGGTGGAAGTACTCGCTTTTTTGGATGTTTGCACCGCAGGAACTGGGAAAGATTATAGGAACGGCGTTTGGGGGAACTACATTAGCTTCATTTTTCATAAGCAGTGTAAACACAGTTTACATATATGAACTAACTCCACGAACATGGAAAACAACGCTGGTAGAGCCTGTAGACTGAGCATGTAATACGCATGATGCACGACGTCACCGTTTTCACAAATTCGTGTTTTTGAGATCATAATGGTATCGGTTCCAAAAACATGCACTTTTAAACCCATTGCATGTTCAGGCCCCCAAAACGACGCTGTCGTGTAAATGATCAGACAAAACGCATACAAAGTTTTCTGTTTTTAGTTGAAAATAGTGTTGTGTAAACGGCCCCTCATTCCCACATCCATCATTCGAACCACATCGGTTCAACAAACAAAAACAAAGAATATTGTAAATGACGTCGTCATACATGTGGTGGAGTCACAACTGCTGTTACTTCATCGGTTTATTAGAAAATCCATGGTATTAAATCAAATCTGATCATAATGGTCAGCGAAAATCTCTTGGGTGTGAACACAAAAAACCCTGACGAATAACGCGCGCCGGTATTCGTCCCGGTGTGTAAGGCCCTTTGCCCTTTGCCTTACCGGTGCGCGTTATTCGTCAGGGTTTTTTGTGTTCACACCCAAGCGATTTTCGCTGACGATGAGCCGAGTGAACATGCAAATTCATTCCCTGACATTAGATGGCGCTTAATGTAAAACAGAAATACCCCGGTACACAAAGTGGCGCTGCGCAACTTTACGCTTCTGACACTCACTTGTCACTCAGAAGAAGAGAGCAAGTTTGTCATATAGTTCTTTGTGTTCCGCCACCAACGAGACAGCAGCTCTACATTCATCTGGCCTTGCATCTTCCTTGTCTTATTTCTTCCCGGCAGTGTAGACGCTATTTGGCGTATATCTTCTTCGCCGTTACTTATGTGTGCTCGGCAAGACCGATTTGTGTTTGAGCGTTCCCAAGTTGTGTTTTACTGTAACTTCAGAAGCTCCAGATACGTGAGCAAAAGCGCCAATCTCATTGGTTGGATAGTTTTTGACACGGCGCGTCAAACCAAAAAAATGAACCCGAGGTGTTTTTTAAAAAATGACGCTTTTACGTGTGGCTTTTTTTTGTTTAGTCACGAGGCGTTAAACGTCGGCGAATATCGCCCGCAAAATTCGCCCCGGTGTGAACAGGCCTTAAGTGTATTTTATGAATGAGCAAGGCTGCGTTTCTCAAAAGCGTTGTAAGCTACCAATGATCTCTACGATCAACCAACGCTTTTGAGAAACGCAGCTCAGAGCAGATTCGCACATGCACACATAGCTGATGAAACTATAGATTTGGGAAACACTGAATCATTGACTTATGTTGGTACTGATGGAATCAGTTGGCTAACGGTGCTTTTGAGAAAACCACCACAGAACATTTGTTTCCACATACTTGTATTTTTCTGGCCTAATACTTTGTTTAAACCACCAACCCAAGTAGGAGCAAGAGAGATGCTTGCTTTAGCAAAGCCACCAATGATATTATCATTTGAATATTAAAACATTACAATCACTAATCACCGCAGACTGCCACACCAGTCCAGCCCTTTCAAAGAACCCCACACAATACGACATCCACCTCAATAGACACCGAACACGCATTGTAATGTAAAACATGCCGGGGAGGAAAAAGACAATTATTATTTTAAGAGAATGATTACAATCTGAAATGAAAGGACCTCGGTGGTCTGTTATTTCTACGAGGGGAAGATTAATCTTTTCCAATCTGTGGACAGGATAATCAGGACTGTCCCTCACACCTGGGCTTCGTGTATGTGTGTGTGTGTGTGTGTGTGTGTGTGGCCATGATGGAGAGAGTAGAGTAATTAATGACTCTCACCCCACGGCTGACAGTAATGGATTGGCTGCTATCAGTGCTGGCCATCCGTTAGTTCGTGGGAAAATATCACGGCGGCGCACTTTGATGGGATCGAGCGAGTCTTCATGAAATAGAGTTTTCAAGTGAAGTTATCTGGAATCCGACTGATCGTAAGGGCTCCTCGGGGCAGGTGATGTTGGGCAGGGAGTTCTTAACAGCTAATTTCATCTATAAATGCTTTTGTGTTTGTATGTTACAGTTCCTTTTTTTATCGGTTCGATACAAGTTGAGCTCTATGTTAAGCATATGTGACATGCTGTCGTTTACCACAGTAAATCATTTCAGCTCATCCCTCAGCTCAAACATCTCATATTCTTGAGTGAAACAATTAATATACGCATTTTAACCAAAAGAAAAGCTTTTAAACACTCAAATAGACTTCCATTGTAAGGGTTGAGTTAAATAGTTTTTTGTGGTAATTGTCAAGATGCTACAGATGTTGTTGATGGAGCTCAAGTTTTATTGAACCTGGAATATTCCTTTGACTCATATTCAGTATATCTATTCTTTGAAATCTAATATATAATAATATCAACATGCAGACATCACGCACCACAAGGTTCGCTAAATCGATTATTAATGTTAAATTATGCTTGAAAACTCTTGAATTTTTCCATTTTACTCTGATATAAACTATACATCTTCTCTCAAACTCCCATAAACAGATACACACTGAGGAGGAAGTATTAGCATAAATACATTAGAATATGAATAAGCGCGAGCGCTCAATAATGATTAATATTCATTCACGCTGCAGTCTTCAGATCAGGCTCACTACCCAACAATCCACAACTATTAATATTTAAATGCTGTTTTATTTAACAGATACTCTGCATGAGGGTGTTTCTGGGCGTGATGCGCGAGATCTTGATAAGTTTCTCCTGAGAGCTGCACTTGAGCAGATACATTATACCCGCCAGTGTCATCTGCAAAATCCAATTTAACACAAAGCGCTCTTATTTACAGAGAAGCCAAAGATAAACATACCTGAATGACTTTTGTCCAAAACCATTATGCTCAAAAATTTAGCACCCAATCCTTTTTTTCTCGCTTTCTTTCTTCTTTAAAATTCGTCTTTGTGAGTGTTTAGAGCTTTGCTCTCGATTCAAAGGTCAAAAGTGCATCACCATTTGTGGCCTACTAGGATATTTTTACCTAAAACACAAGAATATGTCCTCATTGACATAGAAACAAAGCCATGGAAATGAGCAAAGACTGTATCAGAAGTCAGAACCTAGTAAGCTGCCTACCTAGCATACAATGCCGATAGGAAGGTTCTTACAAAAACAATACCTTATTTTTTTGGATAGAAGTGCATGCATCCTTCATGAGCTCAGCGTAAAAAAGAAAGAATTCGAGATGGTGGACAAAGTAAGGAAATATGTTGATAAGTAAGAGAGAGATAACAAACATCCAGCTGGTTCTTCCTGCTTATTACACGGCTACTTGACTTGAGTTGAAATATCTTATTAGCTCTTGAAACGCAAAGCTTCCGCGGAGAAAGCAGTTTCTAGCAAGCGGAAAGTTCAAACTAGACAGACATTTAAGGGATACGGTACAGACTTTTCTGACGTTTTCTGACGTTTCAGTGTGGATGAGAAACTTTCCGAAAACGTTTGGAAACACCAGTGTGGACAGAAAGTGTATAGACGTAGCTTTAACCTGCTGAAAACAAGCTCGGCCAGGGGGGGAGACCAGTTAACATATTATAACCACCACAAAATTTTCAACAAATTTATTTTTCATGTTAGTAACGCAACGCATACACTTTGACCCGTAGATTATCCGTTTCCTCTCTGGAGAAGCATTCAGTTTTTCCCTTTGGAAATTCCGTCATGTAAATAGCGAATCCGCAATAGCGTGAGCGCAACTTTTAAATGGAATGGGAGATGAGACTCTGATTGGTTTATTGCACGTTACGCCAAAAACACACCCATTACGCATTAAGAGATAGGGACAACCCTTTTAGACCATGCGCCGGGAGCACCGGCCATTTGTCCCGTCATTAAACTAGCAAAAGTGGATTCGGACTTTAGACATGCGCTTTAGACAATGAGCTTAGATCGTTAAAATAGGGCCCATTGTGTTTTACAATCACTTCAGATTTGAAATGTTAGGTAGTGTATTCCTGCCTTATGTCGAATGTCTGTTTGTAACTGCGGTGCGTTGAGTGCCGAATCACTTATGAGGTTCATTTCAGTTCTGCCTGCGACAGCAACTGCATAGACACTGGAAAGCAAGAGAGCTTAGATTGTGGAACAGAGCTATCATCTGTCTTCATGCACCTCTTTACTCACGCTATGAGCTGATTAGCTGGTCCTTTTTGTATGCTAACGCAATGCCTCCCCTGTCATGTAGAGTCTAGCTAACACGCTCTATAAGAATCTCATAATGTTTTACTCGCACAACGGACGAATGGCCACAATTACCATTTTACACTTCACTCTATGACGATTGGTCTGTAGATTCGACGAGCTCTAGCTACTGATATGGATTCGCCTGCCCCTTTCTCCAGCGCATTTACATACAAATTGAGGATTTTATATTTATTTATTCTTATTAATCAGCCCTGTGGCAGGATTCACGCAGTGGTGCTCCATCAGTGTTTAAATACATCTCTGTGACATTTGTCCCCTGCTTTAGCATGATAGGGCCGAGCGGGTGGATAATGTAGCCGTGATTACTTTTTCCATTGAGAGGACAAACGCTTTCATTTTTCCTGTCATCTTGAATAAGTGTTAAAGAGGGTTTAGGGCCTTCGCTGTGTGCTCAGTATGCAAAAGGAGTGGAACGTGGAGATGGGTGTATTAAATAACCATTAGCAGCCAGGCTCGGATCCATTATGACAATCCGCCTCTTGAATGCATCACGGTGATTTGGGTTGAGAGAAATCCATGCTCGGGGCTTGCAGTCCACTTTCTTTTTTCGGTGCGGCGTTAATGTATCATCGCTTAAACAGCCGGCATTGGTATGGTAATTTCGTGCAGTGCAGATAAGGGTGTGGTGACTGGGTCTCGGTTATGGAGATGGCCAGTCGGAGGGGAATCTGGATCTGTGTCCCTAATTTGATGTTTTTTTTTGTTTGTTTGTTTTTGCATCAAACTGGATTGATTGATCAATAGTTCATGTAGTAAAGTCATCCACGAAGTAAAGTCATCATCTTTAAGGTGTTTTGTTATGAATACAGCATTTATCCACACTAGTAAATGCAGTTCATGATATATGTTATATATATATAATATATATCAACATGGTTATGAAAAAGTGTGCCAAACATTTTCTAAGCAAATTAGTGCACAACTCCTGTTTAAACTGATTTAGTTGAGGCCATAATGGTGGTCACCACCCACTAAGTACACACACCAGGACCAGGAGTAGGAGCTCTCTGAAAGTATGCATCATCTGCAAAGTGCATCTGTCATCTGGCGTTCCTGTAGCTTAACTGAGATAGCATGATGCTAGCAAGGTCAAGGTGAAGGTCAAGGTCAAGGGTTCATTTCACAGGGAATTGCATAAAATGATAAAATCCATACCCTGAGAATAGAGAGATAAAAGTGTGAATAAAAGAGTGCATTTTGAGAGGCTACCCATTACCTATCAATAAAACTAACTCAAGCTCTACCCATTACCCTATCACTAAAACTAACTCAAGCTCTACCCATTACCCTATCACTAAAACTAACTTGGGTCAAGTTCTACCCATTGTATCTAAAGAGCTGGACTAGGTCAAACTAAAGGTCCAGAGGGGGAGCTGGACTGCAGTGAGCAGTGAACATTTTCAACCCCAAGCATTGCAAAAACAGCTGCTCAACATTGTATTTGTAATAACATCAGATTGGAAACATGTTTGCAACAAACTAAAGATTGAAATACACATGCTCCAGATGCCAGGGTTGTGCAACATTCATAAATTAATCAAAAAGGACTTTTAAATTCCAATTCAAATCAGTTTGAATTAATTTGGTTAATGAAGTAGAAAACAAGGTCCAGAAAAAAAGTGTCAAAATTGTCAAGAAACAAGAAAAGATTTTAAAGTTTTTTGTTGCTGTTTCTGTTGTTTATAGCATTTACAGATACTTAATCTGAATGTGTGCTTCAATAAAATGATCACAGTTTGACTGAATGGGTATGCTTTCTGTAGGTATTATAGACCTCCTTAGCTTCAGCATAGCTTGTAGTGTAGCTAGCTATTTATGAGCAGTGTTCGGCTTGAAAAGTTGAAATTTTAAAATAGCTTTCCCAAGACTGATGAAGAGACAAAAGAAGAAAAGAGAACAAAGAAAAAGTAGAACTAGAACTGCAGCGGGAGAGATCACAGCCAGTTAAATGAGCAGTCACAGGAATGTGAGGTGGGCTTGTCTGAGCCAGGTGCTTTGGTCTGAGGGTCAACTGAGAACAGCAAACCTTGTTTGTTTTTTTTAGCACATCACAGAGAGACCTCCTTGACCCAACTTCCCTCCATTTCTGAAAGAGAAACGTCTCTCAAATACATTGATGTGTAAAACTGCACAAAAAAACATTGGCATGATTTCCTGTTATTTGCTTTGAGTCACTGATCTTTGTAGTTCATGTTCTCATTGAATATGTACTATAAATATTCCTAAGTAACTGTAAACTGTTAATAGCCATGGTCTATTATGAAATCATCACTTGTATTGCAGTGGACTAACTCTATTGCAGTGGTAAATAAGGCAGCCATTTAACACAGTAACCTCTATTACTGTTTCCAGGTTTTTCTTTCCCTATGTTGTAGTCAGACTGAAATGAGATTTACACATATCTTTTATCCTGGCAGGCGATGTCATTATATTTGAACAGGATAAAGATAAGAGTTTCTATTTACATCTAGTATTAATTTTATAAAGCCAGACTTTCACCATCAGCTTTGCAGCTTATTCTGGCCACAAATCATCCACGTCTTTTCAATTCATTCCTATGGGAGTCAAGCTATGCAAGTTCACAGATTGACAACTTTTCAACTTTGTGCAAATATCAGGCGTGACAGTGAATGGTCTGTGTGGTTATGCCATCTAAATCTAAGACTTATCTGTCTCAGGGGATCCAATCACAAGTGGTCTTAACATACAATGCCTACACGCGTGACCACTGATCTGATTTTGACAAATGAGTTTCTGATTTCATGAACATATAACACTTGCTATATATTTGACAACATATTGATGGTTTAGTGCAAATGCATATGTGGTCTTTTCATGTTTACATTAGAGATTTTTTGTTGTTGTTGTACATATTTTTTTTGTCATACATAAATTGTCATCAAAGCTACAAAACTGGGGTTCCACAGGGTTCGGTGTGTGGTCCTCTTCTCTTGTCATATATATGGCTTCTCCTATCACTGATAGTGATCGCTGTCATTCTAGCATCAGGATACGTTTGTGCTACAAATGTGATACTCGCATCAAAAAAGGTTTGAAGAATCAGATCACAAAATATTTTGTACCACATTTACATCTGCATTAAGTGCTGTACACTTGAAATCACATTACCTGAGATAGATTATGGTACCATGAATAAAACAAGCATTTTGTTTAGCGTGTTAAGAGATAGCTATAGTACTCCAAATGTTTTCTGATTTAACTAACCAATTCCACATTCATCGGCAACAATTGTCACTCTAATCCAATTCCTAATCTAAGCTCTCCTAAACTAGAAAACCAATCTCTGATCTGTGTGAAAGGTCCGTCTCTAGCAGCACCCCCATTTGGAGGGCCAAATGTGAGGATCTGTGGCTATTGAGAGTCAAGGCGGTCTAATCCTATTAACAGAGAGATAGAAAGGGAGAGGTTCTTTTGAAAGTGGCAGCAAAAAGAGCTGTGGAGCACTGAGAGGACTATACTACCATCACATTTCTGCTGGGTTTAAATCCAAAAGAGAAATCTCACTTTTTAAGAAGAATAACAAGTCATACTTCACTGTGCTTAACCAGTACAGAAATTTGGTTTAAAATGTTGCATCATGAAACCACAGTCATAAAATAATCCGCCCTCTTAGAGAATTTGAGTGAATACATTCACTGCGCTATAGCTACCATTTCAAAAAACAAAGGCTTAATTGAATTCAAAGGAGATTTACTCTTGGCCTCCCGCAGTTTAGATGAACCTCAGTAGTGCTATGGTAACCCAAACCTGAGCAGTCCCCCGGACCAGATGCCCATGTGGCCAGATCTCAGCCGCCCCTCTTTGCCTGGAAAAGGTAAAATCTTCAAAGGCGTTGGTTCGTCTCCTTCATTATGGCTCCAGAAGGAGTCTCAGATAGAGCTAATCATCAAATGAACTTCTATTATATGACCTCCCGAAGTGCACCCCCATTGGTTAAGCTCAAGATGTTCTTCAACGTCTAGAATATCAGGAACTTTCAAATACTTTTGTTACAATCTATTTCTTGACAGCATACTTACTGAATAAAAGCCTGCACATAGTCAAGTATGGAAGAAGATAGGCGACTAAAAAGAATCGGTACGTATCAGATTTTAAATGCCACAGTGGAATCCTGCCCATTTTCTTTCTTCTTACCGCACAAAGACTTGTCTCTGAGTTCTACAGTTTATTAAACCCTTTGAGGATTTGTCATTGCAATTATATTGTGTTAAAAATGAATGACGGAGGACTGTAACTGACAGTGTGTGCATGGCAGTGTATGTCACTGTTACTGTGTAAATCTGCTTGACATATTTCCACTCGGATCAAATTTCAATATTACATCTGCGATGAATCTGATGCAAATGATGGATTTTTAAATTTTTAGTCTTCATGCATCAGCACATTACTTCAGATCAATGACACTTAATTTGCATTGTTTTGCTGGATCAACTCTGGATATCATAAATTCTCATTGTAGTTTCTTATAAAAGTACAGAGGAGGTCAGTATTAAAAATTTAGTAAATTGTATATTATTTAATTAGGCATTATCTTAAATTATTAATCAATGTAGTTATTTTTAATATTCTTAATATATTTTTAAATATATGTAACATGCTCTTAAGTTTGGCTTAAATATATTTATGTGCTTTGATCCTACAATAGTAGCCTATACAGTATGACAACGTTATTAGCAGTAGACAAGACTTCAAAACTAATGTTTATCAGTCAGTCTTTTAATTTAATGCCAAAAACTTTTGTTAGGTTTTCAGTCAGTCATTGGACAGGATGTAACTCATATGCCTGATAACACCAAAACACACACACCACACACACACACACACACACACACACACACACACCACACACACACACACACACACACACACACACACACACACACACACACACACACACACACACACACACACACACACACACACACACACACACACACACACACACACACACACACACACACACAGATGAGTCTTGTCACCTCCTCCCAGCAGTCTCACTCAAGTAGGAATCTGTCTAACCCTCTGCGGTCCCAGGTTGGACAAATTAAAGCTGATTAGTGAGATGTCGGGCTTGTGTTTTTGCCCTTAAGCTAAAGAGTCGCTATGACAGCGATACCTCATCCCTTATCAAGAGTGTTTTTTTTTCTGTTGTTCAAACCACCTCCTCCGGTCAGCGTGGGCATGGCGGGAGAGACTGAGACTAACAGAGCCGTCCTTTGAATTGGTCCTGTCTCGCCAGCGGCGGTGTACATAAATTGTGTTTTGGAGCACAGGTGCCCACACTGAGTGTGTATCGATGGCCTGTTACCCAGGGTGCTCAAATTGAAGTGGGAGGATTGTGATTAGAGAACGGCTCTTTTGTTGCCCCTTAAAAAGACAACAAGGGGGAGGAAACACAGCGTTGGGCCTTGGCCTAAGGCTCAGAACAGCATGGCAGCATGGACTAGTAGGAGATTATGAAGATGGAGAGGCGTGACTGTGGAGGGGCGGGATTAAATCAAGATGGTCTCCTGTGAGCTAACAGCCCATGGCGAAACCTTGCGGCAAACACGCTCAACTCTATGCACCCTGTAATTACCCACACTGTCTGTGTTATAGGCTTGTTCCCAGTGAAAAGTTGAAAGTGTTTGGCACTGTGTTTTGTTTCACTGAATCGAAACATAAAGAATTGGAGGAGCAGTGTGTGTGTGGTGCAGGTAGTTCTCAGCTGCGCTATACTAATCACTCTACATTTGACCCGGGGCTAAATCAGCAAGCTGATCCATTCATCAAAGTTCCAGCCGAGATGGGAGCAGCCCGGCACTACGGGACGTCCTAACATGTGACAGCTGAGGCTTCCTAACAGTGTTCCTCAAAAAAAAGCCCTTTCTCCTGAACATACAGTCAACCAAATTCACACACCTACATGCACACTATACATGCAAAGGCCATTCTTTTGACGGGCCGTCTCAATTGTTATGCGCAAACCTTGTTGCCCCAAAAGTCCCGGGGGTCGGGATTTACATGAAGGCACCCAACTGCATCATGCTGTCCGCCCACTCGGGGTAAAGGATGTGCTCTCCTATTGGCTGAGAGTCCTAAAGGTACCCCCACTCCATCTAGTTTCCCATTACTGGTTTCCAGAAAGTGACTTAACCCAATGTTGAGTCCTTCACTAACACAAGTAACCCAAGACCCCCTGCATTGGGTACAAGATGCTCACAAACACCCTCAGGGTTCCTCATTTGGATGGTTCTCAGGGGGTTTCTTGCTCCAGTGGCTCATACCCACCCACAGAGGGTCAGAAAAGGGCTTCACGCCTCTACCCAAACTATATGGTGTCCTACCACCTCCACAGCATCATCTGCTGCTGCCATTAGCCTAATGACTACAGAAGAGCTACAGAGTAGACTGTGACTAATTCTGCTTCACCATTCAGCTGTGGGTGCAAATGGCCATTTTTACATCCATATGGGTCGACAGCTGTTGATTTTTTGGAATATATATATATGTGTGTGTGTGTGTGTGTGTGTGTGTGTGTGTGTGTGTGTGTGTGTGTGTGTGTGTGTGTGTGTGTGTGTGTGTGTGTGTGTGTGTGTGTGTGTGTGGTGTGTGTGTGTGTGTGTGTGTGTGTGTGTGTGTGTGTGTGTGTGTGTGTGTGTGTGTGTGTGTGTGTGTGTGTGTGTGTGTGTGTGTGTGTGTGTGTGTGTGTGTGTGTGTGTTAAACAAAGAAAAATAACTCAATGGACCCATAACAAGTTCAAAGAACAAGTAATACCACTTTGCTATTCCATCAACACTAACATAATGCCGAAACGTTTTGAAAATTATTCGAGAGTCTGGCAGACATTGAGTGGTTCAGGATGGCTTTGGGTCACTGAATACTAAAGAATTTAAGACTTCTGGCTTGAGAAACATCAAGTTTCTCATATGCAAGTGAAAGAGAAATCTATAAATTTGCTTTCTTAATAGTTGGTCAAGCTAATAAAGAGCAATAAAGAGAAAAAAGAACAAGGTTAAAACTCAAACCCCAAACCTCTCAAAGCACAATGTCCATTCAAACTCACATTTACTCTCTTTAGCAAAAGAGAATTATCATATTAAACGGTTTGAAAGACGTCAACATTCTTAGACCAACTGCTTTATTGAAATGGTGACTCTGTAATGGAAGGATGCATTCATCTGGTTTGTAACGCCTTTTGAAGTCGCTTTTCAGGTCATTAGCCCATTTCCCATTCACCAAGAGCCTGCATGATACCCATTTTGGCACAACAAAGGCTGTTAATGAGTTAACGCCTCTGGTCCATTCTCTGTTTTCTTACAGACTGTTCGGAGGGGCCCGTAGGCTGGGCCTCCATTGGCTGGCTGTCTTTTTATTGGCTATCATAACAACTCCCAGCTGTGGGAGGGGACGCTCAGGGTTTGAAGTTAACACAGACTGAGAGAGGTCATGCTAAAGTTGAGAGGTCAATGCATTGTTGTGCTGCCAGTGAGAAGTGTATTTAAGAGCCCATAAACAGTATTCAGCTCATTTGGCTAAGTAGCCGTCCCCACTAGTCTTTTGTGCCGGGGCATTCAGGTAGCCAATTACACTCAGGGCTCCTCAATAGAGTTAATTTTTAGTCTGCTTTGTGGCTAAGAGTTGCTTGATAGGCAAAATGGGCCAGTAATTGATGATCATTAAAGGTTGTAAAGCTGTTTGGGGTTTGGAGAAAGTGATCTGTGAATGAAGAAAGACATAACGGCCCTTCTCATGAGGCCATTGTCAAAGCACAAATGAATGAAACCAATGCAGGCCTGACCTTCAGTTCGTGGAGGCTAGAAGACATTGGCATAATGAACTGAAAAAAGACACAAACACATTCTTGCTTCTCTCTGCAGGGTAAGATTTGTCAAGTCAAGTGAAGTTAACTTTATTTATATAGCACTTTTTACAATACAGATTGTTTCAAAAGCAGCTTTACAGAGATAACAGGAAAATAATGCAACAACGTTTGTTTCCAGAAAGAAAATCGCATCACAGTCCAGCTTAAGTAAGCTCAGTGATGTTTCATTTTTGTTGTAAAAAAGTTATTAATTTAGTTTTAATTTAGTAATTAATTTAGATTATGATTCAGGCAGCATTATAGTATATTGTATATTTCAGGAAAACGTTATTTCAGCATTTCATTAATAATAGTTGTTGATTGCTTTGTTCACAGTGATGATTCATCTATATGCATGGTTCAAAATACACTGAACAAAATTATAAACGCAACACTTTTGTTTTTGCCCCCATTTTTCATGAGCTGAACTCAAAGATCTAAGACTTTTTCTATGTACACAAAAGGACTATTTCTCTCAAATATTGTTCACAAATCTGTCTAAATCTGTGTTAGTGAGCACTTCTCCTTCTTTTACCAAGATAATCCAACCACCTTGTGGCATATCAAGATGCTGATTAGACAGCATGATTATTGCACAGGTGTGCCTTAGGCTGGCCACAATGAAAGGCCACTCTAAAATCTGTGAATCTGTGAAACGCAAAAGTGTTGCGTTTATAATTTTAAAAGTGTTGTGAACTTGAATTTTGTTCAGTATAGATTCAAAATCAAAAGAAAAATCACCATTACTTAGAAGACTTTTCCAACAAAAAAAGTGGCAGTACGATTGGTTCAGTAATGGCCTGTTCACATATCGCGCCTAAAACGCGTAGAAAAAGCTAGGTTCTCCTTTTTCCAAAGCGCTAGGGCAGTTGTGCTCCGTAGGTGTCTGTCGTTGCTAAGCAACCATCAGCTGCGCTCTCCATTGTTCTTGTCACGTGACCTACGGTGCACTTGCGGCATTCTGAAAAGTTAAGATGTTTTTATCTCGATGTGGCGCGGACGTGCTTGGAAAACATTGTGAGCGTGCATACCGCATTTGAAATAATGAACTTGAGCATGCAAAAGACGCGATATGTGAACAGGCCCTAATGGTACTTGTAACATTGTACTTTGATAAATGTCATAGAATATCTTTTGTATTCTTTTTAGGATTTATACCACGATTTGTCACTATATGTTAAACTATGACAGTGAATCATGTGTAGAAGTTTGTATCAGTGCTCAGTGTGGATGTAGTTTTCATGTTCTGTTCCAGTAAAGTCCTCAAAACCTCAGCCTATGCTTTATACAATTATGTTCATAGGGGATGTTATTATTTTTAGAGGCATGTGACCATGCCAAAGGAATAGTGTCCAGGAGAGTTCAACAGCGTCCCCGATGAGAAGAGTCCTTACGGAAGTTATGATTCACCCTTGACCCTTACTAAAGTTTCTTATGTGTAAATAGAACAAAGTGTGTCAAAGATAGTGTCTCATTGGTGTAAAGAACAGAACACCCAAAGCTATCTCACTACCAATTCGTGCAAATTCGTATGAGTGAGTATGAGGTGGCTAATTCGTACAAATTTGTGCGATTTGTCTAAACCCCAGTGATGGGTAGGTTTAGGGGTGGGGTCAGGGGTAGGTCATTCATACGAATTTATATGAATTTGGCAAATCGTATAATTTGTACGATTTAGCAAAAATATGAGTGAGGTCATATGAATCAATACGAATTAGCCACCTTGTAAAATACGTACGTATTGCCGTGAGATTGGTTGTTGCTATATATTGAACCTGTAGGAATGACATCAACTGATTTTCCATATGACTGTAAGTACCAGTGTTTATGTATCCTGAGTCAGTTTGAGGCTGGATCCTCTTACTCATTTTCTATGGTCTTTGAAGTGTGAAGAGCTTTGTCTTGAGTAAATCTCTGTCAACTGATTGAACTTCAACTTTGACTCCTGGTCTTCATTGAGCATACTGTTCTCTTAACTGTAATTCCCCTACAATATACTTTAATATTTGAAGGCTACACTACAAGTGCTCATTCAGTTCAATTAAGCACACTTCTTTTCCACAAGGATCCATATTTCTCTCTTCTCCACCTTTCCTTGTTCTTTTCCTCTTTTCTCTCTTTGTGTGTTTCTGTCCAGAAGAATATGATCTCTCTACAGCTGCCTGTGAGGCATATTGTTCTTGCTTATCATCAAATTCACTCCCACATCTGCACCAGCCAGAAAACAAACATTTGCAGAGCGAAACAAGTCATTTAGCATGGGTGTAATTGATACAACAGGGTTGCAACTACATAACTACACTCCAATCAGCACGAATCAAATGTGTTCAAGTATGTTTATTGGCCCTCGCTGTTCCAGTTCCCCTTTCACGCATCTCTCTCTCCTTCACTGGTTGTAAGCCCTGCACCAGGTGGGCTTGAAAAACTAGCTGTGGTACAAAAGGTCTAACCTCTGCCCCGGCACCCAAAACGACATATTAATCACAATGAAACAGCTTTGTTTTTACCATTATGAGCTGACAGGGGCAGTATCTGTTTCCACACGCTCTCGCTACTCGTCTCTCACCTCTTTGAAAAAAATCAATAAAGCGAACCTAGAGAAGATATCACTTCATCTATACACATTAATCAAAAACAGTGTTATCAGCGTATGTGAAGCTTTATTATGTAGATCTGATTAATGTCTTTGATAAAGGCCAGACGAATTAATTACTGATCAGCTTTGACCGATCAAGTTTTTTATCAGAAAGGAACATTCTGGGTAAGTGTGAGAATATGTGGCGTTGGTGCCGTTTTGTATGTAATGTTGATTGTATGTGATTTTGATTTAGATTTTTTTTTTTTTTATGGAACATTGCAGTATTTTTTACAAAAGATTTATCCGTGCACACTTACACACACTTTGTGGGGACTCTCCATAGATGTAATGGTTTTTATTCTGTACAAACTGTACAAACCTACCCATCACACACACACACACAACACACACACACACACACACACACACACACACACACACACACAACACACACACACACACACACACACACACACACACACACACACACACACACACACACACACACACACACACACACACACACACACACACACACACACACACACACTAACCCAACCCCTAAACCTACCCATATACCCATATATATATATATATATATATATATATATTATTCACATGCCCGATTTTAATTCTAAGGTGTTCAGAGTGATATATGATTAAAATGATAGTTAATTCACCCAAAAATGAAAACTCTGTCATTAATTCCTCGCCCTCATGTCGTTTCCAAACCTGTAAGACTTTTGTTCATCTTTGGAAACCAAATCAAGATATTTTTAATGCAATCTGAAAGCTTTCTTGAGTCTACGCAACTGTCCTCTTTCAAGTCCCAGAAAGGCAGTAAAACATCATTAAAATAACCAATGTGACTCAAGTGGTTTAAACTCTATTTTATGCAGTGACACAAGAGCTTTGTTTGCGCAAAAAACAACAACACTTTATTTACAAAATGTTATTCTCCAATGTGTTCACACAACAACATCTGCTCTCCGATCAACACAACACACATGCCTCGTGGTGCTCTAGTGAACGTGCATTGGAGATTCATATTTTGTAAATTAATTTATAAATTCATGTTTGTTTTGCGTAGTTGCGTAGACTCTCAATGGAGGGTAATAAATCTCTCAGATTTCATCACAAGATGACGAAAGTCTTACGGGTTTAGACCGACTTAAGTGAGGAATTAATGACAGAATTTTTATTTTTGGGTGAATTAACCCTTTAATGTGTTTCAATCCCTAGGGTGTTCTGTGTGTTTGCAGGACGTATGTGGTGGCTATAGGGGGTTTGATGAAGTTGAGTCTGATCAAGTGATAGCACAACTATCTTCAACAAGCACATGATTTGAATTGTAATGTAATTGGGGCAAGTTGAAGGAAGGGTAAGGGGTATGAGCATTAGTAAAAGTGATACTTACCTTCTGCAAACCACATACACAGGGAGAATTGGATTTTAATTACACTTTGTGTGCTTTTCTCTGCGTTCTTGTACAAAAGCACACCTGCAAATCTAGGGCAACACTCCCACATACAATTGACACTTTCCGTGTGCTTTCTCTGAAGTGCAGGTGAACGTGGAGTGTGCTGGTGTTATGTTACTCTCGTGAGTCACTGCTAAAGCCTAGATCAATCATTGATCATGCTCACACCACTAATATCTGTATATTATAAAGGAATAACAATGTTGACTCGCCTGCTTGGCCTTTGATAGAGCTTCAAAGTAGAGGTAATTATCGGTGTGTGTTTGGAGATGTGTGATAATGCTGTTGGTGTAGTTAGGACACCACCCAAACACGGCTCGGCTCAAACACACAGAAGGACGTGAGATGTGTGTTAGTCTCGAGTGGCTTGGGTTTGCTTGACAGACGGAGGATTTAGTGCTTATTGATGGAGTGACTCAGGTAGAATATGACTCTTTGAATTGATAAACTCTTGCTTTTATGATTTTGTGTGGGTCTGAAGTTTTTTATGCTGTGTTTGTTTGCTACTAATGACAATAACAGTTTCCTGGTTACCGTGGAGACCTTTTCTTTTGATGAAAATTGACATCAGGAGATTTTATTTATAAATGATTGCGTGTCCATAAGTGAAAGCATCATGAGCTAAGAGATCACTGGTGTCAATGCTTCTACGATTCACTTAAGCTTTTGAGAAACGCAGTCCTGAAAGATTTCTTTAATAATCAGATATTGAATTATTGAGGTCTTTTGGGAAACATCCGAAAAGCACTTCTGCTTTACTTTCTATCTAGCACAATTGAGATATTAAAAATATTTTTTTGTAATTTTATTTGGTATTTTTAGGAGATTAAATTATAAGTGTTTTACATTTCTTTTATTTATGTGCAAAACAAAAATGGTGGGTAATACAAAAAAATGCAATGCAAGACATTTAACAGATCACAAAAATGTAATTATTAATACATTACAGTAAGACTACACATATTTAAAAGACACTTTGTAGACACTGAAAAAAATTGTCTATGATTTACTTTGAAACAATTTTCACTCAAAAATGATACATTTCATAAACAATTACATAGAAATGGCCAATTTTTGAAGTAGAAAAACTGGAATAGATTATTGGAGTGTGTTTTACAAGAAAAAAACAGTGTTTTACAGTGTAGTTACTCTAAAAACTTATAAAAAAATGTCTGGATCATATTTCACCCCAAAGCCAGAAGAATGAATATAATATATTATACTTAAAAGAAGCAGGTTTTAGGGCTAAGATTTCTCTATTGTAACATTTCCTCCCTCAACGGTCATAAATAATAATAAAATAAAATAAACTCATCATTAGTTTTATACGAAATAATTATATATTATTTAAGTTGTAAAATATTCTTACATGACTGTAGTATTTGTGCTTGATGAGGATTTAAAGATTAAACTTGAATACACTAATCCTCATTTTATATTTTCATATTGTGTTATAATATATATTTTAATATAATGCAAATGATTTACAATTATAAAATTGTATGATTTATGGAAAAAATAACCCTGGCCAAACACTATTTATATATCTGTTTGTTTGTTTATTTACCTGTGACCAGACATGTTTTAGTGAGATTCATTCTTCTCTTAGTGCTTGAGGAAAGCGCCACATGTTGGATTAAAAGACGTGTAGTTCTTGATGTAAGCGTCTGATCATCACTGGGCGTTCCTCTAATGACTGTGTCAAGGTTGTCCTCGTGACCTGAAAGAGGCTGGTCTGCTTCAAATCCACTGTAATTATCCCAACAAAGGCCAGGCCTAATTGTCCTGTAAAACAATCCAGCTGCCATTGAGCAACAGCAGATCTTTTCTCTGCCAGGGGTGATCCATCTCTGCCGTGTCGCCGGGACAGAAGGAGGGCTCTGACAGGTTAAGCCCTGATATATAGTCATGTATTGTGTTGTGCTTTGCAGACGGGAACACAAAAGAAAAGTTAACCTGGATGACTCCATTGTCGCTGTCCTCTCGGCTCCACAGAGGATTTGGTGATAAAAACAGACTCTTAGTGACGCACAGCGCGCCAGACATGAAATTGGACACCAACACTGAATCCGTTATTGATGTCTGTCTGATGACACAAAGAAAGTGTGTAACTTTAGAGAGAAAGAAAGCGATGGGGGGTTGGTGCGAGAATGAAACCGCGAGAGAACTTTAAAGGGCTTTTCTCTTGCATTATAAAAAGTCATTATTTTGCCCAAATTTTGACAAAATTGTCCCTATTTACTTGCTTACAAAAATGTCAGTTATTATTTTTCTCTTTTATCAGTAGTGTAGTGATGTATGAAGCACAGCTCACACTGGTCGCTTTCAGAGATCTCAGGATCATATCCCAATTGAAATGTGTGGATTTCTTGAGTAAAGATTTTATTTTTGATTTGGGATATTGAAACAATTTTAATGTTGGAGATTTCTTTCTTTCTTTCTTTCTCCATTTTAATCAATAAAAGCTGTACTTCCATGACTAGAGAAAAGCTTTCTTCAACATTACCATTATGGCCACCACGTGATCTTGACTTAATGAGACTTTGATATTATTTTCTGAAGGGTGGAAAAAAAATGGTTACACCTTATTTTGATGGTTCTCTTTAAATATTATGTAGACTATATTGCAAATACATGTCAACTTATTCTTCAAACCCTAACCCTACTAGTCTACTAATATTCTACTAATACTCTAACGAGAGTTAGTTTAGAATGTCTAAAGTCAAAATACCATCATTCAATATACCATGCATCAAAATACCAAAATAATACTATACCATCATTATGGACATTAAATGTGACAGATATTTCATGGTTTTTATGCTTAATTAGTGAGACACAACCTTACAATCCAGTGCCTCTAAGGGTCATTATTTGGTCATTTATTTGGCTTTTAACTTTACATGTCTTTACATGTAAAGTTTGCTTCAGATAAAAGCTGTCAGCACACACACTGTGTGATCCAGCAGATGTGTGTGTCTTCCCATTTCTTTTCAAGGATTACCCAAGAGCCTCTTTGGCTGTGTACTCTGCCAGAGGTGTCACAGATGCAGGATCTACACAAACAGCTTGAGGCAGGTGTGAGGGAATGTTATTGCTGGAAGATGGAGTGATAGATGCTTGACCTCCTAGCATTCCTGATCTTTTAATTGACACAAAGAACCTCCCAGGGGCCATGGCTCCGTAAGTAAATTCACCATAGATGATGTGTTAAACTCTTGTGAAAAGAAGAAGTGATTAATTGTATTGGGGTAGGTGCGTATGGCCGCCATGTTGGATTTCCGATAGCAAGTGTTTGCATGTACACTTCCGGTTTCGCCTGACGCCAGTGCTGAGAGAGAGCGGAGGAAGCCAAAGATGATCTTCTATAGTTGTTTATAGAATCTGTTTTATCACACATGTTTGAGTCAGATGAATTTTACTTTACTATTCACAAAGAGAAAATTGACTTGGAGTCATGGTGCATACACAATGTCTTATTCGACAACCAATTATGCCTACTGTAAACATATAAATATGTAAGTATCACTAAATGCAAAAATATAATATAACAAAACAATTTGTGTAAAAACAAGGATATTTTACATGTAAAAATGAGTCAACTGAAGGCAAGATTGACGAACCCATGTGCAGCTTTATTGAAGATAATCCGAAGTGAACCAAAAAACAAAACAAAGACTTGACTATAACTTTCCACCAAACATTAGGTTACACCGACAATACATGACAAGGTAACTAGGCAATCAAGTGGGCTTAAAAACACAAGGACCAATGACTAAATACGACACACCTAAAATCAATCAAGAGGATCAAACAATGAGGAAACGGAACTGAGTAAACACATGACCAAGAGAACATGATTAGACAAGGGAAGCACATGACACAATCACATGATGGCAAGAGAAACAAGTGACAAAACCAGAAGCCATGGCTAAGAAAATGACTAAATAAAAGACATGAAAACTTAAAGGTGACATATTATGCCCCTTTTCACAAGATGTAATACAAATTTATGGTATCCCAGAATGTGTCTGAAATTTTTGCTCAAAATACCACCCAGAATGATAATTTATTATAGCTTGTCAAATTTGCCCCTTTGTGGGTGTGACCAAAAACGCACTGTTTTTGTGTGTGTCCCTTTAAATGCAAATGAGCCGCTGGTCCCCACCTTTTAAAGAGCTGATCCTTTACACGAGCTTCAGATATAATAACAAAACAAGCGAATCTCAATCATCGTGAATCTCAATGAGTGCAGCCCCAGGAATAGGTTGCACATTTTACACTTCACCTGGACGTTTCTGAATGATTAGTGGATACATTTATGTAGTTGTTGTGGAGTTACAATGATTCACACTCATCGACTTGCATTTACCGTCATGTTTGACTTTCACAAAAGTTGACACAGTTCCCTGAAGTCTTTATAAGACAGCGGTGAGATTTTGTGGTCAAACAGTGTTCAGTGCTCGTCTGTACGACAGAACAGTTTGCATGCTTTGCTGGAACTTTTGCCATTGCGTCAGAACTGGTTACACTGTTGTTGCCGTGGGTGTAAACGTGCAGATTAAAGGAGTAGTTCACTTTTAAAAAAACTTTTGCTGATAATTTACTCACCCCCATGTCATCCAAGATGTCCATGTCTTTCTTTCTAAAGTCGAAAAGAAATTAAGGTTTTTGATGAAACATTCCAGGATTTTCTCCATATAATGGACTTCATTGGGAACCAAACGGTTCAAGGTCCAAATTAGAGTTTCAGTGCAGCTTCAAAGGGCTTTAAACGATACCAGACGATGAATAAGGGTCTTATCTAGGACCCTTCGAGTCATGACTCGAAAAAAGATTTGTTAATTTTGATGAACGAGTTCGAACAGGAGAGTCACAAACGTGCATCACAGAACAGAGCAAGGCGAGCATTTGTGCTTATAAAACTTAAACTTTGTTATTTATTTTTTAAATGAGCGATGGTTTCGCTAGATACTACCCTTATTCATCATCTGGTATCGTTTAAAGCCCTTTGAAGCTGCACTGAAACTGTCTTTTGGACCTTGAACCGTTTGGTTCCCAATGAAGTCCATTATATGGAGAAAATCCTGGAATGTTTTCATCAAAAACCTTAATTTCTTTTCGACTGAAGAAAGAAAGACATGGACATCTTGGATGACATGGGGGTGAGTAAATTATCAGCAAAAGTTTTTTTAAAAGTGAACTACTCCTTTAAGGGACGGTAATATTATAATAAGATGTATGTAATAAGGGGAACGAACTCTGATCAGCTTTTTTTTTTTTGACATGCTTGCAGAAACAGTCTCATCAAAACAAAGTTACTGGGCTTTCACTTAAACATGGAAAAAGTCAAATTTTAATGATATGTCCCCTTTAAACATGATACAAAACCCAACAGCAGACGTTAAAGTCGTTAAAACGTCGCTAAGACTGGAAGAGTATGAGTGGAAGTAATCGTGCACACACACACATCAGCGATGCTCACAAGCATCATCTTGTGCACCGAGCCTAATGTGCGCTTCTAGTGTATTTCAAATCTTAAAAGAATATTTAAAAAAATACTTGCAGAATAATGAATCGAAAGGGCAGTAAAGTGTCCATTGTAAAGAGATAGTACCCTTTTATTACTTTTATTCTCTTAACACACTTTTAAAAGTGCACTTTGTTTTGTCAAATACATTTTTTACTTTAAAGTACATTTTAAATCATTGGTTTACTAATCTTTTCTTGTGCTTCAAAGAAGTGCACTTATTTTAATGTTGTCTAGAGCACATGTAAAGTACTTGATTATAATTCGGTGTGATATTTGATATTGCATTTAAAATTAATATACTTCAAATATACTAAATGAACTTCATCATTACAAATGTTTAATTAAAAAATATATTTAAATACGTGACATATAAGTTTCAATAGAAATCACATTGTTTACGTTGGTTGTACCATAAATGTGTCAGCTCTACACTTTTACCCTATTTCAAATGGAATAACATTTCATAAAGATATTTTCATTAAAGATCTATTTAAAAAAAAAAAACTAAGTCAGGTCATTTGCATTGAATTTAATTTAAACTATAAATGTATACATTTAAAAGTATATTATTTTCGTAATAAGTTAAAAGTACAGTATGCTAAATTGAACTTCTTTTCACTGAGAATGGTGATGAAATATAAAAATTGCTGTACTAATTTATGGTCATTAGAGAACATTGCCATTGTAAATAATGAAACAGGAAACGCATCGCCTCAGTTTTATTTTAAGCAGTTCCAGCCGAAAAGATATTCCTTTACCGGTAGGAGTGTTTTCCAAACATTGTCTGCTGTCTTTTCTACATCTGAACTCCTTAGGGCACATTCTGACACCAGATGCTAATTCCAACCTCAATGACAGCAACAGCTGTGATGATGTCACAAGCAGTGTTAGCATAATGTTATTTTGTGATATAATTGCTTCAAAAGGGTGGTCCAATGCTCTTGCACTGATTTTTTTACATTTATAGTTGAATCCTCAGTGCCATTCAGAGACATAATGAATGTACACACAAGGACATGCCGCCAAGTTCTCCCGAACGGCTCTAGGAATGTCACACCAGCGCTGGAATTCCAGACTGCATACAGTTACTAAAGCCTGCTAGACTTTAGCCAACACATTTCTACAAAATACATTTTCCCACACTCACTAATTTCTGCCATTTTCTCTTGTTCCAGAGAGTCTTCATAGCTGTGCATCACTCATGCAAACCTTTGGACCGTTCCGAGTGGCAGCTACACACACATAGCTTTCTCACATGACAACCGCTAGCTGGACCTCGACTGCAAGAGTTGGTCTGATAGTGAGAAATACTGCAGCTAGTGTCCAAACAAAGACAAAGGCCTGAGATACAACAAACGGACAGAGGCATTACGCCATGTTGTGTTCCTCTAGGTGTTGTGTTAATTGGGGTATATATAAAGAGAAAGGGGCAAGACAGTTTTGGTATTTCTGACAGGTAAATGCCATATTAACAGCAATGATGTTTGGCGAAGGTTTTTTTTTTTGGTGTTTGTTTTCACTTGTAGCCAGTAGAAACGGTTTGAGATTATAGTTTATTAAATTACAATGGCCACAATTAACACATTCTTTTCATTCCAGTGATGAATTAACCAAAAGCAACATCATCTCTAATTCAGGACTTCAAGTATTCAGTATTTCAGTATTTAAACAGACTAGCAAGGGTTAAGACTATTTGTACACAAAACTGCACAACACCCATTTTTGGACAATCCACTACTGTATGTAGCTAATGGAGCAAGAGACTGTTTGAAATACTTTTCAGGACTATATATTTAATTTGTTGGCAGTACACATTCCTGTCACGATCTCCAGCTGGAGTGCCCTTAAGAGCCACCAGGGGGCGCTCCATCACAGACTTTTGCCATTCCATCCAATGCTTCATTTCCCATCATCCTTTGCCCTGACTCATATTCCATTATTGTTTTCAGCTGTGTCTCATTAGTCTCATTTTCTCACCCCATATAAAGCCGGTTTATCATTCACTCCTTACTAGCTCTTGCATGTCTTGTGGTATTGCATCTCGGAGGCTTGTATCCTGGTTTTCCCCCCCGTGTCTTGTACAATAGACCAAGCTCCAATGGCCGCGGAACTTAGCACAACAGTCACCAGCATGCCCAGTTTTAATGGTAGCTAGCCCTGTGTTATTAGTGCCAGCCAGTTTTGTGGTTATACCAGAGTCTGTTGACCACAAGATGGCTGCCACACCTGAGTCTCCAGCCGCCGCGGTTGCCACGCCAGAGTTTCGGCTCGTTATGAATGTCGCACATGAAGCCATGAAGGTAGTTCCTAGGCGAGTGAGACTGCCATCCAGCTCTGAGGACACCGCTGATGTCGGTGCGTGCAGCCGGCATCCCTAGAACAGTGCCATCAATCCCACTGGCCTCAGCGGTCTCAAGCCTGCCGGTGCCTGTGCTGTCCGTCCCAGAGGTTGTCCCCTTGTCCTCTGTACTCCCCATCACTGCACTGGCCATTTGGTGTGTTTGGGTCGAGCACTGTGCTTCAGTTCAAGAGTCCGCTCCAGAGTTTGCTCCTGTCCCAGAGCCCAGCCTTGTGATCTATGAACTTCCGGTTTGCCTCGACAGAGGTCGTATCTGAACTTGCTGTCTTGTATTGATGCGACCACAGAGGTCGTATACAAACTTCTGGACAACCTGAAACACCTTATGTCCATACCTGCCTGTTTTGACAACGCTAACCTCTCTGTGCTTTGTGTTTCAGTTTTGCCTGATCAGCCGTTTTGGGCTCTAGTTCTACCAGATCTGCTGTTAGGGTCTTTAGTCCCATCTGATCTGCTGTGGTGACCTCTGCTCCGCCATGGGGGTCTTCGTGCTAAAGTGGTCTTCTGCCCCACCGTGGGGATTTTCAGCCCTTACGGTCCAGTCTGCGCCGCACTGGCCACCTGCTCTGCCTGCACAGCCTGGTCGTCATCTGCTCTGCCTCAGTCTCCAGTCTTCCTCGACATGGACCTGATCCTGGTGTCCCAGGTGGTGTGCAGAACATCATCATCGGATACTTCAGCAACCTCCACTTGTGCTTCACTCTGGAGGGCTACATGACAGGATGGTAACAGCTGGAATGTGGGATTGCCATGGGGTGTGCCATCTCCCCCATCCTATTTGTTTTAGACTTCGAGGTAATCCTCAGATGGGCCAGGCAGGTAGTCAGGGGCATTAAGCTACCATCACCATCAGAGAGGCTTCCACCATTGAGGAGCTACATGAATGACGTAACAAGCATCCTTCAGACGGCTCCATGCACGACCAGGCTCCTCAGGCACTTTGACGAGCTGCTCAAATGGGCAAGAATGAAGAGCAAGGCTGAAAAATCAAGAAGTCTTTCGATAAGGAAAGGCTTGCCGCATGCCATGACCATCTTTGTCGCTGGATGGGAGGACATTCCACTGCTGGATGAGAAACCATTGAGAAGCCTGGGGAGGCAGTACACCGCAGACTTATCCGACAGGCTGATGGGGAAGCTAACCAGGCAACAACTTGCAGAGGGCATGGCAAGAATTGAGTGAACTGGTGCTGGCACAGGGACGCTTCAGGTGGTGCCATGATCAAGTCTTAGACAAGCTGACAGAGGTCCTGGAGACCTGTAGGGTAGCAGCAAATCTCCCACCAGCAGCAACAAAGCCTTTCCCGGCAGGGTTTGTCAAGTCTGGTAGCATGCTCCAACTTCCTGCTCAGAAGAGGAACACAATGCTCACACCCGGCAACGAGTAGCAGATGTTGGCAGACCTCAAGAAGCAGTTGGTTTTTCCAAGAGAGATTGGGCATGACAGCAGCCCAAGTACTCCGAGCTGGCAGCGGCGTTAGATGCGGGCTGGAGAGCCAGGGTCTACCCAGTGAAGGTCAGTGCTGGGGCTTTGTGGGCAGAACAGCAGTCCAACTGCTCCATGGCGCAGGAGTGGTGGGGTCAAACCTGCGGAAAGCTTTAAAGGAGCTGGGAGAGGAGGCTGAGAAAGCGAGCTGATGGCTGTGGCGGCTGATGGCATATAGACGTCCCCTATATGCCACTGTCCCCCCCGGGAAATGTACTGGTATAGGGGGCGAAACATCAGTGAACGGCGGCCTCCAGCTGACGACCCAGCAGCTGACCTGATGGCACCGCAGACATCACACATTATGCTATGCAGAGATGTAGACAGACAGTCACCGAGCACTGCAAACGAAACAGCAACCGCCTTTTATAGTTCCTCCTGAACTAAAGCAACCAGCTTATGCTGCATTCACGCCATGTGTGTGTTCATATGTTTTGAAGGAGGCGTGGCTTTGGAGACGCTCTGAAACGAGGGTGAGATCTCATGCTTTCAAAGCTAGCTTTCGGCTCTCCGAATATTGCCTAGACTACCTTTAAAAGCTTTTTTATGCTTAAGCATGTGAGTGCATTGGAATATTTTTTTTTTTGCTTCATCATGAATTTAAATACATTTGTAATTACTAGGGCCAGGACTCGATTAAAAAAATTAATCAAATATATTAGAGGCTTTGTAATTAATTAATCGAAATTAATCGCATTTTAATCGCATAAATATTTGACCTGAGAACAGTGAGAAGTAATTTTTTTCACATGGATTTTTAGTATACTGACTAATAATGAATATAAATAATGACTGAATACATAAGCTTAAGCAACAACATATTGTTTATTTTTGTTCAACCAAGTCCAGCAGACCAGTGCAATTTGTGTTAACCTTTCCTGCTTCTGTCTCCTAACCGTGGTTGGGAGACTCAGGGGAGATTCGTCTTCTCCAGGGCCGGTAATTCTCCTCCCGGGGTTAACTCCCTAAACTTCACGCGGTTTGGTGTGATGGTAGCATATAAAAGGACAACGAGGCCGTCTTGCAGAAGAGTTTAGGTGCTTTATTTGACTGACTGCACTGAAATACACTGCACATAGCTAGCTACCTGCACGGATCACCGTATTACTCTCACACACACTCATCCGCTGCTTCGCGGGGAACAACATCAAAGGGGCGCGCGCGCGCCTTCGACAAGCGCACTGGCGCACTCTCGGTCACACACACGCTGAGCTGTTCCGATCTGAACACATTAAAGACACATCTCACAACAAAGTTCGTTTTTTATAACAAAATCTCCCATCCACGGGGCCAACCAAAGCGATCTAGGCGATCTATGAACATGTCTATGAAGCGCGATCCCGTCAGCTTCTTCATCGCTAGTTGGTGCTCCAGTATAATCGGTCCGCAAAAAAATCATCCAGTGAGAAACTGTCACGGTGTGACAGCCGGTGTCCCCGGACAATATGGCCGCCGCCGAGCCAGTCTCTCTAACTGAGCCTGCTCCAGCTGATGACCCCATAGCTACCCCCAGGAAAATTTTGGGGGGGGGGGGGACCCCCCCCCGAGGGGTCTTCACCGCCGTGGCCGCCCGAGGGGTCTTCACCGCCGTGGCCGCCCGAGGGGTCTTCACCGCCGTGGCCGCCCGAGGGGTCTTCACCGCCCTGGCCGCCTGCACAGCCTGCTCCGCCCTGGCCGCCTGCACAGCCTGCTCCGCCCTGGCCGCCTGCACAGTCTGCTCCGCCCTGGTCGCCCATGCTCCACGGCCCAGGCCCGCCTTGCCATACCCCGGTGCTAGTTCCCGGTGCCCTCCATCCCTCCCCCAGACCGCCTCCACTTCACCACCCTCCTGAACTATTGTTTTTTGTTTTTAGGAGCCGCCCATAGGGGAGGGGCTATGTCACGGTGTGGGTTTTGTGTCTTGTTCCTTGTTTTCGTCTGTCACGTGATTCCCTGTTTGTCATGTGTTCCTGCCATGTGTCTTGTCCCATGTTCAGCTGTTCCCCGTTATGTTGATTAGTCTTCCCAGGTGTTCCAGGTTTACCACGCCCCCTTGTTATCTTGTTTAGCTTGTCTTCCCTTGTATTTAAGCCCTGTGTTTCAGTTCAGTCTTTGTGAGTTCTTAATGTTGTTATGTGGTAATGGTTGCTGTCATGTTATTCCTGGTCTGAGTGTCTTTTGTTTGTGTTAATATTAAACGTGCTTGCAGTTGGATTCGCTCTCCGCTCCATTCTTCCCGCTTCATTACAGAAACGTTCCGCGGTGCAAACATAAGTGCGATTAAAATAATTTTTTTGTGTTAATTAACGCGTTAAAGTCTGTAATTAATTAATCTTAATTAACGCGTTAAAGTCCCGGCCCAAGTAATTACTCATTTGTAATGATGAAGTTGCAATTTTGTACATTTCAAATATATTAATTTACACGCAAGTAATTTAATATCAAATAACACACTACAGTTCAAATTAAAATAAAATACTTTACATGTGCCTTATTTTAGTTGACACATTAAAATAAGCACACTTCTGTAAAGCATGACAATAGATTATTAAAGCATAATGATTTAAAATGTACTTTAAAGTAAAACATATAATTTGACATTATTACAAAGTGCATTTAAAAGTGTACTTAAGTGTGTTAAGAAACAGTCTAGAAAGTGTACTCGTTTTAGTACACTTCAGTGACTTTTATTTAATTAATAATATTATCTGCAAGTATTTGTATTACTTCAAGTAATATTTGAAATACACTACAAGTGCACATTTAGTACAATTAAGTGCTCTTTTTCACTTAGAAGTCTTCTGAACCCTTTAAACCTTTAAATATATAGGTTAGAAAAAATGTCCCAATCAACCTGAATTCACCCTATATCTATATGTATATATATACATATATATACTATGTATATATATATATATATATATATACATAAAAGTGAGTAAATGATGACAGCAAATGTATTTTCCTTTAAACAGTGACATTGTCTTATTTTATTCAATACTGTAAGATGTCAAATCAAAGCATGTCGATAAGAGTTTTCCACACAAATACTGAGCAGTGGTTAATGCGGGATTTGTGTATCAGGATGAGGATGACCGGTTTAAGGGAGTGGGCTCCAGTGGACGGCCGGACGCCTCTGCATTGATGTTCCTGTTACTGTGAGAGCGAGACAGGAGGGCAGACAGCTGTGTGTAGCACTGGACCCGCCTCCCCCTCGACAAGCTGCCCGCTGAGTGGAGGAAAACAGCTCTTAGCCATGTTATATTTGGCCATTTACTACAACTGCTTGTGCATTTTTTCTTAAAGGTGCCCTAGAATGTGGTTATTTTATTATTTTATAATGTTTTCTGGGTTGCCCTTATAATGTTATTTTTTTTTTTTAATTTTGTGATTTTCTGTCAATCACCTCAGACAACCAACACAGCACAACCATGCTCACACAATACACTAAATGATTTTGTTAGTCATTGTTATAAAAACACAAATCTGCAAATGTGATACATTGAATAGTAACTAGAACTTGTACGTACTAGAATGAGATCTGTGTTCTGTAAAAAGATCCTTGCTGCCATTCCAGTAATGAGCTGCCATCTTCCCATGGTAGTCCCTTATATTGACTTTGGCATCTGGAGAGAAAAAAACTGTTTCCGATCATACAGCAACACTTTCAAAATAAACTTGGTGTTATTAATAACTCTTTTCACACCATGTCAGCATGATACCTGCTACACTGTGCTGGACTTCCATAAATATACAAACAAACACACACAAACAAACACACACACAGACAATAAAAACATAATGGTTATTTTAAAGGGACAGTTCACACACAAAAAATAAGTATGGTGATATAAATTAAATTTCAGCCTGGTCCTCACATAAAGCTATCACATGGCTCCAGAAGACATCCCAGACAGCAACATAGCGTCGGCATCCACGCGTACCAGATGTGGGCCGGATCTGGGCCGACACTATGTTGCTGTCTGGGATATGAACTACTTTTATGTTTTTTTTAGTTAGTTATGCTAAAAAGCTTCACTCCCAATTAACTTGCAAAAATGCAGAACGTTAATGGAACAAAACGTCCTGAAAACAATTCAGTAAAAGAAGCTTTCTGTTGATCAACATGACGACTAATTTGTTTCAAAATCTGTCAACCTTATATGACATCCCCAGATTGCGTAGATCGCTTGCTTAATTGAGACGATATACATTTTTTGCTCGATAAGAACACGATATATAGAAACACATTTATCAAATAAATGCCTCGATATGCAAGAGAAAAAAAACACGGGGCTTTGCCTCAGCAGAGGATGTGATTGGATAACTGGACTAACCAGCGGACCAATCGCATCGCAGCATCTTAAATGTCGGTTTAGTCATTCTGAAATGCCTGAGCCAAAGACTGTCATCAGAATCATTTGCAACTTTGTATGGAAACACTGCTAATGATTGTTATTTTCCTGTTTATTACTGTCAAGCTGCTTTGAAAAAAAAAAAATCGGTATTGTATAAAGCGCTATAGAAATAAAGCTGACTTGACTGAAATGCTGTTGTCTCACTGTCAATACTGACTGTTTTGTGAAGCTATAAATAAAATATGATTATGTTTTCCTTCTCTCTAACTCATGGCACACAAACACTCTCATTAATGAATTTTTATAACACATAAACAGAGGTGTGAGTGTGTGTGTGGGAGGTCAAGGTTAGGGTATTGCTGCTTAAAAATAACAAATGCACCGTCATCTCTGCCATCCGAGAGTCGTTAAAAATAATACGGACAGCCACTCTCGTTTCAACTGCTCATCCCCTCTTTCTGTGAGCACACAGTGATAATCACTCTGGCCTTGTAGCAGCCATATGGACTCGGCTGATCTGGGACCTGCTGGATACCGCTGTGGTTAATTACAGGCTGAAGACTGAGACACTGAGCGCTGATCTGAATGCTTCGTGCTGGACACACTGAGTGGCCTTTAGAGCAGTCCAGGCCTCCAGGGATTCGGAGAGAAATGGGTTGGGTAATTATATGAGATAACAGTGAAAAGAAGAGGTGAGGATTGTGCATTTGAAAGGAGGCAAGGCAACATAAAGATAGGGAGAGCGAGAATATGGCAGAAATGGGGCGATAGCGGGAAAGGTCAACACCTCCTATTTTTATGTAGAGTGTCAACAGCCTGTTATGGCTTTTTAAAATGAAGCTTTTCATAAATAACATATTCTATTGCTAAAGAGCAGCTTTAGAGATCAGTGCTCTGCCTGACAAATGAATGTGTGTGAATGACACGTTTCTTTGACCGGCTCTTTTTAGTCGTCTAAGCTTTGTTAACAGCATTTAAAGTTGCATATTTTGCACGTTTTTGAAATCAAAGGGATATTAGGCTTTATAACTCTAATATAATGATTATGAATGTTTACTATAATAGTAAATATTGATTTAGTAATCCCACAATAGGGTTATTCTCATGAAGAAATGTCTGGGTCATATTTCACTCCAAAGTAAAAAAAAATAATAATTTATACATAAATATTTGTAAATAACCACTGGTGGTGTTGAGGACCCCGACATGATTGTAAAGTGCTTTGTGTGTACAGTAGTACATATGAAAAGTGCTATATAAATGCCTTATTCATTCATAAAATAAAGCCTATTACGACAATTAAGATTATTATTATTATCATCTTTTTTTTGTAATTAAGCATAAATTATCATGACACTAATGCGAGCTAAATATATATATATATTATTAATTTTAGAAAAAAATATATATATTAATATATATATATATATTTTTTTTTTCTAAAATTAATAATATATGATTTTAAATGACATCATAAATTAAAATCTGTACAACAGAATTAAAAATTATTTTAATTATCTGTACTCAACAATTTAAATAATATGGTGATAGTGAAAATGAGATTTTTTGTTCTAAAATATATTTATGAAAATTGAGGCAGGGGATTTAAATGTGCTTATAAACATCATGAAAACAATGCAATGCAAAAATAATAAAATAAAATAAATCTTAAAACAGGCTTCATTTGTGTGAAATGTAAATTATGTAAATGATAATTAAGCAATAATTACCAACTAATTGTACATTATACAGCTGACCATACATTATCCCTCTTATTACATGGTTCCTAAGAAAATAAATAAATGAATGGACATGAAATATTGATTTAAGTGTAAATTATTTGAATTATTGGGGACAAAAGAGGTTGTGAGGTGACGTAAGAGGTGTTATTTTAGTATCATTAAAGGGTACCTATTATGGATTTTTGAAAATTGCCCTTCATGTAGTGTGTAACATAGATCTAAGTGAACAAAAACATCCTGCAAAGTTTTAAACATGAAAGTTCACCATATACAAAGTTATTGTCTCTCAAAAGTAAGAGTCGACTCTGAGTCGCTGATATGAATCGTTCGACGAACGATGCTTTTCCTTTGTCTAGTTGACGTCAACTTGACAAGTTAATTTTGAATAAGATACGCCCAATTATTGCGTTCGGAGATCAGTGTTGTCAGGTCCGTATGCCTGCACTGTTTCCGCGGGTTGTTTGTGTAGTGCACGGGTTGACGCGATTGTTTTACCCACTGGAACATGATTGTTATTGGGGAAACACCCGGGAATGCTATTTGACTATTTTTGGCCATGATTGGGTTAGTTTTGATTAGCAATTGGGCTGGTTTTGTTGTGCAGACCTGGCAACCCTGCCGGAGACACAGGGGAAACTAACATGTCGAGACGCTGTTTTGAAGAGCGACGCAAAAGCAAACTTTGTTAATCTGCCCAGTGAGGAGCATTTGAAGACTAAGTGGCTACAGTTCATATACAACTATACCAGAGAAGTACAGCCCGGACCTTGTTGTGTTCGCGTCATTTTGAAGATGATTGCTTCACAAACCTAAATGCTATAAGTATGGATTTGCGAGCCGGCTGATACTGAAGGAAAGTTCAGTACCGAGTTTATTTGGATCAGCTTCCTTCTCCGAATCACAAACTGTAAGTATTATTAATATTAATTGTTGCTTTTATGTTTTATGTATCATGCTCAATAAGTATGTGTGTGTGTTGTGTACGCACAGCGCATAGGTCGTCAGTTGTATTGAAATATGTGAAGTGTTTGTCGTTGTTAATGGAGTTGTCATAAAGAATAGCCAGTGTTGGGAAGTGTAATGTTAGGATGTCATGTATAAATGAGGCAATGGAAGCGTTGCTCTGTTTCGGTTCTTTATTAACAACTGGCCAACTCTAGCGGCATAAACAAACTGTGTCGACCCCATACCGTATATCTCGTATTAACTGCGCATGCCACAAACAGGTACATGTTGCTCTATATATTACCGTATATAGCCTAACAGATTCTCAAGCTATCATTACATCTTCCCCTTTTTTCAAATATTATTCTGTAACACGTGAAAATGTCACAACAACAACACAACAACACCAATAAAGATAATACAAACATCTTTCAGTGTCTTCTTTCCTTATGATTTTAAACATCTTATTCAACAATTGTTTAGAACTTAAATCTTCTTTAGAATCATGAATGACTATCTAGGGATTCCGGGTAGACTACCGGTCACCCACATAGAAGCCGAGGATTATTCTGCCTCACGTGGCAATCTATGTACTAACTATGAAATCTTTCATGTATCCAGGCTGTTTAACAACTCTTCCTTTACGCGTAACAACCTTTTTAGGCTGTTCTGGAACTTCTTGTCCTACGTTTTGATCCTGATCACTTGGATATTGTTCAGCTTGTGTCAATTCCTCATCCACACTTTTCTCTTCATTTGAATCCCGTTGGCATGAAGATGGATTGAAAAACCGTAGATGCTTTCTGTTTCTTCTCAAGTCTCCATTCTCCGTGCGAATTATGTAAGATCTTGGTGTTGTGTGTTTACCTACAACCGTAGCAGTTTTGTTCCATCCTTTCTCATTGTCCGTTTTGACTGTAACTGGATCTCCAGGTTTGAGTTCGGGCAACGGTCGAGCACCATGACGTCTGTCATAATAAAGCTTGTAATTAGCTTTCGCCATATTGTCAGTTTCTCTCACCTTTGAAAAATCAGGCCACTCAGGCATCAGTTTCTTTTCCAGCACAGGAACCGGTGTTCTCAACTGACGTCCAAGCATCAATTGCGCAGGGCTGTATCCTGTGACTTGGATGGGAGTAACTCTGTAAGCTAGGAGAGCTAGAAAAGGATCTTCCTGCCTGAGAATGTGCTTTGCGGTTCTCACTGCTCTTTCAGCCTCACCATTTGACTGTGGAAAATACGGGCTCGTGGTGATGTGGTGAAACTTGTAAACTGTTGCGAAATCCTGAAACTGTTGACCAACGAATTGCGGACCATTGTCAGTAACTAGGGTATCAGGACAACCCCATCTGGCAAACATGTTGCTCAAGCGTAATACCACAGTCTTTCCTGACATATCTGGAAGATAGGCAATGTCGATGAATCTAGAAAAATAGTCAACCACTACAAGGTAGTGTTTTTTGTTAACTTCGCAAATGTCAGCTGCAATTCTCACCCAAGGTGCGTCTGGTAATGTGGTATTCATCAGAGGTTCTCTGTGTTGAGCTGGCTTATTTATTTGACAGAAAGCACAGTTCTCTATAGATACCTGGATCTCCTTGCTAATCCCAGGCCACCAAACACTTTGTTTTGCACGCTCTCTACACTTGACGATCCCCATGTGACCATCATGAAGTTTCCTCTTGACCTCAGCTCTCATGACACTTGGAATTACGATCCTATCACTGTAAATCAGGAGGTCATCACACACAGACAACATATCCTTCACAGCGAAGTAAGGTTTGACGTGCTCTGAAACTTGCGAAGGATACTTTGGCCATCCTTGTCTAACGTACTTTATCACCACCTGCAACTCAGGATCAGTCTTTGTGCTTTCAATGACCTCGTTCAGTCGTGTACATGACATTGGCCAGGCAGCTCTAGTGGACTCCTCCAAAGCCGTAATGTCATTCATAAGCTCCACTGAATCCAGATGTGGTGTCGAAGATAGATGTCTAGAAAGAGCATCAGCTACAACCAGTGATTTCCCCGGCACATATTCAGCTTTAGCATTGAACCTCATCAGTCGAATCAAGAGTCGCTGGCATCTTAAAGGAACCATGTCAATTTCCTTGTTGTTGATGAGCGGAATCAACGGTTTATGATCTGTGTGAATTACAAAACTGTCCAGACTGTACAAGTACTTGGAAAATCTTTCACAAGCCCACACCACACCGAGACATTCTTTTTCAATTTGTGCGTATTTTGTTTCGGTGTTAGTTAAGGTACGCGAACAGTAAGCTACGGGTCTCAAGTATCCATCATGCTGCTGGAAGAGAACTCCTCCTAGCCCATAACTGCTAGCGTCTGCACTTACAATGGTTGGTTTGTTCACGTCGAAGAAAGAAAGGATTGGTGCTTCAGTCATGAGCTCTTTGACTCTTGTGAGTGCTTGTTCCTGTGCATGACTCCAAGTCCAAACTGTATCAGCTTTAAGGAGATCATTAAGTGGGCGGGTTATTTCAGCCAAGCCAGGTAGGTATCGACCTAAATAATGAACCATTCCCAAAATCCTCTTTACTTCTGTCACGTTCTGTGGAGGTTGAATATTCAGTATGGCCTCAACCTTTTTCTCATCTGGTCTGACTCCACGAGCATCAATGATATGACCTAGAAATTGTATCTGCGTTTGCCTCAACAGACATTTGTCATCATTGAGTTTCAATCCCGCATCAGAAAGTGTCTTCAAGACCATCTTCAAACGACAATCGTGAACCTCTGGCGTTTCCCCGTAGATGATTATGTCATCCATGTATGCTGCTGTACCTTCATGGTCTCTTAAGAGGTTATTCATCTCTCTCTGAAATATCTCTGGTGCACTGGAGATTCCGAAAGGAAGCCTATGAAAGAAATACCTCCCAAACGGTGTTATAAATGTCGTGAATTTAGCACTCTCTCTCTCCAGAGGAATTTGCCAAAATCCGCTCGCTGCATCTAATAGTGAAAACATTGTTGCACCTGACAACTGGGGAAGTATATCATCGAGGGTTGGTAGAATATACCTTTCACGTTCAACTGCTTGATTTAAACGATTTAGGCCTACACATATTCTCACCTGGCCATTCTTCCTAGGCACAGGCACCATCGGCGCACACCATTCAGTAGGCTCTGTAATTTCTTCAATCACGCCACACTTCACCATCCTGTCTAGTTCAGCTTTCACCTTAGAAAGTAAGGGAACCGACACTCTCCTGGCTGTCGTAATGGCATATGGGACTGCATCTGCTTTCAACTTGATTTTCACAGGAGCGGTTTTCAAAAGTCCAACCGACTCACCGGGTGAACTCACATCATCAATCCGCTGAACTAACCCCAGAGCAGCAGAAACCTCTCGACTCAGCAAATTATTAACAGACTGACCTGCTATGACAAAAACAGTAAAGCAGTACTTGTTTCCTTTGTGGTGTGTGCTTGTCTCAAATCTTCCTGAACTTCTCAATTTCCCTCCTGGACAATCCAGCGCTGTATTCACGAACATTATGTCAGGCCTTGTGTTGAGAGCTTTATAAGTTTGTTCCGATATTACACTAATGTCAGCACCAGTGTCTATTTTAAACTCCACATCCGTATCTTGAATCCTCAAGGTTATGGACCATGCGTCACTTGAGTCCTTTACTGTGATTGCTCCAAGGAAAAACGAATCTTCGTGCTCTTCCTGCACTACATTTACATCACTAACATGTAGAGTACGACACACAATAGCATAATGGCCTCTCTTACCACACTTTCGACACTCTGCTCTTCTCGCTGGGCAGTTGACGCTCTTTGGATGTTGTTTACCACACCGCATGCATTTCCCCACCATTGGGTCATTTGATCGTGTGTTTTTCTGGCTATTTGTTCTCTGTGTCCATTTCCTCTCTATGCTTTCTGGCTTGAACGCTCCTTTTGGTCGAAATGATGCAATGTGCTTCCTTCGTACGACTTCATTCAATGCTGAAGAGTTAGTCTGTTCGGAAACGTGACTTTTTATCTGCTCCGATTGCCGTGCGTGCCTACATGCCCTCTCAAGCGATAAGTCAGACATCATTTGTAATCTTTGGGACATATCTTTGTCCAGAACACCAATCACCAGTCTGTCTCTTATATTTTCACTTTTAGCTTCTCCAAATGCGCATGTTTCAGCCAGTTCATGTAAGCTACGAATGAATTCTTCCACGCTTTCACCTTGCTTTTGAACACGCTGATAAAATCTCGCCCGTTCATGTATCACGTTGACTTTCGGCACAAAGTAATTGTTTAACTTCTCTAAAACTATGTCGTACCTATTCTCGTCGCCATCCGCTGCATACTCAAATGTACTGACGATGTGTTCTGCCTCCTTCCCGAGAGAATACAAAAGTGTACAAACTTGAACTTCTCCCGACTCTTTGTCCAGCTTCGTGGCTATTCGGAATCTGTGGAAACGCTGCTTCCATTCAGGCCAGAGCTCGGGATAAAATTAAGATACAATTAATACAAAACGAAATTCCCTTTAAAGAAAGGCGTTGTGCTCTCTGTTTGAGGTCTCTGTGAAAGTTTTAAAGCAGTCTTTGCAGCTTTCAGAGTGGTCACGTTCGTAACATTGTTTTTTCCACATAAATGCGAACGCGAAAAAATTAATAAAATGTAGGCTATATTTTATGTTCTGTGGAGACAACCCTTCTTCATCCGGTGGGTAGTATGACTTTTGGTTTGAGCAGAGTGTAATTCACAGAAGTAGTTAAAGTCACGTTTTTGTGTCACGCATGTTTATTTCCCTCATATTAAATAGAAAACGCATCTGTAGACAGATATTTTTCTAATGTCTGGACTCCTTTATTACGGGAGTATATGGATATATAAACAGACGCTTTTAATATAGCCTATTCGTATTAAATGCATTTTCAGAGAATTTCTATTTCCAGTTTTGACTGCAAATGTCGCGCCCATAACGCTGGAATTGCTGAATTTTAAATCATTTATTTTGTGGTGTAGGTCTACATATTTTATAATGTTAACTTCAAATAATTCTTAAAGTAATTTCAAGATGTGGTAGCATTGGATCTGGACGGGAAGGATAACTTACTTTAAGATGCTTCGGTTGGAGGTGAAGTCTTTGGACGCTGAAAGGAGCTGGTTGCTGGCAAGCAGAGGTTGCACTGCACAGTAAGGCTATATTTCGTTCTCCCTTCTCTTTCTTTAATGTGAAATGCTGTTTGAATTTCCAAGATAGAAACACATTCTTGCCCTGGCTCTGTTGTTCTGGCTCCATCTCTACTCTAGCTCCCGCTGCTCCTCTTCCGACTCCATTGTGACTGATCACGCAAACCGCGCATTTTTTTCGTTTTCACATTGGGGCTTCTGGGAAAAGCTGAGTTGCCTTAATTTATTTAGCTAGAGAGTGAATAAACTCGTGAAACAGAGAAGTATCCTAATGTAATCCATTGATTTCAACAATGTAACTGTATTCTAAATACCCACTATTTAAATTGTAACTGTAACGGAATACAGATACTCATAATTTGTATTCTGAATACGTAACGCCGGTACATGTATTCCGTTACTCCCCAACACTGAGAATAGCTATAACGTTACCTCTTAGTACTGCATTATCAATATGTTTATGCGTTGGGCTAATGCAAACAAAGACTGAATGTGCTTTTACCACTAAACTTTGGGCTATGGTGGCTAACATATCACCGCAGTTTAGCGTCACGCAAGGGCGGGGTTTGGAAAAATGACTCGCTAAACGATTCATATGGGAGTCGGTGAGCAAATCAGGTAAAAATAAATGCATATTATAAGACAACAAAAGTGTTTTTTTGTCATGGCATGCTCGTAAAACTGTTGTTGGGGACTCCTAGAACAATATTAGGAACATTTTAAATGCCATAATAGGTACCCTTTAAGACACTTGTCATGTACGGCTGGTCAGTAAACACGATTCAGGAGATTCACTAAAGAAGTCTTTTATTTAAATTCAGAATTACTCGGGAGAATACAGGAAAAAGAAAGATCAAACACTAATATTTTGCTACGTCACATTAAAGGGCCTTACACACTGGGACGAATATCGGCGTGCGTTATTCGTCAGCGTTTTTCGACGCGTTTTTTGTGTTCACACCCAAGCAATTTTCGCTGACGATGAGCCGAGTGAACATGCAAATTCATTCCCTGACATTAGATGGCGCTTAATGTAAAACAGAAATACCCCGGTACACAAAGTGGCGCTGCGCAACTTTACGCTTCTGACACTCACTTGTCACTCAGAAGAAGACAGCAAGTTTGTCATATAGTTCTTTGTTTTCCGACAGCATGGAGACAGCAGCTCTACATTCATCTTGCCTTGCATCTTCCTCGTCTTATTTCTTCCCGGCAGTGTAGACGCTATTTGGCGTATATCTTCTTCGCCGTTACGTATGTGTGCTCGGCAAGACCGTTTTGTGTTTGAGCGTTCCCAAGTTGTGTTTTACTGTAACTTCAGAAGCTCCAGACACGTGAGCAAAAGCGCCAATCTCATTGGTCGGATAGTTTTTGACGCGGCACGTCAAACCAAAAAAACTAACCTGAGGCGTTTTTTAAAAAATGACGCTTTTTTTCCAATGAACTGGGACTTAAATACATGAGGGAGATAACGAACAGAATGGCATGGGCATGATAAGTAACGTTAAACAACCATTTACTCACCATGTTCAACTAAAAACGTAAAAAAATGTATGCATTTTGGCTGTTAAGAAACAACAGTGTTTTGGGAACCTGAAAACACAAACTTTTGAAAACAGGTTTTAAATTACAAGTTTTTGAATACGATACCGTTCTCATCTCAAAAACAAAAACGTGGATTAGTGGTAACGGTGGCGTTATTCACTGTTTCTTTACACAATGACATCGCCACCTACTGGTCTGGCAGCAGAACACAACGCTTTAGACGTTTTCGCAGATTTCTGTGAATAGAGGTCGTTTTGACAACGCTGTCTTCTGTACAAGAAACTTGCAAAGGAAAAACGTTTCTGTCATTGTGTAAACATGTCCTAAAACACAATGAAAGTAAACAGAATCAGAGCATAATCCTGCCAGTACTATTATACTTTTTATTAATATTTTCCAATAGTTGTGTTTTGTCATTTTTATACTGTAGTTTTATTTTAGGTTAACTTAAAAACCCTGAGAGACATAAAACTAGCACAGCTATGTACTGTATAAAATGAATTACAAATTATACAGTTTATTATTTGACCTAGCAATTGACCAATTAGAATCAAGCATATAAAAGAACAATGAATTAAAATTGTTTTTTTATTTTCAATAAATGATGAGAAATAATGTTTTGGACTATAACCCTGAGCTGGACTTTGGTTTCACAGGAGTTTTAATGACCTCAGGACTTCAACAAGCTAAAGCTACATCACTATCCCATCTATGCACTCTCTAACCCCCAATACAAGTGTTATTTAATGATATATTAGCTCCTAAAGCCGTGTGTATGTTTTACACCATTACAGATGCTGGACGATCTTCAACATCAACACTTGTTCAAGTATTCTGTGAGCTCAAACACTGACGATTGTAAAGTTGAGCATCTATAATGTGTATCCACACAGAGCGGCTCCCGCAGTGCCTAAACATCAGCAACGGCCATGAATTGATAACAATAAACTAATAAAACTGCAGTTTCAATAAAGAGCGGGACATTAACTCTGATTTTCAACAATCCAGTCAGGAATGTGTCTGAAGCAACGGCGAGCTGTTTAAGCGAGTTATATGATTATGGTTGTGTCTGGAGAAATGCTGTGTGCTTTAATAGAGTTACGCGGGGGTCTTCAGCTGTGCGCCGCTAAGAGAGGCTTATGTTTCCGGGCGCAAAGCAGTAATCCTATAACTGTGTTCAACTATATTGCTTAAGGCACTGCAAGCAGTCAGTTTGTAACTACGTTAAACTATCTACAGTTCCCTAACCACTCGCACAGATCTCGCTATGATAAGATAAAGCATTATTCACCCGGAGTGCTATAGGAATCATTAGTGTAGCAGAGATGCTGTTCAACACTTCAAAACGCGGATACAAAAATACTCTGGTCATATTAATGTGCAGTAAGGAATCAGACGGTAACACCATGGTGTGTTTCATACGTCGCACTTTGTCATTTTTGGTCAATTTTAGGAAGACAATTATAAATATGTAACTTTTTGGACCATGCCTTCATCATTTCTTTTTCTAATGCATTTTTTACCCTTGTCCTAGACCCAGACTTTCAATCTTAACATATGAGAATGCATCATCATTTAATTTTTATTTATTTAATTTAATGGATTTATAAAACTGATATTCTAAACAGTGAAATGAATTGATTATATGTAGTATTATTATTATTATTATTCACAAATTACATCTATTACAGTTGTGGTGTCATTTTGTACCACTTACATTTTACCATTTCATTTAACTTAGCCTAATAAAATTTAATTATTTATAAAAACAATTATATTCATTTTTATATTCATGATGATATTCAGTGTGTCACGTTTTGATGTGTTCTGTTATGTTTTGAGATCTTGTTTCCCCCTGTCTTTGTGATTTTTGGTTTATTCCTGTTAGTTTTCCCGCTCCTCGTTTGTGTTCAGTTTCTTCACCTGTTTTCAGTTAATTATCTCGTTTGGCTCGGTTCATTTAAGCCCTGTGTTTTCCCTCAGTGTTTGTTGGTCGTCGTCCTCGTATGGTTGTATTCTGAAGTCCTGGAGTTAGTTCTTTTTGTTCCTGTATGTTCCAGAAAGTTAAGTTTGTTAATAAATCAACTATATCACAGATCTTCTGTCCTCGTCTTCGGCTATCTGCACGCAACCCTGACACAGTGTAATAAACCATTATTATTATTATCATATCATCCTCATCATCACTTAGTCGTGGTGTCATTTTGTACCATGTTTATTTTATCATTTACTTGAAATGAATACATTTATCTATGAAAAAAGTGTACTAAACCACTATTATTATTTACAAATTTTGACAATCACTCTTTTTTTCTTTTTTTTTTACCATGAACAATAATATTAAAGTTTTTATCAAAGATTACATGAGTCGGCCGTTTTATTCCAAAAATCAAATCTTTTGATTTCCGTCTATATTCCCACCATAAGAATAATAAAAAAACGATGGTGATAATCAATAACACTCTGAGCAGAACAAATGTCTGTGTCAATTGTTTGAACATTCATTCTTGCGTAAATTGTTGCAGTGAATTGATGGATCATCTTTGTATCAACTGTACTTTAACATTAAAGTAACACTAAGGATTTTTCCTCTTCGGTCGCCCTACTGGTTGGAAACTAAATTGTCCATTGCCGCTGTCGTAAATAATTTAGCCTACCGTCGCACGCACACTCGCTGTTTATCCAGCACCGGCTTTAGAATGAACGATGTCCACAGACAAGGTAGAGTATGTTACATGATTTCATGAAAGGATGATGTATTGTGACATCAGAAACAAAGAAAAACGAAATAATGACTATTATAGCGCTTGACGTAAAGCAGTCGAATTGTGTAGTTCTTTTTTGTGCACGGGTTCCTACCCGAAACCTGAAGTTACATAGTGCCAGTAAAAGCGATACAGACCCCGTCAGGCTATGGAAGACGTGTCATTTAACTTATTTTAAGTCGATGTACCATCACAAGGGTCTTGGAAATATATTATGAAGGTTGAAAATTGTTACTTAGTGTTACTTTAAATCAGATCAGCCATCTGTAACTGAATGTGTCTGGCCTCTGGTCCACTTTATCACTGTAAATCTGCTTTTAAACAATCAGTATTGTTAAAAGCGCTACATAAATGAAGGTGACTTATTTTAGCTGTACTGTAAAAAACAGCTCTTTAAGCTGCTGACAAACATCTGCCCTTTATTATTCTAGTTCTTTCCCTACAGAAGCTAATGAATCTGAATCTCGCATATTCACAGAAAATAGATTAGGCTACTTCCGTTACACAATATATTGGATAAACGTAGATGCAGAGTCAGTGGACTGCATGAAGACGCTGTAAACATTAGATCATGTGACTGAAGTAAACAGTCTGGTCCCCTGGTGAGGGCTGTGAGCGGGCAGCTTGGCCAGGCATGGCTCACTGGTTTAGAGGTTCCCAGATGAAGGTCTGGCACTGGAGATCTCATCATTCTGATGGGTGACCAGTGACACTGTCTGACACTCCATAAACAGGCTGTGTGTTTTATAATACATGTTTACAACGTTGATGACAGAATTCAAATTTGAACTGAAAACTGTGAAAAACATTATATACCATGCTTAAAGTAAAACGCCTTAGTATTTTGGTGAAAGAATGAAGTCTGTTCATGAGAGTCTGCCGGAGGTTTTGTGTGTTCTTGACGCACGTCTGTCTGGACTGCTGTCATTATGTCTTCAATATCCATGACAATCATGTCAGTCTGGGAAAAATTCTCTGCTGCGTTGACATTCACAAAACCTGTGATATTTAAATATATCGATGTTTTGTTTTTTTGCCAGGGGTCTTTATCTCCAGGCCATCAAATCTGTCTAACTTCACACTTCTGAATCAGTGTGTGTCAATGGCAGGTCTGTTCTTCATGACAGCTAGGGAAAATAGCGCAACACTTAAAAAGGATAAAATAGATCAATAAATAGGAAAACACTGTCCATATCTTTTGTTGTTGATGTCACGTGACAGGCCATCCAGTCAAACTTAAAATACATCCGTCACTTGGGAAAAGGCAGATGGGTCAATGACAAATGAGAGAGTTTGAGATAAAGAAACAAATTAATTAGTGTTCAGCCGTTTGACTTTCACACAAATTTTGATGATACTTTATATTAGATGTCTTCGTCATGATTCCTGTCTTATGTTCCCCTTGTCTTGTGTGGACTTTTGTTATTTCCTGTTCCCTACCATAGTCCTTTAGTTTTTCTTGTTTATTAGTCCTTCCAGGTGTCTTTGATTAACCACGCCCCCTTGTTATCTTGTTTGCCAATGTATTTAAGCCCTGTGTCTAGTTGATGTTGTATGTTGGTTGTTCTGTTCCCGAGTCCTGCTCCCTAGTCTAAGAATTTGTCAAGTTTTGAGTTTATTTAATAAAAGACTACTGCTGAAGGTGGATCCTGCTTCCTCCTACGTTTCAACTGCATCGTTACAACAATGTAGTGGGTTAAGGTGGGTAAAATGAAGTCTTAACAGTTATACAGTTAATTATAGATGTAATTACCTAAATTAATTACAGCTGTAATTACATGCAGGTATTATTTTAAATATAAGTACAGTGTAAAGGCCTGTATGTACACAATATTCATTTTGCGTCTGCAATGTAAAATGTAAATGATGTAAAATGTATCACACATTACACAACATAAAGTGGGACCCTAATTATCATGTGGTGTAACTATCAACTATCAAATAAAAAGTAATATTTATTTGATTTCATCATCAATACGTGAATATCTTAAATAATAACCAACCAACCATTAAACGCTTATTTTTTCATATATTAATTATTAATTAATATATTTTTTTTTTACCACATGACATTTTACAATCAGAACTAAACTTGCGTTGTCAAGCCTTGCCAAGTTATCTGGAAATTTACAAGACTTTAACAAATCTTTTTATTTTTGGCTTATTTCGGCATGACTCACGTGACTTTTTTAAATAAATACAGTATATATACTATTTTAACAATATTTCCCCCCTAGGAAATAATACAGGTATAAAATATTATGCCAAACTCATCACTAAGGTTCCCTTTCGAAATAATGCCTCCAGCATGACTGGTGTCTGAAGCATGAGTCTAAACACAACAAATAGCTTGACATTGGCCAGCGGCAGCCTATGACTTCACCACTGGTGCAACCGTGAGTATAAAAGGGAACTTGTGAAATACGTCATCCTCTTGTCTTCAGGAAACTGTTTGCTTGTACATGAGTGAGGAGCTTGAGCGTTTAGCTCCTGAGGGATCTGGATGCGGGCATTACGTGGGTCTCCACATAATAGTGCCCCACGTCCGTCGCTATAGAGAGGATTTCTCAATGAAAAGTTCAGTTTGTGCCATCCCTATTCTCGAGGGATATGGGATGCACATTAGTGTGGAATGCTGTCTTCTCTTCGAAGAAGCTGGATGCGTTAGGTATGATGCATTCACGAGACTGACTACAAGAGACAGGCAAGGAGATTTTTTCCTTAATTCTTTCTCCTGAGAGATAGTAGTTAGTGTTCCACCAGTGTGTTCAGCTCTCGAGAGAGATTAAGGCACTGCATTTGTGTCTGTTCTCATGTGATTCTTTCAAAGAGAATCTGACACGTGAACTAGTGCGCTTGACTCTCAAGGGGGTTAAATGTGCGCTTTCCGCAATGCGATCACGAATTGTTCTACCTGGGCTTGTAGCTAGGCAGTACGCTAGGTTGTTACGTTAGGCTAGATTGCTTCATTGACTACTGACTTTACATTAGCAGAGTATTGTTAGGCCGCCTCTCTTTATAGAAAGTCACTCTTTCAGCACCTCCGCTCACTCCGGACCCACCTGAATAGCAGGTGTGAGTTAGATCCGAGATTTGCGAAGCCTCCTTGGTAAGCTGTTCTTGGTAACCCTTGTCTTAGGACGTTGCTAGGCCTCCTCTCGTTTTAGAGAGTTGTCATGTTGAGGCCTCCGTCCGCAGAGCTTCATCACGCAGTGGTGCTGAGTTGTCAGGCTTTTGAGCCTCCTTGGCCACTGCCTTTAAGAAACCCTAGAGCAGAGCGAGACCCTTGTATAGAAAGCCAGTGCGTAAAATGCGGTTCTCCATCCTGGGGTTTAGCCTCCACTCTTTTGAGCGCCATCAAGCCTTCTCTGGAAGCTATTTTGGGGCACTCTGAGCCCTCTTAGCTATTGCTTGGAGTGTTGTTAGGCTTCTCGTTATGAGAATTTTCCTGTGAGGCTCCAGATTTTTAGTAGGCAGTGTTGTCAAGTTGTTAGGCTCCTTGGCTTCTGCTTTTATAAAAAAAAAAAATATTTCGAGTTGTAGGCTCTCTTTCAAGCTGCCCTGGGTATAGAATGTAGTTAGGCCGGCTCTCGTTTTGGAGAGTCAGTATATTGAGGCCTTCATTCTCTGAGCCAGATTTGAGCAGTAGAGCTGAGCTGTAGCATCTGCTTTCAGAGCATCTTTTGGTGCATCTAGGTTGGGAGTACCACCCCTGAGCTCCATGATTTTGTTGAGTCAAGTTGCAAGGTCTCTCTCTCTCTATCTCTCTCATCTCTCCAGAGGCTCGCTGCGAGCCTCCTTAGTCACAGCACAATTTCTAAATTACAACATATGCTTTCAATGACAAATTCGGAACAGAAAGTTCATGCGTTCATGTGTGTTTATCCCAAGGTTTACCGCAGTCCGCCGGATCCAGGCTGTATCCGGATCTGATGAAGGACCTGCGCCTGGACACGACGCTGAAGTGTCAACTAGTCTCTCCACTGTGGAGGCCTCCTCCCCTGCCCTTTCGCTCTGTACAGATAAAACGTTGTCAAAATGATTCCAGTTCACATGGATACGCGGGAGCAACAACAAATTCTGTATTATGAATTTTTAAGGCTAGACAAGTAATTTGGTGAGGTCAATTTGTAAAGAAAGACTTACACGCCTGCGCACATTTATATTCAAATGTGCATACCTATAGACTGACTATGTAATATGCATGTGCTCGGCATCAGCGTTTTAACAGATTCACGTTTTGATGCTTACAGTACATGGAGATAATAAAGTTATCGCTTGCACCTTGGAACCTATTTCAAGGTTTGCATTCTCGAGCCAACAGGCACTGTTGTTGTGCAAATGAGCAGGCCGGAGCGCATTAAGGATTTTCTGTTAGCGGTGTTGTATAAGCGGCCCCTAAGTTAATAACTAATGATCTTTGCAACGGAAGTGAATCAATCTAAACTAACTTTAGCTGGACAATAACTTTATTCTAGAGCTTCTGTATTTCCCCAGAGCTCTGCTAGGATAGCAAAATTGTGAGTTGTAGGCTCTCTGTGAGCCTCCTTGCAAGATATCCTGAGTGTGGGGCATTGTTAGGTCTCCTCTCAATTTAGAGTCGTCGTGCTGAGGCCTCCGCTCCTAGAGCTTGGGTGAAGTTTGCTAAGTTGTTAGGCTCTCTGTGAGCCCCTTGGCTACTGCGAGCATTGTCAGGCCTCCTCTCACTAAAGATAGTTATATTTAGAGGCCTCCGCTCCCTTGAGCTCCGCTGGGATAGCGATTTGGAGTGGTAGGCTCTCTGTGTGTCTCCTTGCGAGATGTCCTGAGCGTGGGGCGTTGTTAGGTCTCCGCTCAATTTTAAGGATGAGGACTCTATTTAGTCTTTTGACTTAGTTCAGGCAATAGGGCACTCATCCCTTCAGCATGGCAGCATGGGTATTCCAGTCACCATAGTGACCCCTAGGGGACGCAGTGTGAATTCCCCTTTTCGAAAGTCACACAGTGACTTTCGTCGCACGCAAGGCGAGGTCCGTCGCTGTGTGCAGCTCCTGCATCAGCCCTGTTTCATTTCAGAACTACCCTCTTGCTGCTCTTTAAATGCCTTGGCTTGGTACACTTGCAAGTGAGCCATGGCGTGCAGGGCGGAGGCAGCCTGTTCAGAGGCTCTGCAAGCCTTGGCTGTGAGAACAGACTAGAACTTACAGGCCTTGGATGGGAGATGCGGGTAACCCCTCCAGGAGGCAGTGCTCTTTGGACACAATTGCGTTGCAACCAAGTGCTGCACCGGATATCCCCATTGGCCAACTTGCTATTGAGGGTAGTAAGGGGGGAGGAGGTACCGGACCCGTTTCGGGCAGAAAGAGGTGCCGTCTATGATCTAGTAACCGCATCATGCACTTCCGAAAGAATGGCACTGGGGCGGGCCGCCCTGAGATACCAATCGTTCAACCTCAAGGGCTAAGGACACCCTCCGTTCCAGCGATCAATATCTGATTGTCCGACGGAGCCCCGCATGAGGAATGGGGAGCCTACGGAGACTTACTCGACGGGCTAGCCCATACTGTGATCCTCAGGTCACCCTGGTTATTCACCAAAGTAGCCCTCTTTCTTTCAGAAGAGGCGTTAGATTGGGGTATAGGCGAGGGGACTCCTAACCCTTGTCTGAGGTACTCGAGTCTCGATCGCTACACGTGATGGTCATCTTCCTGCAGTGAGTATATGACTTATCCACAAAAGCTACCTCAGCGTGCTTGATGCCCAGACACGTGAGGCAACGATCCTGACTGTGAGTCGGCGTCAGGTAACTACCGCCCCCAGAAACACATGGGGGGAAAGAAGCAGTGTCACAGCCGTGTTTGCTCTTTCAGGGAAATTAGCTCTCTTATAGTAGTATTATACCTGCGATATGGGGCGGAGCGCGAGATACAAATCTTGCACGCCAATGTGTATTGGCTCTTTTAGTTTACATTCAAAGGTGATTGGTGACATCTGACAACATCGAAAATAAATTACTGATAGGGAACTATGGTTACATGTGTAACCTGAGACGGTTTCTTTTATAGAATTTAATTCTTTTTATGATTATTTTTTCCTCAGTTTGATATCACACTAGCATATGGCAGCTTGTTTGCACCACAGAATAAAAAATAAAATAAGGTAATTGCGACTTTTTATCTCTCAACTCTTTGACTCTTTGACAACTGACTTTTTTCTCGCAATTACGAGAAATCTTATTTCTTACAATTCTGAGAATAAAAGTCAGTCCCCCCCCCCCCCCCCCCCCTCAGAATTGGACTTCATAACTCGCAATTGCGAGGAAAAAAAAGTTTGAATTGTAAGATATAAACTAGCAATTGCGAGAAAATTGTGAGATAAAAAGTCACAATTACCTTTTTTATTTTTATTCAGTGGCGGAGACTTCCATACTAGCACCTCAACATTTTTTATTTTATACCACAAAATAAATAAATAAAATAAAAACATGTTCAATCATAATAGAAGAGGTGTATTCAAGTATCCATAAATATAATTATATTTATTTATTCATAAGGACTTCATCTGGATATTATGTGCCCAGTGACATCTCCAAACAAATTGAGGATGACTTACCTAAACTTCACTAGACTGCTGATCTGTGATGTCATTTTGTGAAGAGAGCAATTTACAAATTGGCTGAACATTCGTGGTACTTGAAAAAACGGAGAAAACGAAGGACAATCCTCTCTATCTCTCTCAGTGCAGGGTCCAAGTGAGCTGTAGGTGGTGAAGGGAAACCATGGAGTATCCATTTCCACACACCATATGGAAACTCAGTGGTTTGTACAGAGGAGGTGGGAGCTAATATTGACCTGGACCATATGTGTTTTAGTGAATTACAAACACAAAAGGGCCGAGTGGTCACCGAACACACAACATATGGGCATCTATTCTCTGTTAGGGGATTTTACAAACAAGACCCCCCTACACATATATGTGTGTCTCCGTCCAAGATCTCAAGGGACTCTTCTTTTGAATTACTCTATTGACACAAACCCTAGTTAGCTTCATTAGCGAGAGCTAGTGTTAGCTCACAGTATGAGGGTTTTTTCTCCCCTAAAAACCAATTATCATTTGTGACTGCACAGTAACTTCAGCTCAGCCTCATTGATCATATCTGTGAGCTGGATTTTCTTTTTGCAGGGGACAGCCTTAAGGAACATTTTACTGTATACTAATAGGAAATTATTTTGTGATACTTATTTTTCTCTTTGCTCTGAAATTCCTTTTTGTGATGCTTCTTTTAATCTTCCCCTTTGTTCTTCACATTACATTGTTTCACTGTGGAGCATTGTTTTAACGTGGTATGATGCATCTTTGGAGAAGTTAACAAGTCACTGTTTCCCAAAATCAGAATAAATTGTTGTTTCAACAATATAGGTCGTTAATGACGTCACACAGATAGTGTAGTGGTAATTTTTCATAATGAGTGGGTGAATTAATGAATAAATTAATAAAAAATACATACATTTTCATTATAAAAATTAGTTGTTGGTTTTGTATTTTTTATTAATCATTAATTATTATTCATTATTATCATTAAGTGTTTTTTTTAGGTTAGACAACATGACATTTTACAACCTTAACTGACCTTGTCATGTCATGTTTTTGACCTCGTGGTCTTTAGGGTTTCTTTATTTCCATTCATCCAATCAGATTTGAGGGAAAAGTAAACAGTTTATGTCAAGTATGTCAAGCTTCATCCAGGGTTTGGTGCTTCTACATTAGTGTTATTCACCTATAATTTTCCGGTAACACTTCCTTTTACAGTCCAGTTACCCATGTAAATACTATGTACTTATTTTAGCAACTACAATTACTGGGTACTAACTAGTACTAACCCTGAACCTACCCCTAAACCTACACCTGTTCCATGTACTTACCTTATATTAGCCAGTATTTTCTAGGTAAGTACACTGTAAGTACACTGTAAGTACTGTACTGTGAAAGGAAGTGTTAACCATTTTCCTCTGACTTTAGAAACAAGTTATGCATAGGGTTAGATTTACGGGTAGGGATATGATTAGGACAACATTTTCAGACAGAAATGTTGTTCCAGGATCAAATATCAAATGCCTCCGGTAACTATGAGTAAAACGTCACTTCATCATTGTGGATCATTGTGTACTTACACTGTTACACACCTCGGGTTGTTAGCGACCCTATAAAATTTTTTTTTACAAAAGATGAATGGGAAAACAGGCATTCTTTTATATTTTTTTCTTATTATATTGTTTATAATGAATTGATTGGGGAAAACTAAGGTTGATGTCTACCTTTTAAAAAAATATGAACGAGGTGAAGAATAGTGAATGACGTCCTGGGTCACTAAAGACCAGAGGTATGCGTTTAAGGTGAGAATAAAGTGACCTTACTGTAGTTATTGATAAGGAGCTGGATGATTTTGCCATGTCCGTGCAGAGCAGCCAGATGGAGCGGTGTGTAACCCTGCAAAAGAACAACCACACACACACACAACACACACACACACACACACACACACACACACACACACACGTCAAATTAAAGGCCTGAAATGTCCATTTGTATGCATCCTACACACACGCAAATATCTAAATATCATTAGCTTGGGAGGACAGTAATATAACAGCACTTCTCCTGTTGTGTCTGTCACTCGATTGTGATAGGCTATTAAAAACAGCTGGACGTCATTTCACACACCACTGTGTGCGGTCGACGTTTCACATTTATGCAGGTAACCAGACAGCGAGACCCGCTGAGACAGTCGCTACAGTACATCCCGCACATTAACACGGGACTAACCCGCCCTAGGACACCGTCAGTCACACACCGCAGTCTCAAACAGCTGAAGCTGATGGGGTTTTCTTCTCTACACGTAAGATAGTGTGCTAGTGAAGACGGCACGAGAGGATGATGGATGTATGAAATGTGACTGCAGTTTAGTGCTGATCTGAGCTCAAGCGGTGATTAGTGTGTGTGACGACACATTAACGCTCCACGGGGAGTTTATCATCCAAAGACACTCCTGCAAACGGATGTTTCATGTTGACTCCATCTATCCCTGATATCTCTTTGGTGTCCGTTTGTTTTACACTTACCATTTCCTTGCTCACAACACTAATGGGCCATGTGATTAGAGGAAAAAAAACTGGCAAGAGCAATAATATTTGACAATAATGAACATTAACCAAACACAAAAAGGATCATAATTTAGGAAAATGTACGTAACAGCATGAAACTTTATAAACTCGCAAAGTAAATAAAAGTCCTTCCGAAAAACTCAATACTTAAAATAAATTTGCTGCACATCCAAAAAATGGAAAATGCAAAAACTGCTTTTTACAACAAACGTTTCGGTTATGAATGAAAGTACAAATAAATTATGTGAATTTTTAAAACTAAAAAAAGATATAGTTATAGTATAGTTATAACTATAGTATAATTCACTGTAATGAAGTATAATAAAGATACCTAGTCATTCAAAACTGAAAAGTATCAATAAAAATTGTTATAATTTAATAAAAAATTAAATTCTTTAATCAATAGTTGTATGTATGCTGTATGTATTTTTATGCTTATTAGAGTATCACATTGGCTACATTTCAATCAAATAATCTGTTTGTAATCTGATTTATGGGTCAATCAGACATCTCAATCTAATTGAGCTCGATAATGAATAACATTTCGATTGAAATGAGTGGTTTCAACCTGAAATATTCCAATCCAAAGAAAAAAACCCTGCCATGTAAATGCTTGAATCTATTTTCTCAATCAAATTAAAAAATATCTCAACATGGCGACTGCATTCGCTGAATATTTGTTTGGAATATGTGTAAAGCACATATAAATGAATGCAAATCGGCTTGCGAAGTTTAAAGATCATATAAACAGAATTCAGAATCTGAAATCGGATTGGATTCATTCAGACTGATGGAATATAGTGCATGTAAACACCTTTTAGCTTAGCAAGAGGCTAAACTCTGCTGGAATAAACTGAATTGAGTCTTCCTTTAACTTCTTGTGAAGAGCACTGGTTTAATGTGAATAGTTGTTGCCTATGTAGATTGTTCCAAATCAGCCACTAATGAGGTATAGCCTATATAACGAACAGGTATATAGGTATAAGGTAGCCTACAGTATATGTAAAGAACAGACAGTGCTGGAACATAACTTAAGTCGAGAAACATACCGATCTGACACTGAATCATGGGTAGTCCTTTAAGTTAAGGGTAAGTAAAGGGGTGTAAACATCGATCTAGGCAAAAGTGTCATTATTTCTTCTTTTTTTCCAGGTAATGTAGCCTGGAATCAGTCCAGAATTGCTGTGTGTAGTTGTAGCGTAGCGTAGCCATGTTGCTAAGAGCACAGTGCTATCATCATGTAGTTCTGCTGGCCTTAAAGGTTAAAGTAGACTTCCCTCTGCTCCACTCCTCATTACTACACTAGTCCTAGCACTGACATTTTTGGAAAGGTCACAGACACTTTCATGTGCTCTGTTTCACATCAGCTTGAGTATAAATAAAGGCCCTGGAGAGACTGTCCAGGGTGTCAAAGAAGCCAATGGAGATCAAGACACTGAGAAAGCTTTAACGAGACTGACTGACGGAGATACATTAACACAGAACACGGATGTGTGCGATCCCAGCTAACAACACATGTGTTCAAGAACAGTTTGCTAATGTTCCTATTACGTTATGAAAACATTATTTCTGAATGTTCTCTGAATGTTCAAAACATCCAGTTTACTAAATGTTTTTAAAACGTTTTTATTTGTTATATGAATGTTAAGCAAGCATCCATTTGATAATTTAGCAAAATATATGGGAAAGTTACTTTTGAAACATTATAAAACAAGTAGTTACTTAAAAAAATTTAAACGAACGTCAAACTAAAACATTTTAAGAAAAAAGTTATAAATAACAAACATTTTGACTACATTATTAAAGACCAGATAATTTTGAACAAATATTTTAGTAACGTTACTGTTTGTTCATAACTTTGAGAAACCCTTGTGAGAACATTAGTCAAAGTTATGTTGGCTGAATCATAATGCTTGTGAAAAAGAAGTGTGCTCAATTGTATTGAATGTGTACTTGTAGTTTTTCACAGTTACATTTTTTCAAAAATACACATATTTTGATGTTGACTAACATACTCAAGCACATGCAACGTACTTGTAATGTTAACTGTAGTGTTATTCAATATTACATTTAAAGTAAATATATTTTAAATGTACTACAATGCAACTTTATCATAAAAGATGTTTAATTACAAATATATTTAAATAACAAGCTTCCATATTTCCAACCCTATATCAAAGACAATAAGAGTAATTATGAAATTACATATAAATTCTACATAAGTGGGTCAAAAAAAAAAAACATTCTAATGTAATGTTTAGCTTAATGTATTTCATATCAATTTAAACTGTAATACATTTTCATTTATTTGCAATAAACATACATTTAAGTGTCCAAAAACATTAAATTCATTCCGTAGTATATTCTTTTAAAGTAGCCTATATTATTCCTGTGATAAGTACTTTTTTAAAAAGTATGCTAACGTGAACTTCTTTTTCACAAGGCACTGCATTCCTACTCTTAAATCCATATTGTTCTACAGGCTACTTTATTTTACTTTACTTCATAGTATACAGTGGCAAGTATATTAATAGTAGCATTATGAATCACATTTCTAGATGCATTCTCAACTCTCTTTTATTTTTACTATATGACTTCTAAGGAGGTCTGCTAATTCTGATCAATAATTGTTTTTATCCAAGAATCATATTTGTGTTTTCAAGTATTTAAACTAAATCCTTTTGTAAAACACTATTAATTGTATGCCTGTGTATGTATATATGTTAAGTCATTTAGAACATTTAAACTGTGTAAACTAATAGCGATGAGCTTCACAAAATGAAAAGATGAAAATTTTCATATTCAACTTCTGAAATGCATTGAACTTCCAACACTTCCTGTCCTACTCTGGGAATAACTACAGCATTAAAGCACCATTACTTCCAAGGTTTGAAACTTAATCTCATACTATCTGCATTTTGAATGTTTAATAAAACCTATTTGTTCAGTGCTCGGCAAGGAAAAAGGGATTTGATCCTCAGTAGCATGCCAGCTCTTACCAGTCCCACAATCCTCTGATAAGTGGACAACCAATCACTGCACTCAGAATCTAAAGCATATTTCTTCTAAATCCGGCTTCATTTCACAGGTGTATTGAAATCAAACTCACCCCCTGTAGAAAGAATGAAGAAAGACGGCTGTCATCAAGACCCACAGTGGGCTCCCATTCGCCAGGAAAAGCCAGAGAAGATTAGAGAAACAGAATAAGCATATAGTACAGCACAAGATGGGTCAAGAACATAATTTCACACTGATGGGCAATTTGGCTTTGGAAATATTTCCTTCATATGAAGAGCATAAATCTAAGTCTACAGCTCTGTTTCAAACCCATTGAGCTGCCTACAACATTTTAAAGCATCATGGATTTACTTCTAAATACAACATTACACTACCTTCTATGATATCAGGTTTAGGCCAAATTTAATGGGAACATTACATGTATTCTTCACAGAGAATCTCAGAATCTCTTTTATGCTTATTAGAACTTGTGTTTTCTGAATATATGAAACTGGATAAAATGAGGTGTACACTTACATGCTAGAAAGCCAGGTGAAGGCATCGGGAATGCAAAAGAAAAAAAAGGAGACAGGCGACATTATACAACAACTTATTAAAATTAATTTCATTTTTTTTTATAAATGTATCACATTGATCATGCCCCTGTAAATTATCATATAAGGAATTAACGTCAAAAGGGTTGTAAAAAGGGTTTATTATGCTTTTTCAGATATTACCTTTCATGCAACTGTCTGTGCAAAGGTCTGCAAAGTTTTAAAGATCAACGTGCAAAACAAATTGTTATTGTTAAAAGTTATTGTCTCCTAAAATAAAGTATTTCTTATGAACACAGGGTTTCCCATACATTCATTAATTTGTGGCGGGCCGCCACAATATCAACGCTGACCGCCACGGATTGATTTTCAGATTTTTAAACTATTTAATATGGGTAAAATTGTATTTTATTGTAGAGCTGCGCGCAGCTTGCTCCCCCCCTCTCTCACACACAAACTGACAACGGAGGCGCGCACGAATAGCCCCGCCTCCTCTTCGAGCACAGTCTCAAAACAACATGAGCATGCGTTGGAGGACGGATTGTTGCGGTCACTGCGGAGCTTATTTTCCCAGCGAATATTCCAGAATCAATCCGGAGTTGAATGGTTGTTAATGAACACTGCTGCAAAACAACTCTGATAAGTTATTCTATGTTAAACGCTGTCGCGTTTCCATTAGATTCAGGGTTTCCCGAAGCACTTTGTAACTAAGGCGGCCGCCTAAGCAACACACGCCTTAACTAACGTTACGTCGTCAAAAAATGTATGAGCGAAGCCTGCCTTGTTACTCTGTCCTGATTATAGCTTAAATTCTCTGCCGGGGGCAGAACTTGGGCCAATATTTCTCGCCGCCATCCTCGGGCCGGGTCCTTGATCTAGAGACGTGCGGCGCGGGACTAGATTTGATGGCCGAGTGCGAGCGCGGGTGGTAATGCACTCACTCTGTGTGCGCGGGCTGTGGGAGAATAAAACGATTCACAGGACTCCCGCAAATTATGAATATCAATGAATAAAACATATAAAAACTAATAAATTGTTATTAATCTATTGCAGAAAAGAACAACTAAACACAATTGAAACGATTTACTGGCCAGAGTTTCTATTTGTAACATGTTTCCAGCGTGAGCGATGTAGCCAATCACAGACATATGTGTTGATTTCTTAAACACGATGACCAATCAGAAGCATTTAAGATGGACTCCCATCACCGCTCAAAACTGACTTTTTGTTCAGTGCTGAATTCTGCATGCTGGCAAATCCTCCAATTATAACAAACAACGTGTAGATATTGTGAAATATTCATTGTGCATTCAGCTTCATTGATAATAACAGAGATGTTTGAGATAGCGATGATGTCAGCTTTTTAGGGATTATTAACATTCAGTCATCATGGCAAAAGTAGCCTGCTTTTCATTTTGTAAATTCGCACCTCTGCATTTTGACAATGTTGTTTTGCACTTTATTTTGCACTTCATTGTTTTATAGTTGTAAAGTGTTTGTTAAAATTCAGTTGTTGTTTCAGTTGTTATGTTTTGCACTTTTTAGCACAAATAGTTTAAAATATTTGTATAGTTTGTTAAAATTCACATTGCAATTGTTGTTTTGAAAAGCTGGTTATTTATAAATCTAATTTGTTATTTAAATTTAATATAGTGTTTAATAATTGTTACATTTAGTACAGGGCCTGTAGTCTATCACACAAACAAGCCCATATGATGGGGCATTGGAATATTTTTTTCAGAAAGGCCCGTAAAATAAAATGTTCAAACAAAGGGTGCAAAATATGCAACAAGAAGTCTGTGGAGCAGTCATAGACGTGTAGCAATGGCATAGCAATAGCAATGTCTTTAAGTTATCTTACATTATGTGTCAACCACCCCCCCCCCCCCTCCCAAAAAAAAAAAAAACCCACACCACCACACATAGAATCTAATTCTGTGGGAAACACTGGCTGACATATATCGTCAATAAGTCTCACTTCCTGTTACATACCTACATAGCAATGCATAATTTGCATAATGCCAGCCAATTATATTGGCTACTCGTGCACAACGTCTTTGACCCTCATACACTGTGGTTGTCGCTGAGGCCTGGACGAGTTTGGTTAATCCACTTTACATGCATTTCAAAAGAATGAGACTGGCTTGAATTGATACATTACAACCGACACCATCGTTACTGTTTGTATTACTGTGCATCAAGTGATGAGGAAGATCAGGAGCTGAAATTCAGATATGATAATGACCACACTGTAAGTGGTCGTCCAATCACACTGGGTCATCTGACCAATCAGAGCAGAGTAGGCCAATTACAACAGACTGGGTCATCTGACCAACCAGAGCAGACTAGACCAATCACAACAGACTGGGTCATCTGACCAATCAGAGCAGACTAGACCAATCACAACAGACTGGGTCATCTGACCAATCAGAGCAGAGTAGACCAATCACAACAGACTGGGTTATCTGACCAATCAGAGCAGACCAATCACAACAGACTGGGTCATCTGACCAATCAGAGCAGACCAATCACAACAGACTGGGTCATCTGACCAATCAGAGCAGACTTTACCAATCACAACAGACTGGGCCATCTGACCAATCAGAGCAGAGTAGACCAATCACAACAGACTGGGTCATCTGACCAACCAGAGCAGACTAGACCAATCACAACAGACTGGGTCATCTGACCAATCAGAGCAGACTAGACCATTCGCTACAGACTGGGTTATCTGACCAATCAGAGGAGACTAGACCAATCACAACAGACTGGGTCATCTGACCAATCATAGCAGACCAATCACAACAGACTGGGGCATCTGACCAATCAGAGCAGACTAGACCAATCACAACAGACAGGGTCATCTGACCAATCAGAGCAGACTAGACCAATCACAACAGACTGGGTTATCTGACCAATCAGAGGAGACTAGACCAATCACAACAGACTGGGCCGTCTGACCAATCAGAGCAGACTAGACCAATCACAACAAACTGGGCCATCTGACCAATTAAAACAGTAAATCAATCACTGTTCAATCAGAGTAGAGAGACTTTAGAGACCATATTCCGACTCAATACAATGTATAATATGAGAATATTAAAACGTTTTTTTTTTTTTTTACCTTTGATGCATGTAAACCTTTTCCAAACAACATTAGGTACCTTTAAAATAGCATAATAGGGGCACTTTAAAAAGGCAGCAAAAAAGTCCATCAAAAGAGGTGAAGGGAAAGTAAAACAGAAAGAAAAAAGAAATCTACGCCTCATGTGTTTGTGAATCATAGTGAGGCGTATCCAGACCCTGACGGCACTCCATGGATTATTGATTTTTTTATTCCATTTCTGCCCAGAGGAGACTGCACTTGAAGAGCACCATTACCCCATAACGATTAGAGAGCAAAAGTTAATTATGTAATTATGAAGGCAATAAAAAAAAGTGTGTGTGTGTGTGTGTGTGTGTGTGTGTGTGTGTGTGTGTGTGTGTGTGTGTGTGTGTGTGTGTGTGTGTGTGTGTGTGTGTGTGTGTGTGTGTGTGTGTGTGTGTGTGTGTGTGTGTGCTTGACTGTGCCTGTGAAGGCTTTAAACATTATCTTCAATGAAACGGGGTAGGAGAGATTAAAGTAGTATAAAAATGAGAGAAAACATTAGTAAACTCTTTCATTCCACTGATTTTACACCTAGATTTTTTCTTTTGTTTATTTTTTTTATATTTCCATATATGCCTTTATTACACATCTACTATAATGAAAATGTTTTCGATTTCTGAATTGATATTTTGAATACAAATATCTAGGTGCTATAATGGCAACAATGAGAAAGTGTTATTAAAAAGCGTATAATGAAAAAAAAAATGTATATAACCTATATAAGATTTTTTTAAAATATTAATTTATTTGAAATATTTACAAATAAATATTAAATGAACAATTTTAACCTTGAAATAATAATAATAATAATAATTCATATTAATAATTAGGATGTGTACATTCATGTGTAATTGTAATTTTTTTATTGATTAGACGACTTTCAGTTCGCTTTCGTTGTCACTTCGAGTTACGTCGAGTGACGACAAAATGGGGGTTTCGCTTAGAAACCTATCACCTTTGAGTATTAAAAAACGAGCCAATGGCAAAGAAATGCCATGGGTCTGCGGAACTTGCATAGCGTAGCTCCGCCCCAACTCATGGGTATATAAGGAAGGACGCTGGGAACATGCAGATATGTTTTTGCTTCGGATCCAAGAGGTCCTCTAAACTCCTACAACGTGAATTCATGTGTCATCGAGTATCCTTTGAGACGAGCAGCTCTCCAATCTGTGTTGGTGCAGAGATGATTTCCAGCAAGTTTCACATTCCTGCCTGCTGATCTGTGCAGTGGTCTGCATCCAGCGTGTGTGTTTCTCCCTTGCCGCTTCAGCACAGGCTGCTGAGCTTCCTTTCACAAAAGAGCTTGCACAGGCACGTCTTTTTCAAGATGTTTCACCCGTGGCTTAACCTGTGGCTTAACCTGGTCGATATGCGGAATGCCGAGCGGACAAATCTCCTCGACTCCGCTATATCCCAGGCAGGCGTTTTCGGCGATTTAGTTTGCACGATTTCCTCCCCATTTCCGGGGAGTCCGCTTCACTATGGTTGGTGGCAATGAGCCTGTCAAGCGTGCGGAAGTCGCAACCTTGCTGGCGAAAGGTGCGGTCGAGATTGTCCCTCCAGCTGAAATGAAGTCCGGGTTCTACAGCCCCTACTTCATTGTACCGAAGAAATTCGGTACGCCTACTTTCATCTCTCCATTCTTCCTCGACACACACTGTTTCTTCGGTTTGCTTTTGAGGGGAAGGCATATCAGTATGCGGTATCAACTGGGAGAAGAGCAAACTTTTCCCTGTGCAGAGGATCTCTTTTCTCGGTATGGAAATCAACTTGGTCACCATGTCCGCGTAGCTTACGAGCGAGCGCGCGCAGTCACTGCTGACTTACCTGCATCAAATCCAGAGCAAGAGTGCGGTTCCACTAAAACTATTTCGGAGGCTCCTGGTTGGGGTGCCATGTGCAATGGACATGCTGTAGCGGGCTCCCGAACAGGACCCCAGCACCTTCTGCATGTCAATTGCCTCGAGTTGCCGGCAGTTCGATTCGCTCTGCACCGCTTCCATGCATTGCTCAAAGACCAGCACGTATTAGTCCGATCAGACAATACCGTGACTGTAGCGTTCATTAACCGACAAGGAGGTCTATGCTCTCGCTGTATGTCGCAACTCGCCCGCCATGGAGTCCTCTTATGGAGTCAGAAGCATCTGCGTTCGCACCTCCCTGGCCAATTCCTCTGAGGAAATACCTCCTTTCTCAGGGACAGGACACCAGTGGTGGAAAGAGTACTGACAAATTGTACTTAAAGGGATCCCCTGGTATGAAGACATGTATAGCTTAATATAACGTAAATCTCTTATTTAAAGAGTCTCTTATTTAAATATGTAGTAGAAAATCCATGAAAATGTATGTTATTTAAAAAAATGGGGGGCGCCATTTTTTATGTACACAGTACATTCTGCGTCGATGACGTCAAATGGTTGCACTCGGTGAGCTACTGGCGGTTATTTCTACACTCTTTGGCTTTTTACTGCAACACAACTCAGAATACACAACTCAGAAAATAAAATACGGATACGATACCACATTGTGTGGCTTTTGGTTGTCATTTTCAGTCAAAAGGCAACAAGAGAAGCAATGTAAGATTTCTTTCCTAGCAATAATAGGATGAGAAACGCACGGGAAGAGACCTGTGGACAAAAAAAACTTTATAAAAACCCGCTTCTTATTTTCTCTCCACTTTAGCCTTGATGCCTTTGAGTCTTTTAGTAGACCACATCTACTAAAATAGCTTACAAACGGCTGAAACAAACGTTAGATGCCATCTGTTAGGATGTCAACATGCCGACGCGAATCATGCCGCTAGAGAAGTTCCTTAGTGCGGATTTCCATCGATAGCTGGGGCGTTTACACTCCTTGTGGGGAAAAAATCATGGTACAGCATTTGGTTTCAACATATACTTATAGTCATCGCCACCTGTAAGCTCTTTCAGTAGCTGTGGTCATCATGTCAGTATTTTATTTTCAGAGTTTTCTAATTCAAGATGTATTGTGGTAAAAATAGCAACAGATAGTGCAAGTAGCTCACGGAGTGCAACCATTTTACGTCATCAGAATAATGCTGCAAGATATGTATAAAACGATGTGATCTTTTAAAAATAAAATAAATCTTTGATGGGTTTTTTACTACATATTTCAGTAATAGGCATCATTTTATTTATTTTAAGCCATGCATGTCTTAATACCCAGGGATCCCTTTAAGTAAAAGTATTGCTATTTCATTCATACTGAAGGCCCAGTACTGATGCATAGAAGTATTAAACTTACACATTTCAGGAAATGCCTTATATGGATATAATAACATGCAAATAGTGATGTTTTGACTGATGAAACATGAAGACAAACACATTATAGCTATAATATATCTGTGTTCATCAAACTATCAGGTCTTTTCAAAAGAATGATGTATGTCTTTAAACGGATAGTTCACCCAAAAATGAAAATTAGCCCATGATTTACTCTCCCTCAAGTCATCCTAGAAGATATGACTTTCTGCTTTCAGACTAATACAATCAGAGTTATATTAAAAAATGGCCTGGCTCTTCCAAGCTTTATAATTGCAGTGAATGACTGGAGAAAATTTGAAGCCCAAAAAAGTGCATCCATCCATGATAAAAGTGCTCCACATATAGACTACTAGCTTTCTCTGTTGTCAAGAGCAATTTTTTTATTACTAATTTTGAAAAGTAAGTCCAAGTAAGATCATTTGAATGTTTTGATTTGAATCATTTCATAATTGAAAGCAAAGAAGGTTAAAGGTTCTCTAAGCGATCCTGGGTGATGTCACTTCTTGTTGACGTTCGAACTATTGTCAAACAAAACGGAGGCTAGCTAGACCCTCCCTCCTCCTCATCCGCGCACTAACCCCTCAAACCCACCCCCAAACCATTCTTGTTGGTTATTGGCTGGAACAGTTTGTTATGTTTCTTAGAGCGGGTCGCTAGAGTTTGTTTTTGTAGCCGTTTGTGGAGCCTGGGGTGTCTGCAGAGACAGCGTTTTTTTACAGTGTGTTCAGGGGACAGGCAGCTAGCGGATCGTGAGTAGATGTTTGCTGTATGTGACAAAAAATGTTTTGGCCATAAAAACGCGTGACATCGCTTAGAGCACCTTTAAGTGAGAGGTCCGATAAAAAAAGGTATGATAAACAATAAAACAGTATGAATAAAAAATTCCCAGTAAAAAAAAAAATTAAGTCGGGTATGGTTAACATGTTAAATTAAATTATCTTTTTTTCATTGTAGCCTACCGAAAATGTGCTGGGAGCCCACTGTTGAACGAACTACACTTTTACATGCATCTGATTCACAGATAAATCATGCGATCTTATTTCACTGTTTTTTCAGCTGTGTACAAAGTTTGCTTCGTATATTTAGTTTAACTGTATTGTTAAAGAGGGCGAGCTTTACCATTAATTGAACTGTGTGCATGTATTTTAGACACTTACATTGATCTTGCTCCGTCCATGCAATAACTGCGTCCATGTTATGAGCCGAGCTTTTTTATTTACTTCAACTGCCCAGTGCTGTGGTATTATCAATGGTATGACCCATTTCAGTAGTTGCCATAATTAAATATGAGCAGAATACTCACCTACATTCACTGAAATATTGAAACGTTAGCGCTACTGATTCAAAACAAGTGACGAGCGCCAGTGATTGAATGTCAAAGCGCGGTTTGAAAGTATTTGTAATTAGTTACTTTCCACCACTGCAGGACACCCTATGGCACCCTTGTCCATAGGTTTGAGTACCCTACCACCAGCGGTGATGGCTACCATTACTTCTGCTAAAGCATCGTCCACGAGACATGCCTATGCGTTGAAGTGGAACCTCTTCGTCAATTGGTGCTCTTCTCACTGAGAAGACACCAGGATATGCCTGATCAGTGTCCTGCTTTCCTTCCTGCAAGATGGGTTGGTGTCGCCCTCCAACCTGAAAGTTTATGTTGCAGTTGAGGGTAAGTCTATTGGGAAGCACGACCTTATCATCAGGTTCCTGAGAGGAGTGAGGAGACTGAATCCTCCTCGCCCTCCTCTCGTACCTTCTTGGGACCTCTCAGTGGTCTTAGCTGCCCTGCGGAGTGCTCCCTTCGAGCCTTTGCAATCAGTGAGCTTAAGTTCCTGTCGATGAAGACAGTGCTTCTGATTGCATTGGCCTCCATCAAGAGGGGAGGGGACCTGCACGCATTCTCCGTTGACGAAGCTTGCCTGGAATTCGGGCCGGCTAACTCTCATGTGATCCTGAGACCCCGGCCTGGATATGTGCTCAAGGTTCCTACCACCCCCTTTTGAGACCAGGTGTTGAACCTGCAAGCGCTGCCCTCGGAGGAGGCAGACCCAGCCTTGGCACTGCTCTGTCCAGTACGAGCTCTACGTGCCTATGTAGACAGGACGCAGTGTTTCAGGACCTCAGACCAGCTCTTTGTCTTTTATGGTGGGAAGCTGAAGGGAAAGGCTCTCTCCAAGCAAAGGTTGTGTCACTGGATAGTGGACGCCATTGCTTTGACTTACCAGCAGCAAAATCGACCGTGCCCCCTTGGTCTGAAGGCCCACTCCACTCGGTGTCCTCTTGGACTCTAGCGCATGGCGCCTCGCTAACAGACATCTGCAGAGCTGCAGGCTGAGCGACACCCAACACATTCGCGAGATTCTATATCTCCGAGTGGAGCCAGTTTCCTCTCATGTACTCGCCCCCAGTGGCCGGTAATTAGGATCCGCTCAGGTATCTTCGCTTGCTCGCCATTCCCAATCCACGGACTGGATACGTGCGATATTCTCCTCAGGTGAGTTTCCCTGAAGCCCTGAGTTCCTCCAGCACTGTTGACGTCAACGCCAAGGTTAATGCCTCTGGTAGCCTTCACATTTGGCTAGGTGCCTCCATGTGCATAGTTCCCCCACTGGGCGACCCCCACATGTGTATTTACACTGTAAGCCTCCTTGAGCATGTGTCTTTCCTTTGGCAAGCCACCTTGCCACCCCTGGAGTTGAAAGATTTCCACTCTACGGGTTGGACAATCCAGTGTTCTTCCGTATGCTACCCCCTCGCTGGACATCCGTGTATTCTTAAGACCTCCCTTCGGCCGGCATGGTTTGCATATTTCCACTGATATATGCTCCCCAGTGTACCTTGGTATTCCTGTGTTAGGTTGGAGTCATTCGTCCGAGCTCACACTTACGCAGGGCACTGAAAGACAGCCGAGAGGTGGCATGATTAGACTGGTACCCCCATTTCGTCGTCACTCGACGTAACTCGAAGTGACTAACAAAGGGAATGTCTCGGTTACGAATGTAACTCTCGTTCCCTGTGTAGGGAACGGAGATGTTACGTCTTCCTGCCACTTCCGCTGTTCCGCTGGAACGCCGAGTTCAGTCTTGGCTCCTCAGCAGGAAACATATCTGCATGTTGCCAGCATCCTTCCTTATTTACCCACGAGGTGGGGCGGAGCTACGCTATGCAAATTCCGCAGACCCATGACATTTCTTTGCCATTGGTTAGTTTTTTTTTAATACTCGAAGGTGATAGGCTTCAAAGCGAAACCCCCATTTCGTCGTCACTCGACGTAACGTCTTCGTTCCCTACTCAGGGAACTAGGGTTACATACAGTACGTAACTGAGATCTTTTATAGTTATTACATGAAAATCATTGTTGAAAAGGGTATAAATATCTTTTTTTTATGTGTAAAAACCAACATGAATAAAAAGATAGTATTTTAAGAACTTAAAAGCTTTTTCTTTGATTTTTTTTGTCATTGACCATACAAACATTCTTAGATTTTTACATAAATGGCCAAATTGCAGCGGCTTGAATTGGACTCTCTAAACTGCACCATATCTGAACTGGAATAACCTCTGAGAGGGACCATGATGCTGTGCGTGATAAAAATAGAGCTGCAAATAAAGGTTGGGGGTCGGGACGGGGGGGCTGCCAGAGGCACAAAGATCCTGTCAGTATTGCACTTCCCCAAACCCACAATGTGACGAGATAAGATACAGTGAATTATAATATGCATGAACCGGGGGTGAGGCCAAAGCTTTCACTGCTGGACTGTTGGTATATCCAGAATAAATAAACATGAGGTCATGTTTATGCAAAGAGAGGGAGGTTATACATTCAACTTCAATTCTGAGTAAAACAAACATCCTCTTAACCTTGTGTTTGATGAACAGAAGAAGAAGAAAACAGCTGATTATCCACATCAAGCTACAGCAGGAATACATGTGTGTGGAAGTGTGTGACTTGAGGGCTCGTATTAAAGAGAAATATGGTTTAATTATACACAAACACACACATTATAGCGCCAACCAGAGCGGCTCATAAGAGCACAGCGCGCTGGCGTGAGAAGGTGTTAATTTCTCTGTGAGAGCGATGTGTGTTGTGGTGTGTGTGTGGTGTGTGTGGCCCCTGCAGAGGTGTAAATGTGAGTGTGTCAGTAGGGACGCCAGCTCCTGTCAGCTCTCACCACTCTCTGGTTGACGTCCGCTCCGGAGCGCACCATCATGTCCACCGTCTCCACACGGCCCTGCTTGACCGCCCAGTGGAGCGCCGTCTGCAACACACAGCTGTCAATCACACACGTGATGTATTCAGGCGGGCGTAATAAGACCGTAAGCTCTGAGCTCACGCAAGCATTTACACGGGTCATACTGACCGAGCATGTTTTCCTTTATATGATTGGCTGAGGTGTTGATTTCTTTAAAAAGAATATTCTGTCATTATGAACTCAACCTCATGTAGTTTCAAACCTTTAGGTTACTATTTCTTTTATAGAACAAAAAACAAGCGGAGGAACAGATTTTAAGTTATTTACTGAAAGTCTTCTCTGTATCAAACCCGGTGCGAGTGTTTGTAAGCCGCATGAACTGTGTCGTCAATTTGGGAGATATGGAATTTCCAGGAATAACAGCTTTAATTTTGGTTTGTATATTTGTGACAATACATATAGGCCTAAATTATTGTTTTATAAGGTATTATTTATATTTGAATAATAAAAGTATAATAACATAAATAATATATATTTATGGATTTATTTAAAATAAAATAAAAAACACACAAGATTGAGCAACAGGGATGCAGATTTAGATAAAATTATTATTATTATTATTCAAATAAATTAAAAACCCACAAGAGTATAGTATCATTTATGCATTTTTTGTAGAGCTGTTATGATTCCTCGATTAAATTTGAGGGCTTAATAAAACAGATAAAAAAATCCTCGATTGCAATTTACTCATGTCGATTAACTGGCAGAATAAAAGTGTCCTATTCCACGAACGAGAATCCATGCGACACATTATTAGACCGCTTTCTAAGGCTGCACGATATATTAAAAACATAATATAATTTTAATATAAAACCCTATATTAAAATCCTAATATAGCACAGTCCTATTGTGAAATCACGAACTCTGCGACTATTTTATTAAATAAAACATGCGTTCCGGGTTTCGAAGTGAAGTGCAGCACTTTAATTATTTGCATGGGTGCAGGTTACGTGTTTCTTCCAGCGTCTCAGAGCGACTTCGTTCACAGTAAATGCTGATCCACGCGAACTCAGTCTCTGCATGTGCTGGTTGTTTGGGTTTTACAGTAACGTGCTTTTGGAAACGGATAAGTCTGATGCGCTTTATGTTTCATAGTGAAGTGTTGCATTGCTATCATTTACATACGTGGAACCTAGCGTACCACAAGGCTCAGTACTAGGACCGTTGCTGTTCACTTTGTACATGCTACCCTTAGGAGATATCATTAGGAAGCATGGCATTAGTTTTCACTGTTATGCTGATGATACTCAGCTCTATATATCTTCACGAACTGACAAAACTTACCAATCCACAAAATTAACGGAATGCATAGCTGATATAAGAAACTGGATGAATTTCCTACTACTTAATTCTGAAAAAACAGAGAATCTAATTATTGGACAAAAAACTTCCACACGTAATAACCTAGAATACTGTTTAAAGGGTACCTATTATGGCATTTAAAATGTTCCTAATAATGTTCTGGGAGTCCCCAACAACAGTTTTACATGCATGCAATGACAAAAAACACTTTTGTAGTCTTATAATATGCATTTATTTTTACCTGATTTGCTCACCGACTCCCTAATGATTCGTTTGACGACTCATTTGTCCAAACCCCTCCTTTGCGTGACGCTAATCGGCGGTGATTGGTCAGATGACGCAGTCAGTTATATTTTGCGTTAGCCCAAAGCTTAAACATATTGATAAAGCACTGCAGTACTACAATACGCTTCACATAATTTCACATATTTCAAAAAACAAAAAAAAATGACATTGGAGACCTAGAAGCTGCTGAGCGTAACTCTCACTCTCTCACACACACACGCACGCACACACACACACACACACGCACGCACGCACGCACGCACGCGCACACACACACACACACACATAAAAGCAACAATTATTAATAGTACTTACAGGTGGTGATTCGTTGTGAAGTGATAGTCATTAAAATAACGTGAACACAGCTCAAGGTGGCTATACTTGTGTGGTATAGTTGCAAATATAAACTCTAGCCACTGAGTCTTCACATGCTTGTCCCTGGGCAGTGAAAAAAAAAGTTTGCTTTTGATTCGCACTTCAGAACAGAGTCTCGTCGACATGTTGTTGTCAGGTTTCTCTGTCTGCTCGGCGCGCGCCCCTGAGTGGGCGTGTCTTATTCAAATAACTTGTACAAGTGATGTACGAAAGTTAGAGAAAATGCATCGTTCGTCTATCGATTCATATCAGCGACTCAGAGTCGACTCTTACTTTTGACAGACAATAACTTTGTATACAGTGAACTTTAATATTTAAAACTTTGCAGGATGTTTTTGTTCACTTAGATCTATGTTACACACTACATAAAAGGTAATTTTCAAAATTCCATGATAGGTACCCTTTAACACTTGATGGCTGCTCTGTCAAGTCTTCGACAACGCAGTCCTGAAGTGTCACTAGTCTCTCCCTGTGAAGGCCTCCTTCCCTTTACCTCTGTACAGATAATCATTGTCGGGATAATTCCGGTTCACGTGGCTACGCCGAAGCGATAAAATTCTGTATTATAAATTTTAAGGCCAGACAAGTAGTTTGTTGAGGGTTGGTTTTGTAGGGAAGGACTACATGTCTGCGCACATATAATTCAAATGCGCATACCTATAGAATGAACTCTTGATACGCATGTGCACGCCGTCGGTCTTCTCGCGGGTTCGCGTTTTTAAAGTTTGCGTAGAGAGAACTTAAGAGTTTTCTGTTAAAACGGTGTCATGTTAGCGGCCTAACACGGCCTAAGTTAATAACTAATGATCGTTGCGACGGAAGTGAATCAATTAAAACTAACTTTAGCTGGGAAAAAAACTTTATTCTAGAGCTGTCATAAACCCAAAATAATCTGTTTCTTTGATTTTCTATTATCACTGTAAAGCAGATTTGGAACAATCTACATTGTTAAAAGCGCTATATAAATGAAGATGACTTGACTTGACGTGGAGCGTCTCAGCAGCTCTGTTAACAAACTCGTTTAAAACATTTATAACATAAATCATTTATAAACATACATATCACAGGAGAATACACCAATAGGAAATGTCCTACTTCTCACCTCTTAAAGGGTTACTTCACCCAAAAATGACCCCATAATTCACTCACCCTTAGCTATCATGTCTCTTCCAAGCTTTATAATAGTTAGTGAATGAAATCATTTTTAAGCCCTAAAAAAAACACATCCATACATTATTAAAGTGATCCATACGTCTCCAGTGGGTCCTTCTGAAGCAAAGCCATGCATTTTTGTAAGACAAACAGTGACCTCTGACCCGACGCATGACCTTTGACCCACGCATGATGTAGGAGTAGTGTAAGCTTAGGTGAGAGTCGACTCCTCTCGCGGCTCAAACTCAAGCTCCTCACACATTTCTCTTTACAAATTTGTTACCAGTGTTTTGTTTAGCTCTTTCCTCTAAGCTTGTTAATGGGTCAGGGGTCACGCAGGTACTGTGCTACTCTACAGTGGTGCAGACGCAAACTGGCCTAAAATAGCACCAATATAAACCTCAATCCATAACACCATCTCACATTTAGAGCCAAATTCATAATACTGATGATCTGAACCGAAGTATTATTTTCTTGTATTTTTTGTGATTATACATTTATTGATTTATATATGTTTTTTATTATTAATCATTGTTATTATTTTTAATGTATTATATTTTTTATTTAGATAAAAAACACCAGGGTGAGCAACAGGGCTGCAGATTTAGCCAAAATAATTTTTATTTTAGTATCATTGAGATACTATATGGACCACAAAACCCTGTCACATGGGTCAATTATTTGAAATTGAGATTTATACATCACATGAAAGCTGAATGAATAAGAAATGTATGTATGGTTTGTTAGGCTAGGACAATATACAACTATTTGAAAATCTGGAATCTGAGGGTGCAAAAAATCGAAACATTGAGAAAATCACATTTAAAATTGTCCATTTATGTTCGCGATTGTGCTGCATTCACTCACAAAAATAAATGTTTTATATATTTACGATTTACAATAAGGAAATGTACAAAATATCTTCATGGAACATGTTCTTTACTTAATATCCTAATGATATTTGGCATAAAATAAAAATCTACAATTTTGACCCATACAATGTATCGTTGGCTATTGCCACAAACCCGTGCGACTAGTGACTGGTTTGGTGATCCAGGGTCACATATAGTTTTTCTTTTTATATTTTCAGTTGTCATTAAATTTTTTGTTAAAGTTAGTAATTTTGTTGTGTTTTTGTCATTTTTATTAATTTTTTTTTATGACTAAATCGTTTTTTTATAAAAAAGTTTTATTTTTGTACAACAAGTTGAAATGAAATGAGAAATGTTAAATAAGATGATTTCTCCCCTAGACTGCACAGAGTGTTGAATAAAGCATGAATACAGACACAGTTACAGGATACTTACAAACTTCAGGTCCGAGTGAAAAGTTCCATGTGTTATTTTTTTATTCATTGCGTGTGTCGGAGATTCCCGGAGCGAGACAGAGAAAGAAAGCAAGAAAACAACATCGGTAATAGGATAACACAGCTCTTTTGGGCCTTGTTGCTCTCCATAGTCACCATTGTGTTCCTTCACATCGGCGTGTTTGGCCAAAAGCTCAGCGTTTCTCCAGTCTCCGTCCACATTCCCTCGCAGGGACACATCAAAGCCGGAGCAGACATGCTTTTGTCAAACTCTCCTCCCTATTTTTCTATCACCAAGTTTTATCTCTTCCAAATCGCCACCAGCCTTTAACCTATTCTGAGCCGATTAGCTGAATGCTTGATTTGAGCATTAGAGAAACTATAGCAACCTGTAATCTGCCAAAGAGCGAATCAAAAAGCCCTATGTATCTCGTCACGCAAGAGCTGGCAGCCCACCTTGACCCCATAAGCCGTCTCTTACAGAGCCTCGCTGGGCGGACAGACCCCCGCTTTATTCACACACATACAATCCGTTGAGAAATGGTCTCTGGCCAATCTGTGCCCCGTCCTGAAGAGCAACAATCTGCCCAAGTCTAGGAGCATTTAGTAAACAATATGCAATAAAATAATATCCACTGAACAGCCTACAGGAAATTAAAACCTAGTGCAGCTAACATGTTAGCATAACGTACTGAAGCGTTAAAGGGGTCATATAACGCCATTTTCGTACAAGCTAATATAATTCTTTAGGGTCTAAATTAAAAGTTTGTAATATACTTTAATTAAAAATTCTCATTAGTATTGTAAGAAAACACTTATTTTACCTGGTCAAATACAGCTCTGTGTTCAGCACGCCGTTTCAGTGCATGTGCCTTTAAATGATAATGAGCTTTGCTCACCCCGCCCCTCTGTTCCACAGTCTATGCTCTGTTCTGTGCGTACACCGTTTGTAACACAATAACCATAACGCGTTTTTCATTAAACACGTGGGATTATGAATTATATTCAGAACGTCGTAGAAAACCAGCTTTATACCTCCTCGAAAGCAGTCTGGTGTGAAATGATTCGCGCAAACATGAAAGCATTGACGTTTATCGTCGTGGGGAATATTCCCTTAGAAAACAAACTCAGCCACTGCGTCTTCAGCGGTTCGGATTTAGGAATATTAAAATGACTGCTGTGTTCCTTATTGCACCCAAGAACAGAACACCACTTCGCTTAGACTCCATTCTGCTCAGTGACAGTGCTCCAGCGTACTTTTCGGCACAACACCGCGGTCCGCGCGCACTATGATTGACAGCTCACTCACAAGCGAGGGCGGGTCTGTGTTGAAACGCTGCTGTCAATCAACAATCGTGGGAGGGACGTGCGAGCTTGTGACGTCACAAAATCAAACAGCTCAATTTGAGGCAGGGGAAAACATATAAGGAGATTAAAACAAAATCACTGGATGGATTTTTATCATTATATGATGGATGTGTACAGGCTCTTTCAACACACATTTCAGTACAATCAACTTGTAAAAGTGCATGTACCATTATATGACCCCTTTAAAGGGGTCATGATGCGATTTCTTGTTTTTCTTTGTCTTTAGTGTGTTATAAAGCTGTTTGTGCATTTATAAGATCTGCAGAGTTACAAGGCTCAAACCCAAAGAGATATTCTTTGTAAAAGTTAAGGTTCAGCCACGCCTTCCTAAAATGCTTCGTTCAAACACGCCCCCTTAAATCTACGTCAGTGTGTATTTGCATAACTCTTCCCAAATGTATACGCAAAGATGGCAGAACTTTTATTCTCGATGTGTTATTGTTGGCGCCGCCGTGTCGTAGAGATGCTGTGAGAAATTTCGTTGAGAAATTAAACTACTTTTTTTGGCCTTCCAAATAGAAAACAGTGAGAACAGTCCAACCACAATATTTGATTGTGTGCTGAGTATTTTTCGGAGGACTGTTTCCAGAGAGTACAAGCCCGGCGGTGCAAAAAGGCTGATTCTAGAAAGTGGAGCAATTCCATCTTTGTAAGTACAGTCTGGCGCTTCTGACTCACAGACACAAGTGTATGTAAAGTAAGTATCTTTTCATATTTTAAAGGGATAGTTCAGCCCAAAATGTAAATTCTGTCAATAATTACTCACCCTCATGCTGTACTTTTTGTGCGCAAAAAAACAAACAAAAATAACGACTTTATTCAATTATTCATTTCCTTCTCTGTTGGCCTCACTATGTGAATATCTCGAGGCCAAAAGAGAAGGAAATGAATAATTGATTAAAGTTGTTATTTTTGGGTTTTTTTTGCGCTCAAAAGGTATTCTCGTCGCCTGATAAACTTAAGATTGAGCCACTGTAGTCACTTGGACTATTTTAACGATGTCTTTAATGACTTTTCGGGGCTGTCAGGTTTCAATCCCTTAGAAGCCTATGGAGGAGTGATCCAGCTCTCAGATTTAATCACAAATATCTTCATTTGTGTTCTGAAGATGAACGAAAGTCTTACGGGGTTGAACAACATGAGGGAGAGTAATTACTGACAGAATTTTCCTTTTGGGTGAACTATCCCTTTAAGAATCTGCTACTGACTATTCAAACGTGAGTTTTGAGCAGTATAGAGTAGCGCTTGTTTGTCGTTTCTACGATCACAAATGCAGACATGGTTTTATGTTTACACAGTGTTCTCACACCCGTAGCACGGCACGACCCGTATGAAGACAGTATAAGTCATTATAATCAGTAATTATGTAATTACCAATCTGACACGTTCTGCTCCAGTCGCGCTGGATCTATTAGCTTGGTCATCTGAATTTTCCAGATCAGATTCGGGCTCGGATTGATATCTGTAGTACCGACATGATCACCTGTCATTATTGCTTTGGGTGCTGATGTTCCACATTTGGTAAGAGGGTGTGACCTTTCCGTCACACGCTTAAGGTATTTGGGCCAATCACAATGCACTGGATGGCTGGCCAATCAGAGCACACCGCACTTTTCAGAATGATGAGCTTTGTAAAAATCAACGCATTTCAGAAAGATGAGGCATGGTGGAACAACAATAATGTACAGTTTGTGTAAAATAATTACTTTTTTTTAACCTAATACCAAATACACAAAATAGAGTACCGTCATATGACCCCTTTAAACATTACATTCAAATTAGGGTTGTGAAACGATTAATCGCGATTAATCGCAACCACAATAAAAAATTGTGTTTACATAATATATGTGTGTGTACTGTGTATAATTATTTTTTATATATAAACACACACACACACATGTGCACATTTAAGAAAAATGTGTTATTTATATATAAAATATTTATATTTATGTATAATACAAATTACATATATATATACATACATACAGTATATATAAGCTAATATTTCTTAAATATATACATGCATGTGTCTGTATTTATATATACAAAATAATTACACAGTACACACTGTATATATTATGTAAACACAAACTTATTTTGGATGCGATTAATCGTGATTAATCGTTTCACAGCCCTAATTCAAATGTCTAGCAGAGCAGTCCCTTGTGGAATGAAGTGCACTTTAAAGGGATAGTTCACCCAAAAAGGAAAACTGTGTCTTTAATTACTCGCCCTCATGTCGTTCCAAACCCGTAAGACTTTCGATCATCTTCGGCACACCAATTAGGATATTTTTGATGAACTCTGAGAACTTTCTGTCCCTCCATAGACTACAATTTGATTACCACTTTCCAGGTCCAGAAAGGTGGTAAAGACATCATTAAAATTGTCCATGTAGGGTGACCAGATGAGATTGGCTGAAATTCGGGATTTTGATGGGGATGTGTTTATGGCTAGGGCTACTATGATATTAGACTACATAGCCTATAATAAAAGATAATGAATTTCAAACGTAAACCAAATATATATTTTTTTCAAGATCAACAGTCTGTCATTAGTCTTTAGTCTGCCACTAAAAAACGGCGTGTTGTGGTTCCGGTACACCAGCATGTCAACGAAACGAATGAATGAAAATTTGCTTATCAATGTATATCTAAAGTCGTGCCTACATCTTAGTAGAACTTCAAAAAAAAAAAAAAAAAAAGAAAAGATGCTGCAGCCAATGGGACGCCGGCAGGGGCCGACTCAACCTCCACGGACAGTTTTTAATATTTTATCAGACAATAGCTACTCAAGATTTTGCTTTAGTATAATTTTCGGGGCAATTGACCCTTCGCATGGAGCTTGATTGACAGGTGTTCTGACCAATCATACTTCGCCATCCGCCATTTTGTCCGACAAAGCAGTCAGGAGAGTTAGTAGATTAACATGGGAGGATTTGAACTTGAAAAATGAATATACTGACGCCTTTCCACGGATAAAACAACACTCCTTCTTATGTTCATTCATGTTTATTTGATGCTATAAATGAACTAGAAGGAAGAGATGATCGGTTCACGAGCAGCTTAACTGATGCTCTACAGCGATCTGTCATGCACATTAAAGAGCCACAAAACGGTATTTATTGTTTAAATTTCTTTCAAAAAATGACCATATTTTGAAAGGTGAGACTTTGTTTAATATGTTTAATATCAAAAGTAACCGAAAAGTAACCTGGTCTGTTCTGTCTGTCAGCGTGTTGTCAGTCTCCTCTCTGCTCACTGCGTGAGAACATGGTGTGTGCGTGTGAGCGGCGTAGCTTATCGGACATAGCGACAGTAACTAAGGGGGGCGGGTCTTTGCGAAGGGTCAATTACGGCCGGATTCGGGATTCGGGACAACAGCTTAGATTTCGGGACTGTCCCGAATTTTTCGGGACGTCTGGTCACCCTATGTCCATGTCATGAGACCTTAATGTTATGGGGCAATGGGATTTTAGTTTGAACCCCCACAAACAACGACTTTATTAAACAATCTCTTCTCTTCCATGTCATTCTCTTCTGTTAACGTAGTAACTGCAATGCAGCACTTCCTGGTTCATACGGCAGAACGCTGGCTCATTATTGGCTAAATAGACACTGGTCACGTGATGCTGACGCAGGAGCTGGCCAATAGCAAGAAGCGGGTGAATAAAGTCGTTATTTTTGGGGGGGTTTGCGCACAAAAAGTATTCTTGTCGCTTCATAACATTAAGGTTGAACCACTGGAGACACATGGACTATTTTAACGATGTCTTTACTACCTTTCTGGACCTTGAAAGTTGTAATTAAATTGCTGTCTATGGAGGGACAGAAACTCTCGGATTTCATTAAAAATATCTTCATTTGTAGGTTTGGATTGAAATTACGGCGAGTAATTAATGACAGAAACTTCATTTTTGTGCCGTATATAAAGTACTGAAATAATATACAGTACTTTAGAGAATATTCTTAAGTGCAAACTGCATGTGATGCTTTCAGACACTTAATTGTATGTTAATTGTCAATAAATGTAAATGTGTCATAGCTTAAATTTATATTAAATGCAGTTAGCTTGACATTAAAGTGCTTTTTAGACCCACTTACTGCAAGTAGGACTTAGGTACATCTTTATATGTAATTGTATAATTACTTCTGTTTTCTTTGAAAAATAGTTAAAGTGTACCGACAAGCATTAATGGTAAACTAAAATATACTTTAATGTAATTTCTATTTGAAACTTTTATGTAAAAATATATTTGTAATTACACATTTTCATGTCGTCACCTTTTTTTCTATAGTGCTTCATACAATACAGAGTGTTTCAAAGCAGATAAACAATAAAATAATGATTCAACGATATCTGCATGTACAGATTTTTTAATTTACATTTAAGATTTTAAGTACACTACAAGTGCAAAATCAGTGCAACTACAGGCATTTCTTTTCCACAAAGGATATGACTGACACACAGATACAAAACGAGAGAGAGAGGAGAGAGAGGAGAGAGAGAGAGAGAGGAGAGAGAGAGAGAGAGAGAGAGAGAGAGAGAGAGGTTTAGTGTGTGCCAGATGGAGGCTCTGTCTTTTATTGGCGGTGTGAAAGGACAGCTTATAGTGCTCCTCTGTGGTCGGGCTCAATGGAGAGGGTGAGAGCAGACCCTCACACACACACACTCTCACTCAAAGCCTGATGCTTGTCACCATATGGAGCTGTTTAAAAACGGCCATAGCCCCACACAAAAGAGCAACATTAACAGGCTCTTACAATGACTGCTGGGACAACACTGAATTATTGCACAGGGAGAGCACACACACACACACACACACACACACACACACACACACACCACCACCACACACACACACACACACACACACACACACACACACACACACACACACACACACACACACACACCACACACACACACACACACACACACACACACACAGAGATCTTTTATGACCTTATCACTCAAATTTGAGGTTTGATAATACTGAAAGCTTTGAATATTTTCAATTTCAGATAGAATAGAAAGGGAATTGAAGGGGTTGTTCTCAAAGGGTTTTGCTTTAGGACCCAGACATTACATTAACCATCAAGTGGCGACCCAACACAATATAAAGATTGTTTATTGTAGAAAAGAAAAGCAAAACAAAATGTGCTTTTTATATTACCAGGGTCACCAATATGGACATTTATGAATGTAACGTAGACTAAATAGGAAGATTCACATTTTTGTATATGCATAAATGACGATTTACTACTAATAATTGATTGATAACAAATACGAGTTTTCTCCTCCAATTTACAACCCTCTTTATTTTTTCTATCCTATCTATGCAAAATTATATAGCTAGTAGCATTTTATTATTTGCATTTAGCATAGTTTTCTCCTATTGTCCGCAACCATTCTAGAAGAGACCGGCAACCAATTTATGAGTCGAGACCGGCAAGAACCACTGAATTAGACCAATGTTTGGTTCCAAAACCTATAGCAAAATGCCTATGAAAGCAGGATTTTAAGGCAGCATCGGCACACTCGTGATGGAAATTGTGGTGCCTTCTAAGACGGCGTCGCAAATATCCCCACGTCTTTGTGGAAAAAGCAATCCCAGAATGCAATGGAAAAGCACAATCGAAGATGGCAGATGATGCAAAAGAAAAGTGGCTTATAAATATACTGTATTGAGAAAAGAAATTATAAAAAATGTTTCATTCATTATATTTAAATCATCCACTTAACTGTCTAAAGAACAGTAGCATATTGTTAGCATAGCATAATGCAGAATTTAACACCAAATTCAAATTTCCTAGTGAAAAATAAGTTTCTCATACCTTTTTTAAGATATTATTCCAGAAATAATATACTTTAAAATAAACTATGTATAAATAATAAGGTTTGTATAAACCTTATATGTATATATATATATATACACACAGTATATAAATGTAAGGTTTTCAGACACTTAATTTGCATGTTAATTGCAATTAAATGAAAATGTATTATAGTTTAAGTTTAATAAATACTTAAAGTTCTTTCAAGGACTTAAGTACAATCATATGTGTATAAAATACAGCAAAAGATAATTAAAACATAATGGCAGTAAAAGTTTTAATTTGACTATTAAAAAGTGCCATTTTGCAAGCCTACTTAAGTGTGTTAAGAAACAAAGGGCCTGTCCAAATACTCTCACTTGTGGACACGAGACAGAAAGTGTGCACAGCGCAGTGCATTAACACACACTAAACACACACTATCTCTAATAGCGCTTCGGAGAGGTATTTGTGGCAAAGACTATTCGTCATTCATCACACTTCATAACTAGGAAACTTTTCAGTGTAATGTAAATTAATTAGATGTTATATATCATTTGTTTGTAAAACATAAAGCGTTGCATATTTTATTGGTGCAGAGATTATATTTACTTTGCAAAATGATTAAAAAAAGAAGCACCACAATCGCCCAGTTATTAAGTGTGACCCATTGGTTATACACAAATCTCGAAACACTTGTAGTCTTCACACACACTTAAACATGTTGGCAGACTCTGGAGATACAGTGCGTCATGTAGACGAGTGGTCAAGTGCAAAACTGCAAGTGTGGGTAATTGGACTGGCTCTTTAAGAACACTTAAGTGGCCTGTTATTTTATTAATATTATATTATCTACAGTTTTTACAAATACTGTATATACTTTAAAGATTTGAAGTACATTAAGTGTGCATTCAATACTATTGAGGGCACTTCTTTTTCACAATGGATATGTCACAGTTTTGAATGATGCCTAAAATCCCAGAAAGCACTGAGGCAAGTTCTGTGAGAAAACCCAATCCAAGACAGCCAACGAAGCAGAAATGTGTAAAAATAGCTTGTTTGCAATATTTTACTCAATATTTGTGTTTGTGTTATGTATTATATTGTGCGTATTTGTGTATCAAGTGTTTAGCTTAGAAACATGCTAAGACTAAACTCTATTGAAGTCAATGTGCATTTTAAGGTGCCGAAACACCTAGATCTATGCACTTTTAATTATTTTTTAATGATTTAACCCAGTTAATTAAAGTGCCTTGGAGTATTTAACCTTCATAATTTGTGTGTAGACTTTAAAAGAAATTAATGAAATGAGATTAAATCACATTAGTCACAAGTGAATTATAAGTACACATACACACTAAGTTGTGGTAACATTTTTTTAAGGCAATGGGTTTCCTCAATTTAAGTAAGTAGACAGAACTCAGATAAACGTGTTAGTTTTAAGTTAAGTAGATTGACATTTTTAAGTGATTGCAATTTAATAAAATTAGCTTAATCCAACTTAAAATAAAAAGTGATCACAACACATCTTCTTTTGTTTCAGTAACTTTTACTTGTCAGGGAAACCTGGAATTGTCAAGTTCACATAACTTAAATTTTTTCAATTGACCCTTCGCAAAGACCCGCCCCCCTTAGTTACTGTCGCTATGTCTGACAAGCTACGCCGCTCTCACCCACACACCATGTTCTCACGCAGTGAAAAATACACTTTTGATATTAAACATATTAAAGACTTACCTTTCAAATATGGTCATTTTTTAAAAGAAATTTAAACAATAAATACCGTTTTGTGGCTCTTTAATGTGTCGTGACAGATCGCTAGAGCATCAGTTAAAGCTGCTCGTGAACCGATCATCTCTTCCTTCTAGTTCATTTATAGCATCAAATAAACATGAATGAACATAAGAAGGAGTGTTGTTTTAACCGCGGAAAGGCGTCAGTATGTTCAGTTTTTCAAGTTCAAATCCCCACACGTTAATCTACTAACTCTCCTGACTGCTTTGTCGGACAAAATGGCGGATGGCGAAGTATGATTGGTCAGAACACCTGTCAATCAAGCTCCATGCGAAGGGTCAATTGCAAGTTTATTTACTTAATAATTTTAAAGCAACGGGTTTCCTCACTTTTTAACAGTGTTTGGAATAACCCCGTTTAAAATAACGGAGTTAGGTAACGATGTTATTTTTTCAGTAACGGGGTAATCTAATTAATTACTTTTCTCGTCGTTACAACGCCGTTAACGTTACTGGACGTTAAATGCGATCCGTTACCACGGGTGTCAGTTTGGTTTGCAGTGTGCTGGGGACGCATTCGGAAGTGCATTTTCAGAAGTGCTGGGTACAAACTTGTCAAACTGTGCAGCCTCTCTGCTCAACCCGTAAATAAATATATCGATCCGTAGTGGTCTAGCGGTAGATTGTTTGCCAAGCGTGTCAGAGGTTATGGGTTCTAATCCACGCTAGTATAGTTTTTTTTTCTCCCGTATCAAAACCGAATATGTTCATCAGTGTTTACAGTCCATATCAAGCAGGGAAACGTTTGTGTGCTTTTTATTTTGTGATTTCACCGGAATGAATAGAAAGTCTCCACAATGGCGATAGATTGAAGAGCGCGCATCCGAGTGAAGACTGCGTGCGGCGCGCGCGCCACAAGAGAACAACTATGCAGCCGCGGCAACGAGCGCTCAGCTTGAGTTCAAAACCAAAACAATTTAACGCTAGATCTCTTATTTAATAGCGAACTAAATTAATGCTCTGCTAGTTAACTGGAGACGTTTTATTTATTTGTTTCAAAAAGTGGTGAGTACAAAATGACGCCTATGTGTTACTAGCCTATGTATTGATTGAATAAACTGCGTAATCCGAACGCACCCCTGGCTCACACAGCTAGTGAGGAGCTGGGTTAATAAGTGCAGTGAAGTGAAGTGCAGGATAAACCTCTTGTTGTCTGTCGACGTGCAATAAATATAGAAAGTTATGTACAAACACCTGTCATGTTTTACTCATTTCAACTGACTTGTGAAAATGCAACAACAAAAAAAAAATTCTTTGACATAATAGCAACTTTTTTTTTTAACAGTAACGCAAATAGTTACTTTCCCTGGTAACGAGTTACTTTTATTATAGAGTAATTGAGTTACTAACTCAGTTACTTTTTGGAACAAGTAGTGAGTAACTATAACTAATTACTTTTTTAAAGTAACGTTCCCAACACTGCTTTTTAAGTTAAGTCAACAGATCACTTTTTACAGTGTAGTAAACAGAAAGACAGTTCAGTTATGTCTTGTCCATCAAAAACACAGATGAGAACAAGTCCTCTGTCGGCTCTCACAAATCATGAGCCGAGAACTAAGAAGGAAAGTGAACATTTCTGACTTTTTAATGTAGATCATATTTTACATTATGCACCCTCTCACCTCACAAAACTGTTAAATTTCAACCACATTTACGCTGGAACACTGTGAAATTGTTTTGTAAAACACACAAAAGGCCAATGAAAAAATGTAAAGAGCCTTCCTTATCCTAAAACTTAAGCATGAGTTTAATCCGTTTATACCACAGTAGCTCAATCCTCCATTCCTATTGGCTGAGAGCTGCGGAGAGGTCCATGTCTGCCTCGAGGCGGCTGGTGCGCTGCCTGTTTGTTAAACTAATAATTGCCGTGTCATTACACTATAATTACACACAATGATCATTCGGCTGCCTGTGCGTATAGAGAGATTTGCATACCAGACACACAAATTAGCATGAATTAAATACCTCATCATTGCAATTATTAATGTTGAACAAGAGTGCTGAACTCCTGCATGAAGACGCCTAAAGGTGTAAACCACCATGACCATGTTTTCATATAGTAACGCTGGCTTCTTCTCATTATTTGATTGTGTGCTCTTGAAAATGTGGACAATAATGTAACTTGAATTAATAAAGATCAATGAAAAGCAGTGACATATGCACATACTGTAGCATTACTGTTTGTCAGTGCTGTAAGAATGAAATCATTTCTGTTTGTTTGAAATATAAAAGAGTGTAAGAAAAATAGAATATGTGCATCCAGATATCGCAACAATAATGTGTTTCCAAATTGTGGAAAAGGTGAGAGTATTGCGGGTGGTCTCTATGTGGTTACTAAGGTGTTCTTAGAAGTTTTTAGCATGTTGCTATGTGGTTACTAGAGTAATCTGTGCGGTTGACCCAAGTCAAAAGAGCCCACCCAAAAGTCTCTGTGATATTCTGGTCCCTAGATATAACTAAGGTCACTCCTTTACTATGGGGATGCTTGCCTTAGCAAACACTACTAATAAACTTGATATATAACCAAAAACAACTCTTCGAGAGCATACTTACCCCCTGGAAATCCAGTGAGGTCATTGAAGTGATTGAAGACAACATGGATCAAACATTGTTCTGATGCTAATGAAATACTGTACAATGGACTCTAAGCAAGTTTCCTTTACATTCTAGACAAGAGAGCTAATGAAATCTAAGGAAAGAACTACTCTAATGCGGACAGCTACTCAACTAATCCATCCCACCATCATCAACACATCACAAGGCTAAAGTTGAGCAGCCCGAGAGGAGAGGAGCATTGTTGTGAAGCTCAGGCTAAGGGAAGGACCGAATCTAGGTACATAGATTAGCATCCACAGAGGGGATTATGGACACCTACTCCCATTTCAAAGCCTCGCCTTTTTTGAAGTTTTGGGGGTTGTTGGCTCTAAGCTGAGAAATTGTGAGTCTAAAGGCTAAACTCTCATTTGATTCCTCTGGGATCTCCTCAGCTTAATCCCCAGATCCTGGTCTCATCTTCCCTTGTTATTCGATCGCCCTAAGATCAGTGTCCAACCTGGCTACGGACACCCCCTTCTCATTTCCACCCCCCTTCATTAACTTCTCTTAAGAAGATTAGCAAGCCCTTGGATGTTATTGTTTGCAAATCTGATTTCCCTGGTGTCATATTCTAGTAAACAACTGCATTGCGATGGATGCAACTGACCAGTGGGTATCTCTACTCATACATACCATTCATATCATTCATCCAAACACTCCCAAAGAAGAAGATATCAAATTCCCCACATGGATCAATGAGACTTGTGAATTTTATTTTTTTATAAAGCGGTTAATTTAAATGAACTATTTTCAACACAGTTGCATGAGACTTCCTAACTATTATACATTTTGGCAATTTGGTGGAAAAGTCCTATGAATTCTTTCAATGTCTTTTGCACATTTTAGTACAACCTACTCGTGCCCCACTGAGGGTTAGATTGAGGCTTGCTTCATGTTTAAATGTATTTGATCATAAATTGTATGTTTACACATTGTACAAATTTGTATTAAAGTGCAATTGTGTAAAATCAATTTGGTGAGATCAGGGTTGCTTTTCCCGAAAGCATAGATATCCAACTATGGTTGCAAGTTCCGTCGTTATCAGCATAGTTCAAGGAGTTGGTGTTTCCCGAAACCATATCCAACGAACATTACATCTCTAAGTTTGTCAAGATATTTAAAGCGCCGTTTTTGAAGAATGTGCATGTGCGAGCGTGCTCTAGTATGTAAGAACAAGCCTTCTAATTATTAAAAAAATTAGAATTAGTCCTCAGATGCCATGTCTGGCAAAAAACTGGCATTTATTAGATCATAAGCAGATTTAATAGGCGAGACACTACAGGTGAAAAATGTAATTTTTTTAACTAGCAGATATCACCGTGAAACTTTCCCACTTGATTACCTACATTAAGATGATAAAAAAATGTATTACAAGTTTTCTGTAATTTAATGTTTAAATATGCAAATAAGGAATTATCTAATTAAATATGCGCTAATTTGCATATATTTAAAAAAGCGAAATCTTAGTATTGGATAAAGCCAGGTTCAAAATTATTTTTTCATTGTGTTCACATATTAGATGGGAAAAAAATTACAGAGGGATTTATGGATATCTACTTTTGTTATCCTGTAAATCAGAATATACTGCCAATAGCCTTAAAAAAGATTTTTGCCATGTTTTTTGGAATAAAATGTTATATAAATCAGGCTAAGAATAATATATGTACAAATCCCTCTGTAAATGTCTTCATAATATAACTAGGTACAAGACTGGAGAGTTTGGTGTGTATCGGTGCTACTGAAGTGGAGATTTCAGACTTGGAGTTTGAGAGAAAAGTCATTTTGAGAAAACAGGCTTTAAAGATTTAGCATCATCCAATGAGATTGCGCATTTAGAGTTCAATCCCCCCTTTTACTTTCACGATTGGTTGCTGATAAAAAGGAAATGACCATATTTGGATCAGACAGTATTGTACAGGAGAGCGAGAGCTTTCTAACGGTGTGTGTGATGACAGGGTGCAGATCGAGATCACGGAGCAGCAGATGATTTAAAACGCCAACTTTTGATGAATTTATGAGAAATATACAGACGCAAACAGACAAAGTGTAGTAAAATAAAGACCTAAATCTGTATTTCGGACTTTTTTCCACCACAAGTCTGAAAGAAGACATGTTATTGAAGAAAAATATCCCAAAATCTCAAAATTGACCAGTAAAAAAAACCCCGATGTTTTTGCCTGCCGTGTCTCGCCTTAATTAAAAGAAGTTATTACTCCACCACCTGCATGCCATCATTAACCAACATATTTTAAAGACAAATTTGTGACAAAACGGTTTTGGAAAACAGTTTTGACTAGCTAGTTGATTTCTTCAACGATGCATTGTACTATGGTAGTTAGGCAGCAAATTATGCCGTTGTATGGGAAACACACCCCATCTCAACTCAACTATTTAAGTGAATTAATTGGAGCTGAAAATTATATATTTGGGCATATATTTTAGGCATTCACTTGACCATAAAACTGCATTCCCAATACAATTTAGTCATGTTACCCCACTACTTTGGAATATCTACTCTGTTCTGAATACTGGAATATCTACTCTGTTTTTAATACTGGAATATCTACTCTGTTTTGAAAACAATTACTGTCACTCTACTAAAATTTGTAGTTTAGTTGGAAGTTTTGCCATTTTTATTTCAGGCTCACATTACAATTGATGATCTTCCTGAAACAACACTTGAGCATAATTACGGACAACAGATAGAAAGAGTACAACTAAAAATGTCAGGAAAAGAGGGATAAACAGATGAATTGGTTTGCATGACTTCTTTCTAGAGGCATGAGGTGGAAGCGAAGGGGACGGGGATGAAGGGGTATAGGTAGAGTCGTACTTACGGTGACAAAGTCCTGCAGACGTGAAAAGAAGTAGGAAATGAATGTAATGAGATTGAAGACATCACAGACGCATAAATCAAACATGGTCAAAGGATGTATCGCACAAAGTCACACATTGAAATTCAACAGAGTGGCTTTTCCTGCAAAGATTCACGAGGGACTCAAGGTAACCGTTTGATTGGGAATGAGGAGGCGCTAATTAATTTGAAAAGCTGTTATCTTGCTCAGTATCTGCGTCTATGAGAGGGGTTTGAACCATTCGGCTGTGATGCTTCAAACACAAAGAGCTTCATTTCCCCTAGAGACACCAATGCCAAGTTCAGCCCACAAACCCTTTTCAATTCTGCCAAGCAATTCTAGCCATGCCATTAATTCCACAAAGCCAAATGTAATTGATTGATAAGGGCCTGAGATTAACCTTTCCTATGAGTTTTTGTCTCTCAATCGTGATGGCCACATAAGATGCAGTCTATCCCATCAACACTATCGCTTTTATCTGATCCTGGTTAAGAGCATTGGCCATTACTGTTGACCTGGGGGGACTGGATGAGCAAAAAGGTCCACTGAAAATGTCCATCTTTGACTGCCACATCTGAAGTCCAATCTGATGAGAATGTCCCATCTTATCTTCAAAGACAATGAAGATGCATTTGAACCAGTTCCTTGTTTGAAAAATGTATTGTTGGGTACAGAAGAAAACCTTGCGTGCTCTTTGGAAATGTCCTGTTGTTGTCTAAGTTAGCATCACTTACACAAAAGAACATTTTGCTGTTATCAGCGCACGCATGCTCGTGGACACATGTTTAAAGTGTCCTCTCTGGTGGGAGCAGGTCCACAAACTCGCACTGAACTGAAACAGAATCCCGCCGGACCACATCCACCCTAACCAAGTGATATGGAAGATGCAACTAAAGATTGAGAAATCCGCTTTACTTTGAAAACTAGTGGAAAGAACAATAAACAATGTTTTGATTTTTGTTGATATCTTGAGAAAAACACAATGGAAACTGTTTTAAAAACACAATTCTAAACAGCTTTTATGAAAAGGGACAGAAAAAAAATGCCATTTGTGGGCCATGATTTGCTACTGATATAATTAACATGCTATAGAATTCCTATAGATTTAACTCTGTTTAGTGGTAATGTGAAATGTGCCATTCATTTTATTGTGAATTATATTTTATTTTTAAATGTGTGATTTATTACAGGCACACCAAAACTGAGTGATACTAACATAATTGACTCTATTCCAATTCTAAGTATATAACTGCCAAACTTAATATTACAGAGTTGAAATAATGTTGTGCTTTCGAGACTTAGGGTTAGTAAAGTTAGACTTAGTTAGACTTGTTTTTAAAATTTACACAAACAGCACAGATTTTTGAGAATGGCCCATACATATCTGTGCCCGATTGCAAGCATCTTAAATGTTTCCCTTAAGTATGAGACGTGATTTCCCCTCAGCCAGGGAATGACTTAAGGGTGTTGCATATAATCCCTTAAACGGTTCTCTTAGGTAATAGAAACCGGTAAGTGTTTCACGACAGCGACTCAGCTGCCATGGACACGTTATTTGTCTGGAAACCGATGCGTCCTGAAGCGCACATGACGGCGGGAAGATTTCCTGTGAGCTCCACGGAGGAGACGACCTCTATCGCTCCGCCATGGGTTGGGCAGCCTGAAGAGATCTTACGTTTGCTAGGAGGCTTTTTGAAGGCTCCTGACTGCTTTTTCGCCTCCTGAAACCTGTCGGCGACTGTATTTATCCCGCGTCGTTGAACAGGCCAGAAGGCGAAATCAGGGCATCAAGGAGGAAAGCCCTGTCTTTCTCCTTGATGCCCGACAGATTCAACCATAGATGCCTCTCCGAGACCGCCATAGCCGCCATGAAACGGCATCGTGTGCAGACTAGCACCAGCCCGACCCGCAGCCATACAAGCCCTGCCCACCAAATCAGATGTTTCGCAGCAGGGTTTGGTGAGCAGCACCGGGGTCTATAGGGATGACGCAGCGTCGGGGGTTTAATAACTAGCCAATGGCTCTTCCACCCAAGACATCATCCCATAATAAGTCTATCGCCCAAAAGAAGTTGCTGTAATCTAAAACAGGGGTTGGACAACCGAGAGGTGTGTGGCTTGTTCCGGGAAAAAATGGTAGACCCCGGCGATGAGGTTGCTCTCTGTCTTTCACGTGGCCAACTGATGTTTAAATGGGCCACGCCACGAGAAACAACCTCTGCCAGCTCCTCATATGCATGGACATGGAGTGGCGAGTCATCTCCAAAATCCCGCCTTCGTTGCTGAGCACATCCAGTTCCTCGGAAGCAGACAGCTCAAGCATCGGGTTCTCCAGAGGAGGAAGCCACTGGGTGGGTTTCCACACGAGGTGGAGAACATCGGGACGGCGGGATTCCTGGGAAAGTGCCTCAGCAGTCTCAGAATCCCCTGTCAGATCCATTTGCGAACCCCATGATGTGCGCCGCACGGGGAACGCGAGCATAATCATCATCATCGGAGATGGCCAAGTGGGAGCGCAGCACCTCAAAAGGGAACTCATAGTGGCACAAGCAGATCCCTCAGGAACTGATCGTGCATGCTCTGAGCCCAGACAATAAACTAGGGATGCACCAATATGAACATTTTTCCCGATACCAATAACCGATAATTCTTTGCATTTGAAAGCCGATAATCGATATATTGGCCGATAAATCTAAATTAAATTTTGAATTGATAGCCTGTATACATAAACAAAAGGCTCACCATTAAAAGCCTTGTCTCAAACACTTTTAACATAAATCAAACATATACAATACAGTACAGCTTAGTTTGAACCAGTGTAATAACTTTTAAAATTAATTGTACACTCCTATGGGCAACTTTATTTATTAAAAAATGGTAACACTTTATAATAAGGTTTAATTTTGTTAGCATTAGTTAGCATGAACCAACAATTTTATAAGACATTTTTTAAGAAAGTTGTATCTGTTAACATTAGTCAATGCACTGTAAACTAACATGAACACAATATTTTATAACTAACAATAACAAATGCTATTGCTCTCTGTTAGTTAATGTTAGTTAATGCATTAACAAATGAGACCTTATTGTAAAGTGTTATCAAAAAATGTATTGCCTAACAAAAAATAAAATACCTAAATAATGCAAACAAGTCATTGGATAACATTGGGCTGCATATTATGAAACAAAATGCTTGTGCCATGGATCAATAAAATGGAATTGCCTCCGCATAAGGAAATTATTTTAATCAAACCATATCGTTGATGAAAATAATATGAGTACAAAATAATGTTAGTTATTAATTATAACGCAATGTTTTTGAAATAAATTAAACATATTCAATATTACAGTAATAGTAAACATCTTTAATAGCATGCTTAGAGGTTTCAAATGACATTGCTGTGTGAGCTGCGTGCGCTAAAGCTGAAGAGAACGAACGTTAACTGAATCGTTTATGCTAAAAGCTTAATCAACTCAACGGTTGCTGAAGAATGCAAACTCAAAGAATTTACAAATTTATTACAATAGTGAATCGGCTACAATTATAACTATATGACAGTCCCAATCATAGCTTTTAATGTTTTGCATTGTTGTTTAATCTTCGCGCGCTGAAGCTGAAGAGAACCAACACCGGGAAACTGAAGAACTTTTCTAGCAGGTTGTTTAAATCCATGAAACGCATCATATGTGAGATTTAATTTAGATCATCAACTTTATATTACGACAATTGAACTTGTGCTGGTCATAATGTGTAGCTAATCCCTGTTCTGGACGCGCTATTCCCCAACAACGCGCTGAAACGGCAACTAAACCCAGAGAATTCACAACGTATTATTACAATAGTGTTCTCATTATAATAGCATCTATATGACAGTCCCAATTATAGTTATTAATGTGCATTGCTGTTTGAGCTGCGCACGCTAAAGATAAAGATGATCACCAGTACAATACTGCATCATTCATTAACTCAACCAAACTCATCCTATATTAGAGTAATCACATATATATATACACAAAATAAACATATTACAACTTACTATGGCACAGAATACAGCAAATGCTCAAGAGAACTTGACTGTGCTTGTCATGAAGGCTTAACTCCGCAGAGCGCTCTTTCCGCCACAACGCGCTCGTCGCGATGAAACACTGGCCAACAAGAATTCACAACATTCTTTTGCAGGCGTGTTTTTATTATAATGTTATGAAGCCTATGTGACAGATTTGTGCTGCACATGTTGCACTGAACTGTATCTTCCTTTTCGAAGTGAATCCAATCATTCAGAACCATCATGGCGAACAGCGTGCATCTCTCAACTGAAGTAAATAATCTATTATCTATCGGCTTTGATATATCGGCCCAATTTTCTTATCGGATCGATAACGCTAACATCAAAAAAGACCATTTATCGGCCGATAACGATATGTGGTCGATACATGTGCATCCCTACAATAAACACACATGTTGTGTGTCATCAAGTATCAAATATATGCACACACTTCCTGAAGCGTTTTTCACAAGCCATGATTACTTTTTTGAAGTTCAAGCGTACAAACAAGACAGTCCCTGAAGACGAAAAAGTTGTTGGCATGTTCTCCAGGCTCCCCTTATATACTTCTGGGTCGCACTAGTAGTGATGTCATAGGCTGTCGCCAGCCAATAGGATTGCTGTGATTAGATAAGCGTTTCAGACACCGGAGGCGTTCCCCATAGCATCAAATCTACGCAGTGCGAGTTCCCTTTCGAAAGGGAATCAAATATGAAAGACGAGACATAAACTCAAATTGATAGTTTATTCAAAATTAAATTCTGTCATCATACTCACCCTCAGCCAGTCTAAACCCATAAGACTTTCATTCATCTTTATAAACAGATATAGATAATTTTAATATGCGCTCATCATTTCTGCCAATTTATTGAAAGACATAAAAGTAATCCATATGATTCAGGCTGTTTATTTTCAAGAAAAGGAAAGTGTTTTTTTTGTCCTTGCATGTCAATGTCAGCCCCATTATGTGGTGTATTTATAACTTTAAAAATAATTGTTTGAGACAACCTTAACATATTTATGTCACATTCATCTTCTGCACCAGTCTGTCCTAGTCTCTTCACTACACTTCCCAGAATCCTCCTCGTCTCGACACCTGTATTCACTCCCTCACTTACCAGCCTGTCCCTCGTTATCATCATCTGTGTCACCTGTCTTCACATCATTATGGTTCATTTGTCTCGTATTAGTTTTGCCTCAGTTCATTCAGTCTTTGTTGGTCGTTACCTATGTTATGTTGTTGTGCTACCTGCCAGTCTATGTTCTTGTGAGTAATTGTAATTAAAATAGTTTGTACTTTGAACCTTCTGCCTTCTCGTCATCTCCTGCCTGCACAAGACCCTGACAATTTACAGTGTATTAAATGAGTCACATGGTTTTTTTTTTTTAACCTCAAGCTTCAAACAAGGGTCAATTAGTTTAGTTTTTCATTACACACTTACAGTATATTGGCCTGGCCAAACTCATTATTTATATTCAATGCTCAATAGTCAACTCTGTTATGAGAAAACAAAAAACAGTGGTTTATTAAAAATATTTGTATGGCCCTAAGGACAAGACTATTGATTGTAATGTGGCATGGTGCAATGATAATTGTTAGCTAAGGCAGTAATTAGATATTTTTGCACTGATCTTTAATCCTGAGCATTTTAAATATAACAAGGTTGAATGTCTTTTGAAAATAATTATATTAATAATAATATTATATTTTATTTTCCGTTGTGTGATTTATGCAAACTGAGTGATACCACAAGAATTTACTCCATTATATATTCAAGTAAATAAATGCTAAAATTAAATGACATTTTTTTTCTTTTTTTGTTAAAGTTCAAGAGCAACTGTTTCAAAGTAATTATGTTTTTCCCAATACATTTTCAGGTCACAAATGACACCATTTTCTGGGAATGATCCATTAATATTTGGTAAAAGTAGAGTAAAATCAGAATCTATTAGCATTAGCAGTAGCTCCGGAGGTGGTAAATGTTCTTGTCAGTTGCTCTACAGTAACGCTGCACGCATCTAGCAGCGCCAGCCGTTCCCTGTCATCCTCTCCGCCGCGTAAATTCACTAAACTTCATGGAAATTTAATAAGTGCTGCTGCTTTGGGCCTCCCTCCCGTAGAGCCGTGAAACCGCTGCTGCTGCCAGGCACATATGTGATGATTTACAACCAGACACAAGTCTACCACCTTCCTTCTTTTCCCCCTTCTCCGTTTTCTGTGTCCAGCCATCTCCCTTGTTTCGGAAGTGTGTGTAAGTGGCAGAATACACAGCCTTGGGGCCAAAGGCTTCTGAAGTTAAGCCAGTACAGGCTGCGCTTGCATCCAGGGGACAAACAATATCTGGAAGTCGTCAGTGTGTTTTCTTTTCTTTTCTCTTCACCTTTAAAGAAGACCCGCTCTGTTCCCCTAACACTATCAGGGAGCAAAACGCTCCTGGTCAAACAACAATCTGTTCCTGTCTGAGTCTTTTCATCCTGCCCTAAATCTTCAAAAGAGTCACTCTCTGGTTCTACGTAGTAACGTAATCCTCATCCTAATTGGCTTGACCCTTACAATAGAGGAAACACAACTGCTGCAACCCTCCAGTTGCTACACAAATTACTGGTCATCAGGAAATGGTAGTACTGGCACCATACACAGAATATAAAATCATGAGTTTTACTTACATTATGGAAACATTTGCATTTTTTCAAGTAAAACGCAATGGTTAGACTCACCTTTTTGTAGAGGAGTGTGGGGTCCCGTTGCAGAAGCAGGAACAGGGTTGTGGCGTTACCCAGCGCCGCACACCGCAGCCACTCCCTCTCGATGGGCTCCATCTGTACCCGCTGAAACAGCGACTGCAAACAAGATAAACAAGCATAATGACTGAGAAAATGAGTTCACACACTGTAAAATACAACATTGATTCTAACTAACACTTATTAGTTGAGTTTACTTAATCTCTTAACTTAATTGAACAAATCCAGTCATCTGTATTATTCACATACTATGCCTTTTTAGTAGTTAAGATTAATTGATTGGTTTGAGTACCATTTGGTCAAGCAGAAAAATAATAATTCTTGCTTGTAAATAGCTTATTAAACACAGCCCGTTTAAAGAACTTACCTCGCAGTATCCTACTTCTAAAAAACTGGACACCGCTTGCTGAATTCATGTCAACAATGCAGCATAATGCTATTTAAAATTGCACATTAATTCACAGACAATAGTTGTGTTCCAAATGATGTACTATACCCTGTCCACTTATTCTATGCATTATGTCTAGTGTATGCATTTTATAAGGTTATTTTATCCTCCAGCATCAGAGTCTGGTAGCCTCTCTTCTGCTTGTGAGGAAAGCTGAGACAGTTGAGTCCAAACAGTTTTCTTCACCCTGACTAAATAAGTATATCATACAGGTATTTGAAGGACACTTCTTGTTTTTGTTGGAATTTTTAAGTGATAATAATACACTTTTGACTCTTTGTACTATAAAATGGCATACAATTGGAACGAACTGGGAAGTTCCTAAATATTTGTTTAAAAAATAGTCAAAGCGCTTTTAACAGTATTGATTATTTCAAAGCAGCTTTACAGTGATAATAGAAATCACCGTAACAGATTGTTAAGGCTTTATCACAGCCCTAGAATAAAGTTATTGTCTAGCTAAAGTTACAAACACAACACCGTTCTAACAGAAAAACCCTTAACACGCTCCGGCCGCCCATCGGCATAAAACAGTGCCTGGTGTCTCGAGAACGCACTCCCTGTAAAAGGTTTGAAAGTGCAAACAATTATCTGTTATCTCTGCGCAAAAATCAAAAACGAAAACCCGCAAAAATGCAGACGGCGCGCACATGCGCATCACGTGTTCAGTCGATATGTATGCGCGTTTGAATATATATAAATATATATGTGTGCAGGCGTGTAGTCCTTCACAAATCAACACCTCAACAAACTACTTGTCTGGCCTTAAAACTTTAAAATACAGAATTTTTTGTCACGTTTGCATAGCCACGGGACCCATAATTATCCCGACAACGTTTTATCTGTACAGAGGTAAAGGGAAGGAGGACTTCACAGGGGAGAGACTAGTTATATATAGTATAAATAGTAGCATATTGTTCATACTTTGCAGTATGTAATAATAAGCTGTACACTAGTGTTCAATTCCAAAGCATCTGACAGCATGTACTATAAAAGCCAGTTATAATACTCCTTCTAGTTTTGACCTTTCTTCATTTCTAATCTAAGGTCTGTTTCACGCAGCCTCCCTCTAAACAGAACCAGACAGAGTTTCTTGTCACACTGATCAATGACCTGTGACCAAGTCTGGGGCCCTGCTGACGCCCGTGGCCAGCACAAGGGCCCCGTTGTTCAGGCTGACAGAACGCGTCGGGGATCCCATACCCAGATAACAGGATCCGAGGGAAGACCGTGCATCGCAAAACCACTAATCCTTCTGTTTAGCACCTGTTTATGATATGACAAATTGAAACCCCCACCGTGAAGGTCCTGACATTATTGCATTTCTGTTCAAAACATTCATTCAACATGGCAACTGAGGGGCTGCCGATTAGAGCGAGGGGCCGAGCGTGTATATTGACATATGTATCTGATAAAAGGAATATAGATCTGAACCCTAAAAAAACAAATACTTCACAGGGTTATATTAGAAACAAACAAAGAAAGAAAGGAAACCTAGAAGAGGAAAAGGAGGTTTTTGGCAGAGGCTAGGATCCTGTGGCCTTGCCCCACTGTGACCTCTGACCCCGCGTTAAAGGCAGAGCGTGCGGAAAGACGGAGGAAAGCGTCTGCAGATCAAAAGGAGCTGACAGATGAAGGCGAGGGGTCTGCGTGACCTTGACTCTTAAACTTCAGCTGCGTCTCCAGACGAGAAAACACTGATGTGAGCTCCATTCATCTGTTTGCTAGCAACACCCAATGCCAGATAACATAAGCTGCTAATTAAAGACAGCTCATTAGAAAGCAACCAGATACGCCACAATCTAAAGTGTGCCATCCAAGTGTTGTGCACTTAAGCATTGCTGATGGTCATAGGACCATTTAAAAGGATAATTCCGGTATTTAGCACTTTGAGTCTATTTTCTAGTTTGTTTTGGATGAACTAGAGTGGTGGACACAGAAATGTTGACGATGGGTCCTGTCTCGACTTTTTGACTCTTTTAGAATCGCCTCTGAGCGCTTCAGAGTGGCTGTCTATGGGCATGCACAAACATGTGCTTAAAACAACCCTTAACGTTCGTTTTCAAAACTGTGCAACTCACCGAGTCGTTAGTGGTGTTCGTTGATGATTAAAAAACAAGTAGCGTAGCAAAATACAGTTTCTGTCGTGTTTTATTTGGCATTTTGTATAATCGCATTGATGTTTGTTGGAGGACTCATTGCTCGTTGATATTACTGCGCTACCGGAAACGGAAAGGGGTCTGTTTACATTTGGTTGTAGTCTTTTCACTCGGTTCTCCGTCTCTCAGAAGGCTAGCGTGAGCAGAGCAACTGCGGCAAAGTGGTTGTCGCCATAGACATAATATATACATAGACGCCCTATTGGCCGCTTTGGAACGTTGCTGCGATACGTCAACGGGTCCGCCATTTTGCGGAGGGCAAGACTGCACTGTAATCAATTGCAAGTAAACGGGTGAGCTGTGTTTTTTCTGGATAAAAACAAAAACTGTTTTTACATTTATCAACCGATTTCAGTGGTCTGTATGTGGTGTACAAAAAGTTCCATCTCTATTTAAAATCTCGATAGTTAGACTTGTAAAATATTTTTTTTAATAAAGAATGGTCAAACCTCAGGCTTGTCATGTATCTGGCTTTTTATTCTTGGATAAGAATGGTGAAGACCCCCATACTGAGATATAATTTAAGTTTTCTTATTGTGGAAAAAGCATTTTCTGTGATTGACTGATCGCATCTTACAACTCCGAAAACGTCAGATCACAATTTTAAATAGGCGCTATCTTTATAAACAAACCACATTTTTGAGCTTTAAACAACTACATTGTCGACTGAAAAACTATTAAAACTACATTTCATAATTTTAAATGTATCCTCTGAACGTTACTATTACTAATTAAATCATGACCGAATACAACCAAAAACAAACGTTCAGTCTTGCTTGTGAAAGGTAATTCCTCGAAAGCTGTTTTCAATTGTGTGGCGATTTTACAATCGCCACAAAACAGGCATTTTTCTCAATTCCCAGTATGAGAGGTATGGGAAAGTTGCCATCCCCAATATGGCGGCGCCGTTGACGTACGCTCCAGCGGCCAATAGGGCGTCTATGTATTTATTATGTCTATGGTTGTCGCCATCAAGTGGTCGGGAGTGTGCTAACGCTTCAGACTCAAATATCGAGCGGAAGTTTATACGCGGTTGTGAGGTATCTGAAAAAATAGTTTATTTTTTAGCAAATAGCAAATAACACGGATTGAAATCATACATTGCACAGATATATTTGTTTTTAATCATCAACGAACACCACTAACCACCCGGTGAGTTGCACAGTTTTGAAAACGAATGTTAAGGTTGTTGTTTTAAGCACATGTTTGTGCATGCCCATAGACAGCCACTCTGAAGCGCTCAGAGGCGATTCTAAAAGAGTCAAAAAGTCGAGACAGGACCCATTGTCAAAATATCTAAGTCCACCACTCTAGTTCATCCAAAACAAACTAGAAAATAGACTCAACGTGCTAAATACCGGAATTATCCTTTAACATTCTCAAAATGCTATGACTTCCTTATTTGATCACAATAATTGCTGGAAACTCAAGCCAAGAGAGAACAAAGATGGTCCCTGCAAATACGTCACAAGCACACTCAGATACACATCCCATGATGCCTTGTGCTGAGGAAATTCCTACTGTGAGAGGGCAGACCCCAATAACAAGATCTATAAAAATAACTGTGACATCCTGTTGCTATGGTCAACAAACAGTGAGATGATTGATGAAGACAAACTGCTGCAGTGATGGACATTGTGAGATCTCTCTCTAAGACTCAGTCCTTACGGACACATGAACGCTCTGAAGTCTCGCTCTCAGACAGATCACATGTCAGAGCTACGCTTTCCCGCTCCAGCTGTTTATTTAGTTGTGTTCTTCAGCAACTTGTTCAGGTTTACTTGCTTCAAGTCTCAAAGAGGCCATTATTACTGGAAAACCATGTTAAAACAGCCATTAAACGCAATAATATGTCATCAATATGTTTAAAAAATGCCTAACCAATCTAGAATATGAAGAGGGGAATTCACTAAGGATTTCGCCCACTGGCAGCACTTGCAGTTTATTGATCATTTATTATTAACAAAGATTTAAAAGATTTCACATTATGCATCCACCTTGTTACCATCATAATTTTATGCAATTTGGAGTAATAAACTATTCCATATTAAATATATTTATAATTTCAGGGAGTGAATTCCTGAACAAGCAAAGGTCTCCTCTGTTGATCACTCTAAGGCCTGGTTTCACAGACAGGGCTTAGATTAAGCCAGGATTAGCACTTTGTACAATTAGGACATTTAAGAAGCTTTTATAAACGTGCCTTAGAAAAAAACATTACTGATCTGTATCTTGAGACAAAACAATCGCAGTGATATATTTTAAGATATATCAGTGCAAGTTGCTTTCAGTTAAAACAGCTCAAACATACATTTTAGTCTGAGACTAGATTTAAGCCTTGTCCGTGAAACCGTCACTATGGGTTGTTATATTTGTCAGTAGGGAACGATCTTGAAATGCCAAACCTATTACTATGATTTTGTATAGTATACATTTGACAATTAAAGCAGATAATTATGTACATATCAATTTAAACTGATCTTTCTGATAAGAACCTTGTAGTCCATGATTTGTGGTGTAAACTGTAACCAAGACAACCCTGTTACTCTTCTGAATGCATATTGTATCCTATCAAATGTTAAAATTAAATAATTTAAGTTGAGATGGCACACAGTGCCATTTATTATCACTTTATTAAAATGTATTACAAAATTATTTGTCTGATAGTTTAAATATTTAACATTTACACTTATGTATTTGGCCGATGCTTTTATCCCAAGCGACTTATATCGCATTCAAGGTATGCATTTACATTTGATCAGTTCTTGCTTTCCCTGAAAATCGAACCCCTGACCTTGGTGTTGCTAGTGCCATGCTCTATAGTTTGAGTTACAGAAAAACTTTAAACATAATTGCCACACACCAATGATAGGTCAATTTGACCTGGTTTTTGCTTTAACAACTGTGAACTTCCAAAGTAAAAGATTTCCATAATATCAGAAACCTTTAACTGGTACCATGCATCAGCAGATAACATGTTAATCTCTCAACCCTAAAAGGGGCAACGTATCCTGGGGGATACAAACATTTGAGAGTCTGTGGCGAGAAGCAGGGAAAGTGTAGGTCTCATTTCCTGGTGTCATGTTGAAAGGGTGTTTGTTGTGAATATTAAGATCTGGTGACTTTGTTCATACATTCTTTGTTTGGCTCACGGGAAGTATTTAAAAACAGCATGACCACCTGTTGTGGGAAATCTTCTCACCTTCAGATTAAAGTTATAAGATATATTTCAAATATTTAAAGGGGACTTGTATGTTTAAAAAGTTGATGTTAAACATTAGTTTATTACATTTATGTTGAAATTTTATTAATGAAATTTTAACGTTTTTCATAACCTGTCTGAAAATGTTTGTATCCCCCAGGATACATCACCCCTTTTGGGGGTAAAAAATAATTAAAAACTGTTTTTTTTGGCAATGCGTGTTACAATTAAAAACATTAAAACATTAATATTGGTGTATGAATAATATTCAAGTAAACCCAAGTTGCTTCATTCCAGTAAATGTTTATCTTACTTCTGAGCAAAGAAGACTTGGTAACACTTTATTTGAAGGGGTGTGCATAAGACTGACATGACACTGTCATAAACATGACATAACACCTGTCATAAACATGGAGGAGTCTTTATGAATGTTTATGACTGTTGTCATTAAGTGTCATTCGGTAAATTATGACACTTTCAATGCAAAGTTGACATTGTTTAAAATGTCTTTGTTATGACAACTTGACATTACCCAAGACAAAAATGTCTTGATTATGACAACTTGACATTAACAAAGACAGAAATGTCTCTGTTATGACAACTTGACATTAACCGAGAAATCATAACCTGTCAACCTGTCACAACTTTGGCCGTCATGACACCATTATAACTGTGTCATGAATATTACCTGTCCTCAAGTAAAGTGGAACACATTGTACTAGTTATAAAGATGTCATTAAGGGTTATTACACTGCAAAATGCTTGAAGTTTGATAATTAGACCTGTTATGACATATTTGTGACAGGTTGACAGGTTATGATTTCTTGGTTAATATCAAGTTGTCATAACAAAGACATTTCTGTCTTTGTTAATGTCAAGTTGTCATAATCAAGACATTTTTGTCTTGGGTAATGTCAAGTTGTCATAACAAAGACATTTTTGTCTTTGTTAATGTCAAGTTGTCATAACAAAGACATTTTAAACAATGTCAACTTTGCATTAAAAGTGTCATAATTTACCGAATGACACTTAATGACAACAGTCATGAACATTCATAAAGACTCCTTCATGTTCATGACAGGTGTTATGTCATGTTTATGCCAGTGTCATGTCAGTCTTATGCACACCCCTTCAAATAAAGTGTTACCGAAGACTTTTCTTGATAAAAAAAGAATGAACTATCAATCAGAGGACAGAAGGCACGAAGTAGATTGTGTACAAGTTTTTCAGCAAAGTTTGGTCATATTGATAATTTATAGGCCCTAGAAATGTGCCTAATATGATACAGTAGGCTAATATATACATATATTGGTGTTATACATATCATTAAACATAATTTTACAAAATAGAAATAAAGGTGCCCTAGAATGGCGTTATTTTATTATTTTATAATGTTTCCTGGGTTGCCCTTATAGTGTTAGTATGTTTTTTAGATCAAAAATAGTCATAATTTAGAAATAAAAGGCATTTTTCCTAGCCTGATTTTAGCCTCTGATTTGAACACTTTGTTTGAAGGGGCGTGTCTGCTGTGAGACTTCAGTGTAACCGGACACTGCTGTGATTGGCTGACATGCGTGCGTATAAAATAGCTACGTATTACATGTGAAACTCTCTCGAATACTACAGCTATTTTACTAGTAGTACAGCTATCGAGATTAACGAATCGTGAGATGTTTATAAAGTATTTAAATATATTTTTAGCACATAAAACGTTGCCGTGATGAGCATTGAGCAGATGACAGTCTGTTGATCGCGAGACTGAAGATCTTATCTTGCAACGCCAGTTCTGCACTCTCTATAATGCTTTCACCAATGCAAACACGATTATGTACATACAGTAAGAGCTTCGTGGTGCAGTGTAACAGCGTCATTGATTTCATAACGAGTTTGGCAAGAGTCCAGATAAACTCGTGCTGTGTGGAAAGATTGTTCTTTGATCGCTTTCTGTATATAATTTATTCACAGAGAGAAGCCTGCTTGATATTGTCCCAGGTTAGAAAATAAGTCCGTGGTGAAATGGGCAGAGCAAACTAACAACTTCGAATTAAACTGTCGCGGTATCCGATTATTAGTGTTGTAGTTCTCGAGACCGGTCTCGAGACCACTTTTTGATGGTCTTGTCTCGGTCTAGGACATTGAGGACTCGCGATTTTTTTTCAAGACCATAACTGTGAAAATATCACTAAATTGCCAGTATATTGTCTCATTTTTGTTAACATCCTTGCTTTTATTGGATGTAAAACGATCGATGAGTAATGTAGACGAACTGCTGCGCGTGTGAGAGAGAGAGCGAGAGAACGCCCCGGTCGCGCGCGCACTCTTTCTCTTCTGAGCCAGGCAAAAGTATAAACAAGGGTTCACCGTCTCCTAAGTGCTGTCTTGCATGGCACATATTAATAAAAATAAATCAACACGATGGTAAAAGATCGGAAGACCATAGTTTCATGTGGAGCATTCGGATATTTTTTTCCTGAATTACTGCTGGTTGTGAATTGTGCTAAAATACGTTTAAAAAAGGATTGTTGTAGGTTTAAAAACAACATAACTGAATGTATTGTTTATAAAAGGTGGAGAAAAGTGAAGACTTTAGTGATGAACAATGAATAATTGTTTTTTTTTGCATACTGTACTAAATGATGGAAGTCACCCAGGACTGGCCAGGAGTATTGAATAAGATGGTTACGTTTATTTAAACTTTAATATCTAGGCTATGTATTTTATGGGAATGTGGATCTTTCAGATCAATTTGAGAAGCTCTTTTGATCATGTTTCACAATTTTTTGTAGTGTGGGGCGCTGGTCTTGGTCTTGGTCTCGGTCTCGCTCTCCCTCGGTCTTGGTCTCGTCTTGGTCTCGGCCCCTAAAAGTCTTGGTCTTGTCTCGGTCTCGATACACTCTGGTCTTGGTCTTGTCTTGGTCTCGGGTTAGGTGGTCTTGACTACAACACTACCGATTATAGATAATCATACATACACATCAGCCACGCCTGTTGACATTTCATTTCTGTGGGAAGGGTATGAAAAGTCCTCACATCCCCTGCACACACTGGAACATAACATTTATCTGGCATTTTTCTTATGATCCTCGCTTGTTTCTTCACCTGCAGAACTTCCGATGGTTCGACTGTGCAGTGCCTGGCATTGAACATGGGCTGGCATATGCAAATTTTTGGAGGCGTACATATTAATGATCCCGACTGTTGCGTCACAGTCGGTATTATGTAGAGATTCGCTTGTTTTTCAGGGGTGTTTTTCAAAAATGAGATTTAAATAAGAAGGAGAAAACAATGGTGTTTGAAACTCACTGTATGTCATGTCCATGTACTGAACTCTTGTTATTTAACTATGCCAACATAAATTCAATTTCACATTCTAGGGCACCTTTAAAATCAGAAATAAAAGTCGTTTAAAAAAAAAAAAAAAATCATGAAATAGTATTAATTTGTGTCCTATCAAGATGGTAAATAGCAATAAATTAATTTTCTGATTTCTCTTAATGGTCTTGTCCTTTTAAGGGTTAAATAGTGTATTGTTATGAGTAACAGTCATTAATGAGGTCAACAAAGCCCTACATTATTCAACATGTCCATGTCTTGTGCACATGTTTATGTTTTGACATCAAGACTAGAGCAAAGGTTCAAGCCATTTAACATTGTATGCATGTTCTGCATGAAATGCAAATGTTTTAGTTCACCTTTATGTGGGTTGTTTAGAAAATGCAATATTTTCTGCTAACAATAACAATATGCTAAATCACAAGTGAGCTGGAGGTGAGTCAGGTCTACTCTTGAACATGGGAAGTACCGTGCTGGCACACCAAACCCAACGGCCTGGTGAACTCATCCCAGCATGATCTCACTGAAGGTGCTGTTCAGACAGTGAATGCTAACGTGGAAATGGCCGAGCTGGGATGCTCACTCTGTTAGCATTGACAGAATGAGACAGCTAGGTCAGTGTCCCGCTCGCCGGGAGAGCAGATACCATATCAGCAAGTTTTGTGCCCTTTGTGTGGACACCAGGGATGGAGGAGAAACATGCTGTAGCTTATGCTACAGTACATACACTAAGTGAATTAATTTAGCTACTGATTCATTACCTTAGTTTAGCTAAACTAGAAGGCTAGAAACTAGCTATTTTTGGCAGCAATTCCTTGTTTCTTACATATTCAAAAAAGAAGCATAGTGTGTGTGTATCAACACCATTAAAATACTTAACACCACATAAACAAATTGGTTTTCTGTGACGTATTTTGTGATGGCTTCAACAATCTGCTGCCTCAAACAGGGTGTACTTATGGGGTTTTCTTCATGAACGAAGTAGGTAAGGTTGAGGTCAGGACTTGAGCCCTGCTGAGAATTTATCACCCCAACATAAAATTAACAAGAGAAAGGAGCCGTAATTGGCAGGCCAGTTGGTACCCGGCCAATAAAGTTTACAGCAAAGTTAAAATGAAAGTTTACAAGAGACAAAGTCCCCTCGTTTATTCTGAAATTAATGTCTTTGGTTATTTATGGCTCTGTTGCCTTCTAACATCTATTTTGAAAGAAATGCTCCCAGAAGCAAGTTTATGGAGTAGTTTATTATGTGGTCTCAAAATTCATGGGCATAAATAGTAAACGCTCTGTATTTGATTTTCTGTATTGCCTGATGATGAAAGCCTGAAGACAGAGATTTGCCCATTAACTCAAGCTCAAAGTACACTTCCTTTTGACAGAAATACTTAGCGTATGTATAAAACTTAATGCATAGCCTTTCTAAGTATACTCCAATTGATAGCTTGTGTGAACACAAGCTGTCGACTCATGCAAACAAGAAAGTTTCGTCCTTTTCCATTGTCTACATTTCTCTGCACAGTTTGACAAAAGAAAATCTATTTCCATTCTCATATTTTTTCTGCACTGTTGTGACAAATGAAAATGTATTTCCATTCTTATAAAATAAAGTTGCATGCATCTTTGAACCCACTTACAAAAGCACTCACTATTGTTGTTGTGTCTCTAGTAGTTTGTTGTTGTTGTTCTGTTTCTTTTGTTGCTTTTTCGACCGTGAAACAATGGCCCAGACCGTGTTGCCACCTTTTGGCCCAACTAATAAGTGCGAAAAATTCAAGGCATATGTGCGAGCAGAGCAAACGTTTAGAAACATCAGGTTGTGCAAGTACAGTAAACGTGTAATGCTGATGATGAAATTGACATCACATGTACTGTAAGCATACATTAGAGTACGAGTAAACAGCAAAGTATACTTTGGACTACCGAAAAATTCCCCAAAAAATAAAAAATTCTGTCCTATTTTACTCACCTTCATGTGATTTCAAACCAACATGATCTAAAATATAAAAGTATAAAAGAAAAGCAGAACATCATTGGCCTGGGTGGGTAAAGAGTATGCAGCAGCAGGTCAGGGGTGCGTTTCCCGAAAGCATCGTTAGCCAACTATGGTCGCAAGTTCCGTCGTTACCAATAGAGTTCAATGGAAATTGCGACCAACTTGCGACCATAGTTGGCTAACGATGCTTTCGGGAAACGCACCCCAGGCTGGTACATGTCTTCATACTATGTCCATCTTGCAAGCATCCATATCAGGCTGATCTGCTAAGTAACTTGGATGAAAGCGAGGGCCCAGACACTATTAAATTACAGCGCCCGGGCAACATATTTGTCTCTCCGGGCAACCAAGGACACAGTCAGAGTCATCGGTCTTTAGCAGCCCTGGTGGCCAAGGAGATAGCCTGACTTCGTCATACTCATATTCTAGTCAGAATGTGAGTCTGATACTGGTCCATAGGGCTTTGATTATGAGGCGTGTCTTAACCGAACCAGGAAAAACAACAACTCTGCACTCAATTGGATACTTACAACCAATCAGAGGAACGCAGTAAGTGACGTATGTTGAGCAACGCATAGTTATCAACAGAACTCAACTGCACGATCTCTGGAAAAAGTATGAAAAAAATAATGAGTGTTAACAATCTTTGCCGGTGTTGCAAAAAGATTTTAAGGATTCGTGGAGTATAGCCCTACTTGCATGCAAACACGAAAAGCATTTTTGAAAGAAATACGTATGATGACGTGATGATTACGTATTGGATGGATTATCTGTCCATCATCGTCTAAAGCCCGCCCTGGCAATTTGATTGGCCCGACGATTTCTGAACCGGGCATAATTCCTCCTCAATGGATCGAGTCCAGGGTTAGACAGTCCCTGCCATCTATGAGCTTCTCATATAGGATGCAGCAGAAACAGAGTGCCGCCTCAATTGCCCACTCAGATCTCCACTCAGAACCGCTTCTCCCCTCTTCGTGAAACGGAACGCGATGCTGTGATCATCGGCGATTCCACCGTCCGACACGTCCATGCTACATTAGGTAAAAGTAAGGTGCACAGTCATTGCTTTCACTGGTGCTCGTATTCTCGATATCACTGCGCAGGTAACTGAGATCTTGAACGGTGACGAGCGCGTTGGAGCTGTTGTGCTGCACGCGGGTGCTAACGACATTAGGCTGCGACAGACAGAGGTTCTGAAGAAAGACTTCAGGAGCCTTATCGATACGGTACGCAGCACATCCCCTGAAACATCGATTATTGTGTCTGGACCGCTTCCTACGTACCGACGAGGGCATGAAAAGTTCAGTAGATTATTCGCGCTAAATTAATGGTTATTGTCATGGTGCAATGAGCAGAAACTGCTTTTTGTAAATAATTGGAATCTGTTTTGGGAGCGACCGAGGCTCTTCCGCGTTGATGGCTTACACCCAAGTAGAATCGGGGCAGATCTTCTGTCGGATAACATCTCCAAGATGTTAAATACCGTTTGACTAGTAACCAAAAATCTAAATCACAGTCACTACTGCACCAATTTAATTGATATTAATACTAGTGTAGAACATTGCATAAAACTGTGTCTATTCCTCGTTTACTAAGATCAAATAATAAATCTACTGCAGGATCTAGAAAAAATCTAATTGTTATTAAAACAAAAAATCTCGCTATTAGTGAACAAAAACAATTTTTAAAGCTAGGTCTTCTAAACATTAGATCGCTCACACCTAAGGCTTATTGCAGTACTTCTCAAAGTCCGGACACTGGTCCGGATCCGGACCCGGAGGGAATTCAATCCGGACCCGCCTCCATTTCGTATTTCAAGAGCACTAATTGTGTGTAAGGGATTACAAGTGTGGATTTCCTACTTTGATAAACGCATGTTAAAATCACTTTTTTTGAGATGGTCCGAAATTAAAACGAAGGCGAGATATTTAAAGTTTTCCTCCGTGATTTAGTTGCCATGACATCCAGTAAGCGTATGACTTTTGACGTAATCAGGCGCAACGCGACACTTCACCGCAGCTATGGGTGTGGAGGATGTCCAGGAAAAGAAGTTGATGAAGAAAATAGAGTTTTTAAAGATGATTGGACAGAGAGGTATGCGTTCACAGATATCCCAAGTCTCCCAGAAGTTCCAGGAGTCTCCCGCATATTGATAGCGCTCCCTGATGCCCGCAAATTAGTTCAAATCTCCCGCAATCTAGAGCTCGCAAGCTCCAAACCGGCAGAGAGGGAGAGAGCGACCTTACGTGTGTGTGCGCAAATGTGCTGTGTGCCTGCCTCATGGGTTGCCAACTGTTCCGTATAATACGGAATCGTTCCGTATTTGACACATAAAAGGCTTGTTCCGTATTGAACTGATACGGAACGCACTTTGTTCCGTATTTTTAAAAATCAATTCAGTGTAAATCCATGACAGACGCATACCTTCTAATATATATGTCAGACAGACTATTAACGAAGACCCGCTGCTATTTTGGCAAATTCGGGGACTTGGCGCCCCCTTGACGGGCTCTGACGTGTAATGACGTTGAGTTGGCTCATTGGCCGCACGTCAGAGGCGCCCGCGCTATTGGATGTCAGTGTCCGCAGCGCAGCCTATGAGCGAGCCAGATGCTCTGCAGCATAGATATACACACGGCTGTGCAGCTGCAAGTGCGTTTTACAGGCTTCAGTAAATCGAGTAAAATTAGACATTTGTAGGCTTTGATAAGAAAAACTACTACGTTAATATTTTTTTGCACGGGAAAGAACATTCTAGAAGTCTAATTCTATTGAATAAGTTTGCACAATGCTGCAGAAAACTGATGTGTTTATTTTTCTTCAAATGCAGTCTAAGCCAATGAGTTTTGAATGTTATATGTTGTATTTGTTTAAAGGGTACCTATCATGGAATTTTGAAAATTACCTTTCATGTAGTGTGTAACATAGATCTAAGTGAACGAAAACATCCTGCAAAGTTTTAAATATGAAAGTTCACCGTATACAAAGTTATTATCTCTCAAAAGTAAGAGTCGACTCTGAGTCGTTGATATGAATCGATAGACGAACGATGCATTTTCTCTAACTTTCGTATGTCACTTGTACAAGTTATTTGAATAAGATACGCCCACTCATTGCATTAGGAGACACCAGGGAAAACATCATGTCGACGAGACGCTGCTGTGTTTTGAAGTGCGACGCAAAAGCAAACTTTTTTCATCTGCCCAGTGAGGAGCATTTGAAGACAGTGGCTACAGTTCATAACTATACCACAGAAGTATTATAGCCCGAACTTGTTCTGTGTTCGCGTCATTTTGAAGATGATTGCTTCACAAACCTAAATGCTATAAAGTATGAATTTGCGAGCCGGCTGATACTGAAGAAGGGAGGTTCAGTACCGAGTTTATTTGGATCAGCTTCCTTCTCCGAATCACAATCTGTAAGTAGGCTGTTGCTTTTATGTTTGTATCATGTTCTATAATTATTTTGTGTGTTGTGTACGCACAGGCACAGCGCAGCTTCTAGCAGCTAACTTAGGTCTTCAATGTCAATTGTATTGAAATATGTGAAGTGTTTGTCGTTGTTAATGGAGTTGTCACAGGGCTCTCGAGTGTCACGCATCACGCATTGAGCGTGACAGTCACTCATTTCGGTCTTTTGTCACGCTCTCCGGCCACACATTGTATTTCTCACGCTGAAAAACTATTTGTAATATATTTAATATGCCGCAGTGCCCAAAACTCACTCACTGTGGAACCGGCAGGATTCAAGCGCGTCTCCTCCAGTGTTGCCAGGTCCGTATGCCTGCACTGTTTCCGCGGGTTGTTTGTGTAGTGCACGCTGGTTGACGCGATTGTTTTATCCACTGGAACATGATTGTTATTGAGGAAACACCCGGGAACGCTATTTGAATATTTTTGGCCGTGATTGGGTTAGTTTGATGAGCAATTGGGCTGGTTTTGTTGTGCAGACCTGGCAACCCTGGTCTCCTCTGGTGTTGTTCGTCTGGTGTTGTTAGCCAATCAGAAAATAGCACTGTTGTATCTGGGTAAGATCTAGCGCAACAACCAATGACACCCCGTCGGCTGGGTGTCTAACATATCACCACAGATTAGCGTCACGCAAAGGCGGGGTTTGGAAAAATGACGCGGCTAAACGATTCATATGGGAGTCGGTGAGCAAATCAGGTAAAAATAAATGCATATTATAAGACAACAAAAGTGTTTTTTGTCATTGCATGCTTGTAAAACTGTTGTTGGGGACTCCCAGAACAATATTAGGAACATTTTAAATGCCATAATAGGTACCCTTTAAGTTAAAAATAAAACGTATTATGAACTAAACAAATACATGGTTCATTTTTGGCAAAATGATCATGATAGCCTTTATATATCTGAGTGGTTAAGTCTTGTATATAGATTAAGCCTACTTTGCTATTCAAATTTTTGTGCAACTTATAAAAATAATATATATATATATAATGCAACTTTGCCTAATAAGTTGCATTATAATGTGCTATAAAATGTATGAATTTCAGGGGTTATTATTACCCCCCCCCCCCACCCCCCCACCCCCCCCACCCCCACCCCCCAACAGTTTCGGACCTTTGACATTGACGAAAATTCTGATTTGGACCTTTGAATATAGACTTTGAGAACCCCTGGCTTATTGTAAATGAAATGGTCACAGATAATAATTTCGATGTTCTGTGCCTTACTGAAACCTGGCTTAAACCAAATGATTATTTCGGTCTAAATGAGTCTACTCCGCCAGGATACTGTTATAAGCATGAGCCCCGTCTGATCGGTCGTGGCGGCGGTGTTGCAACAATCTACAGAGATATCCTTAATGTTACTCAGAAAACTCGTCATAGGTTTAATTCGTTTGAAGTACTTGTGCTAAATGTTACGCTCTTAAATGTAAGAAAAAAATTCCTATTATCTCTAGCATTGGCTACCGTATACAGACCTCCAGGGCCTTACGCCAATTTCCTAAAAGAATTTGCTGACTTTCTATCAGATCTTTTGGTCAACGTCGATAAAGCATTAATTGTTGAAGATTTTAACATACACGTAGATAATTCAAATGATGCGTTAGGGGCTGTGTTTACAGATTTATTAAACTCCTTCGGGGTCAAGCAAAACGTCACCGGACCAACTCATCGTCTTAATCATACACTCGATTTAATTATATCATATGGAACCGATCCAACCGATATAGATATCAATCCACAAAGTGATGATGTCACTGACCATTACATGGTAACTTCCATATTACGTACTGCTGTAATATGTCATGCTGCGCCACGTTATCGACCAGGTAGAACAATTCTTCCATCCACCATAGATCATTTCTCAAATAGCTTATCTGATCTGTCTCAGCTGCTGCATGAACCCAAACAAACAGATGAACTAGATGAACTAACTAGCACTATGAGCACCATTCTCTCTAGAACATTGGATATTGTTGCACCCATTAGATTAAAAAAGGTCAGAGAAAGAAGTATAGCACCATGGTACAATAATACTACGTATGTTTTAAAGAGAGAAACCCGTAATTCAAAGCGTAAATGGAAAAAAACTAATTTAGAGGTCTTTAGAATCGCGTGGAAAGACAGTATGTCACGTTCTAAAAAGGCCCTTAAAACGGCCAGGGCTGAGCACCTCAGCAAATTAATAGAAAACAACCGAAATAATCCAAGGTTTTTATTTAATACCGTGGCTAGACTAACAAATAAACAGACGTCGTCTGAACAAAATACCTCGTTACAGTTTAGTAGTAATGATTTCATGAACTTCTTCACCGAGAAAATTGAAAGCATCAGAATCAAAATCGTAAACGTTCAATCTTTGCTCACGCCTTATAATTCAGCCGCAATTATCACCCCGCAAGAACAATTACAATGCTTTACAACCATAGAACAAAAAGAGTTAAATAAACTTATCACTTCATCTAAAACAACAACATGATTATTAGATCCTATACCAACTAAACTACTGAAAGAAGCGTTACCTATAGTGGAAGAGCCTCTTCTCAATATTATTAACTCATCTTTATCTTTAGGTCATTATTAAGAAACCACAATTAGATCCAAATAACCTAGCAAATTACAGACCCATTTCAAACCTTCCATTTATGTCAAAAATATTAGAAAAAGTTGTGTCCGCTCAACTCGGCTCTTTCTTGCAAGAAAACGACATCTATGAAAAGTTTTCAGTCTGGATTCAGGCCACATCATAGCACTGAAACTATGCTTGTTAGAATCACAAATGATTTACTTTTAGCTTCGGACCAAGGCTGTATCTCAGTACTAGTTTTACTTGATCTTAGTGCTGCGTTCGATACTATAGATCACACAATACTCTTAGATCGACTACAAAATTACACTGGTGTTCAAGGACAAGCATTAAGCTGGTTCAGGCCATACTTATCTGACCACTACCATTTCGTCTACTTAAATGGAGAAAAATCGATCATAACTTCGGCAAACTATGGAGTGCCGCAGGGATCTGTATTAGGCCCTTTATTATTCTCAATATATATGCTGCCACTTGGTAATATTCTAAGGAAACATGGAATTAGTTTCCATTGTTATGCTGATGACACTCAAATATATATTTCATCACAGCCAGATGAATACGCTAAATTATCCAAATTGACAGATTGTGTTAAAGAAATAAAAGATTGGATGACGCGTAATTTTCTTTTATTAAATCTAGACAAGACAGAGGTAATACTTATCGGTTCTAAAAACCGCCCACAAAACCTTTCACAGCACGATTTTAACATAGTAGGATGCCCTGTTACTTTATCCGCTACAGTAAAAGACCTGGGTGTTACATTAGACTGCAACCTGTCTTTTGAAAAGAATATTTCATATGTTACAAAAACAGCCTTTTTCCACCTTAGAAACATTGCTAAGCTACGTAATATGCTATCAGTCTCTGATGCAGAAAAGTTAGTTCATGCATTCATGACCTCGAGACTAGATTACTGTAATGCTTTATTAGCTGGTTGTCCTGCATCTTCAATAAACAAGCTACAGTTAGTCCAAAATGCAGCCGCTAGAGTTCTTACTAGATCAAGAAAATATGATCATATAACACCGATTTTATCATCACTTCATTGGCTACCTATAAAGTTCCATATTAATTACAAGGTATTGCTTTTGACTTATAAAGCTCTAAATGGTTTAGCTCCAGTCTATTTAACCGATCTTCTATCGCCCTACAATCCATCGTGCTCTTTAAGATCACTAAATTCAAGGCTTCTGGTCATTCCTAGGATATCCAGATCCACCAAAGGAGGCAGAGCATTTTCACATTTAGCTCCGAAGCTCTGGAATAGCCTTCCTGATATTGTTTGTTGCTCAGACTCGCTCTCCCAGTTTAAAACTAGACTAAAGACGCATCTATTTAGCCAGGCATTCATATAAATGTTTTATCTTACAGTTACTGTAAATTCGGCCACTAGTTCATAAACGCCAGAGGAGAACTGGCCCCCAACTGAGCCTGGGTTCTCGCAAGGTTTTTTTTTCTCCATTGGGTCATCTGATGGAGTTTTAGGACACCATAAAGTCACTTGATGGAGTTTTTCGGTTCCTTGGCACTGTTGCCTTTGGCTTGCTCAGTTGGGGATATTCAAATTAATTAACCAATCATACCATTGATCAGCTCTACCAAACTTGGATGTCTTTTTTCCAGTAATAAACAAACATTGTAAAGTTGTTTTGATTGATACTGTGAAGCAGCTTTGATACAATCTGTATTGTGAAAAGCGCTATATAAATATATTTGATTTGACTTGACTTGACACTGGTAGCTCCCAGGCAGGCTCTGGTAATGGAACAAGAAGTCATAGCTCTTCTGGGGAAGGTGCCCAAATAATTTGTTCCTCCTCCCGGGGGAGAGTCCGGGTTCTACACCTGGTACTTTATCATTCCGAAAAAGGATGGGGGGTTAAGTCCAATTCTAGATCTGTGACAGCTGAATCGCATGTTGCAAACATTCAAGTTCAAGATGTTAACTTTGAAAATAATCGTGACTCAAATCAGATCCAAGGACTGGTTTGTTATGATAGATCTCAATGATGCATGCTTCCATAAATCCATCCTTTCTTAACACAGGAAGTTCCTCAGGGGTGCTTTTTGGGGGCAAAGCTTACCAGTTCTTCCTTTCTGTCTAGCCTTGTCACCCGTAACTTCATAGAAAGCGTGGATGCAGCTCTGGCTCCATTGCGACTCCAGGTCATTCGAGTACTGAACTATATCAATGATTGATTGATTCAGGCTCAATCAGAGCAAATCAATCAGCACGTCTTTTCACCTGCTCATACTGAATCAATCTTTTCAGCCATAAAAAAGATAAAGCTAGGCCACTGTCAAACCTATTTTAAAGACTGTTAGGTCTGATGGCAGCTGCATCCAATGTGATACTTTTTGGCCTACTATACATGAGACCTTTTTCAGTGGTGGCTCAGGTCCAAGAGGTTTTCCCCCGAGGGGCAACCCGTTTTGCATGATCAAGGTTACGCGCAAGTGCCATGGTGATGTGGAAGAAGCCTTGGTTCTTGTCCCAGGGTTGCATGTTGGGGCTGCCTTGTCGTCGCAATACGCTTTTGACAGATGGGGGAGTGCTTATGACAACCCTGACAGGCTGGGGAGTGATTCTAGAGGGTCATAATTTCTCGTGGCACATAAATTGCCTGGAAGTTATGTCTGTTTTTCTGGCTTTGAAACATTTCCTTAAAGACCTCAAGGGTCATGATGTGCTTGTCCGGACAGACAACACATTGGTGGTCAATTGCATAAATCATCAAGGGGGTCTGTGCTTGTGCCCTATTAGCAAATTGGCATACCAGATCCTCCTGTGGGCCCAGGGCAAGCTGCTCTCACTAAGGCCAGTGTACATCCCTGAGAACCTGAATCAGGGAGCAGACATTCTGTGAAAGCAGGGGCTGAGGCCCGGGGAATGGAGACTCCACCCCGAGGTGGTTAAGATGATTTGGAGGGAGTTTGGCTAGGCGGAAGTGACCAAATCCCTCACACATCCAGCCCTAACTAGGGTTGGATGTGATGGTAGAGACGTTGCCAAGGCTGAATCTTTACACCTTTGCCCCGATCTCTCTACTCCTGGGAGTTCCAGATAGGGTTCTATCAAATATGAGTAGCCTCTTTCTGTCCGGCCCAACTATGGTTTTTGGACCTGATCTTTCCTCAACGGCTCTCCAGGGGCTTCATAGAATGCATTAGTCATTTTCTATTTATTATTATTATTATTATTATTATTATTATTCTGTTGTTCTCAAACTGCCCTGTGGCAAAAGTATGATCAATTGTTCATGTTCTTTGGGTCACTTAGACAATAAACCAGAGCAACCAAGCGAAGAAAGAGCAAGTGGATAATCGAGGCTATTTCTCTTGCATAAGAGGCGTGTAGACAGACTTCACCTATGGCTGTCAGATCTCATTCAACTAGAAGTTGATACCAATCTTTCAATGATACTCTTTAATACCAATCTTTCATTTGAAAGTCACGTGTATAGTATCTGTAAATCCACAGTTTTTCATCTTAAAAACATATCTAAATTATGTCATATGCTCTCAGTGAAAAATGCAGAACATGCCGCTAGAGTTCTTACCAGAACCAGGAACTATGACCATATTAGCCCGGTTCTGTCAACACTGCATTGGCTGCCTATTAACATCGTATACATTTTAAAATATTACTGATTACTTACAAAGCACTAAATGGTTTCGCTCCACAGTACTTGAGCGAGCTCTTAATGCATTATAGACTTCTATAATTCAATATTAGGCTGCATAGTTTAGATCAGCTGGAACCAGGTACACTTCCAATAAATCCTGATGTACTTGGTATATCATAAGAAGGATGGCGTCTAAGCTAATATTAGTCTCTCTGTTTATCCCGAGGTTTACGGCAGTCTGCTGGATCCAGGCCTAATCCAGATCTGATGAAGGACCAGCGCCTGGACAAAACGACAATGCAGTCCTGAAGTGTCAACTAGTCTCTCCCCTGTGAAGGCCTCCTACCCTTTACCTCTGTACTGGTTATCTGTTGTCAGGATAATTCCGGTTTGCGTGGCTATGTAGACTCGACAAAAATTCTGTATTAAACATTTTTAAGCCAGATGCCTACGCACACATATATATATATATATATATATATATATATATATATATATATATATATATATATATATATATATATATATATATATATATATATATATTGTCACGGGGTGAAGAATCACTTGACAAGGCAGGCTTCGTGATAAGGCCCCGGAGGGTGGATTTATTTACAATGAAACAAAACTGGTGAAAGACGGTAAGCCGTGTGTGATGGCTGGTCCTTTAAGTGCTCTTCAGTGCTCAATCCCAATGAAAGTGGGTGTCCAAAATGTGCTCCAAAACAGTGGGCTGTCAGTCACTCGCTGCTTTCTGGGGAGAATAGAGAGACAGGTTAGACCAGTGCGATTCAGTTCGAGACTAGCGTCTGTCTGTTTGCTAGGCATGTGCTGCTTATGTGGCTGTGGGCTGATTAGGAACAGCTGTGACTGATCAGCCGGCGATGAGGATGTGCAGGTGTTTTGTGTTGGTTGCCAGGGCGACGCTGATTCCTCCAAGGACGCTCGTCACATTCCCCCCCCCCTAAGCGTCGTTCTGGTCCTGTGAACGAATGGAGATAGCAGGGGTGAAGCAAGGGGAGGGTGGGGAATGACCCCTGACAGACCTGCATAAGCTGTCCAGATCCGTGAGAGGCCATCGGCGTTTGCGTTGGCGGCCCCGGCCCGATGTCGTACTTCAAAGTGGAAGTCCTGGAGCGCTAGGAACCAGCGCGTCACCCTGGCGTTGGTGTCCTTGGCGCGGGCCATCCATTGTAGGGGCGCGTGGTCTGTGACCAGGGTGAACTTGCGGCCTAGGAGGTAGTACCGGAGCTCCAGGACTGCCCACTTGATAGCCAGGGTTTCCTTCTCCACGGCGGCATACTTCCTCTCGGCCGGGGACAACTTCCTGCTGATGTAAATGATCGGATGCTCCTCACCTCCCTGGATTTGGGACAGGACGGCTCCCAGTCCTGTGTCGGAGGCATCCGTCTGCAGCAGAAAGGGGCAGCTGAAGTCGGGAGCACGGAGTACGGGTGAGGACGTAAGCGCAGCTTTGACCTGGGCAAAGGCCTCCTCGACCGATGGGGTCCAGCATACTTTCTCCGGCTGCCCCTTCCTGGTTAGGTCTGTCAGGGGGGCGGCTAAAGAGGAGAAGTTGGGGATAAAACATCGGTAATAACCCGCCAACCCCAAGAAGGCTCGTACCTGGGTCTTCGTCCGGGGTCTTGGGGCGGAGTGGATGGCCTCTACTTTTTTTTCCTGCGGCCGTATGAGGCCTCGTCCGACTTGGAAGCCCAGGTACTTGGCCTCGGAGAGGGCTAGGTGGCATTTGCGGGGATTGGCGGTGAGTCCAGCCCGCCGGAGCTCCGAGAGCACCCTCCGCAGACGATCCAAATGTTCCTCCCATGCCTCGGAGTGGATCACCACATCATCTATGTAGGCGGCTGCGTACGCCTGGTGGGGCCGCAGGATGATGTCCATCATTCTCTGGAATGTCGCGGGGGCCCCGTGCAGGCCAAAGGGAAGGGTCCGGTACTGCCAGTGGCCACTGGGAGTCGAGAAGGCAGTCTTCGGCTTAGCCGTTTCAGAGAGAGGTACCTGCCAATAGCCCTTGGTGAGGTCTAGAGTGCTGATGTACCGGGCCCTTCCGAGGCGGTCTAGCAGTTCGTCGACCCGAGGCATAGGGTACCCGTCGAATTCGGAGACTTCGTTCAGGCGGCGGAAGTCGTTACAAAAGCGGAGGGTGCCGTCCGGCTTTGGGACCATCACAATGGGGCTGGACCACGGACTCCGGGACGGTTCAATTACCCCCAACTTCAGCCTTTGTTGGATCTCTTCCTCAATAGCCTGCCGACGAGCTTCCGGGATGCGGTAGGGCCGTTGCCTGACGATGACTCCTGGGGGTGTCTTGATGTCATGCTGGGTCACGCTGGTCTGCCCGGGCTGGGAAGAGAACACATCTTGGAACTGACTGACCAGGTGCTGCAGCTCCACCTTCTGGGCAGCCGAGAGATGAGGGTTGACGTCAACAACCACGGGATCGGTGAGACTCAAGGCAGCCAGCTGGTCCCGCGTCCCCACCCACTTCTTCAGGAGGTTGATATGGTAGAGTTGCTCCGCCTGCCGTCTACCAGGTTGCCTCAGCCGGTACGTGACTGGTCCAATCCTTTCCACCACCGTATATGGCCCTTTCCAGGAGGCCAGGAACTTGCAGGCGGAGCTGGGGACCAAGACCATGACGCGGTCTCCAGGCTGGAATTCCCGTGGTTGGGCTGCCCGGTCGTAGTGGCGTTGCTGCGCTTGCTGGGCCTTGCTGAGGTGTTCCCGGACCAATGGCATCACTCGATCGATCCGTTCCCTCATCTGTCGAACGTGTTCGATGATAGTGCGATGTGGGGCAGGCTGCTGCTCCCAGGCTTCCCTGGCAACGTCTAGGAGCCCACGTGGTTGACGGCCGAACAGAAGCTCAAAGGGGGTGAAACCAGTTGAGGCCTGGGGGACTTCGCGGATCCCAAAGAGCACGTAGGGAATCATGAGGTCCCAATCCCGCTTATCCTCCGCCGCCACGCGTCTAAGCATCTGCTTGAGGGTCTGGTTGAATCTCTCCACGAGTCCGTCCGTCTGAGGGTGGTAGACTGTGGTCCTCAACTGTTTCACCTGTAGCAGCCTGCAGAGATCTGCCATCAGCCGGGACATGAACGGGGTCCCCTGGTCAGTCAGGATCTCCGAGGGGAGGCCGACCCGGCTGGCCATCAGAAACAGCTCCTGGGCGATGGACTTTGCGGTGGCCTTACGAAGGGGGACTGCTTCTGGGTACCGGGTGGCATAGTCGACGATTACCAGGATGTGCTCGTGTCACCGGGCAGACTTTGGCAACGGCCCCACTATGTCCATTCCAATCCGCTCGAAGGGCACTTCGATGATCGGCAGCGGGATGAGAGGGCTGGGGGGAGGGGTCCTGGGCGACGTGACCTGGCAGGCCGGGCAGGCTTGGCAGAACCGCTTCACTTCGGCCTCCAGGCCCGGCCAGAGGAAGCGGTCGCGGATGCGCTGAGTGGTGTTGGCTGCCCCGAGGTGACCCGCCATGGGATGGGAATGCGCCAGTTCCAGGATGGTTTCGGTCTTGGCTCGGGGTACAACCAGCAATTTCTTCTCCTCCCCCCTCCGCTGAGCGACACAGTACAGCAGGCCATTCTCAACGACAAAATGCGGGAGAGGATGGGGCCGTGGGAGGACGTCTTTTCCATCGACGACTCGCACCTGAGCCCAACAGTGCTTGAGCCGATCGTCCTCCCGCTGTTCCTTGGCGAAGGAGCCCCCTCCCGCAGCCTGTTGGTATACATCATAAAACAGATTAGTAGACTGGGAGGGGGACTCACCATCTCTCCCGCCGTCGGAGGCGAGCAGGGCCGGTCGGCGGCGGGGTCCACGAGGCCGTCTTCGTCTTAGACGGTTCCCCTCTGGGCTGGCAGGCTGAGTAGCGGCGGCGAGCAGTCTGTCGAAGCCAGGCCAATCCCTCCCAAGCAGTACGGCCACCGGCAGGTCCTTCACCAGGCCAGCCTCCACCGGCCAGGTGCCTTGGGGTGACGAGATAGTGATTCTACGGGACTGTACTTGGCGAGTGTCTCTGTGCACGCAGGTAATCGGCAGGAAGTTCTTCTGGCCGCTTCGGGGGGTGCACAACCGCGACTGGATTAGGGTGACCGCACTGCCTGAGTCCAGCAGAGCCCGGAACCGTTTCCCTTCCACCATCACATCTGCCTCGGGGCTCCCGATGGTACATGCTGGTGGACGATGCAACCTGCCAACCATGCTCGCGGGGTTGATGGTGGCCCAGCGCTGGGCATGGGCTCATCTCGCGGTGGGGAAACCGTCGGCCTGCTGACTGGTCGTGGGGTCCCTTCGAGCGGGCGTCGCTCCTGGACCACCCTCCGGGGAAACGGCGGCGCTCGGTCCCCAGCCTCGCGGTGATGGATGGCATCTGCCAGCTCAATCGCCTCCACGAGTTCCAGGGTGTTGGAAGGGTTCCTCATCCCAACCGCTTGTCGATGTGCACGGGGCAAAGCGCGGAGGAGGCGATCGACCACCACTCGTTCCGCTACCTGAGCTGCGGTGGGGTTCCCTTCCAAGAGCCAGTGATGAGCAATGCGGCTGAGCTCGGCTGCTTGGGCACGGGCTGGCACGCGGGGCTTGAACTCCCATTCCTGAAACTGCTGGGCGGCGCAGATGGATGAGAGGCCGAGCCTCGCCAAAATTTCCCGCTTGACTTCGTCATAGTCTTCGGCGTAAGCACGGGGAAGTGAGAAATAAGCCCGTTGGGCTTCTCCGGTGAGGAGAGGTGCCAGCGCGCGTGCCCACTCATCCTCGGGCCATGCCTCACACTGAGCGGTGGTTTCAAAGACCTGCAGAAAGGCTTCCACGTCGTCATCAGCGGTCATCTTCGGCAGCAGGCGGATTGCTTGGGCGCGAGAATCAGGTAGCGGAATGCGCTGGGCGGCGGTGGCACGGATGGCGATGAGTTCTTCCTCCGTCCTGCCCTGGCGAGTGGCTAGATGTTCCACGATTTGTTGCTGGCGGATGCTCACTTCAGTGAGGCGTTGTAACATTTCCTCCATCGCGGGGATGAGCGCGCCGCTTTCCGCCACCTGTGGTGCACAGACCAAAAAAAAAAAAGGAAAAAATTAGGAGTTGGGGCGGTGATCTTGTCAGTGATTCTTCATTAACTTGCCCGCATTCTCCACCACTGTCACGGGGTGAAGAATCACTTGACAAGGCAGGCTTCGTGATAAGGCCCCGGAGGGTGGATTTATTTACAATGAAACAAAACTGGTGAAAGACGGTAAGCCGGTGTGTGATGGCTGGTCCTTTAAGTGCTCTTCAGTGCTCAATCCCAATGAAAGTGGGTGTCCAAAATGTGCTCCAAAACAGTGGGCTGTCAGTCACTCGCTGCTTTCTGGGGAGAATAGAGAGACAGGTTAGACCAGTGCGATTCAGTTCGAGACTAGCGTCTGTCTGTTTGCTAGGCATGTGCTGCTTATGTGGCTGTGGGCTGATTAGGAACAGCTGTGACTGATCAGCCGGCGATGAGGATGTGCAGGTGTTTTGTGTTGGTTGCCAGGGCGACGCTGATTCCTCCAAGGACGCTCGTCACAATATATATATTCAAACGCGCATACCTATTGACTGAACATGTGATGCGCATGTGCGCACCGTCTGGATTTTCGCGGGTTTGAATTTTTGAGGTTTGTGCAGAGATAACAAATAATCGTTTGCACCTTTGAAACTATTTCAGGGAGTGAATTCTCGAGACACCAGGCACTGTTTTATGCAGATGGGCGGCCAAGGCGCGTTAAGGGTTTTTATGTTAGAACGAGAAGGAAGTGAATCAATCAAAACTAACTTTAGCTAGACAATAACTTTATTCTAGAGCTGCAGTAAAGCATTAACAATCTGTTATGGTAATTTCTATTATCACTGTAAAGGTGCTTTGAAGCAATCCATACTGTTAAAAGCGCTTTATAAATGAAGGTGACTTGACTAGAAGTATGGTGGCTTCCAAAGCCTTGTTGTCAGGGATATCCCTAAAAATGTGTTATGCGGTGGGCTGGTCCTCCTCCGCACACATTTGTGAGGTTCTACGACCTAGACTTGAACACCAGGGGCCTCATTTATAAAACTTTGCCTAGGATTTGCGTCAGAAGTGGCGTACGGATGAAACATAGGACGTGCGTACGCACAGAAATATTCGGATTAATAAAACCGTGCGCACGCACATCCTACGCAGTTTTCCCTTAATAAATCACAATCAATTCTAAATGTAGCGCAGCTTTTGCGGCTTCATGTCACGCCCATAGTTGCCCATAAATAGTCTGTGAAACGCCCATAAGTTAATATTCATCGATTGCGAAATCATAGCAAATACAGAGAGGAAAACCAAGAAACGTAACTTCACTCAATGTGAAGTAGAAATTATCGTTGGCGAGGTGGAAAAGAGGAGTAAAATGTTGTTTGGAGGGCACAGTGTGGGCATTACTAATGCCAAAAAGGCACTTGAGTGGCAAAAGGTTGCAGACGCCGTTAATGCTGCAGCCTCACAACCTCGGACCGTGGCCGAAATAAAACAGAAATGGTCGGACATCAAAGTCGATGCAAAAAGCGTCTAGCGCTCCATCACGTATTGTGATGACATCATGGCATTTTATTACCATCCATTTGATTGCATCTGACAAGCTACAGATGTGTTATGAGGATGAATTTCATAACATGCCAATATTATTGCAGAACATATTTAACTTTTCTTTTTGCAAATATGTGTTAATTTGCATTTCTGTTGTAATCTTCGTTCGATTTTGTTTGTTTTACACTGCAGATCGATCAAACGGGTGTTCGTGTAGTAGGCTAGGCTGTTAATTGTAACACTTGCTTTGTAAAGTCTTCATTTTATTTATGAGAGACAGTATTGCCATTTCTTTTACACAACGGTCTACAGTTTCACACACTTTCACGTGTTTCTTCCATCTGCCCACAGTGTCGCCATTTCTCATTTCAAACGTTTTTGTGCGTACGCCTGGGTCAGAGCTTGCGTGAAGGACCGCACATTTTCCCGTCAAGTTTGCTTTTTATAAATACCAATTACTGCGTAGAGAGCGGCGTACGCCTTCTTTTGTGCGTACGCAACGTTTATAAATGAGGCCCCAGGTCCTCATGTCCTAGGTTGTGCTCGCCAGAATTTATGAATGTGTAAACACATAATAACATCACAAATGTGGAAATAACAGTACAGCAATCAATAATATTACACATTTCTGACATTTCTGTAAGATTGTCATACTCACTAACATGAAAAACTATCTTTCTGAAGTGCTGTAAATACACAACAGAAATTTGCTATATGGGCAACTTAAGGGTTTCTCTGTTGGCCGTGTTGTGTTGTCTCTCGCTGAGTGTGTATTAATGAGCTTTTCCCTTCATCAATGACACTCAGGGTCGTGCCGCTGACGGCAAAGTTCACAGCCCTGTTTACAGCTCAGGTGAGAGATGCTCGGGGAAGAGGTGTCACCTCTACGATAATTAAAAAACCCAAGCATTCACTGAGGGGGCTGTCCTTCAAACGCCTGCATGCGGTTCTGGGAGAAGACTGTTTCTATACTCTGCCAGGAAATGGTTTGAGAAATGTGCAAAATTGCCTGAAATAGAACTCAATCCTCTCCTCCAAACACTGTGTGGTATGGTTTATCGATTTATGATAATAACAGTTCCTGCAGCGTAATATAAAATACAGCATGATGCAATACTATGTAACAACCACATTTGATGATTCTACATACAGTACATATACTGTTTGTAGTGTTCGTCATTTGTATTTTACTGTTGGATAAAAGTAACAATGACGAGCTTACAATGAACACTGAACCCGACCATAGAAATCATATAGAGACTAGAAGCCCCATTGGCCGCTGGAAACCGAGAAATCCGGCCGCCATCTTGAACCGGTCGTATTCCTAGTTTCATTGCGTGGCAGCAGATGAGATGCCAGAGCTTTGTGGAGCATTTTCCTGTTCTAATCGCCGGACCATCGAAAATAGGGCTTTTCACAAGTAAGTCTTAATATTACTGTACTATTGGTTGTATTTTGTGAATAGAATATTACCAGATAATTGAGAAGGAGCAAGGATATTTGCTATTACTGTACTGAAATCGTTGTGAAATGCTGTTTACTGCATCAGCCGGTGTTCACCCGGCATGGAGAGGTGAAGTAACTGTTAAAGTAATAATTACAAGAGCTTCTAGGTTATCAGATAAGCATTCAACTGCCCTGTTGTATAGGTTATTTGTGTTTGCGCACATGATATCAGGAAGCAATGTAACGTTAATACACGCATGACAGCGATGCACAAATTGAGTTACCCCTCCAACTTCTAGTTTTATTGATAACCTATATCTTCACATGCGATTTGGCTATTGATATTACAGAAGTCCTGTGGTAAAATTACATCATACTCCATCTACCCTTGTAAAGTTAATCCGAATAGGGCTTTGGTCTCGACATTTTCCCCTCCCACATCCACATACAATAAAAAAAGTATAGGCTTAGGCCTAATGTTGTCCAAACTTAATAGAAATTACTGATGCAAACACGTTGAAAAGCGATCTTCTCAATTTTTATTATAGGTGGCTGCATTCGGTGGATTCGCGGCTGCTGTGTGTGTTGTGTGTGTGTGGTGTGTGTGTGTGTGTGAGAGAGATGAGAGAGAGAGAGAGAGAGAGAGAGAGAGAGAGAGAGAGAGAGAGAGAGAGAGAGAGGGAGAGAGAGAGAGAGAGAGAGAGAGAGAGAGAGAGAGAGAGAGAGAGAGAGAGACTGTCTGTTCGTGTTTGTTTGTGTGTCTGTTCGTGTGTATGTGCGTGTCACATACCATAAATTGTTTCTTCAACTTATTAAAATATCTTACTTTACTGCAACTATCTGTTTCTGCTTCTTTATTATATTTATAGTGTGTGATTTATCAAATACATTATATCCTTCATCACACATATTGTGTCTGGTCACTTTATAACTTATATCAGAATATTATATTACTGTTAAGCCTACTATGGATATTAAAATACGCCGAACCATAGTCATGTATCATAGCTACATGAATTACCTTTGCAGGAAAAAAAAAACGCGTGAAAATCAGTTCAGTATTCAGTGAGATATGATTAATTTAATGCGCTGACAGCTCATTTCACATGCCATTCAGATTACACTGAGCGGAGCGGATGACCGGTTTAAGATGGCGGCTCCAATTCTCGTCCGTGCCAATAGGCAGTAGCACTCAATAGGGCGTCTACCTATATGATGTCTATGAACCCGACTATTCAAATGTTGAGAAAATAATCTCATTGGCTGTAGAATTAGCAGAAGCCAATTAGCTTGTGCCATATGCTATTAGTGTGATTGTTTGCAAATTGCATGCAAAGGATCTATCAGCCTGTGCCATCTAGAGTTTATGACTGAACTAGATGTACATTTTATATATATTATATTATTTTATTGTAATGTATTTGTTTTTTAAAGATCGAAGAGATTGACATACCATAACGGAAGATGATGTGATACTCCTGGTGTCTTCCTCAGGTCCATCCTGTTCTTCACTCTGTACAACACATACAAACACAGTTAACTCAGAAAAACTATATTACTGTACCTTAGAATCAATTTAGAAATTTGATTTTTTTTTTTCATTTGATTGTAATAATATAGATGTAAAGTACTTTGTGCAATACAGTAATGTCCATTTAATGCATTTATTGAAAGTAAACTGTAAGAAATGACGCATCATGAAATATAGATGATTATGACATCAAAACCATGAGCTCTTATGATCATCCACATTTACATTTTAATGATACAGTGGCAAAACCAGTCTGTTTGATTGTAAAGATGAGGGTGGAAAATAGTCATGAAACATTAAATTGTTACTGTGTTTGGTAGAGGAACTTTGACTAACATTATAAGTGGAATTCAGGCTGGAAAGCGGCAAATATAGTTCCATGCTTATACAACGTATATGATGCCACTCAAGTGCTCATCTTTCTGTCTCATTATGTGCTGCCTCCTGATGTTATGATGGACATTCAGACGCTACAGGAAATGTGTTAAATGGCAGATGAGCAGTCACAGGAGAATAGTGGAAACAAGGGATTTCACTCTCTCAAACACACAAATAAGTTTCTTTATTCAGAATATTATATTCAATATCACTATGACAAAGACTCGAACGTTTATGTTTGTTAGTAAAATAAACCTATTGCTATTGTACATACTCAATGTTAGATATTTTAACAAAATAGTACTAATTGTTAATAGTTTAAATATATGACTAACCACATGCTTTCTGTTTACAACATCAGCACAATAAGTGCTTTGTTCCAAACATTTTAGTTTTAATGTAAGTACATAGTAGTTAAAGAGACAACTAATATAAATATTTTTTATTTATACATTTCACATCCATCCATACCTCCATTTCCTATAGGATGTAAGAGAATTAGATCAATGGAATAATAATAATAATAAAAACTCTGAATAAATAATGTGCTAATACCCATGAACAAAATGGCCATATTTTAGCACAAAGTCTTTCTCTCTTTTCTACACAAACAAACAGTCTATCTCTCTTTCTCCTGTCAAACAGCAGTGAAATGTGGGGTTCTGACAGCTAGAAAGGCCTGCAGTTTCACACCGCTGTACTGTCAGGCAGAAGAGTCCTCACTGAATTTAAAACAGACTCTACTTCATTTGAGAAAAAAATGGTAAAAGTGAAAGCGATGTCTCTTTCAATATTTATAGTTTTTTTTTCTTTTAAATGTTTATCTTAATTTAGTTTGTATGAGGTCTGCACTTTTAAAAAGGATAGTTCTGTCATGACAACTCTGATTGTTTGGTATGGTGATGGATATGACAATCTCGATATGTTTGTTCTTGGTGGAATAGATCTGCTACGCTACTGCTGTTATTGCTGCTGTAGATCAAGATCAAGTAAGGGCTTGGTACTGCCAATACATACACGACACATTGCTGTGAGGAAGTAAGACATGCTGCTGCTGTACAATATACAGTATCATACATGAATTACCCGTAGCAGATCTATACAGGTGGAGCTGGGGTAGGTGGAGTGTTTCTGAAAGTGCATTTCAACTGCTACAGCAAATGCTGGCCAATATTTAAACGTTGAGCAGCGAGTTTATTGGCTACTGATCCAGCAGGAACCAATCAGCTGTGCCCTATTGAAAATTATGTGACTGCATGCAGATTGAGTTAAAACTTAGGAACCTTTATGAATCACACTGACTCTTAAGTTTAGTAATAAGAGTAAAATTATGTAATTCTTAGAATTTTGAATCCATAAATCTGGATATTTCCATATATTTAGGCAGGCCTAAGAGTACAGTGTCAATGTCAACAGATAAAATATAAAACTGGTACTTATTTGTTTTTTTGAACTGTATACACATATAATACAAGGTGTCTTACCTTGTACAGTGTGTCTATAGCATATGATTAATATGTCTTCAGGCATGAACAAAAAGAAAAATAATTCCATGATTAAAAGCCCAAAGCTAAACATGGGAATAGTACATTTTTTATTCATAATCTATGAGATTTAGCGGGCCATTTACATATCTAAATGATTTACATATGGTACAGAGACCCTCTAGTCATAAATAATTTAATATCACAACATTTCCTGAAGGAGTAGCTCATCAGGGCCACATTAAACTTTAATTACTCTGTTAAAATCACAGTTATGATTCAATAACTTGCTCGGAAAACTAAATGTACCTCAACAGATTACTGAGTTGGAAATAATAGCAGTGGACAAAAACAGACAGAGGAATGGGGGAGGGAGAAAGATGGGAGGATGGATAGAAGGGAAGCCAATGAAGGTGTTTGTGTGGGGGGGGGGGATATAATATACAGCTGGTACAGTATTACAATCATTATGCCTATGGAATGTCCCCATTTAACATGAAAACCCAACAATTTCTCAAGTATTACCAAATCCTTCAGAACAAGGAATTACTAATTATGCTAAAGTTATGCTAAAGACTCATACATTTAGTCGAGACAGTCCCTAAATGTTGAATATCGAGTGGCAAACCAATTTTATGCCAGTATTTCACTGGGAATCGCTCAGCGTGAAACTTTGCGCATTACGTTCATATTCTCAGAATTTCAACACCATAAATGCAAGCAGGGTTAATTCAATGCATATTTTTTTCAAGTATTGCAATTCAACAAGCTATTTTGTTTCAAAAACATTTGGCATTATTTTACTTCCATACAAGAGGTTCTACCGAAGAAGACTTATTGGAATAAACCATATCTATTTAGAAAATTAAATACATCAAGCTCGGAAATTCTCCCCTGAACAATACCATTACCAGGCGAGCGTCACGTGAGAACAAAATAACATCCCCAAAGCATCTGAGAGCGATAATCAGCTCCCCAAAATGCAATGCGATTCATCTTATACTAATTAAAAAGCTTGCACAGCAACATTAACATATTAATTGAGGTTCGAGCATAGGGCTGTTATGATGAGGAAATTCAAATGAGTCTTTCAAGAACAGAGTAGAAATTGCGGTAACAGAGGGGTGAAGATAACACACACACACACACACACACAACACACACACACACACACACACACACCACACACACACACACACACACACACACACACACACACACACACACACACACACACACACACACACACTCCTCTTGTACAAATGGCCTTATCTCCAACAGAGGCTCATATGTGTGTGATCTGACATGCCACCCACTTCTATTATCAGACGGCATTTAGAAATGAAAAACCCATTTACTCCCATTTACATCCCGTCTGCCTGTAAGAAAGAGCTCTTGCCCCACACATTGTCAAAGTGAGAACGGCATGCAAGGTCAGTGGAATTACCTAAAACCTCTCACTACACTTGTTCAAAGAGGCGAGCAACAACGGCTTCCCGGATAGTCATTTAAGTAGGGCCATTTTCTCCCTTAGTAATGTGTTATCTCTTACATATTATGTGTATTGAAGGTGGCATGGCAAAACACAGATGTTTTAGTTAAGAGAAAATACTTGGCCATTTCTGACACCAACAATTTCGTGGAGTCGCAGGTTTAGGCCATTGATCTGGAATGGTAAAAAAAAGCTTGAACTACTAGAAGTGGCAGTGTGGTCAGGCTTTGATAAGCATGAAATCACAGGATAGAGGAAGAATATATGTTGTTTCAGCCTAGATTACTACCACGGCGGTCAAAATGTTGTCTTTCAGCAGGATGTTAGTGGGGATGTCATCGCGGATGTCATCTCATTACAAGATGTTTTCCTATGTAAAGCCTGCTATTGTTACGAGTTGCTGGTGGCTGTAATCACACGGCACAGGAAATACAAACAACAAAGTCTTCACTTGGAAAGTACAAGAATCAAACACATTGAACAAAACCACTTCCAACAAAAACGAGACTGAACAATGAACGGAGGAAACTGAGGGCTTAAATACACAGAACTAAATTAACAACAGGTGAACATAACCCAATCAGACCCCACAGAAATGAACTAGCAAACAGAACAGAGAACGTCTCGGTTACGGATGTCTCCAGTGCCCTGCGTAAATCTGAGATCCCTTTCGTGAGACTAGCACAGACGAAGGACTCCTATTTAACACAGGAATACCAAGGTACACTGGGAAGCATATCCCTTAGTTTAGAGGAAATATGCCATAAACACCAACCTAGAGGGGGGGGGGGGGGGGAATTAGAGAATAAACATATGACCCGAAGGAAGCATATGGGAACACTGGGTATCAGCCGCAGGTGGAATATTTCAACCCCAGGGGTGCAGGGTGGCTTGCCAAGGGAAAGACACATGCTCAGAGAGGGACATTACAGTGGGAATACACATGTGGGGTTGCTCGGAGAGGACCATGCACATGGAGGGCACCTAGCTGACGCACAGGCAAAGACACTGGCGCCGACGTCAGGAGTGCAGGAGGAACTCAGGGCTTTCGGAGAGCTCACCTGAGGAGAATATCGCACATATCCCGTCCGTGAGTGGAATGGCGAGCAGCGAAGACACCTAAAGGGTCCAATACTAGCTGGTTGAAGCGAGTACATGAGAGGACACTGGCTCCACTCGGAGATTGTGAATCTGGCAAATGTGTTAGGTGTCGCCCAGCCTGCAGCTCTGCAGATGTCTGTTAGCGAGGCAGCCAGCGCTAGAGCACTCGGGTGAGTGGGCAGTCATACCAAGGGGCATGGTCGACCTTGCTGCTAGTATGCCAAAGCAATGGTGTCCACTATCCAGTGGGACAACCTCTGCTTGGAGAGAGCATTCCCTTCAGCTTCCCACCATAACAGACAAAGAGCTGGTCTGAGGTCCTGAAACACGGCGTTCTGTCTACATAAGCGCGGAGAGCGCGTACTGGACAGAGCAGTGCCAAGGCTGGGTCTGCCTCCTCCGAGGGCAGCGCTTGCAGGTTCACCACCTGGTCCGAAAGGGAGTGGTAGGAACCTTAGGCACATATCCAGGCCGGGGTCTCAGGATCACAGGAGAGTAAGCCGGCCCAAATTCCAGGCACGCTTCGTCAACGGAGAATGCGTGCAGGTCCCCTACCTCTTGATAGAGGCCAGTGCAACCAGGAGCGCTGTCTTCATTGACAGGAGCTTAAGCTCCACTGATTGCAAAGGCTCAAAGGGAGCACTCTGCAGGGAAGTTAAAACCACCGCGATGTCCGAAGAGGGAACGAGAGGAGGGCGAGGAGGATTCAGTCTCCTCGCTCCTCTCAGGAACATGACGATCAGGTCGTGCTTCCCAACGGACTTACCTTCTACCAAGTCATGGTGTGCGGTGATAGCGGCAACATAAACCTTGAGGGTGGAGGGAGACAGCCTTCGCTCCAACCCATCTTGAAGGAAGGAAAGCAAGACACCGATCGAACATCTCCAGGGGTCTTCTCGGCGAGAAGAGCACCAGCTAACGAAGAGGTTCCACTTCAACGCATAGGCGTGTCTCGTGGACGACGCTCTAGCGGAAGTGATGGTAGCCACCACCGCAGGTGGTAGGCTACTCAAACCTGCCACGTCCCGTCCAGGAGCCATACGTGGAGGCTCCAAAGATTGGGACGAGGGTGCCATAGGGTGCCCCGTCCCTGAGAAAGGAGGTCCTTCCTCAGAGGAATTGGCCAAGGAGGTGCTGTTGCGAGGAGTACTAGTTCGGAGAACCAGGTCCGGGTGGGCCAGTAGGGCGCAACCAGAAACAGACCTGCTCCTCGTCCTCGTTGACCTTGCGCAAGACCTGTGCAAGAAGGCTCACTGGGGGAAACGCATACTTGCGGCCCCGCGGCCCGCGGCCAGCTGTGCGCCAGTGCATCCGTGCCGAGCGTGCCCTCGGTCAGGGAATAATACAGGTCGCAATGGGTCGAGTCGTGAGAGGCAAACAGATCTATCTGTGCTGAACCGACTGGGGATGGAGTCACCATTCTCCAGGGAGGGACTGAAGCCGTGAGAGCTCGTCGGCTGCACAGTTCAGGACTCCGGGAATATAAATGGCTCGAAGCGACCTCAGACACTTCTGACTCCATAAGAGGAGGTGGCTGGCGAGTTGCGACATACGGCGCGAGCGTAGACCACCTTGATGGTTGATGTACGCTACTGTGGCGGTATTGACCCCTGAGCAACGCCCGGAAGCGGTGCAGGGCAAGGCATACTGCCAGCAACTCAAGGCAATTGACATGCCATAGTAAGCTCGCTCGTAAGCTGCGCGGACATGGCGACCGAGTCGATGTCCATACCGAGAAAAGAGATCCTCTGCACGGGGCAAAGTTTGCTTTTCTCCCAGTTGACCCGAAGGCCCAAGCGAGCTAGGTGCCGGAGCACGAGGTCCGTGTGTTCGCAAACCTGGTCTCGAGAGTGAGCTAGTATCAGCCAGTCGTCGAGATAGTTCAGGATGCGAACCCCATGAACCCGAAGGGGAACAAGGGCTGCCTCGACGACCTTCGTGAAGACGCGAGGAGACAGGGCTAGCCCAAAGGTAGAACCGCGTACTGGTATGCCTGCCCCTCGAAAGCAAACCGGAGGAACGGTCTGTGTCGAGGAAGAAGGGAGACATAAGGTAGGCGTCCTTCAGGTCGATCGCTGCAAACCAATCCTGAGGCCGTACACATTCGAAAATGCATTTGGCGGTGAGCATCTTGAACGGCATCCTGTGAAGGGAGCGATTCAGCACGCGCAAGTCCAGGATTGGTCGTAACCCACCGGTTTTCTTGGGGACAATGAAGTAGGGGCTGTAGAAGCTGGACCTCATCTCGGCTGGAGGGACAGTCTCGATTGCACCCTTCGCCAGCAGGGTGTGCAAATCTCTGCTTCTCATGATGGGGCATTGCCACCGACCAAAGTGGAGCGGACTCCCCTGAAGCGGGGAGGAGAAGCTCTAGCCAGGCTCCCAGGAACTGAACCAGCGGGGTCATGCGGAACACAGGCATCCCCCCGGAGGGGCAGCGAAGCGGAGTAACTGGCCCAGACGTGGAGGCACAGTTAGCACCCGTGCCCTGAAAGAGGGGGCCAGGGAAGGACTAGGGTGGTCGTCCCGCGGGGGCCTGCTCTGCCAGGGGTCTGGCGACAGAGGGGGGCAAGGGCGAAGCGGTCCATGGATGGCACCCATGTCAACCACCTCTGGGACAGAGAGGGACGAGGAGAGCATGGCTTGTGGGTGGCGCTCTGTGTCGTCCGAGAACTCTGTTTCTGTGAGCTCAGGGAAGAGGGGATCGTTTCTTTCTTTAACCACTTTAGGGTGCTGCCCACCCGTGGGTGAGCAGCAGGGAGCGGAGAACAAAAGATTCTCCCCGGCCGGGGGAAGGAGTGGTCCTGCTACCATCTCCTGAGAAACGACCATCATCCCTGAGCAGCCCTCTCAGGAGCGCCGCTTGGCCCGGCGTTTAGCGGGGGGCGGGGCAGGAGAGGGCTGTGATGCCTTCTTGCGGCTTCCACCGCGACCGGGCCTGGGTGGAGGCTGCTGCGTAGGCCGAGCGGGAGGGGCGGGAGTCGCAGGAGGGCACCCTCGGCGGCGAACAGGCTGAGGCATCTGCCCGACCGAGGTGGAGGCAGCAGCGGGTCGGCGGGGCAGACTGTGCTTAATGGCCTCGGTTTGTTTCTGCGCAGTCGAGAACTGTTGGGCAAAGTCCTCGACTGCTCTGCCGAAGAGGCCGGCCTGGGACAGGGGTGCATCGAGCAGACGGGTCCGCTCGGTATCCCGCATGTCAGCCAGGTTCAGCCACAGGTGTCTCTCCTGGACCACCGAAGTGGACATCACCAAACCCAGGGAGGGCACGGTAACCTTCGTCGCCCAGAGGGCAAGGTCGGTCGCGGCGCGCACCTCATCGAAGAGCCCTAGGTCTGCCCTGCCCTCGTGCATGTCTCTGAGCATCTGGGCCTGGTAGACCTGCAGAGTGGCCATAGCATGCAGAGAAGCAGCTGCCTGTCTCGCGGCTCTGTAAGACTTTGCCACCAGTGTGGACGAGAACTCCTCTTATACCCACAAGGTGGGGCGGAGTTACGTCATGCAAATTCCGCAGACCCATGGCATTTCTTTGCCATTGGCTCGTTTTGTAATACTCAAAGTTGATAGGCTTTCTAAGCGAAACCCCATTCGTCGTCATCCAACGTAACTCGGAGTGACAACGAAAGGGAACAGAATAAAGACAAAATTAAAACAGAACGAGACGATTACAGGAATACACTCAAGCTTTTTCAAGCTTTTAAGATAATGCAATTAGAAGACAAAAAAAGATAATAACACATGTATGATGTGATCTTAAAGAGAAAGACTATATAAAGTGTGATAAAATGTATAATAAAGTGATATGATATTTCATATTATATTGATATAAATAAAACATTGTATACACTGCTGTTCAAAAGTTTGGGGTCGGTAAGATTTTTAATGTTTTTAAAAGAAGTCTCTTCTGCTCACCAAGGCTGCATTTATTTGATTAAAAATACAAAACAAACCTAACTCTCTGTCTCTTATCTAACTCTCTTAGATAAAGGTGGTGTAGTTGGAATAGTGTTCCTTGATCTAAAGAAAGCCTTTGACACCGTTAATCATGGAATCCTTATGTCTAAATTAGCTTGTTTTAATTTCTCATCACATACACTTAACTGGATAGAGTCATATCTATCAGATAGATTTCAATGTGTTAGACTACATAATCACCTATCTAATGATTTAGGTATATCAACTGGTATTCCGCAAGGATCTATCTTGGGTCCACTGCTTTTTGCTATGTATATAAATGATTTTCATCTTTCATGCCCTGGCACTAATATACAAATGTATGCAGACGATACAGTGATTTATATACATGGTAATAGTCTGACACAAGTTGCAAATGAACTTACGGATTCAGAAAAAGAGAAAAAGAGAATTGCTTGCAACTAAATGTGTCCAAAACAGTATGTATGTTTTTATCTAAGTCTAACAGTATTAATAGGGAGCCTGATGTTTACGTGTCAGGGATGAGGCTGCAGGTAGTGCCACAATATAAATATCTGGGAATACTGATTGACTCTAAACTTACATAAAGCTCACGTAAAAAAAGTTTGTAAGCAGGTTAAGTTTAATCTCTTTAATTTTAGGCTTACTAGAGATAACATGTCATTAGAAGCAACTAAGATGTTAATGAATTCTATGGTTATTTCTCACATGGCTTTCTGTTTAACCACCTGGTCTCAGGCGAGTTCAGTGACTCTAAAACCATTAGAGTCCTTATACAAACGTACACTTAAGGTCTTTGATAAGAAATCGGTACATTCTCATCATTGTCCAATACTGAAAAAATATAAACTCTTAAGTTGGGAAAACATGATTAAGTATGCAAATATATGCCTGATGTATAAAATTATTTATGGTTTATCTTCTCCCCCTCTTAGTCAGCTAGTTCGTATTGGAACAACTGATTATCGCTTTACAAGAGGTACATTAAGACAAGACTGTATCATACCGCTTAGATGAAGTAAATTTAGTCAGTCTGCCTTTTCTGTCAAAGCTGCACAAGAATGGAATAGTATTCTGACAACTATAAGAGATCTACTGTAGACACATATGCTTTATTTAGAGTTCAATTGAAAAATTGGTTAATCAGTACTCAGATTTGTCACCATTAGAATCTCATATCTGCTAGCCATCCTATTATTGTTTCTATTTTGCTTGATTGTTTTTAATTGATCCAAAACTGTTTAAATAACTTTTTATGGTATTGTGTAATTATTAAAATTTCTATTATGTATTCTTAATCATTTTTTCTTTAGGTTGACTTGCAACATCTTGTCCAGGGACTACGGATGAAAAATAGCCTTTGGCTAATCCTAAAAAAAAACAGTAATATTGTGAAATATATTATTTCAATATTATTCCTGTGATCAAAGCTGAATTTTCAGCATCATTACTCCAGTCTTCAGTGTCACATGATCCTTCAGAAATCAGTATAATATGATGATTTGATGCTCAAGAAACATTTATGATTATTATCACAGTTGAAAACCGTTGTTCTGCTTCATATTTTTGTGCAAACCGTGATATTTTTTTTCAGGATTCTTTAAAAGTTCAAGAGAAAAGCATTTAATTAAAAAATAAATGTTTTGCATTATTATAAATGTCTTTACTGTCTTTATTGATCAATTTAATGCGTCCTTTCTGAAAAAAATATTAATTTCTTTAAAAAAAAAATTGTATTGACCCAAACTTTTGAACGGTAGTGTATATTAACAACAATTTGGGACAAATATGATGTGATTATGCGAGTTATGCTCTGTGGCACTGCAAGATTTCAGTGTGTGGTGTGTGTGTGTGTGTGTGTGTGTGTGTGTGTGTGTGTGTGTGTGTGTGTGTGTGTGTGTGTGTGTGTGTGTGTGTGTGTGTGTGTGTGTGTGTGTGTGTGTGTGTGGGTGTGTGTGTGTGTGTGTGTGTGTGTGTGTGTGTACACTCATAGAAAACTGCTTCCCAAATCCATCTGTCATCGAATGCGTGCAGCCAAATATTATATTGGTCTTAAGATTCACTGCAAAAATTATACTTCGGCCTCCTGCTTCCATGACTGTAAAGTATATCCAGGCCTTTAGCCTCCGATGAAATCTCCCAAAACTCCCACAATGTGACTGCTCTTATGGCTGGCATGCACTGGAAAACTAATATGACTGATGGATTTCGGAAACAGGTTTTTATGAGTGTACTAACACACACTGTTCGCTTAAAAAATTCACCGTCACTGAACGGGTCAACCTAGACGATCAAAGACTTAAGATTTTGCCCTACGACCATAAAAAAATAAAAACAATACCTTGGCCACTAACTGAAATAAAATACAAAAATTAAATAAAAACAATAATTAAAATGACAAAAGCAAATGTAAACTAAAATTAAAACTAATAATGTAAAAATAAAAGCAAATACTTTAATAGTATTTAGTAATAAATAAGTCATACATTTAATAGTATAATTTTGTAAAAAAAAAAAAATAAAAAAAAATATATTTGAACTAAAATAATGCTATACATTAAGCTACATGCTATCCAGAGCTGAACTTAACTTGAACCCAGAAGACTCCTTCAAGCTTGTCCCCTAATGAGAGTATATGACACCATAGAAGGCAACAAACAAACCCTGCTTAAAGCTGTAACCGGCTGTGTGTCAACCCAGCACCGTGGGATCAACCCAAATCAAGAGGGCTAAAACCGTGCTAAGATCTGACACAGGAGGGCAGGCCGCGCTGACCTCATCAGCAGGGCTACCACACTCACTGTACGGGTAAGACGTTCACTGAGCCAGGGCAAGCAGGAGCTCTAAGAGGATTACACAAGACAAGCTGAGAAAACATGATGAGCCAAGGCCAGAGATGCACTTGAGGATGTGATGATGAGCATATGCTGTTCGATCAAATAAAACAGTGACACTGAGGAGAACTAGATTTGAGATTTTAAGAAGAATATGTGCTTACCCATTAAAAACACCACCAGAATTAAATTTTCAGGTGATTACGACTGCCAGGGAGTTACAGGGTGTTCTGAGAGGTTGCTAGGGGGTTGCTAGGAGGTTGTTAGGGTGTTGCTAAGATTTGGGATTTTTGCGTTCCAACATTTGTTTTTAAACGATCAGTGCCTGTGTGTGAGAGACAGAGCTAGAGCGGGGTAATGCAGATGTATTTGGAGGTTATGTTTTGCTATTGGCCCTCAACATAATATATATATAATATATATATATATATATATTATTTTTTTTATTATTATTTTTTTTATCAGCTTTCTTAAGTTCAAAATCACTTTCATTGGCGCTGTTTACTGTTTTGCATGCAGCAAAGCATAAAGTGTGGAGATACCTTATGAATTATTATAATAAAAATAAGTTAATATTGTCAAATTGTCAAAAAGACAGTCAAGCATATTTTCATTTCCATATCCACGAGTAAAGCTGATGGTGTTTCTGATCAAAAGAGATCACAAAGATGAAACTGCTAATGCTAATTAGAATAGCAGGAGACACAAGCAACGGGAGATTAGATAGATAGATAGATAGATAGATAGATAGATAGATAGATAGATAGATAGATAGATAGATAGATAGAATAGATAGATAGATAGATAGATAGATAGATAGATAGATAGATAGATAGATAGATAGATTAACTTATAACACAATAGCCACAGTAAAAAAACAGTGCAAAACAATAGAAAGTGCAAATGGAGTGCAGATGGAGGTAAACAGTCCAGATGGAGTGCAAATGGAAGTAGAGGGTACAGAATGGAGGTAGAAAAATTTTCCTGTTGTCTAGACCTCCCTGCTATGACAAGGAGCTGTTGTACAGTCTGATGGCCAGTGGGACGAAAGAGTTTTTAAGTCTGTTGGTAGAGCTGGGCTGGGACAGCAGTCTGCCACTGAATACACTCCTCTTGTCCGTTGTCCAGTATGGACAGCAGTTTGTCAAGGGTCCTTCTTTCTGCCACTGTCACCAGAGAATCCAGCTCTGAGCCCACTACTGAGCCAGCTCTCCTTACCAGTCTGTCCAGTCGACCGACGTCTCTCTTCTTGCTGCTTCCTCCCCAACAAACTACAGCATAAAAGAGGACGCTGGCCACCACAGACTGGTAGAACATCTGCAGCAGTTTTTTGCAGATGTTGAAGGACCCCAGCCTTCTCAGGAAGTACAGACGGCTCTGCCCTTTCCTGTGGAGAGTGTCCATATTTGCTGTCCAGTCCAGCTTATCATCCAGTTGCAGCCCCAGATATTTATAAGTCCTAACCACCTCCACATCAACCCCCTCGATGGACACAGGCTGGAGATGTGGTTTCTTCCCTCTGAAGTCCACTGCTATCTCCTTAGTCTTAGAGGAGTTCAGCTGCAGATGGTTTGGTCCTGCTCCACCTCACAAAGTCCTCAACCAGGCTCCTGTACTCCCCCTCCTGTCCACCCTTGATGCAGCCAACTATCGCAGTATCGTCTGAGTATTTCTGCATGTGGCAGAGCCCGGAGTTATACTGGAAGTCAGATGTGTACAAGGTGAAGAGGATTGGAGAGAGCACGGTCCCCTGTGGTGCTCCAGTGCTGCCGACCACAGTGTCTGACGTGCAGCCCTTCAGTCTGACGTACTGTGGTCTCTCTGTAAGGTAGTCCGTAATCCATGTCACCAGGAGTGGGTCCACCCTCATCTCTGTCAGCTTGTCTCTCAACAGAAGCGGCCGGATGGTGTCGGAGGCGCTGGAGAAATCAAAAAACGATATTCTCACAGCGCCCTCTCCTTGTCCAGATGTGATTAGGCCCTGTGGAGCAGATAGAGGACGGCATCCTCCACGCCCATCTTCTCCTGGTATCCAAACTGCAGTGGATCTTGTGCATGGTGAACCTGGGGTCTGAGGACATGGAGCAGCAGCCGTTCGAAGGTCTTCATTATGTGTGATGACAGTGCTACTGGTCTGAAGTCACCCGGCTCCCTAGGGTGTTTTTTCTTGGGAACCGGGATGAGATATGAAGTCTTCTAGAGCACTGGGACCTTCCCCAGCTTCAGGCTCAGGTTAAATACATGCTGGAGTGGCTCCCCCAGTTCAGCAGAACAGGTTTTCAGCATCCTTGGACACACTCTGTCCGTTAGATTAGTCAGAATCAGAAATCGATGTAATGGAAAAGGTGTGTGTTTGTGTGTGTGTGTCTGTGTGTGTGTGTGTGTGTGTGTGTGTGTGTGTGTGTGTGTGTGTGTGTGTGTGTGTGTGTGTGTGTGTGTGTGTGTGTGTGTGTGTGTGTGTGTGTTGTGTGTGTGTGTGTGTGTGGTCTGACAAACCCTACATTAAGGGAACAAAATGTCCCCACAAAGATAGCAATATCTGAAATCCTTATGAGGAAAAAAGCTTATAAATCACACTAAGTGATGTTCCCCTTCAGTCGCTCACGTTCGACGTGACGTCGACGTGACGACGTTAGGGGATCACTTCAGGGAGCCCTATCAACTTCGAGTGTCTACAGAACAAGCCAATGAACGTTGGCGTGCGTGAAACGCGTCACGCGCCCCGCCCCGCAGCGTGGGTATAAACAGGAAGCGGACGCACGCACTCATTGTCTTTCGCTTCGGAGCCGAGCTTTCGTTTTGACTCTGAGTTTCTGCAGACTGCTGCATCGATCGTTGAAGACTTCAAAGAGAATACTCTGTTCCAGTGCTGGTGTGACAGCGCGATCAGCGGTGGCCGCGAGCATTACAGCTCACAACTGCTGTTTTCACAGCATTGCTTGTGTGTGTGTGTGTCTGTATGTGTCGGTCTCGGTGGGCGTTCCTCTCGTGAGTGTGTACCCCGATTACACCGCGGCTATCCCTGGGTGCTTCAGCACTGAGAGAGTTATTTTTTCTCTTTATATTTTTTGTTTTCAACTAAAAGAGCAACACAAGCGTGACGCTGCGTCCGTTTCAGGACGACATTCCGCTTGTGCGTTTCTGGGTGCGGTCGTTCCCTGGCGCCAGCAGACGGCCACAATTGTTTCCTCTTGTGTTTGGGCATTCAGCACGCTGAAGCAGCTTTTGTGAATAGTTCATGTTCTCATTGCGGGAATATGACTATGGCAGCGCTTAGATCAAGACTCGCTTACCTCAAGGGAGGTGCAGTCCCCTCGCCTATGCCCAGATCTAGTGTTTATTCTGGACCTCAGAATAGACCTACTTTTGCGCATGGTCAGGGTGATCTGAGGATTACCGTGAGGGCTTCCCCGCCGAGGCAATCTCCGTGGGCCCCTCACGCCTCTCAAGCGCTGCCGCCGTTGGAGCCCCCAAACGAACGCGCTGGCCCCTCTCGTGGTCGGCCAGCCGTGTCCTTTGGGGCCCCACCTGACGATCAGATGTCGATCGCAGCATCGGAGGGGGAGCTTCAGTCCTCTGGAGATGAGGATTCGGCTGCGTTACCCCTCTCTGGGAGTGTGGCGTTGCCCGAGTCAGATCCAGAATGGGCGGCTATGCTTTCCCGGGCCGCCGAGAAGGTCGGGCTTGTGTGGAACCCTCCACCATGTCCCGAGCCTTCTCGGTTGGACGATTGGTATCTCAGGGCGGGCCGTGCTGGTTCTCAGCGCTCCGCCCCAGTGCCATTCTTTCCGGAAGTGCATTAGGAGCTTACTAGGACGTGGAAGGTGCCGTATAGTGCCAGAAGCTGTCCTAGTGGCTCCTCCCTCCTCACCACCCTCGACGGCGGGGCGGCTAAGGGGTATGTGGATGTTCCCCCGGTGGAGCGTGCCGTCTCGATGCAATTGTGTCCGGCGTCCGCTTCCTCCTGGCGGGGCAATCCATGCCTCCCGTCCAAGGCTGCAGAGCCTGTGGACAGGCTGCTTCCGCCCTCCATGCCATAGCGCTTCTACAGGTCCATCAGGCCCAGGCGCTCATGGACATGAACGAGGGTGCTTCTGACCCAGAGCTCCTCCGGGAGCTCCGTGTGGCAACCGACCTCGCTCTCCGAGCGACGAAGGAAACTGCATGTTCAGTCGGTCAGGCGATGTCCACCTTGGTGGTCCAGGAGCGCCACCTCTGGCTCAACCTCGCGGATATGAGGGACACCGATAAATGTCGGTTCCTGGATGCCCCTCTTCCCAGGTTGGGTTATTCGGCGATGCGGTCGAGAGCTTCGCCCAACAGTTCTCGGCCGCCCAGAAGCAGACGGAGGCCATCCGACACATCCTGCCCCGGCGGACCGCTGCTGCTCCCACCGGCCGCAGCTCCTCCGTCCGCTCGTTGCCGAGGTCGACCTCCTGCGGCGTCCTCCGCTCCCGCTAAGCCTTAGCAGCAGTAGCCACCATCCAGGCCTCGGCGTGGGGCAGGCCGCAGGAAGTTGACCATGCCCGTCCAGCCCGCTGCCAAACCAGGAGGCAAGCACAGGTACTAACGACCCTGAGACGGGCGACCCAGAGTGGATCAAGTTGCTGTTCAGAAGGTGGTGAAGGCACCGCTCCTTCCCCCGGTGGAGGGCCGGGTGGAGAATCTTTGTTTCCTTTTTCTGTTCCAGAAAAAGGAAACAGAACGGTACCCTCATTTTCAACTAAAGAGCGATTCTGAAACCTCTGGGTCCCAAGAGGGCGCGCTTGGTGATCGACGACGCTATGCCTTGTCACCCTCGAGCCCCTCTTCTTCGCCAGCGAGCAGCAGTGGCTGTGTTCTGGACGCACTGACGCTTCCGCACACTCACTCTGCCATTCGACGGAAGCAGGTACGTGTTGCACCACACACTCAGACCCCACTCGGGCGCTATGCCGTCCGAGTCGGGTCCTGCATTCCGCCGCGCTGCCCCACCCCGGGTACGTCTGTGGTGCCGTTGGTTCCGCTTGCGCGGTGTCTGGGAGCCTGGCTAGTGCTTCCCAGCCCGTCTCGCTGGCTCATCCGTACTGTCAGACTCGGCTATGCGATTCAGTTCGCCCGGCGTCCCCTGTATTCAGGGGCATTCTGTTCACCCGTGTTCTGGCGGACAGTGCCCTGTGCTCAGGGCAGAGATCGCAGTCCTACTGGCGAAGGACGCGATCGAGCCGGTCCCTCCAGCCGATATGAAGACCGGCCTCTACAGCCCGTACTTCAATGTACCCAAGAAAGGCGGTGGGTTACGGCCAATCTTGGACCTGCGTGTCTTGAACCGGTCCCTTCAACAGACTGCCCATTCAAGATGCTTACGCAGAAACGCATTTACAAATGCATCCGTCCCCAAGATTGGTTTGCAGCGATCGACCTGAAGGACGCGTACTTTCATGTCTCGATTCTCCCTTGACACAGACCGTTTCTTCCCTTTGCGTTCGAGGGACGGGCATATCAGTACAAAGTCTTACCCTTCGGGCTGGCCCTGTCACAACTGGCTTATTCTCGCCCAGTCGAGAGAGCAGTTGTGCGAACACAGGGACATGGTGCTCAGTCACCTCAGCCATAGGGCTTCGGGTCAACTGGGAAAAGAGCAAACTCACCCCCGGGCAGAGGATCTCTTTTCCCAGTATGGAGTTGGACTCGATCAACATGACAGTGCGTCTCCCCAAGGCCCGCGTCCAGTCAGTGTTGAACTGCGTGAGCACGCTCAGACGCAGAACAGCGGCTCCACTGAAACTGTTTCAGAGGCTCCTGGGGCATATGGCATCTGCAGCCGCGGTACGCCACTCGGATTGCTTCATATGAGGCCGCTCCAACACACGTGGCGTGGCCAGAGCGGCTCATGCCGGGTCCAAGTGACTCCGCACTGTCGCCAAACTCTCAGCTTGTGTCGGACCCTTTGTTCCTGCGGGCAGATGTTCCCCTAGAACAAGTGTCCAGGCATTCTGTGGTCTCCACGGATGCCTCTGCCTCCGGCTGGGGGGCCACGTACAACGGGCATGCAGCTTCAGGTCTGTGGACGGGGCCTCAACTGCATTGGCACATCAACTGCCTCAAGTTGTTAGCAGTACATCTCACAACTCGCCCGCCATCTCCTCCTTTGGAGTCAGAAGCATCTGAGGTCGCTTCGTGCCATTTAAATTCCTGGCCTGCTCAACCGTGCAGCCGACGAGTTCTCACGGCAGCAGGTGCTACCGGGAGAGTGGCGACTCCATCCCCAGATGGTCCAGCTGATTCAGGCACTTCGGGACCGCACAGGTAGATATGTTTGCCGCCCTGGACACGTCTCACTGTCAGTTGTTCTATTCCCTGACCGAGGGGACCCTTGGCACGGATGCTCTGGCACACAGCTGGCCCCCGGGCCTACGCAAGTATGCGTTTTCCCCAGTGAGCCTTCTTGCACAGACCTTGTGCAAAGTCAGGGAGGACGAGGAGCAGGTCTTGTTAGTTGCACCGTATTGGCCCAACCGGACCTGGTTCCCCGAACTAGTGCTCCTCGCGACAGGCCCTCCCTGGCCCATTCCTCTGAGAGAGGACCTGCTCTCTCAGAGACGGGGCACCCTGTGGCACCCGCGTCCAGACCTCTGGAAACTCCATGTCTGGTCCCTGGACGGAATGCGGAGGTTCTAGGTGACCTACCCCCAGTGGTAGTTGACACCATCACTTCCACTAGAGCCCCCTCTGCGAGGCGCCTCTATGCTCTGAAGTGGAACCTATTCGTTGACTGGTGTTCTTCTCACGAGGAGAACCCCCGAACTTGCTCGATCCGAGCCGTGCTTTCCTTCCTGCAAGATGGGTTGGAGCGAAGGCTGTCTCCCTCCACCCTTAACCCTTAGGGGTCGAAAACCGCGTCCACGCGTTTTTCTGGATATTTTCCCTATCAGTGCAAAAGAGAATTAAATTACTCTGTTGATTTTGATCTTAAATATAAGTGTTGTACATCATTAGATCCTGTTAAGTTTCTATTTTTTTTGTGGGTACTCACAATAAAAACAAAGTGTTGTGCTTTTCGTCCAATAAAGAAAAATAAACATGATGCGCGTTTTAACTTGTCTCTGTCAGTGAGGTCCGTTCTGAAACGCGTCCGAAATATTAACTGTAACTCTCTCAATACTTGTCACAGAGATACGAGATATGTCTCTTTATGAAGCTGAGATTCTCTTCTTTTAAATGAAGTAATTTATTTAAAAAAAATATATTTACAGTTTATGTAATCCGTTTGAAACAAAGGAGAGTTACAGTTTTTTCGCTCTCCCTTCATTATAAATAATTAGGTCAGCCCGCCACACCCCCAGCGCTTTTGACATGGTAAATCTATGCATCACACGCGGCACGCCCCCCGATCAATGCCAAACACAGATTCTTCATCAGAGATTCACAGATAGTTCATCTTTTAGAGATGGAAGCACGCTAACGTTACTCCTTCAGAGGATTATGGACAAATGGGAATAATTCACCTTTTTCTCAGTGGAATTTGAAACTCAGACGAAGAACGTTCCATTTTGAAGAACGAATTGACCCCGAGGATTCAAGTTCGGAGTAGGCTACCGGTAAGTTGTTTAGTGTTTTATAATTCCTTTTCTGATCATAGAGCTCAAATGCATTTTCAGACTATAGTTTGCCTAGTAATTACCTCAACACAACATTCCTGTAGCAGGCCTATACGCTCGTGTAAACTTTTTAAATAACTGCTTAGGTTATAATGATTTAGTGAAATATATCGATCTGCGAGTTTTGTTTGAGTTCTTCTGTGGTCGAGTGGTTAGATCGGTTGCCAAGCGTGTCAGAGGTTACGGGTTCGAATCTGCCCCCGGCATATTTTTTTCTCTCATCAAAACCGAATATGTTCATCAGTGGTTACAGTCTATATCAAGCACACACGTATATACGACACCCGTTTGTGTGCATTTTATTTTGTGATTTCACCGGAATGAATAGTGTCCGCAATGGCAATAGATTGAAGAGCACGTCCTAAGAGCGAGTGAAGACTGCGTGCGCGTGCCGCCACAAGAGACTGTATCCATGACACTGATAGCAGGACACGAGCGCTCAGCTTGAGTTCAAAAACAAAACATTTTAGCTCTAGATCTCTTATTTAAGAGCGGACTAAATGAATGATCTACTAGTTAACTAGAGATGTTTTATTTGTATTAGGTACAGCTGTTCATTGAGTGTATCAGTAAATGCGTGCGGTCGATGAGCCATAAACAGATACTCGCGGTTACGCAGTCTACCAATCAATAGATGTTTCTCTGTCCATCAACAGATACATTGTGCATCTATAATCATAATAGTCCATCAGTTTACTTTGGATAATGTGCTAACAGTTTTTTGCTTTTGTTTTGTTGTGTTTACATCGTCACCATCAGCCTTCAGAAATCATTCTGATATCATTTTTTTTAAGGCGAGACACGGCAGGCAAAAACATCGTTTTTTTTTTCACTGGTCAATTTTGAGATTTTGGGCTATTTGTCTTCAATAACATGTCTTCTTTCAGACTTGAGGTGAAAAAAATTCCAAAATACACATTTAGGTGTTTATTTTACTACACTTGTCCATTTGCGTCTGTAGATTTCCTCCTAAATTCAACAAAAAGTTGTCGTTATATATCAACATGCTGCTCTGCGATCGCTATCTGCACCCTGTCATCACACACACCGTTGGAAAGCTCTCTTTCTCCTGTTCAACGCTGTCAGATCCAAATATGGTCATTTCCTTTTTATCAGCAACCAATCGTGAAAGTAAAATGGGCATTTAACTCTAAAACCGAAATCTCATTGGCTGGTGTCAATTTCTGACAACGTGATTGGTTCAGATGCATCACGTGACGCGCTCTGACATTTAGATGTGTGTTTTTGACTCTTTTTCTGTTCATTTGAAGGCCATAAATGCTGTGTTATAAGTTGTAATGTGATTTAGTTGGTTTGTATTGTTGGTGCTGATGATTTAATAAGATATTGTGTCTGTAAATAGTTGTTTCCACTAAAAAAAGTATTCATTTTTACATTACAAATCTTTAAATGCTGTTTTCTCAAAATGAGTATTTTGTCATTCTCCAGTAGAAACTTCTCAGCCTGTGTAGCACCTATGTACACCAAACTTTCCAGTTATACACTAAGCAGTATTCTGAAGATATTTTCAGAGGGATTTGTTTATAAATCATTTCTGGCCTGATTTATGTGACTTTTTAATAAAAAAAATATGGCGAGAATTGATTTTTTAAGGCTATGGACAGTATATTTTGATTTCCTAGGTAATGAAAGCATATATCCTGAAATCCCTCTGAAATTCTTTTTTCATCTTGTGTGTGAACAAAATGAAAAAATAATTTTCCACCTGGCTTTATCATATGGTCAGATCTATCTACCGAAAATATATGCAAAATTGTGCATATTTAACGAGATAATGCCTAATTTGCATAATTAAACATACAAATTTCAAAAACTTGTAATACATTTTTTAATATACTTGCATAAGTAATCAACTGAGAAAGTTTCATCATGATATCTATTATTTAAAAAAAATACCCTATTCACCTGTAGTGTCTCGCCTTAAAATCAATGATGTAAACAGTTATGCTGCTTAATTTTTTTTAACCTGTGATAGTTTTTTTAGGATTCTTTGAATGCACTTTTTTTTATTTATATAAGCACTATATAAGCAATATTTTATATATTTTTTTATATAAAAAAAACAAGTTTGGTCTTTTTATGTTTTTTTTTTTTTGAAAGGAAGTGTTAAGTGATATGAATGACTTTAAGTCTTTATGTTCTTAGGAAAGATTTCTATTTTGAATAAATGCTGTTCTTTTTAACTTTTTATACATCGAATCATTCTTAGTTCAGGCTGCCTCACAGCACCTTGATGGGGCATTAGCACATTGGGGGAGTGTCTTTAGTCTCCCCAGGTGTAAATCACATTAATATTCATGGGCATTAACACTCCCACGCATACAGCAGTAATGACCCAAAAACTGATGTAAGAAATTCAAATCGTTATATTGATCTTTCTGAAAGAGTGGTCAGAATGATTTTCACTTCATTTTGAAGTAAAAGTTCTAGCCTACAAGAATAGTAACTCAAAAGTATTGTTTTCAACTATTCAGTATGTGGTAAATGGCCTTATTGCGGTGACATTTTTTTTCCCAAAACGTACTAACCACGCATATTATTTTTTTTCTATAAAATGCAAACATGTACATCCATTTTGCTCACATATTATTGTAGCAGAGTTTGTGCTGAATACAGCAAATTTATATGTTGGCAAATGGTATGTTTTAAGTAGCTGAAATAAGCACAAATGTCAGGGCATACCAAAACACCGAAAGAGCCCGAAAACAGCTCAGACCCCAGAGGGTTAAAGTGTATGTTGCCGCCATTGCCGCACATCACGATGCAGTTGAAGGTAAGTCTTGGGAAAGCACGACCTGATCGTCAGATTCCTGAGGGGAGCAAGGAGACTAAATCCTCCTCGCCTACTCTCTATACCCTCTTGGGATTTGTCTCTGGTCCTTTCGGACTGCAGAGACCACCCTTTGAGCCTTTGCAGTCAGCTGAGTTAAAAATTCTGTCCTGTAAAACAGTACTCCTGGTTGCATTGGCCTCTATCAAGAGGGTAGGGGACCTGCATGCATTTTCGGTCGACGAATCGTGCCTAGAATTCGGCCCGGCTAACTCTCACGTGATCCTGAGACCCCGGCCCGGATACGTGCCCAAGGTTCCTACCACTCCCTTCCGGGACCAGGTGGTGAACCTGCAAGCGCTGCCTTCGGAGGAGGCAGACCCAGCCCTGGCTTTTCTCTGTCCCGTCCGCGCTCTGCGTCTGTACGTGGACAGAACGCAAAGCCTCAGGACCTCAGATCAGCTCTTCGTCTGTTACGGAGGCCAGCAGAAGGGAAAGGCTGTCTCCAAGCAGAGGATGGCCCACTGGATAGTGGATGCCATCGCCTTGGCTTACGAAGCCCAAGGCGTGCCTTGCCCGCCCGGGTTGAGAGCCCACTCCACTAGGGGTGTCGCTTCTTCTTGGGCGCTGGCACACGGCGCCTCGCTGACAGATATCTGTAGAGATGCGGGCTGGGCGACACCTAACACGTTCGCTAGGTTTTATAGCCTACGTGTTGAGCCGGTTTCTTCCTGTGTGCTCGCTTCAACCAGCCAGTAACACCGAAGTTTCCACTCTTGTGTCGGCTTGCTGCGCCACTCCCCTCCACATGGAGCGGATACGTGCGCTATCTACTCCAGTCGAGTTCCCCACTCAGGCGAACCCTGTGAGTTCCTCCGCACCCCTTCGGCAGTCGGACGTTGCGGAGCGTCCGACGCCAGGCCTAGTGCTCGTATGCTTGTGTAACTTGTGCTAGGCTGGGTTCCATATGTGGTGATCCCTGCGGCGATCCCATATGAGTATTCTTCCACGACCAGCTCCCTGCGGTGTGTCTTTCCCTTGGCAGAGTCCGCTCTGCCGTCACTGTCTGGTGTAGGCTCCCCCTTCTCAGGCTGGAGCCACCCCAGTGACATTCCATATGTTGCACTGCCCCTCTGGCCAGTCCATATGAGTATTCTCCACATGTTACCTTTTCTTTCTTGTGTTCGTAAGTTTTCTTTTAGGGTGCGATCATTGGATAATCTGGCTGTCCGTCATACTTGTGGCATCAGGATGCTCGACGTCACGATCGGGGCGCGACCAATCAGCTGGAGTGCCGGCACTTTAAATGGCTCTGTTTACCAGTCGTCAGCAGTGAGGGATCAGTGGCAGCCCTCACTCACACCTGTTGTTGCTAAGCCGATCAGCCAGTTTGTGTCCTTGTTTGTGTTGCTGTGGGTTTTGTTGATCTAGCGTTGCCGAGCTGGGGACGGTTGCGTTAGATAGGCTACTGTTAAACCTAGAGAGACGCATTGCGAGTAGCCCGGGTAACATAGGCTACTTTGTGCCGCTGTATCTGTTTGTATCACATGCTGACATGAGAACCGTAAAGAGACTGCAATGATCGTTCCAGTCGCCCATGGCCGCCTGTAAGTCTTTCGATTGATCTCAGAGCTATGTTATGTGATATTGATAGTTAGTATTTTTTTGGTGTTAGTTAGTTTAAAGAATGTCCCAAATCAATGAAATGAATTGACATTCATCCTTCGGGCAGGATGTGGCTTCCGCAGCTTCCCTCTCCCCTGGAAAGGCACGCTTTCCCAGTGTTATCCAAGAGTTCACGGTGTGGGTATATGGAACAGCAGTTGAACTCCCTCTACTCAGATCTTCCGCCCCAGCAGTTGGGGGTCTGAGAGTCTTGCGTAGGGCGCTGGATGTGGCAGCAACCGATGGCGTTTTCCATGGGATCCCCTAACGTCGTCACGTCGACGTCACGTCGAACGTGAGCGACTGAAGGGGAACGTCTCGGTTACTGATGTAACCCTCGTTCCCCGAAGGAGGGAACGGGAGACGTGACGTCCCGCCGCCACAGTTGCTGACCATCGCTGTACGGCCGTCACTATCTCGGCTCCTCAGCTAAAAACAATGAGTGCGTGCGTCCGCTTCCTGTTTATACCCGCGCTGCGGGGCGGGGCGCGTGACGCGTTACACGCACGCCAACGTTCATTGGCTTGTTCTGTAGACACTCGAAGTTGATAGGGCTCCCTGAAGTGATCTCCTAACGTCGTCACGTCGACGTCACGTCTCCCGTTCCCTCCTTGGAGGAACGAGGGTTACATCAGTAACCCAGATGTTTTTTGAAAATGTAAAAATGTAGAAAAAGTTGTGTGTGATGGGTAGGTTTAGGGGTCGGGTTAGTGTAAGGGGATAAAATATACAGTATAAAAATCATTATGCCTATGGAGAGTCCACACAAAGATAGCGGACCAGACTGTGTGTGTGGTGTGGTGTGTGTGTGGTGTGTGTGTGTGTGTGTGTGTGTGTGTGTGGTGTGGTGTGTGTGTGTGTGTGTGTGTGTGTGTGTGTGTGTGTGTGTGTGTGTGTGTGTGTGTGTGTGTGTGTGTGTGTGTGTGTGTGTGTGTGTGTGTGTGTGGTGTGTGTGTGTGTGTCCCAAGGGGAGAGAATATACAGTTTGTCCACTATAAACATGTCCCCATTTAGATAGCTAAGTAAACGTGTGCGTGTGTGCGTGCGTGCGTGCGTGCGTGCGTGTAGTGCTAACTTTGCATGAGATGGCCGTTTCACTGATCAGAGATAGGGTGTCACTCTTTAAGGACAGCAGGTCACTGCTGCGGAGTTGCTCCATCTCCTCATGCTTCACAGAAAGATGCATGTCCTCCACATGGTCTGATGAGACCTGAAATACACACATACACATTCAAAATGTCAGCAACAACATTGAAACTAGGTCACTAAATTAATAAAATCAGAATTAGTGGTTCATGTCTGTTCAGGCCCGTTCACACCAAGAACAATAACAATAAAGATAAGTATAAGGATCACTATATTAGTCGCTATATTAGCGTCCAAATCAGCAGACAATATTGTTCTGTGTATTGTAAGCGTGCGCTAAAATGTTGTCGTCTGCAGCTTTAAATGCTTGAGCTCTTTTAACCTGGGTGGATTCTGAATGGCTGAGAGTGTTACCATCATTCATTAGCTAGAAAAGAAATAGCTCTGAAAGTGATTCTGATGATATTGTTTCTCTATGATGCTAATGCTACCATTATAGTTGTGGTGCAAGTCAGCATAAAATGAAAATTCACCCATTTTGTAAATGCATGCTATAAAACTTATTGGGAAGGATTCATCTATGTATACTTTTTTTTATACCTTGTATATTTACATATTTAATGGAATATTGCAGTGTTTATTATAAATGATTTGACATCTCTGATGATGCATGCACCACCACAATGATCCAATCAATCCAAATGTACAAAATCAAATACCAGCCTAATTTTTTTTTCCCATTGAACACTTCCCATATAATCTGATGTACTTGTTACATTGTAAGAGGAATGGCTCATACACTTATCTGTCTGTCTTATTCTTATCCAGAGGTTACCATATTCAACCAGATCCAGTCTGTATCCAGACCAGATGGTGGACCTGCACCTAGAGACGACCACAACATCTCTGAATGTCAGCGGAGACCCTGACAACTAGACAAACCCAAGAGAATTCCTTGTGATCCCCTCGCTCAATCCAAGGAAATGGCGGTTCAGGATCGAGATGTCGTGTCCTGCTCGGAAAGAGTCGGTCCATTCAGCCATAAGCAGGATCAAGCTAGCCAAGCCATCACTTTGAGTGGGAGTGGGACTCATGACAGCTGCATCCAACATGACTCTTTTGGCCTTCTGTAGATGAGACCATTACAGTGGTGGCTCAAGACCAAGGGGGTCCCTATAGTGGCTCCGTAAACCTAAGATAATACATTTCTATTAAAATAATTTTAAAAAAACTTTAAATTTTACAGAGAATTATACAGCTTAGGTGCTTACTTTGAATTATCAGCTTAGGTTTTAACAGTTCAAATTTATATAGGCTATTCAAACAAGAATAGTAAAAAAACAGTGTGGTTGCCCAACACATCAACACAGTCCCTCAAGATGATACACAATTCAGCGATCAATTTCAATAAAATGTGTAATCTTTCAGCTCTCTATGAAGTCTCTTAAAATTCCCTTATGTGAAGCTATTTATCATATAAAACAATTCTTTTGCAGACATAACGCGACTTACATCTATTTGTGCCATGGAAAAGAATGAAAAGACATGCATTACTTGTTGCATGCAATTAAAGCCCAACAAAAAGACACAGGAAACAGTTTAATATCTCATAGAGACTGTAATTACCTGATGAGAGTCCCATGGGACCTCATTACTGAAACACTCTCATCACACATACCGGTTTTAAAAACACTCTCCTCCACCAGTAAAGCACACACTCAAGCCAATAAAAGAGACACATCAATCAGTTTAGTTCAGGTAATTACTCTTGAGAAACACTACTGCCGCATCTTTACATAATAATGCCACATATTTAAACAATTTACACTATAAACAGCCTAACCCTCTCACTGACAGCAATCAGAATAACTTTGATTGATAATTAAATTTATGCCCCACTTACACAAAGGGAAGATGCAGATATTTCCCTGCGGTTTGCCCACTCGTTTACACGAAAACCCCTTTTTATCAACAGAAAATTATTTCTAAAAACTCCGGCCAAAGTGGATATTTCTGATAATGCCGGTTGGGCTCAAACGTCACATTATGTGCCAGAAAATGCTTAACGTCATGTGAGCGCCCAGTTTGGCATATTTGGCGCTCAGCGGCGTATTTATGCATGTTGATGTAAATGACAACTTTTTTGAAAATTATGTTGTGTGCACGATGTTATTATTGAAAACGGAGGGGGGGGGGGGATGTTTGTTTCTCTAAATACCCGGCTATGTGTAAACGTGGCCTTAAAGTAACTATGAGAGGGTTCAAAATTGAAGAAAAAAAACATTGTGACATTATTTTCATAAAAATAAACACATTTAACTTCCAAATTTTAATGTAATCTGGATACAATGATTAAAAAATAAAATTCAGTAAAACTCACATACTTCCACACAAAAATTTCTGAAGGATCATGTGACACTGAATAAAATTCAGTTGTGATCACAGGAATAAATGACCATTTAAACATATTAAAATGAAAAACAGTGATTTTAAATTGTAATAATATTTTACAATTACAGTAATAATTGTATTTTTAATTGTTAATAATTGTTAGATAGCTAATAATTGTTGCAATTTTAAAACCTACTACTTGCTCTCAGGATATGATTCCCACTATCTTTTTTAAGCAGGTATTTCACGCTATCGGTCCTGATTTGTTGTCTATCATCAACAAATGTCTTTACACCGGAGTCGTCCCCAACAGCCTGAAACATGCGTCGGTTTTGCCTCGACTTAAAAAATCTAATCTGGATTCGAAAATACTGAGTAATTTCCGCCCAATCTCAAATTTACCCTTTATCTCAAAAATTCTAGAAAAAGTGGTTTTGAGTCAACTCCAGTCTTTCTTGAATGATAGTCATATTTATGAGAAATTTCAATCTGGTTTTAAACATCGTCACAGTACTGAAACTGCACTTTTAAGAGTCACGAATGATATATTGCTTACCACCGATACCGGCCAATCTGCGGCTTTGGTCTTGTTAGATCTTAGCTCTGCTTTTGACCTGGTCGATCACAATATTCTCATTTCTCGTCTTGAAGCGTGTATGGGTTTCCGGGGTGCGGTGCTAGAATGGTTCCGCTCATATCTAACTAATAGGAGTTATTCAGTTCGTATCGGGCAACAGTGTTCGTCCGAAATGAAATTGGGGTCTGGCGTTCCTCAGGGTTCTATTCTTGGCCCGGAACTGTTTAAACTATATATGTTCCCTCTGGGTTCTATTTTATCTAGACATGGGGTTTCTTTCCACATGTATGCCGATGACACTCAAATTTACTTGCCTTTGAAGCGTGATGACAAGTTAGCTTTAAAGCCAATTTTAGACTGCCTGGACGAACTAAAACTCTGGCTTGCTAGTAACTTCTTGAGTCTTAACGAGAGCAAAACTGAAATTATCTTGTTTGGCTCCAACGATCGTTGTACTCATGACTTTGATCTCCATTCGTTGTTACCTTACAGTACCTCCTGTGTTCGGAATCTGGGGGTCTGGCTTGATAACAACTTTAAATATGATAAGCAGATAAGTGCTGTGGTTAAGTCCTGTTTTTATCATCTTCGTCTCTTAGCTAAGGTTAAGCCCTTCTTGTCTGCAAAGAACTTTGAGATTGCTATGCATGCATTTGTAACATTCAGATTGGACTATTGTAACTCCTTATATATTGGTGCCCCTCAGAAATGCATCACTCGCTTACAATTAGTCCAAAATGCAGCAGCCCGCCTTCTATCAGGGAAGCGTAAATTTGAACACATTACACCCATCTTGATCTCGCTTCATTGGCTACCGGTTAAATTTAGAATTGATTTTAAAGTTTTGTTATTTGTTTTTAAGTCACTGCAGAACCAGTCCCCACAGTACTTATCTGAACTACTACATCCGCCCACACAGTCTAGATCACTCAGATCGGGGGACTCTAATTTACTATTTGTCCCTTGCACTAGACTAAAAAATAGGGGTGATCGCGCTTTTGCAGCCATTGGACCTAAGCTATGGAATAGCCTACCGGCTTACATTAGATCTGCTCCACCTTTGTCATTTTTTAAATCTACTTTGAAAACGCATTTTTCTCAATAGCTTTTAGTATATCTTGACATGTGTGTTTTATGTTTATATTTTTATTTGTTTGTCTTTTCAGCCTTGTTAAGCACTTTGGTCAACGCCAGTTGTTTTAAATGTGCTATACAAATAAAATTGTATTGTATTGTATTGTAATACAATATTACTTTCATAATATTATTGTAATTAAAATAAATGCACCCCTTGGTAAGTATGCATTTTTTTATGTTAAATATTTTTATGTTAGATAAAAGTATTTTTGGGAATTGCAAAACGTCCCCCAGTTCCTCAAACATGCTCCCTGTCTTCTGCTAGTTAACCAAACAGATCATCCAGACTCAGGTCTAATCACTGAGTAACAATCAGTAATTGTGCATGTTTATAGTTTAATTTCAGGTTCATATGTATAGGGATTATGTCTACACATAGTTTGTGAAATGAAAGTGTGCTGGGACCCTCACGAGTTAAAGTCCTGATTAATGTGGCATTGATTACAGGGACATAAGTGTAATAGTTTCTTTTCACCGCAACTGCATTTATCTCTAAAACATACAAATGTATTGCCTGTACACTTTTCATCTTCATACTATTTTGGTTCATCCAAGCCGCATGCACACCGTCGAGATAAAGTACATCTAAAGTTACGAAGAAACATTTCTCTCCCACCTTCTTCATTGCTGTCCTTTAACAGACCTGTCAAAAAGCCTCTGAAAACTCTGCGGACATGTTCAGTCTGAGGCCTAATTAACTTTGTGCAAGTATTCATGTACTGGCGAGAAGGAAACTAAAGCTTCACTTTGCTGGTTTTGATCAGTATCATGGAGTGAACAGTGGTGTGAACGACAACTGGAACACTGTCACAACGACTATCTCTGATGATCATGTAGCGCTACACTTCTGAAGACTCTTCACACATTTTAAGATCCAAGAGTCAACTGAATTGCTCAAATGAGAACAGGGGAGAGATAAACTTGGGGGGAGGATGTTGAATGTAAAATAACAAGAGAATCTTGTGTCAACTGCGCTGCATACATCTGTGACAAATCAAAGAGAATAAACAACGCTGTGATTTCCACACACCTTGACAGGCCGAAAGGAGAGCGAACGCGAACGCGTTTCTGACAGGCGACGACTCCGGGTGAGCCTCTGAGTTACTCAACTCAACTTTTTAAAATTGCAACGCTAAATATGCGATGACATCGCAGCATGAGTCTGGCACATTGAGAGCAGTTTTACCTCGCTGAAATGTTGCGTGTGTTACCACTCGCTTTCACATCACACCTGAAAGGATGTCATAATAGCCTGTAGACGCCTGCACCCGCAGTAGTGTACTGCTAAACACCCTACAGAGACACACACACGCTCATAAACCTTTCAAATCTCCACACTTTTACAGCATTTAGTTATCCCTGAAGTCCACTTACAAAGTTACCCAAGGTCTCTTCCACCAATGAAGTCATCATTTAGTTGTCATGAGTGTTCCTCTGACCATGTTCACATGTGAATTTAAATGATAATTGCGGTATTTAGCACTTTGAGTCTATTTTCTAGTTTGTTTTGGATGAACTAGAGTGGCGGACACAGAAATGTTGACGATGGGTCCTGTCTCGACTTTTTGACTCTTTTAGAATCGCCTCTGACCGCTTTTTTCGCCTCTGACCTATATTTTCAGATACCTCACATCCGCGTAAACTTCCGCTCGATATTTGAGTCTGAAGCGTTAGCACACTCCCGACCACTTGATGGCGACAATCACTTTGCCGCAGTTGCTCTGCTCATGCTAGCCTTCTGAGGAACGGAGAAGCGAGCGAAAAGACTACAACCAAATCTAAACAGACCCCTTTCCGTTTCCGGTAGTGCAGTAATATCAACGAGCAATGAGTCCTCCAACAAACATCAATGCGATTTTACAATATGCCAAATAAAACACGACAGAAACTGTATTTCGCTATGCTACTTGTTTTGGAACATCAGCGAACACCACTAACCACTCGGTGAGTTGCACAGTTTTGAAAACGAACGTTAAGGGTTTCGTTAAGGGACATGTTTGTGCATGCCCATAGACAGCCACTCTGAAGCGCTCAGAGGCGATTCTAAAAGAGTCAAAATGTCGAGACAGGACCCATCGTCAACATTTCTGTGTCCACCACTGTAGTTCATCCAAAACACACTAGAAAATAGACTCAAAGTGCTAAATACCGGAATTATCCTTTAATTATTTATTTATTTATATTTTTTTGGGGTAAGTCCAACTCAAACAAATCACTTATAGTTGTTTATTAATGTGATATTTACAAATCCACTGAATTATACATGACCTGTCTACATAGTATATCAAAGTATATTCCAACAGGGAAAAAATAATATTTGAAGTTATATGTATATTTGAATGCTTTTTTAGGTGTCATTTAAAGTTTTTCACCATTTTAACACATATTTGCTTTCATTGTTCATTGTTCAGTTTTTTTAATTAATTACTAAAATAAAATAATCTGATCACATAAAGTACACAACAACAGCAATAGCAATAATACTAATAAAAAGAATTAGACACATGTCAACTACACAAATAGATCAATTAATATTATAAACAAACGACTATTATTCCACTAATTTACAGCATATCCAGTGATGGCAACTATTGTTGGAAGTGCAAACATGGCTGTGAATAGACAAATTTTACTTAGTAACACTATACATACTCAAATTCCTTATATGTGTCGACTATTCTTAAATAACATCCCATTAAATCTTAAAGAAGCTGAACCATTCACTGAAAGAGGAAATCACATTTCTAAAGAGTGTGAGAGACCTTAATTCTACAACTCTTAGTAGTGCTTCAAGAAGAGCCCAAACAATGAGCTGCCTCTCAGTAAACCACAGACAAGCCTCTTATCCTTTAATTAGACCCCTCTCACACACACACACGCACGCACACACACTTGTATACGTGGTTTACGAGAAGTAGGAAGGAAGTGTCCTTGAAAACCATGTTTACGTTGTAATACCCATGTCATTATACACATTTGTGTTCTCATTAAACTATAAAGAACACACACACACACACACACACACACACACACACACACACACACACACACACACACACACACACACACACACACACAGCAAAAGAGTAAATCAATCATTCAATCTCACTAGAATGATTCATCAGCTTCAAAAACTAGTGCGCTGCCTTATAATAGATTTCAGAAAAAGTTGTATTTTCTGGTAATAACACACTAACCGTAGATGTCCACTGGTAATAACACACTAACCGTAGATGTCCACTGTTGTGTGGGTACAGATGTGTGTACTGGAATTTTACAACGGTTTTAAATGTGAATAATCTCATTAGAACTTAGAGTCAGAACTATCGGCTTTATAGAATGAATTATGAATAATGTACTTTAACTTTGGTTGCTATATCATATGAAAAGACAAAATGTTATAAACCACTAAGAAAGCATTTCTAAAGCATTCATAGAAAATGTTAAGTCCTAAGTCTTTAAGTAAAATTACACAGAGGTGCATTTCATCACACGGTCTATCAAAAATGAGAGCTCGAGTAAACGTCGCATCCCTTCTGAACACTTGGCAACGTAAATTGTTTATCAGACACTAATGCAGGCGTTTAATCCAATTTGCATTCATATTAGTTACCGGGTATCTCCATCCGAGGGGAATTACTTCTTTAGTGGCCCTCTGAGAGTCCAAAATAACTCCATGCATAATATTGGTATCTTTATATTTCTCATTTGAGAAGCCAATTGCTTTCAAATACACTCTGCAAGTGATTGGTGAAGTCATTTGAAGAGGCTTCAGTTGAACAAACACACACACACACACACACACACACACACACACACATACCAGCAGGTTATAGAGCCTGTCATAGACTAGCAGTCACCACATGAATCCACCGACTGCATTGCATCTTTGTGTCTGTTGGATCTGGGTCTGGATGTTAAAGGGATCCTTCACCCTAAAATGAAAATTAAGGCATCATTTACTTATTTCTTTTTCAGACCGCGAAAAGAGAAAAAAAAACATCGCGCTCATGCATACAGTATAATGGCAGTGAATAGCAACCAGCATCAAGCTTTAAAACAGATGCAAAAGTATCACAGAATGATGGGACGCGACACGTGTTGTATAATCCAGTGTTCTGAAGACGGCCAGGATTTCTGTTAAATAATACATCAAATTTCAGTTTGCTTTTCACTAAACCCTATCGTATAACCCCAGAACACTTTGAGTTTATGACGCGTGTCACACGGGATCATTCTATGATACTTCTGTGTCTTTTTTAAAGATTGATGCTGGTCAATATTCATATCCATTATACGGACGAACACAAGTGGTCTGGAAAAGAAAGAAGGGCATTAGAACAACACTAGTGTGAGTAAATGATTAATTAATTATCGTTTTAGAGTGAACTTTCCCTTTAATTTGAGAGTTTAAATGTTCTTACTGAGGCTATGTGTTTGACTCGTGATTCATTTTTTGTTGGTATTGTTATATTATTATATATTGTGTACCATGTGTCAAGGAAGCTCGAGGTAAGTAGGACACGGCAATAAAGAATTGTAAAGAAAAAAATATATATTGTGAGGGGTAATAATTAAATGTATTTAAAGAAAAATTAACAATTACATACTATATATTTAAATGACAGAACGTATGTGCCAAGTTGACTTACCAATTACAATTAAAATCAAGAAAGGTACTTTCTTTTGAGGTACTTAAGAAGCAAAATGACTTCAGGGAATATTTTCAGGGAAAAAAAGATATAAAAACAAAACAAGAAAAAAAATAAGTCAATGGAGTGAGTAAAATGAACTTGATTCAAAGGGAAAACAAGATTATTTGTCTGACCCCTCTGGCATACATCTCTTTTTCAGCATAAAATCACTCAATGTATCAAAGTCATTTTGTTTCTCCACTATATCTTGATTTAAGAACGGTTCAATATTTGTACTGACAAAAAAAGCGAGTAAGAAAGTCATGTTTTGCAGTGCTCTAATAAACGGTCTCGACTCTCAGATTGCTTATTTGGAACAGATTTCCTAACAAAGGCAGATTTTTCCCACATATCTCTTTCCCTAAATGCCTTCTGAATGAAGCTTTTAAACAATAGAACGGAGGTGACTTCACCCAGACGATAGTGTGACTGGGGTATAAAATACAATGTTTACAGACGAAATCCATACTATTAAGACACTGAGAGATGTGGGGTTGCCAGAGGTATGCAGAAAAATGAGCTGAAGACAATGAGACGCTTTTGACAGTAAACTGTAGGTTGCATACAAAGAGACAGGGGTCAAGCTGAAATTGTCCATCACCCAGACAAGCAGAACTCATTTGGATGCAAACGAGTGCCTACAATATTCAAATATTCAATATATATTCAGAGCTTGGGAAAGCGCTGGACTGACGGACCCTCCCCCTACAGAAGCGCTTCACACGGGTGTGTGTAGCCCACCGGTTTCAGACGTACAGTGCAGATGTGTGTGGTTTACGTTTACTATGGGATCGTTAACTTAATATAATGAGCAATGTCAAACTCGGAAAAACACACAGACCTACGGAAAGCTGTGAAAGGATAAAATTGGTCCAAATATTAGTGAGTTGGAATTATTTGAGTTATTTTTATCTCTATGACAGGGCAATATTTCACAGTTTTGCCTTGCATGTTTAGTGACAGACAGAGCGGCAAAGTGACTCGCAGAAGAGCAAGTTTCTCAGTGAACCGCACCGGTCACAGAAACGTCGTAACATTTATTTCCTCTTATTATTCCCCATACGTGTCCCCATATGGAGTTCTTGTAGAAAAGGGTTCAGACGATACATGTTTCACTTAAACGACAAATGTTTTCTATGTATTTGATTTGAATCACTATAAAGGTCACTTACATCAAAAAGGTACAATAATTTTGTACAATTCGACTTATGATGATACATTTCCTTTTACCCAACTGGTGAATGAGTTAATAAGGAACATTAACGTTGTCACTCGCAAGTTTGTCTATTAATTTGTGAGATCGCCTTATGAACAAAGGATTTATGTTATGCTGCCTTTGAATTTGGCTATAATGAGGTACAGTATACAGTAATGAGGTACAGTATACATTAATGAGGTACAGTATACAGTAATGCCGTACAGTATACCGTAATAAGGTACAGTATACAGTAATGGGGTACAGTATACAGTAATGATGTACAGTATACGTAGTTATGTACAGTATACAGTAATGAGGTACAGTATGCAGTAGTGGGGTACAGTATACAGTAATGAGGTACAGTATACCGTAGTGTGCTACTGTATACAGTAATGTGGTACAGTATACCGTAGTGTGCTACTGTATACAGTAATGTGGTACAGTATACAGTAATGAGGTACAGTATACAGTAATGAGGTACAGTATATGGTAATGGGGTACAGTATACCGTAGTGTGCTACTGTATACAGTAATGTGGTACAGTATACAGTAATGAGGTACAGTATATGTAATTGGGTACAGTACGGTAATGCGATACAGTATACTGTAATGAGGTACAGTATACCGTAATAAGGTACAGTATACTGTAATGATGTACAGTATACCGTAATGTGATACAGTATAGAGGGTATGCGCATGAAGTCACCGTCAGCCGGAGTGAATGCGGTCACGCCCACTAAGTGGCAAAAAGACTGAGCGGCAGCATTTTTTCAGCGTGAATGCCGTGAAAAACACACAAAACACATCTAAAACAGGAAAGAGCTTTGCGATTGACTGTACAACTAGATTTGACCAGAAATCTGAGGTACTGTATATTTTTACAGACTTCAAAAAGCTACAGAACAGACTATATTCTGCATAATTGGATGTTTTTAAATAAACACTGACAAAAAAACTATACAAGTTTTAGGGCTGGACGATATGATGATATACAGTATAACATTAATGTAAGTGATCACTTGGATTTAGACCTATCTATTGTATTTATAAAACGTTTACAGGTAAATTTTCTTAATTTATTTCCCCGGCGTCGAAATCAGGCACATATAAATGTCAGGAAACACGATTCCTGGCTGCATGTCAATATCCATCATCACTGGATCTTTGATAAGTTGTAAGGAACACTATATCGAGTCCAACGTTTAGTTTAAACTGATAATAGTTTGTTTTACTCGCGTTTTCGCAGTTTCCCCTATAAACTCTAGCCACGCAGCAGCTCTTTTGCCAGTCCGGCTGAGGGGGGCGTGTTCCGGCGGGAAAGTGACGTTCCCTCTATACAGTAATGAGGTACAGTATACCGTAATGCGATACAGTATACAGTAATGAGGTACAGTATACAGTAATGAGGTACAGTATACAGTAATGAGGTACAGTATACGGTAATGAGGTACAGTATACGGTAATGAGGTACAGTATACAGTAATGAGGTACAGTATACCGTAATGAGGTACAGTATACAGTAATGAGGTACAGTATACGGTAATGAGGTACAGTATACAGTAATGAGGTACAGTATAGCGCAATGAGGTACAGTATACCGTAATGAGGTACAGTATAACATAATGTGATACAGTATACAGTAATTTTTTGTTAAATTATCCAGATTAACTATGTCACAGCTTTTATAAATAAATAAATATATATACACAGGTGAAACTTGAAAAATTTGAATATTGTGCAAAAGTTTGATAATTATGGCTTATGGCTTACAATCTCAGAAAATTTGAATAATACATGAAATCAAATAAAAAAAGGATTTTAAATACAGAAATGGCGGCCCTCTGAAAAGTATAATCATGCATATGTATATATAGTTATATATACTAAATATATTAATTTCACCTTTTAATTTGAATTACTGAAATACATGAACTATTGCACAATATTCAAATTATATATATATATATATATATATATATATATATATATATATATATATATATATATATATATATATTATATATATATATATATATATTATAAAATTTGGATTTCATACATTAATTTCTTATTCAAACTAAATTAAATCCTGTCATCCAGCATCTCCTCCCTTCCTGTTTCATCCTCATCACCAATAATTTGTTTTAGGTGGACAGATCAATAAATACAGTACAATGAACATCAAAATATGTAGGATGTTAGAAAATAACAATGTTTTTTCTGTTAATCAAATGCTTTTTAATCTTCCTTTGCAAATGAACAAGCGTGCCGCTATTTGTTGCAAAGTGACTTGTGTGTTCAAATAAGCCAGATATGAGCAGATTCTGCACAATACGCTGTATTTAATATATCATGATGACTCACGAGTTGAGTATATGCGCTAAATCTGCGCAGATTTGGCTTACACAAACTTCCCCAGCAAAGTCTCTTCTTTGAGTCCATTGCAATCTCAGATGTCGTTCTGCCAATATCTGGTGCATGATGTGGTCGGTTCAGCCAAGTCCTGGGCACTGCACTGAGGGGCATTTTTACACTCCAGTAGATGGGACATGGTCTGTACTTCTCCACAGCTACATGTGTCGTCTGTCTGGTGGTTCCAAATTTTCATAAGTGCTTTGCACCTCCCCTGTTCCACTCGTAATCTGTTGAGGGTCTTCCAGGTTAGCCATGGGAGGCCGTGCCCGCTGGCGAGACATTCAGTTGGGGTGATTCCTCTCTGCATCCAGTCCAGTGCTCGTGTGTGTAGCTGGTTCCATTCATCTTTCCAAATGTTGGTCCTTGCTATTTCTTTGGTTGTCTGGAGAGGTGGGACTGTCAGTAAGAAACTGGCTCTCGATTTCAGACGGTGTGGAGGTGCTATGTGTCCGTACAGGGGGTGCCTGGTGTCAATCTCCTGTGCTCTCGCTCGTCTTGGGCGACAATGAGTCGTCTGATGTGAGGGGGGGCGATGCCAGCTAGGGCGTAGAGGCACGGGACTGGCGTTGTCTTTATACAACCCGTGATAATGCGGCAGGTGTCGTTGAGGGCTGTATCAATCAGTTTAGTATGGTGTGAGCGGCTCCAGCTTGAGCACGCGTATTCGGCTGTGGAGAAGCACAGGGCTAGGGCCGTTGCCTGGATGGTTGGTGGATCGGTGCCCATTTTGAGTTTACCAGTTTGCGCAGGATGTTGTTACGAGTGTTGATCTTGGCTTTGGTGTTCTGAAGGTGAGTTTTGAAAGAGAGTGTCCTGTCGAGTGTGACTCCCAGGTACACGGGGTGGGGGTGGTTGGAGAGTTTGTATCCATCCCATGAGATGCTCAGTTCTTTTTTCGCATCTCGATTTTTTAGATGGAAGCTGCATAGTTGGGTTTTTGATGGGTTGGGTTTCAGGTGATTGTTATTGTAGTAGGTTGTCATCTCTTGGAGGGCGCTTTCCAAGACAGGCTCAATCTTCTGGAAGTTCTCCTGTTGGGTGGTGATACAGAGATCGTCCGCATAGATAAAATGCTGGCATTGTGGGTGAAGTGGTTGGTCATTTGTGTATATGTTGAACAGAAGGGGGGCCAGTACGCTGCCTTGTGGTAGGCCATTCTTTTGGGCTTTCCATTTGCTCTTCTTGTCATTTAGTTGTACAAAGAAGCGCCTTTTGTTAAGGAGGCTCTTGATGATTTGACAGAGGTTGAGGTCACCAGTCATGTCAAAAAGTTTCCTGATCATGGTGCGGTGCTGGACAGTATCGTAGGCAGCAGTGAGGTCTATAAAGGTTGCTCCGGTGATGAGTTTGCACTCAAAACCATCCTCAATGTGTTGCGTGAGGTTTAGTAGCTGTCCAGTACAGGAGCGACCAGGACGGAAACCAGCTTGATCTGTTGGAAGCTTAGAGTCTATAAGTGGCGTAAGGCGTTGGAGTAATAGCCTCTCGTAGAGCTTGTAGGTGATGCAGAGGAGGGAGATTGGTCTGTAGCTCTTTGGGGATGAAGGGTCCTTTCCAGGTTTGAGAATTGCAACAGTCTTGGCCTTTCTCCATAACGGTGGGATTATTTTCTCTGCCATGCATGAGTTCAGCATTTCTAGGAGCCAAGTCTTTGCTTTATGTCCCAGGTGCTGTATCATTTCCGCCAGTACATCATCGATTCCTGCTGCTTTCCCAGGTTTCAGCATGCTCATTGCAGTTTCAAGTTCTTGTAGATCGAAAGGCTTGGTGAGTGCTCTGGCTGGTTGTGGGTGGTCCGGTACCGCTGTCCGGCGGTATTCTCCTGTGGGTCTGCGCCAATTTTGGCTGCGACCATTTGCCACCAGCTGTGCTGCAACTGAGTTTGCTGTGACTGTTGAGAGTGTGGGCGGAGAGGTATTGTCTTTGCCAAGGCGGCGGATTGTGGCCCATGCCTTCCTGCTGTTGTTGGTCATATTGGTGTTTTCTAACAGCTCCTTCCAGGCTTTCCTTCGTTCTTCCCCGACTTTGTTCAGCAGGATCTCTCCAAGTTCCATGGTGGTGGAGGAGAAGGGGTCCTCATGGTATGCCCGTGGTAGGCTTTCAATAGGTCACTGGATGTTTCCGACAGCCCAGGGATGTATTCGGTCTGGCATCCTCTTGGTATATGTCGCCTGGCTGACCTTTTCACCAGGTCTATAAACATGCTGTAGTTGTTGGGATGTGGTGTAATGCTGGAGATGGAGTTTTCAATCTCCTGTTGGAACGACAGCCAGTCTGCCTTGCGCAGATTGAACCTTCTGCGGAATCGGACGGTTGTTGCTTGAAGAACGGATCGGATGGTTATGGCGATTGGCCGGTGTTTCGTATGGGTGATAGGGTCCAGGACCTTTTTCATGTTGAAAGTTCGCTGCTCACACACACAAGATCTGGGTTATATCCTCGTTTCCATCTGGCACTGTGAAAAGATTTTGGCAGTTTCGCGTCGTGAATCAGAGTCAAGTGTTTCGACTCAAGCCAGGTTGTCACGTTTCACAAATCGGCTGTCTCATTCTGAAGTGTCTGCATGAGTGTAATTGTGTGGGTGTGGTTACTCGTTGTGCTGATTAGTGTCACCAGCTGTCATCAATTCCAGTTCCTTCTTAAGCCCAGCATTTTCTCTCTCTTGTTGTCAGATCGTTGTGGTTGTTCCTCGGTGTGTGTCCTGTTCTCGTGCCTCGGCTGTTTCAGTTCGTCTTCTGGATTTTCGTCAGTTCCTTGTGTCGTCTGGATGTTCCACGGTTCCTGGGTTCACTCGAGCACGTTCTTCACTACACCACCACCGGATCGCCATCTCGTCCCTGCTTCACTTACCACCTGAGTGTTTGTCCCGACCTGTGTCTACATCTGACTTTATATTAATAAACCTGGAATTTTACTTGCATCTTGCATCCTCCTGTTTTTTCCCGGCACACAGGTTTCGACTTCATCTCCGTCTTGATTGTTCGCTTCATAGCCCCATCATGTGCTATGGGCATTGAAGTCCCCGATACTGATGTGGTATTTCCTCTTACATCTGTCTGGTAGTTCAGAGTGGAGGAACGGACTTTGGGGGGGGTTATACATTGATGTGACAGAGACGTTCGGGAGGGCAACTGTGATGGTTTCCATTTGCCCTTCGGTGATGTGGGTGCAGACCTCTTCGATCGCAAGGTTTGGTCTGCAGAATACAGCTGACCCATACTGTCTGTGTCAGATCTCGGCCACCAGCTTCATTCCAGGAATGGCTGGTCGGTGTTGTGCAGGACCAATGTGGGTTTCCTAGTGTTGCTAGTATGTCTGCCTTGCGTCTGGAAAAACCTTCAATATTGATTGAGGCGATTGACAGTGCAGGCCCCGAGGGGGGCAAGTATTTGTTGTGCTTTGGCCTCGTTATCTGTTAGATTGCTCAGGTAGGTATACAGATATTGGCCTACTGGTGATGGTAATATCAGATAGGAATATCAGATTGTACCAGTCAGCGTTTCCCAGGCTGCACCACGGGGAGGTTTCTGTATTAGCAGCCCCCCCAGCAAAGTGAGTAAATATAAATAACCCACCAAACTGGCTTGTGATTTGACAGCGTTACCTGCCACAGTTGATTTTTACCCCCGCATTTGGGTGGTTGGCAGGGGTTAATTTCAAACCCTGTTGACAATCACCCATAGGAATGCCACGAAAATCGAAACCTACACGCCAACCTGAACCAAATCCATCCGCATCGCCACAGAGCCACTTGAGTGTCACCCATAAGTCATTGCACATCAGACACCATCTATTTCCTAAACGCATCAGAGCCACCTGATGCCAGCCATCATCTTCAGCCCAGGATCAATTGAAATCCTGTGTCATTGGAAACTCTGTACGGATGAGCTAATGAAATAAACACAATTGGATAGCAGAGAGTGTGGGTCAGGCCAGAGTAAGTGCCTATTTACCTGAATGAGAGGCTGGTATAATGTATTGGAGTGGATATCACATTAACCTGCCAAAGCCTTTTTAAATGGGGTCCAGGGCTTAAACTGATTTATCTATTGGCTCCCCCAGGGGCACTTTACAGTGTGCAGCCCATCCAGCTCACCCATCAAAGTAGATATCATTACTGCTCAGTCAGCCCAGCGCACTCACTAACAGGTGTGTGTGTGTGTGTGTGTGTGTGTGTGTGTGTGTGTGTGTGTGTGTGTGTGTGTGGTGTGTGTGTGTGTGTGTGTGTGTGTGTGTGTGTGTGTGTGTGTGTGTGTGTGTGTGTGTGTGTGTGTGTGTGTGTGTGTGTGTGTGTGCGTGTGTGTGAGCCAGTGCACGTGTGCGTTTCTGCTGTAACCAAAAATAATAATAAACCCAAACAGGAACATTATGTTATTAGGTAACTAGATGTATTTCTGAAAATCTAACAGTGGGATTTTATCCATTATGGAATTGATTGGATTGTCAAAGTGGGCTATACTTAGCAGAACGGAGTCAAGGGGTTGAAAAGTATGAGGGATTCATAACATCAGTGAAAATTAAAGGAATTCTTTCATATTCGCCGTATTGTCTCACTTTATATTAGGATGTGCTTACATAATAATACAAATAATTGTTAGGTATATAACTTATTGTGTTGGTGTTGAATTGCTGCTGTTGAGGTGGATCCGGTATAGGTAGGTTTAAGAGAGGGTTAAAAGGTAAAGGAAGGATCAACAGTGTGATTATAGATACATAAATTAATTACAGCTGTAATTACTTGCAGGTATTTTTTAAATATAAGTTCAGTGTAAAAACCTGTAAGTGCATTGTATAAAATGACCAATTTAAATGTTACATAGTGGACTAGAACATATATTAGTTAAACACACTTTAGTGGGACTGTGGAACATGAAAGAAGATATTTTGATCAGTGGGTTTTAGATACAATGGAAGTCAATGGGGTTGAATGTTGTTTGGTTCACAACGTTCTTCAAATATCTTGTTTTGTATTCCACCAGAAAAAGAAATGTGTACTGTCAGGGGTTTGTGGCAGTGAAATCCAGACACTAGGGACAATAATAAACACTAGGAACGCAGAAGAACTACACACTTACAACTTAGGCCTTGTCCACATGGACACAGGTATTTTTATAACCAAAGTTTTTCCTCCTGCGTTTAAAAAAAAAATCCCATCCACTCATGCTCAGATTTAAAAAAATCTTCGTCTACATGAAAATGTAACAGCGGATAACGGCGCAAACTCTGACGTCGCAAGGTAAAAACCCCGGTTTTACTGTCTACATGACAACACTGTAACCGGCTTTCTGAAAATCCTCACCCTGGCAGGGGTTTTCAAAAATGAGACCACAGAAACCGAAATTTCTCGAGACAGCAGCATGTGTCCCAATTTTAATCTTAACCGTTCTATTTCATCAGAAACGATCTTGAAACAGGGCTTTAAGTGTAAAATACCGAACTTGTCCTTTAATTTTGACTTTTAGCTCCCTGATCAATGAAGGACGGGGAAGTGTGCCTGTTATAAATATTATTTTTGGTTTGGTCTTGTTAGTGGTGAAGAAATTATCTTTATTTATGTTTTTTTCTTGTTCTCTTAAAAATTTCAAAGCTTATAAGTACGACATTCCATGAACTACCAGTTGTCTGAGTGAAATCTTGGTACAACCACAGCTGTAAAACCAGCACCATCTAAGAAGTAAATTAATCATTTGCATGCATAAAATGAAAGAAATGTAGACCTTATCATGAGAACTGTTTCATTTGTGAGATAAAAAGCACTGCATGATCAGAGATAACATTTACACAAAGCACAAACACTGTATGTGAGAGCGAGACTCGAGACACAGCAGAACAAAGAACACAGAAGATTCACACTAAATATGAATACTAATCACAGAAATAAACAAAACAAAATATAAAAGTAATCTGTTAAGTACAGTCAGGTGTCCTTTGTTCAATTTGTTGTTGATGGACATTTTTGGTGTCGTTATCGGATGATAATAATATAAGCATGATGTTTGTGATGACCTATTTTCTCTTAATAATTGAAAATTTAGGTCTCAGTGATTTTAATAAAGTTTTATTTATTCATTTATTTATTACAACTTGTGCATTATGTTCTAAAACTTATTATATAGCATTTTTGTGTGAGAAATAGGCTAAAATTGAAGTTGTTTTCCCAGAAAATCTTGATCTTGCTAGAGAGTCACTATTCAGTTCATTGTATTAAAAATGCATTTTGAACATTCTTCTAAACATTTACGTTTGTGTTCCACAGAGGAAACATGGAAAAGTCAGTAACACTTTATTTTACAGTGACATTTTTACATGTACATGTAGTTACCAAAGTAATAACTTTAAATTATGCAAACTAAAGCAAACCCGAACCCTATAATAAGTACATGCTGTTAATTAATATTACTCAGTACTTAAAAGATTAATTGCACTGTGACAAGAGCCCTGTTTACACGTGGTATTAAGATCCCTTTAGGTCGATCGAATCACAATGATGTTTAAAATGTGTAAACGGGTTCTAAAAGGTTTTGAGCTTGTCCACTTTGGACCACTTTCAGAGGTAGTTAAAAACACATTTGACCAGATTGCTTTCGGAGTGTAAACGTTCATGTGGTCGAATGTGTTCAAACAGGCCTACTGACCTAATGCCTGAACATTATGGGATGCACTCTAGTCAGACGGGATTTAAACTGTGTCGGCTGGAGACCCAAGTTTAGTTTAACGATGAAAAATGTACCAATCACAATGTTATCTCATCATTCATGATTTCTAACACACACTCACAGCGTTCGGCTGGTCTTGCGGCTCTCAGAGCAGAAGCTAAAGCTGATTCTCTCCGTGTGTTTACCGTTGTCTCTGGTTGCGTTCATATGTAAATTGCGTGAGCTTATTTTGTCCATTAAATCGAAAGTTCTGAAAAACCATACATTTACCCTCCCATAGACCCTTCCCTCGAAGAAATCAGGACAGAAGTGGTTGAAAGTGGACAAAAGAGATGGATTAAAATACAGGTGTAAATGGGAATGTGTCTACTTATGATCCGATCGACCAAAACACATCTTGATACCAGGTGTAAACAAGGCCAAGGACACAAGATGAAGTCTTGGTTGTGTAAGACGCTCTGGTCTCCACTCACCTCATCTGGTTGGGTCACCACCACAGCTGGCGTTCCTTCCTCTAGATCATATCTTCTCTGTGTCATCATGCGATTCTCATGATCTTGCTTCAGTTCTTCCTGATTAAACCCCTCGTTCTTCAGGATCTGTTCAGTAGGATGGTGACTGTGGCTTTGACTGGCTGCGGACTCATCCGTGAAGGCCAGGGCTGGTGCTGGAACGGAGGTCTCGAGGTCTGGCTCTAGTCCGTCTCGGGTGAGATGTTTTAACTCACAAACGCGCTGCTCTGATCCTAAAGTGTGCGAAGACGATGGAATGAACTCATGCGTCGAAAACTCAGACTCCTAAAAATACAGAAAAGAACACGTACATTTTTAGATCTGTCAGTTCTTCCAAAAAGTTAACCAAATTATTTACATGATATGCCATTTAATTAAATGTCAATATGATGTTTATTTCCGTGTTATAAATCACTGGCCTACAGTTCACAGAAATCCATTTTGCATTCAAGTAAGGGCTGCTCACAAACTGTAGAAAATGTTTGGTCAGGAGACCTGAAAAATTTGCCTATTAATTACTAACCAACTAATTATAACCAACCAACCGCTACAATGGGCTCCTTGCACATAGCAACCTGACGTCATATCCGCAATGGGTAAATACGGCTCGCTCTCTTCCTGTTTGAAGGCGTACATACACAACGTAGACATTTTCCGCCTAATACTAGAAAACAGTACAACATTATAACACGCATATTCTGTCAGCCCGGGGTTGTTTATTAGCCTAATGTAAGCTAGCAAACTAACGTAAGCCATAAAGTTTGAGATATATTACCTTTATATCCGTGGATATATGAAGAGGCATACATTTGGAGGAGGACTTACAAAGGCGATGCACGTCCGTTATTGTAAGTTTCGGCAACTCTTGTAAACATCTCATCTCATAGTGTAGAATAGCGCCGGAAACGACGAGGCCGCATTTCCGGTAAGGAAGTAGTTACGTGCAAGGAGCCCATTACAAAAAAAAACGCTTTAGGTTTTTTTTTTTAAATACATTTTTATAAGTTTTGCCATTTTATTCGATAATTGGATTGGTTATTTTTAATGTGTCCACTTAACAAACCGGGTCCTGCCTTAAAACAGTTAATTGCACATTCAAAGGTACAAAGTGCTCTTCCGTGACTTTTTGAAAGCAATAAAGGCAAAATCACTTTTAGTTCGGTTATCTTGGTTCTTTTAGTCCGTGCCAAGAGAAAAAGACATTTAGTCCTTTTTCACTTAACATTTATATTGTCATTTTCCTGTGTGCTGGGATAAATGTGCTCGTTGAATGTGCAAAGGTACATATGATGGTATTTTGACCAGTTTATAAAAATCCTCTGTTACACAGATCTGCTGCGAGGAGACGCGGTTCTGATGCCTGTACTAAACTGTGATGGGAAACAGATGATGATTTTGATGATGACAGGTTTCCTCGAGCATTCTGTCTTTTTAGGGTCGCATCTTGTTACATAATGTCCTGTTTTTGGTTTGTTTACATGTCTTTGGTTCGTTTACATGTCTTTGGTCCGTGTTGCATTCATATTTCAGTCGAACCGTATCTAAGTTAATTTGGAAGGGGACCAAGTAAATGTGCAGTTGTGGATGTTCACACATACAAATAATCAGATAGAGTAAAGAGTGGGTGTATTTTAGAGGTCTTCTCGGGTCCTAAAAACTGTACCCGACCCGAATCAACCCGAATCACTACTTACCCAAACCCGACGTGCATAAATTATTTTTTATTAAAGAAAAACCCGACCCGAGACAGACCCGATAAAATTAGATCCGAGTCCGACCCGAAACTGACGCCATTCCTTTAGAAACCGACTGGACCCGAACGTAAATGGCATTTACAGCCTGCAGCCCTGCGTTTCTCAAAAATGCACTTAACATAGATGCGCAAGTGTAAGCGCGCTGAAGTGCTAAAATGTCAATCACACATCACTGTAACCAAATACGTCCTATAAAATTTGGCTTAATGTTATTTACCAGACCATACGATGATTAGAACCACCACAGGGTAAAATTTACAGATGGCTGTTTTTCAAAAGTAGCCTATAACAGATTTTCAATCAAATTCTCCCAGTCATTGACTTTTACTAAAAATGTGTTATTTAGCCATTGTTAAAAAGTTGACGACCCTGGATGTTTCTGTTCTACATATTCGTTTTCCCTCAACTTTTTTCGCAATGTCTGTTATTGCCTCCATGCTTTTCTGGCAGTGTCGCATATTTTTTAAATTGATTGACAGGCCTGGCTTGACGACAATTCAAATACTTGCATTTAGTCAAACTTCCATCCACATGATGGCGCACTAGTTCTTCTTGGCAAAGGGAGGGGTTGGTTTATGTGGAGCGAGGAACTGAGTAAATAAATGCGGAGCAGCGGAGGCAACCGTGCTTATGCTTATAGCCCATTGCACGTAGAAGCGCGGATTCGCTCTCTCACTAGTTGTTTTAAATGCTGCAGTTTTGTTAAATGCCCAACATAGTTTAAAAGAATTCGGGTCTTCTCGGGTCCATTTAGAAAAGGCATATTTATTTAAAATTACCCGAGACCCGAGGCCACTGATAACGAACCCGACCCGTGTCCGAGACACTCGTCGGAGTTTTGGACCCGAACCCGCTCGGGTCTCGGGTCGGACCTCGGGTTTTCGGATCCAAGTGGACCCGTGAAGACCTCTAGTGTATTTAGCGTGCTGTCCGAGGGGAGGCTCCGAGATCGGTATATGTCCCGAACCCAGAGTACCCCCACCCCCCCGACCAGGCGAAACCAGGCGAGAGTGAGGAGACGGGGTGGTGGAGGGATGCAGAAAACTGTCGAGAAACATAGGTGAGTCGGCTATGCTTATATATAGGCTTTCGCTCATGCTGATTGGAAAGGTAATTTGAACATGTTACTCCCGAAAATTATATCAAAATGAACCCTGGTGCGATTGCTCCTTCATATGATGACCGCTTCAGCACTGGCTTCACGGCCGAGTCCCGAGGTGTCCGCGGCAGAGTGGCATGCTGCGTGTGAGTCGGTGTGACGATACACCTGGCCTGCTCCAAACCCTCAGCCCATGATCAGACCTTTGTTTCTCCAAGCCAGCCACCCCTAGAACAAGTGTCCACTAAACACCGGCTGAGGGGCCACGTACAACGGGCATGCAGTAACAGGTAACAGGAGGAGGTCTTGCTAGTTGCCTCTTATTGGCCCAACCGGACATAGTTCCCCCGGACTTTTGGTCCTCTCGACAGCCCCTTCCTGAATCATTCCTCATTCTCAGGAACGGGGCATGATGGCACCCACGTCCAGACCTCTGGAAACTCCATGTCTGGTCCCGAAAGGGAGGGATGCGGAGGTTCTAAGTGATCTACCACAAACATGTTTAGACACCATTACTTCTGCGAGAGCACCCTCTAATGAGGCATGCTTACGCCCTGAAGTCGAACCTGTTCGTTGACTTCCCTGGCCTAAGCCCTGTCCCATCTTCGCCTCAAATAATGCGGGGGGATCAGAAGGTTTTTGCACCAGTGAGGTTTTAGTTGGGATCCCAATCAGTTGACACGTCGACGACGTTGAACGTGAGCGAATGAAAGGGAATGTCTCGGTTACGTATGTAACCCTCATAACCCTCATTACATTATTTGTACCTCATTACAAATAATTGTTAGGTATATAACTTATTGTGTTGGTGTTGAATTGCTGCTGTTGAGGTGGATCCGGTATAGGTAGGTTTAAGAGAGGGTTAAAAGGTAAAGGAAGGATCAACAGTGTGATTATAGATACATAAATTAATTACAGCTGTAATTACTTGCAGGTATTTTTTAAATATAAGTTCAGTGTAAAAACCTGTAAGTGCATTGTATAAAATGACCAATTTAAATGTTACATAGTGGACTAGAACATATATTAGTTAAACACACTTTAGTGGGACTGTGGAACATGAAAGAAGATATTTTGATCAGTGGGTTTTAGATACAATGGAAGTCAATGGGGTTGAATGTTGTTTGGTTCACAACGTTCTTCAAATATCTTGTTTTGTATTCCACCAGAAAAAGAAATGTGTACTGTCAGGGGTTTGTGGCAGTGAAATCCAGACACTAGGGACAATAATAAACACTAGGAACGCAGAAGAACTACACACTTACAACTTAGGCCTTGTCCACATGGACACAGGTATTTTTATAACCAAAGTTTTTCCTCCTGCGTTTAAAAAAAAAATCCCATCCACTCATGCTCAGATTTAAAAAAATCTTCGTCTACATGAAAATGTAACAGCGGATAACGGCGCAAACTCTGACGTCGCAAGGTAAAAACCCCGGTTTTACTGTCTACATGACAACACTGTAACCGGCTTTCTGAAAATCCTCACCCTGGCAGGGGTTTTCAAAAATGAGACCACAGAAACCGAAATTTCTCGAGACAGCAGCATGTGTCCCAATTTTAATCTTAACCGTTCTATTTCATCAGAAACGATCTTGAAACAGGGCTTTAAGTGTAAAATACCGAACTTGTCCTTTAATTTTGACTTTTAGCTCCCTGATCAATGAAGGACGGGGAAGTGTGCCTGTTATAAATATTATTTTTGGTTTGGTCTTGTTAGTGGTGAAGAAATTATCTTTATTTATGTTTTTTTCTTGTTCTCTTAAAAATTTCAAAGCTTATAAGTACGACATTCCATGAACTACCAGTTGTCTGAGTGAAATCTTGGTACAACCACAGCTGTAAAACCAGCACCATCTAAGAAGTAAATTAATCATTTGCATGCATAAAATGAAAGAAATGTAGACCTTATCATGAGAACTGTTTCATTTGTGAGATAAAAAGCACTGCATGATCAGAGATAACATTTACACAAAGCACAAACACTGTATGTGAGAGCGAGACTCGAGACACAGCAGAACAAAGAACACAGAAGATTCACACTAAATATGAATACTAATCACAGAAATAAACAAAACAAAATATAAAAGTAATCTGTTAAGTACAGTCAGGTGTCCTTTGTTCAATTTGTTGTTGATGGACATTTTTGGTGTCGTTATCGGATGATAATAATATAAGCATGATGTTTGTGATGACCTATTTTCTCTTAATAATTGAAAATTTAGGTCTCAGTGATTTTAATAAAGTTTTATTTATTCATTTATTTATTACAACTTGTGCATTATGTTCTAAAACTTATTATATAGCATTTTTGTGTGAGAAATAGGCTAAAATTGAAGTTGTTTTCCCAGAAAATCTTGATCTTGCTAGAGAGTCACTATTCAGTTCATTGTATTAAAAATGCATTTTGAACATTCTTCTAAACATTTACGTTTGTGTTCCACAGAGGAAACATGGAAAAGTCAGTAACACTTTATTTTACAGTGACATTTTTACATGTACATGTAGTTACCAAAGTAATAACTTTAAATTATGCAAACTAAAGCAAACCCGAACCCTATAATAAGTACATGCTGTTAATTAATATTACTCAGTACTTAAAAGATTAATTGCACTGTGACAAGAGCCCTGTTTACACGTGGTATTAAGATCCCTTTAGGTCGATCGAATCACAATGATGTTTAAAATGTGTAAACGGGTTCTAAAAGGTTTTGAGCTTGTCCACTTTGGACCACTTTCAGAGGTAGTTAAAAACACATTTGACCAGATTGCTTTCGGAGTGTAAACGTTCATGTGGTCGAATGTGTTCAAACAGGCCTACTGACCTAATGCCTGAACATTATGGGATGCACTCTAGTCAGACGGGATTTAAACTGTGTCGGCTGGAGACCCAAGTTTAGTTTAACGATGAAAAATGTACCAATCACAATGTTATCTCATCATTCATGATTTCTAACACACACTCACAGCGTTCGGCTGGTCTTGCGGCTCTCAGAGCAGAAGCTAAAGCTGATTCTCTCCGTGTGTTTACCGTTGTCTCTGGTTGCGTTCATATGTAAATTGCGTGAGCTTATTTTGTCCATTAAATCGAAAGTTCTGAAAAACCATACATTTACCCTCCCATAGACCCTTCCCTCGAAGAAATCAGGACAGAAGTGGTTGAAAGTGGACAAAAGAGATGGATTAAAATACAGGTGTAAATGGGAATGTGTCTACTTATGATCCGATCGACCAAAACACATCTTGATACCAGGTGTAAACAAGGCCAAGGACACAAGATGAAGTCTTGGTTGTGTAAGACGCTCTGGTCTCCACTCACCTCATCTGGTTGGGTCACCACCACAGCTGGCGTTCCTTCCTCTAGATCATATCTTCTCTGTGTCATCATGCGATTCTCATGATCTTGCTTTAGTTCTTCCTGATCAAACCCCTCGTTCTTCAGGATCTGTTCAGTAGGATGGTGACTGTGGCTTTGACTGGCTGCGGACTCATCCGTGAAGGCCAGGGCTGGTGCTGGAACGGAGGTCTCGAGGTCTGGCTCTAGTCCGTCTCGGGTGAGATGTTTTAACTCACGAACGCGCTGCTCTGATCCTAAAGTGTGCGAAGACGATGGAATGAACTCATGCGTCGAAAACTCAGACTCCTAAAAATACAGAAAAGAACACGTACATTTTTAGATCTGTCAGTTCTTCCAAAAAGTTAACCAAATTATTTACATGATATGCCATTTAATTAAATGTCAATATGATGTTTATTTCCGTGTTATAAATCACTGGCCTACAGTTCACAGAAATCCATTTTGCATTCAAGTAAGGGCTGCTCACAAACTGTAGAAAATGTTTGGTCAGGAGACCTGAAAAATTTGCCTATTAATTACTAACCAACTAATTATAACCAACCAACCGCTACAATGGGCTCCTTGCACATAGCAACCTGACGTCATATCCGCAATGGGTAAATACGGCTCGCTCTCTTCCTGTTTGAAGGCGTACATACACAACGTAGACATTTTCCGCCTAATACTAGAAAACAGTACAACATTATAACACGCATATTCTGTCAGCCCGGGGTTGTTTATTAGCCTAATGTAAGCTAGCAAACTAACGTAAGCCATAAAGTTTGAGATATATTACCTTTATATCCGTGGATATATGAAGAGGCATACATTTGGAGGAGGACTTACAAAGGCGATGCACGTCCGTTATTGTAAGTTTCGGCAACTCTTGTAAACATCTCATCTCATAGTGTAGAATAGCGCCGGAAACGACGAGGCCGCATTTCCGGTAAGGAAGTAGTTACGTGCAAGGAGCCCATTACAAAAAAAAACGCTTTAGGTTTTTTTTTTTAAATACATTTTTATAAGTTTTGCCATTTTATTCGATAATTGGATTGGTTATTTTTAATGTGTCCACTTAACAAACCGGGTCCTGCCTTAAAACAGTTAATTGCACATTCAAAGGTACAAAGTGCTCTTCCGTGACTTTTTGAAAGCAATAAAGGCAAAATCACTTTTAGTTCGGTTATCTTGGTTCTTTTAGTCCGTGCCAAGAGAAAAAGACATTTAGTCCTTTTTCACTTAACATTTATATTGTCATTTTCCTGTGTGCTGGGATAAATGTGCTCGTTGAATGTGCAAAGGTACATATGATGGTATTTTGACCAGTTTATAAAAATCCTCTGTTACACAGATCTGCTGCGAGGAGACGCGGTTCTGATGCCTGTACTAAACTGTGATGGGAAACAGATGATGATGAGAAAAAAACAGGTTTCCTCGAGCATTCTGTCTTTTTAGGGTCGCATCTTGTTACATAATGTCCTGTTTTTGGTTTGTTTACATGTCTTTGGTTCGTTTACATGTCTTTGGTCCGTGTTGCATTCATATTTCAGTCGAACCGTATCTAAGTTAATTTGGAAGGGGACCAAGTAAATGTGCAGTTGTGGATGTTCACACATACAAATAATCAGATAGAGTAAAGAGTGGGTGTATTTTAGAGGTCTTCTCGGGTCCTAAAAACTGTACCCGACCCGAATCAACCCGAATCACTACTTACCCAAACCCGACGTGCATAAATTATTTTTTATTAAAGAAAAACCCGACCCGAGACAGACCCGATAAAATTAGATCCGAGTCCGACCCGAAACTGACGCCATTCCTTTAGAAACCGACTGGACCCGAACGTAAATGGCATTTACAGCCTGCAGCCCTGCGTTTCTCAAAAATGCACTTAACATAGATGCGCAAGTGTAAGCGCGCTGAAGTGCTAAAATGTCAATCACACATCACTGTAACCAAATACGTCCTATAAAATTTGGCTTAATGTTATTTACCAGACCATACGATGATTAGAACCACCACAGGGTAAAATTTACAGATGGCTGTTTTTCAAAAGTAGCCTATAACAGATTTTCAATCAAATTCTCCCAGTCATTGACTTTTACTAAAAATGTGTTATTTAGCCATTGTTAAAAAGTTGACGACCCTGGATGTTTCTGTTCTACATATTCGTTTTCCCTCAACTTTTTTCGCAATGTCTGTTATTGCCTCCATGCTTTTCTGGCAGTGTCGCATATTTTTTAAATTGATTGACAGGCCTGGCTTGACGACAATTCAAATACTTGCATTTAGTCAAACTTCCATCCACATGATGGCGCACTAGTTCTTCTTGGCAAAGGGAGGGGTTGGTTTATGTGGAGCGAGGAACTGAGTAAATAAATGCGGAGCAGCGGAGGCAACCGTGCTTATGCTTATAGCCCATTGCACGTAGAAGCGCGGATTCGCTCTCTCACTAGTTGTTTTAAATGCTGCAGTTTTGTTAAATGCCCAACATAGTTTAAAAGAATTCGGGTCTTCTCGGGTCCATTTAGAAAAGGCATATTTATTTAAAATTACCCGAGACCCGAGGCCACTGATAACGAACCCGACCCGTGTCCGAGACACTCGTCGGAGTTTTGGACCCGAACCCGCTCGGGTCTCGGGTCGGACCTCGGGTTTTCGGATCCAAGTGGACCCGTGAAGACCTCTAGTGTATTTAGCGTGCTGTCCGAGGGGAGGCTCCGAGATCGGTATATGTCCCGAACCCAGAGTACCCCCACCCCCCCGACCAGGCGAAACCAGGCGAGAGTGAGGAGACGGGGTGGTGGAGGGATGCAGAAAACTGTCGAGAAACATAGGTGAGTCGGCTATGCTTATATATAGGCTTTCGCTCATGCTGATTGGAAAGGTAATTTGAACATGTTACTCCCGAAAATTATATCAAAATGAACCCTGGTGCGATTGCTCCTTCATATGATGACCGCTTCAGCACTGGCTTCACGGCCGAGTCCCGAGGTGTCCGCGGCAGAGTGGCATGCTGCGTGTGAGTCGGTGTGACGATACACCTGGCCTGCTCCAAACCCTCAGCCCATGATCAGACCTTTGTTTCTCCAAGCCAGCCACCCCTAGAACAAGTGTCCACTAAACACCGGCTGAGGGGCCACGTACAACGGGCATGCAGTAACAGGTAACAGGAGGAGGTCTTGCTAGTTGCCTCTTATTGGCCCAACCGGACATAGTTCCCCCGGACTTTTGGTCCTCTCGACAGCCCCTTCCTGAATCATTCCTCATTCTCAGGAACGGGGCATGATGGCACCCACGTCCAGACCTCTGGAAACTCCATGTCTGGTCCCGAAAGGGAGGGATGCGGAGGTTCTAAGTGATCTACCACAAACATGTTTAGACACCATTACTTCTGCGAGAGCACCCTCTAATGAGGCATGCTTACGCCCTGAAGTCGAACCTGTTCGTTGACTTCCCTGGCCTAAGCCCTGTCCCATCTTCGCCTCAAATAATGCGGGGGGATCAGAAGGTTTTTGCACCAGTGAGGTTTTAGTTGGGATCCCAATCAGTTGACACGTCGACGACGTTGAACGTGAGCGAATGAAAGGGAATGTCTCGGTTACGTATGTAACCCTCATTACCTGAAGGAATGAAGGAACATCGTCGTCCCATTGCCACTATTGCTGGACCATCGCTGACTTGAAAGCAACTGGTGCGTGCATCCACTTCCGTTTTTATACACAAGTCGCGGGGCGGAGTGTGAGATGCAGATCTCGCACGCCATTGTGCATTGGCTCGTTTTAACAGTACTCGAAGATGACAGGCTCCCTAAGCGTGATCCCAATCAATCGACACGTTACATACGTAACCAAAACGTTTCCATTACCCTTTAAATTGCGCAAATTGAAATTGAAAATACGCCCAATGGAAACACGTCAATTTCGCAAAAACTCCCATTTATCGCAAAAAAGTTTTGCGCTCGCATGAGGTGGTTTTTCAGGTTATTCAAAAAATTGATAATTTGCAAAACTGCAATGGAAACAGTTTTTGCGCATTTACAGGTCATCTGATGCAGATGACGCGGTGTGTTTGAACAGAATACGAGACAGAGTTCTTTATTAAATTCATAAAAGACAAAAGAATTACAGGAATACTGGATTCTAAACCTCAAAGAAATGCCACAATCAAGACCCTGAATCAGAAATGAGGGAGAAACCCCCAGAAACACCAGCCGCTCCAAATAAGGGTCTTTCCTTGCCATTAATGTTTGGATAACACACATACGTCTCCTTCGATTAATTATAATGGCCAGTGCAGTGGCTGGGATATACGTAAATCCACCAACATCCATCGCCATGATTTTTGGAATGATCCCAAGAGAAAAAAAATATGTTTTAGTCGCATAACATCGGTTAAAGGAAACGCCGTCATTTCGCAATAGTTTTTTGTCGACATTTAGAAAAAAATTGCAAAAGTTTTGCGCAAATCTGTAATGGAAATGCGCCTACTGCAGATTAATCCAATCTTAATATGCAACCCTGTTACCCCTTTTGGCATATTTATTGCTCAAGTCCCACCAAACCATCATTAAACAAACATTACCGCACTAACTTCCTCTTATCGTCATGTGCCGTTTTTTGTGCTAATCTAAAACGGGTTGACAAGCGCAAATACCCTTTAGTTGAGGAATAACATTTCACTCAACGCCGGCATGATTACTCTTCATTAGCCAGTAATGTGACAGTTTGACAAGTGCAGTGGCTGTTTTAGTCACCTGCTGATGCGTGTACACGGCCCAGTGGAGATGAGACCTCTCTGGAAGTGGCCATTAACCACAGTTCATCTGTCAGACTTCAGTCCACACTCAACCTCCACTACACTTCATTTGGAAAGAGAAATCCCAGTGGACTTTGTGTCATTTATAGCAGCGGTCATGTTCATTAAGACTTCAGGGGTGGCCATTTATATTTCAGTGCAATACTTCGTGTTGAGGCTTGTAACCATTTACTTGTTTGTAAAAAATTAGTTCAATTTTTATTTGTACATCCATTCCTTTCTGAAACAAAACCCTCATCCAAAATGTTTTCGATTTTTCCCACATGCCAGAACCCAAACACTGGAAATCAACCAGACAAGTGCTGTAGCTTCCTTCAATGAGACGTCACATTAAAATATCCCAGCATGCTTTCCACATGTCACAGCTGTTCTTGCCTCCATTTTCACTGGCATGTCATGTCTTTCATTAGACAAGAATGTCTCAGTAAAATGTCCCCCCATTAAAGTTGGATTTAAACAGTCAGGTCCAATGGGTATTCATTACACACGGATTGGTGACTGGCTAGGAACTTGTTTTCCTATACATAATGGTTGGATGTGTAATCCAAGCCTTTTGCAATTAATTAAGAATGAATTTAAGAATGTTAAAGAATGTTAATTAAATAAGAATGTGTGCATGTGGCCGCTTGTACTTTGGCCCTGTCTGGACAATGACTGATTCGTCTTGGACTGAAGAAAATGTAAAGCATTTGATGTTTCTGAATACTTGTGCAATGAAGTAATTTCACTGTTAAATTTGACAGGAATCTAATTAAGCTGAAGATTAAGTGTTGGGATAACAGGAAATCTATCTCAATGAAACGTAGACCAAACATTGCTTTGTGTGACCACAGGATAACCACATGACTTATGTTGACATGAAAATGATGTGATAAAATTGCTAGCTAACCTTGTCTGTCCGAAGTTACAGTACATTAAAGTTCAACTCCTAAAGGTCTAAAGGTCCTTGCACACTGTCCGAAATGTTCGTATGCGTTTTTTGTCATTCGGTGGCTCTGAATTGTCAAAACACCTCTCAAAATGCTTGCTACGAATGCAAAACAACACAGAAAAATTGAACCCAAAAAGGTCGAATTTATTTTTTAACGTGTGAAATTTCGGACAAGAATGTCAGACTCAGGGTAAGGGGACCTTAACTTTTGATGCGCAAAAGAAGAAGAATGGGCCCATGTGAATTACACAGGCAACACCTGACTAGATATTCATCTGCCTAGAATAGTAGTCCCATTACTAAAAGTTCCATTTAAGATCACATTTTAAAATGGAAGAATCAATATAAGCACTTTAACAAAAATATAAGAAGCCCATTTCTGCTTTTAAACTCTCCAGAATATCTTGCAAAATAGGCTTCTAAGTGCAGTTGTGGCTGACTGTTTTACAAACTGAGGTACAAAAGTAAATTATTTTCTGCAGTACTCGACATCACAGACCGTGTTGGGGTAACGCTTTACAAGTAATGTGAGTTATGTAATCAGATTACTTTATTTCGAGTAGCTAGTAGAGAAGAGTATTACTTTGTAAAAAGGGCTTTGTATAATAAATAAACCTAAATTTGCAAATATTATGAAAATTTCGGATGCGAATTTCGTGCAATGGCCTTTACTTTGTTTTCCCATGAATCGTCTGACAGCTCTCCAGTCCCCAAGTGTAGAGGAGTTGTGTGCGCGGTGCAGTGGCGTGCACAGGGGGGGGGGGGGGGCGGGGGGGCTCAAGCCCCTGCCCCTTTTGTCTCAAAATGTATTGTGCCCTTTTCTGATAATTGTAAATAATAAAAATTATTAATATTTTTATAAATATTATAATAAATAACAATACAATTACGCACCATTGCCACTCAAAATAATAATACAAACAAATATTATATATAAAAAAAGTTTTGGCGGAGAAGTGGTAGGCGGAGTTTCCTTTGCAGCGCCTCATACGCATTTAACGGTTCTGGTAGGCGCTACGCAGCAGAGCTCGCGCGAGTCTTCAAACTACACGAGCAGCAGGTAACAGATAATTACATTTATCTTACCATCACCATGCTACTCTAAAAGTTGCGGCAGCACGCGAGTCTTGATTGTTACATACACCTTGTGATGCACTCTTGGACACATCCTCAGTGATAGTACCTGGGGTCATAGGGGGTTTCGGGTCTTTCAACTTCAGACCTCCTCACCCAGGCGACCCGACCGGGAGGAGGAGTGATCAGTTCCCGGCCTGTGTCCAAGAAGCGTTCGCCCACAGTTTGTCCCTCCTGATCCACAGCCATCGTGAGGCTTTTTCCAGCAGCACGCGAGTAGCACGCGAGTCTTAACTATAATAAAAGTATAACTCGATATCAGACGAGATTTCTAAGTGATAATGTAATTCGTTTTTATCCACGGAATAAAAGTGCAAGGGGAAATGCATCTAACGTTAGTTAAATGAAATCTTAAGTCCATGTCCAACGTGTAAGGAACTTATATCTTTGATTTCATAGTAACGCTTTACAATAAGGTTCATTTGTTCATTACTCATTTATGAACTAATAAACTAACCATGAGCAACACATTTGTTACTGTATAGGCCTATATTTTAGTTAAAGGGACACTCCACTTTTTTTGGATATAGGCTCATTTTACAACTCCCCCATAGTTAAACAGTTGAGTTTTACCGTTTTCGAATCCATTCAGCTGATTTTCTGATATTTAGAAGAATGTCTGCTTACTGATATTCTTCTAAATATCAGAAAATCAGCTGAATGGATTCGAAAACGGTAAAACTCAACTGTTTAACTCTGGGGGAGTTGTAAAATGAGCCTATTTCCAAAAAAAGTGGAGTATCCCTTTAATAATACAACTGTTAATTGGTATTATGTCACAGTCAGTGCATTAACTAATGATAACAAAAACAACTTTTAATTATTAATTATGTTTTAGTAAATGCTGAAATTAATATTAACTAAGATTAATAAATGCTGTAGAAGTGCAGTTCATTATTAGCTAATGCTAACTAATTTAACTAATGAAACCTTATTGTAAAGTGATACTGATTCTTAACAGTGTCTTTCATACATATAATACATACATAAAATTTACAACATCAACAAAACTAAAAAATAATTTTCCATAATTACCTTCTTGATTCTCTGTTTTGTTTGGTAAAGTAAATAATATTTAGTAATATTATCATAATTTCCCTATTTTCATCTGATGTGTTATGCATTCTAATAATTGTATCAACATATTTTCTTAGAATGTCAAGAAAAAAAAAAAAATCAGGGAACTCTCTGATGCAGCCAAAGGAAGCATCCCTCTCACAAATTGGCTGAAAAGAGAATAAAAATGCAGGTACTGTTAAAAAAAAAAAAAAAAAATTAGTGCCCTTTTTGGTCCCTCCGCCCCTGCCCCTGAAGAGGTCTGTGCACGCCACTGGCGCGGTGTGTAAACATTATTGTAGTTCTAGTGGACAGATTTACTAAACAGGGCAAATTAGCGTCAGAGCAATTCCATAAAAGTGGAAAGTTCTGCGTGTGATCTACTCACAACGCAAAAATTAAACAACACAGCCGGATTATTTCCATCATGACCAAGAGCAAAATGAGCAAACAAAGCGTAAATTAGCATCTGGTTTAAGACATGCTTTTTGGGGACGTTAAATAATGGCGCAAATATCCGTAAATTGACCAGCGCAAAGCTTAGTAAATCACCTTGCATGCATGATTCATGAATCATAAATATTCTCCTCTCATACAGTATATGTTGTGTCAGAAAGGAAATCTCCTACAAATGCAATAAGATCAGCTGCAAAAATAACCCAGTCCACGCCTAATTTCTCACTGCGTGTCTTTTCACTGGTTCGCTGTTAGTAAATCTGGCCCCAAATCTGAACATGCATTTACCCATCTCACTTGCACAAAACAGATTCAGTATTCCTCAAAATGTATAAAAACCAGTGAGATGCAACCTCAGAATATTACGCAAACCTTTAACATTTAAATATGTTAAATAACACAAATATACTTTATGCATTTAATCTCACTTTATTAACCAATGTCTTTGATCCTGACCTTCGATGATCCAATCAACCATGCCAATCAGCAAAAAATGACTTAGATAAGCATCACATTTGTTTCTTTTTCTTTTTATTGCTGAAGTATGTGTCTTTCTTCTCCTGTGTCTTTTTTTACGTTATTAGCAAGCCCAGCCCAGGTGAGAAAAAGTAACGCAAATGTAACATAACGCATTACTTTCCATAAAAAGTAACTAAGTAATGGAATGAGTTACTTTTTTAGTTAGAAAAACAATATTGTAACACATTACTTTTAAAATGAACTTTCCCCAACACTGGTCACAGATGAGCTTAACTTCTACTGAACTCTGGAACATTTCTTGAATAAGAAAAAAAAACACATTTTAGCTAAAGAGTACTTAAAAAAAAACGTTCTTAAAGTTCTGTAAAGCTTATTAGAGCAGTGAGCGATAAACCGAGAAATTAGACCCGTTGTTATACCATGATGACAAGGCTCTGAAAAAAATGTGTCACAATGTCCAGTCTGCAGCTGCTGTGGACACTTTAGTTAATCCAGTGTTCATCTATAGATACGTGATATCCACAACAGCGCCTCAATACTACGAAGCTCAAAGCCACAGAATCCAGCAAAAGGACACCGCAAAGAGGAAAGACACAAACAACAACTACCTTACAGGATAAACGTCCAGGGCATACAGACACAAGCAGGACAGGGCTAATCGTTGCTAGTATTAAAGCTCGGGTAAGCTGAGGAATTCCCTGAAGAATGGAGAAAGGAATTCAGTATTAACAAGCAATTGGTGAACACAGATATTTATAACACGGCTTGAGCAAAGTTTGTCTAAAACAGGCACTATTACTCACACAATTACAGGGACAGGCTGACTTTTTAACACTGTAGTTTTTTTTTTTTTTACTCAATTGTATATATCATTGTCAGGACAAACTTATTTTTATGTAGTGTAGATAACACTAAATGTATCCCCAGCCATGACAATAAGATAACATTCAACAGACTGTATCCATCTTTATGAGCAAAGCAACTGCTTAATGAAGTCATATCACCATAAAACTGACTGTGATGCATCAAATCTGATAATGTTTGTGGAAGGAGAGCATTATTCATGCACCATAATCCTCAATCAATGTTCATTTATAGCCACTGGAGTTATTGACTCCTTCTGAATAAAAGTATAATCTTCCGAGACAAATGATTATACACTGTAAAAAGTGAAAATGTGCAGCTATTTCTACCTGATCTGATCCATTATACTTGTGTTGGTCTAACCTGATGTAGTACGTTTGAATCATTTTAAATCATATTTTGCACTTTTAACTAACACAATTAATTTGGATGTTACTAAGTGAAGCATATTTTTACCCTTCTTGGCCTTTTTTGCAGTGTAGGTTTCATTTCATAGGTGCATTTACATTGAGGAAATCGTTGTTTTTAAAGTTCAGAAAAACCATGGATCTCTGCAGGTAAATAACACTTTTAGCGTAACACTTTACAGGTTCATCAGCTGTCGAAGGGTTTGGGGCTGCAAAACAAGCTTACACCAGAGGCTGTTGTGTTGGAAAGAGGAGTGTATTGTGTTATGCTATAGTTTAATGTGCAAATAATTGCAAATTGCACACTAACACATATTTGGCTTTTTTTTTAGACCATCTTATCAATTCTTGTGTCTGTTGAGCTTACCTTTTCCTCGACTGCAAAAGCAGGTCTTTGTTGGTCCATGGAACTGACATCTATAGATAAAAATTGATTAAAAAAATACAAAAATAAACAACAAGATAAAAACTGTTGTGTGTGTGGTGTGTGTGTGTGTGTGTGTGTGTGTGTGTGTGTGTGTGTGTGTGTGTGTGTGTGTGTGTGTGTGTGTGTGTGTGTGTGTGTGTGTTGTGTGTGTGTGTGTGTGTGTGTGTGTGTGTGTGTGCGTGTTAGTCAGTAACTAGAATGCATTCCTATACATATCAGTTGTGTGTTCTCATGAATAATTGCAACCATTATGCATTATAATACTTACCCATAGCCTATATAAAAGAGTATAATGCATCAACACCCAGTTTCAAGTGGTATTGTCAAGTGGTTACAATTATGTATGGAACTAGCCTACATAATGCATTATAAAGGGCTTGTTGCATGAATTATACTTTAATGAAACCCTGCTTTATAGGCTACACTTCAGACACAGAGCAGTGTATTAAGCGCTTGAGTCTATTAATAGAGCTCGCAAATGAGATTAGTCACATCTCATGTTTACATTGTTCAATGAATTCAAGCGATACCTTTATGTTTTGTTGAGAGGTGTCTAGATAAGAGAAGATGTCTATAATAACACCCTGTCCGACCAGCACGCTATAAAGAGCGGTACAGGTGCTTCTTTACCTGTTCCTGCAGACTGTGCCTCAGCTCGCTCGTGTGTGGTTTGAGAATCATGTGTTCCTCCATCTTCGGTCGAGAGGTCGTAAAATTCCCGGTCTGCCTCAGTCGGGTTCGTGGAAGTCATGTTAATAGTGCAGCAGGGATTCCTGAGTGCATGATGTCAGAGGAGCTCGCGCTCAGAGGATTACCTCACCTGTCCTGCGTCCTCCTGAACGCGACGTGACGCTTCGTTCATAACAACACAGCGGCACTGCGTAGCGAATATAGGAGTAAGCGCATTCGAGAGGGATGAACTAAGTCCAGAAAATACATGTTTATTAGCAGTAGGCCTATAACCTGTTGTTTGGCCGCGGCGCCTCAATTGCGTTGCTTCCAGATAGTGTAAACACAACATCGATGCGAACTCCAGAATATGACTAAAGTGTAGCTATAGTTGAGTTTCAAAGTGAAATGATTTCTATTTTTTTTCTCATTGCCGGTGTTACACCGGAATTTGTGACCTATGTGGCCTATATTAGTGGTTATGGTAGGCCTAAGGTACTGTTGGGATTGGGGTATGATGACGACAGCGATCACAGATTCGATGGGCACAGAATTCTGTTTAACACCGTAAAATAGCCTACAGAATAAAACATCTAATAGGCTTAATCTAAAAATGAACTAAAATACAAATCATCCATTTTTAATGTAAACGATATAGCAATTAGATATAGGCTATCTAGGCTATTTTATGGAAAATAAGTCTCATATGTGCGTTCACACGGGAAAAGTTATCACGTCCAACATTCGACGCACGGAAATGGATCAGAACAGATTTTTTTAATTATTATTATTAATTTGAACTGTTCACATAGGCAATAGTGATTTTTAAAACCAGTGGCGCTGCAGAATGAACCTGTGTATGATTGCAGAACAAAATATATTTGTATTGAAAATTTATTGAGCAACATATTTTGTATGAAAAAAAAAAGTTTATTTTGTTTAAAAATCTTATAAATATATGAAATTGTAAGGTGGGCCATTTACTCCACAGACATATGGGTGAAACATGGGCCAAAAGACACAGAGTAGCCAAGTAATACAAATAGGCTTTAGCTAAAATACTGTTTTTGATTAATAGTTAATAGCCTTGTTCAAAACAAGCACTTTAGCCAAGTTTGCAATATTTTCTGTTTATTTTGATAAAAAAAAGAATTCATTTTTATTCAATAAATATATTGTCATTAAAATGTTAATATAACAATATATTTTAAAAATACAAAAACAAAATTATTTTAAACAGTAGCCTACCTAACGATTCTGAAAGCATTGAATGAGATCCCCAAATAATTGAATTTAGACACATATAGATATAATATTTTTAAATATGATGGATTCATTACATATGATTATTATTGATATTGATATTTCTAATGTGGACACCAAACTTATTTATAATACATGATACTTACCATCTGATCTAGTCTGTGCCAACAGCAGGGGCGCCTTTACCCAAAAATAACTTTAGGATTCTTCCATTATTGAAAAAAGAAATTGCTTTAATTAGCTTGAACAAAACTTAAAATTAGCGCAGCATCAGCATCTTGAAAAGCGGGTGTTTGGGAAAGTTTTTGTGCCATCTAGTGGTTTAGAGGAAAATCAAATCAAGGAGCCTTTTACCCCGGTGCGTCTTTAGCCCCGCGGCGCCCGATACGCATGTGTCCCGAAACCTTTACAAGGGGAATTTTATCCTGTTATGGCATGTGCTAAAAAAACATAAAGTTTACTTTACTTAGATGTTAAAAAAAATATTAACAGCGAACTGCTTCAATAACGCATCCTGTGTGAATTGAACTTGTTTTTAACTTTATTGGTGAGATGTTGAAAAAAATGCGCAACCAAATTTGCGCTCGAGGCATTGGACATTCGCAAGAACGCGTGTGTGAACGAGAGAGAGAGAGAGAGAGAGAGAGAGAGAGAGAGAGAGAGAGAGAGAGAGAGAGAGAGAGAGAGAGAGAGAGAGAGAGAGAGAGAGAGGGGGGAAAACTCAGCTTGAGCTTTTCTTTCCCTCTCCTTGAGGAAGCGCGCGGACCTCGAGAATCTTCCACTGTTAACCGGAGACACTTCTCGTTCGTTTAAGTTCTTATATCAGGACTCGATCAGCTTAGCGTCTTTGATTTGCTTCCTCTTCGATGGCTCATAGGATGAGTGTGGCTCTCGGGCTCGTGAGGAGACTGTGGCAGTGATCTGGTCATGGCGTTTCCACAGGGATACTTGTACCAGTCTTCGCTGTCTCTGTACTCGTGTCCCCCGTACGGCCCCAGCGCGGTCCCGGGAGCGCGGGCTGATGATCTGGGACGGTCCTCTAGCGGATCTGCGTTCGCCCCGTACGCGTCCTCATCCTTCACAAACACTGCACTCTTCAACTCCCTCCAGTACAGCCCAGAGTCCACCGCCCCCTTCACTTCATACGGGGTGAGTTACTGCAATAAACACCACGTTTGACTACATTTCAGCAGTCTGGAGTTGATCAGTTTTTTTTTTTTTTTTTTTTTTTTATGATTATGCATTCCAGTGCCTACAGTCAAAACGTTTTTATTATAGGCTAATTATAACTATTAGTATGTCGATTTCACCTTGTTTTTTTTCCTATAGTGCACTTAAACATGTAGCTATAGGCTATATATAAAGTGTTTTTTGACGACGCCCAAATTACATTTTTTACCCTTTATCAAAGTAAATTAATTAGCTTACATTTTAAACTGTCATTGGGAACGCAGTAAACAAAACCCTTCAAAATATAGTTAACGAATAATGTGCATTAATTGCGGAATTTACATTCTATCCCTCAGAATATAAATTTTTTCATTTAGTTTTGCTTACTGGCATTTTTTTTTCGTGGGGAGCTTTCATATTAACATGCTTCAGATCACTGAGTGAATGTAATCTTTTCAGTGTGATTGAGTTCATTTTTGCCACATTTTAACAATAACAAGCAAAGTCTAAACAGAGATCATCATGGGAAACAGAGAGTCTGCTGTGCTTTCCTCCTCGATTGTAATCTTTATGAATTCTTGCCCAGGGCTCCCCATATGAGTCTCCTCCAGGCATGACGGGCTCCATCGGCTATCACCCGTACGCCGGTCCCCTGGGCGCGTACCCGTTCGGAGACCCCGCGTACCGGAAGAACGCGACGCGCGACGCCACCGCCACCCTGAAGGCCTGGCTCAGCGAACACAGGAAAAACCCTTACCCCACCAAGGGCGAGAAGATCATGCTGGCCATCATCACTAAAATGACCCTCACTCAGGTGTCCACCTGGTTCGCCAACGCCCGCAGGAGACTGAAGAAGGAGAACAAAATGACGTGGACCCCACGGAACAGGAGTGAGGATGAAGATGAGGAGGATAGTATTGATTTGGAGAAAAATGATGAAGATGATGAACCGCTCAAAACAACCGAAACAACACAGACGACCAAAGATTCAGGTGTTCATTTTCCCCATTATTATGTGCGCGTGGTTGTATTGTTATTATATTTAGTATTAAAAAAATGAACTATTATTTTCGAACATATGTCAGAAACAAATAAGGTTGTATGAGATGACAAGGTGAAATCTTATTGTGGTTTAATTATCAAGTAAAAAAGGAAATACAATTATTTCACCATGCATGAATATGAGTGCAACTTCAATAATTATAATAATACACTTCTGGAACTTGTGGGTCGTGAATAATACGTTTTAATATTTAGTGCCTTTTCATGAAAAATTCTAAATATCTATTTTAAAAAAATAATAATAATGACCTTGACAAACAGTCATGAGGATCTAAGGGTTCTCTGTAAAAAACAATCCTGTTTTATTTCTTCCTCTTTTCTTGTCACGCGATGACAGAATAATCTTAAACCACATTGTCTTCGATTTCGTTTAGTAACAAATCATATTAAATATTTATAAGCCTAGTAGCCTATAACAAATAGGATACAATAACACAGTATTTTAATACAAAACAAATTTAACAAAAAAAAATTTCCTGACTTTTTAGGCCTGCATGTTTTTTTTGTTGTTTGTTTGTTTTTTGCCTTCACATAAATCTTTACCTCCCTTTTAAAGTCTCACAAAAATATTTAAAACATACTTCTTATTGTAGCATATTTTAATAACTAGATTGATTTGGGGGAAAAATAGCATCTGTTGTTGTTTTTATGTTATTTCTAACGCGCCTTTTGTCATGCCATCGCAGTTGGCGACGAGCGCGCGGGAGATCGCGACGACGCGACGGATAGCGTCATCATCGACTGTGAGGAAGAGGAGAATCGGACAGTCTCTGAGTCTCCGGTGCCCACGACCTCCTCTCCCCAAACCGAGCTGAGTGAGACCAAGACGGCCCTCGGTGAACACTGCAACGCCACATCTGTCATTCATTCTGCAAACCCGACCCCGAAACCCAAACTGTGGTCTCTCGCTGAAATCGCTACCTCGGATAAGCGAGTCGACGCGTCGCCGCCCGCCGGGTCCCCCGCGCACTGCCCCTTCCCCCCCACGCGTTTCTACTACACGTCTCCGTTCTACGCGGGACTCACGAACTACGGCGCGTTCGGCTCCGCGTCAAACTCGACGCTTCTGAACGGGATTAACCAGACTGTGTTACACAGAGCGAGAGACTGCAAACTGACCCCGGAGACGAGCACAGATCTCTCGCTTCAGCACAGGAGGCCCAATGTTTAGTGCTGGGTTAGAGATCTGCATTATTTCTGAACGGGATTTCTCAAGATGACGAACGGCAAATGCAAATCTCCGATAAACTTTTTTAATATTTAAAAAGGAAATGGTATTGAAATATTCTATTGTAAAATATTTGTGCAAGAGGCCAAAGTACTAATTTAAACGGTTTTTGTATTCTCAATCAGCTGTTAAAATGAGTTGAATTATTGTTTTAACGGATCTGTGCACATGACAAACTTTGATCATGTGCCATTTTGCTAAATCTACCTTTTTTCAAGCAAATTTCCTAATGCATCAGTGGTATTTTATTTGTCCCTAAATTATGCATATGTTCTCTTGAAACTTTAAACACATAAATCACCCATTTTATGAAGAGAATGAAATAGATATGTGTGAGGTGTTTTTATGGACCAGAAGAGGAACTACAGGGTTTGGGCATCAGGTTTTTTGAAGATATCAGTCAAGAACATTTAGCTGTTTTTTTTTTTTTTGCAGCCAAGCTCTTCTTCATATCATCATATTCTGACCCCTTATGGATTATTCTATCATCTGTTCTTCACAGAATGGTGTGCAGTGCCTTCCTGATTTGCTCTCATACACCTATACACGGACTCTAAGAAAACTGTAACCGTCTCCTCCTGCAGGCATAACACACAGGATAAATTGTACATTTAAATAGCACAAGTCTACATTTATTGCAGGGGGATTATGGGACAGTACTCTTAAGTGGAGGAGATATTAAATTTATGCTCCATAAAGCATCTTCTCATGAAAAGTGTGTTGCTTTTTTCCTGTGATGCGGAAAGAGCAAGAGGCTAAAAATGTTCAAAGACCATTTTAAAAGGTATTAAATGTGTAAATTCAAAATTTAGTAAACTCTTTGCAAGAATGACAGGATTAGCACAGATTCCCCATTCCCGCAGTCCGACATCAACAAACATCAGAGAAGCGACTCAGGCCCCGTGGCTTACAGCCCAATACAACGCTTTTGTACACAAAACCATGAAAAGAGGCAGCAAGGACTTGAAAAGCTCTCTAATCCCTCCAGTAAATTCGAAGTTAGGGTGTATATTTATACTTGGCGCAATGCTATTTCACAATTCAGTGAATTCAAAGCTTTGTAACTGAAGAAGCTCCATCCAAACTATCCAAACTATCCAATCATCCTGTGACCAATGTCACATTCAACACAGTCATCTGATCGTTTCATTGCTTTACAAGGGGTTTTAGGGCGGCTAGAGATGAGTTTTCTTTCTGTCTCTTTTCTAGACGTGTAAACACAAAATATCCCCAGTAATTGCTGTAAAATGGGTTCGGAGCGCACAGCTGATACACTTATTTATAATATATCTTTCATGCCAGCTGTTTACAGAGGCTATATAGTTTTAATAACATGTACTGTGTTTTTAATCAATTACTCTTTCTTGGTTAAATAAGTTTTTTTCTTCTTCAACTGGCAAGAAATCAAAATCTGATAATGCACATGAAGGTTTTTTTTTTTTTTTCAGGGATATGACAAGAAAAATCTGATAACTTTACTACAAAACAAGTTTCCTCCCAAAAAAGACTTGCACTGTCATCAATGAATTTTCTTGTGAAAATATCTTCTAATATTCCTACAATCTTAAATAAATAAATGTTCTTTAATGACAGGTTCTTTAGATTTTTTAAAATGTTATTCACACAAAGAAATAACTGGTTCTATCTAGAACTGTTCACCGGGAATGTTTCTTCTTCGGCACCTCTGCAAAAAAACAGTTTGGAAGGTTTAATTTTAAGAGTGTGTCATAGATATCAGTCAATAGTGGCCAGTCCTTATAGAGTGAGAGTAAACCTGTGAAAAGCTCATCCACTCTGAATCAATACAGGTGTCGTTCTGAAGCATGCACGCTTTTGCTCTTAACTACAGGCGATGTGGGGCTTTTAAAAGCATTGATTTGGAGCGATCGATGGGGTCTGAGGACTGTCTTCCTGCAGTGAGAACATACTAACAGACCCTTGATGAACAACTCTTCTGGACTTAAACCAGGATTGGCATTTATTAAGTGTTTTACTTTTTTGGGGGGCCCATTGATAAATGTTTATTTTTATTTAAACTCGTTCCCAATCATTATGTCTCATTGAGTGGTTCTCAACTGGTGGGTCATGGCCCAATAATGGGTCGCAGGTCAGATCTGTTCTCAAACAGCAGGGAAAAGATGCTAATGTGAATTTAAATGCATGCAAAGGATAGAAATGAATCTCATATTTTCATGTGTTGTCAATGATGCACTTTCCACTCAAATCAGCAATTTGGGGCAAATTCATCTGTCATTTGGTTGAAGCTGTATATACTGTAGTCCAATTATGCAGATGGAAACAGGTGATGTGTCTTTTTCGACAACCCATGAACAAAAAATAAAATGGTAAAATATTTAATTTAAGTAACTTGCAACCATATAAACAGGTTTGTGTTGAGCACAATGCGTTTTATGTGAATTATTAGGCGTTGAAGGTATGAAACCCTTGAAATGCAAATATTGCTAAATTTATTCATTTATAAAATAACCTATTCAGCTTATGTCATGCAAGTAATTCTGCATATTGTTTATGGTTATTTGATTTTAAGGACATTATATATAATATTGGTCACATTGTGTCCAAAGTAAAATCTGAGTGCTAACACCAGTTGAGAAGCACTAAACAGCGTGATTCCCATTTAAGGGTGAATTATTCTTGCAGTTATCACTCATTCTCCTAACAAGCCCGCCCTCCACTGTATGATTGTATTACACACTGACAGTCCTCCAGGCCTTTGGCAAATAGATTTCATTTAGGGTTGAAAATGGCCAGTTATGCTGATGGCTCAATTTACTTAATAATAGATGGGAGGTAGCCTAGTCTCTAAAATAATATTGACTGAAGCAGTCCCGCACGCGAGGAGGCGTTTTAAACACACAGCTGCTCCAGCCTCAGGGCTCGTCTTTAATTGAAAGCATCATTAGGAGCCTCGAGTCCCCGAGCAACTGCAGTCCTCGCGCGCAAATAACGCAAACCACACACGAGCGCGCCGTGACGCGCGTGCCACATTCAGTGAGAGCCTCGCGCGCTGGTAATGCTGTGCTGACGGATGATTGGCTAATTAAGACATGCCATCTCATATTGTCGTTGTGAGTTTGGTTATTTACATCAAAGACTGTGAATAATTGAGTACACCTGGAGACAGGGAACGATACGCCCGGTTTGTAATGGGCAGAAACGCCAGTTCTGATTGTTTTGTGTTTGAAGTGAATTCAGTTGAGCATAATAATGCTTTGTGAATAAAAGTAGCATGTTATTAATTGAAATATAGTTTGTTTACAATATAATGAGAGCATGTAAGGGAGTTCGGGGCTAGTTTTGGCCCATAAGACTTGACAATAAAAACAAGTCATTGAAAATGTGTGAATTCCAAGGAAATTAAATGGCCTATTACTCTTTAAAGGGAAAACATGTAAACAAAGCAATTAAGAAACAGAACAAGAAAAAAAAAAAATCAAACGTGTGACAATCTAACCCAATAAAAATGTGCACCAACCTGATGTATATGAAGAATACTTTTCTTTTCAGCCTTTCTGTTGAAAATCTTGTATATGTCCAAGTACTGAGTTCAATTCTTTATCCAGCAGATATTACAAAAATGTAAACACTAATGATCAAAATAATTAATTGGTTTGAGTAGGCTAAACTTAAATCATAAGTGGAAGGTGTAGGACCATAAAATGTATGTCTAATCATTGCTTTCGGTTCAGATGCAATGATTGGACGAACATTTTATGGTCCTATGCCTTCCACAGATGATATCTTATATATTAAGTGGTCTAAATGTATTTATATGTATATGAAGAGACTTTCAAGCAGCATAACAAAAATGTTTCTGGAGCAAATCGTCTACCCTGCATTTAAATGTACACAAATTCACTTCAAAATTCAATTCTACTTCAAATTAAGAGCAATTAAAATGTATGAGAAGAAAATAAAATTCAGCCAGTTCTGCTTACTTAACCTTTGAATGTCCTAACTTAAAACATTTGAGGTAATCGGTGAAATCAATTGTTTTGAGTTCTGCCAACTTATTTGGCATTATAGTGAATATGATGTTGAAATGTATGATATGATGATGTCTGGAGGATAGAATTCACACAAATAATTCTAGTTAATGAATATGATGTTGAAATGATATGATGATGTCTGGAGGATAGAATTCACACAAATAATTCTAGTTAATGCACTGTTGAACAGGGTGTTCATACAGTAGGCTACTCAGAGAAATGTTGACAAGATCCCATTGTGAGACAAATAGCCCAGTCTTCTCTACTCATAATCCATTCATATGTACTTTTCTGTCTGATTACATTATTTCGTGTAGGTATATTCTTTAAACAGCACTGAGCTGAAATCACATTAATATAAAGTGCACGAAAAGTGCATCCGAGATGAGATTAGCGCGCATCTTTACACACGAAGCATTTGCTGCAACACACTGACTTTGTAAACTAATGCATTCATCTCATCTGTTAGAGCATTTAGTTAAGCTGAAGGAAAGAGAATGTTCTCCGGGAAGCCGGAACAAAGTTTGAAAGGCAGCGCTCGCAGGTTTAATATCGCTATATCACAAGCACTCCCGCATTACATCTGTAAAGCAACGCATTCAGCAAGAACAATTGACAGAGTGCCTCTGTATTCACAAGGGTTGAGTTATCATATTAAAAATACATTTATTCTAAGTCAATTTTTGAGATTGTTTGGCAGTGCTGGAAACAATAACATCATGGAGGACTCCATATTCCTGCCAGCACCCTGGGGTAGCACTATATTTCTTTTTGATGTGATTAAAACACAATGATGAATATGGTTTGCTTTGTAGTTGAATAATGGCTGGGAAAGCGAGACTGCGCTAGTGAATGGATTCCTTCATCTCAAATGGAAAGACACAAATATATGATTACATTTTTATCTATTCTGAGAGCGCTTTAGGTGATTTACAGTAAATAGTGCGGATAAAAGTTTTACATATATTTGAGGTTGCAGGTATTACCAGCAGCGGCTCATCCATTTTAATATTAGCCAAGCTGTTTTTATTATAGCAATTTTTCTTTTTTACTTATAGGCAATAGATGGATGAATTATTATTGAATGGAGGCAGCCTTTTCCAAACATCTTGATTCAAGTTATAGTCACCTAGGGAGAGACTACTTAGCAAACAAACCAGGCAGGAAACTGCAATGAATTAATCATCAAAAAGCACGTGAAAGCCTTCAGAGCGATGTTACCCAGCTTGTGACAACTTTGCCAGATACTGCATTCATGAAAACATAGGCATTGCAGAAAGGAGCCCTGTCACCTTGCGAACCGCTGACAACCTCAAAGACTGGCCTTGCTTTGAGAGAAAGGTCTCCTAAAAAACTGTACAATATTTACAATATACAACATTTATAACAAAATATGTTTAGATAAAATACATATGCCACCTACAACTGAAAACATTCAGAACCACTCGTAAAGTGTTTACTGTAAAAAATGTCCGTAAATTTAACAGTAAAATACCGCTACAGAATAAAACCGTATTTCACAAAACATGTGATAACTGTAGAATTTACAGGGAAAACTGTAATTACATTTACAAAGACCGTAAATTTGCAAATGCATTTGTCACAGATATTTACATTTTTGTTATCCTTGTTTTCATGGACTTTTAGTTTGTATTCACTGGTTTCTAGTTGGTTTCATTGTCTAGTTTCCTGCCACTTATTAGTTGACATGAAGAGTAATTTATTCAGCACATGTGTTTGGCATAATTTTCCTTGTTTGCTTTAAATTTTAGACATCTATTTCTGTAGTTCTCATTCAGTGTCTTTCAGTGAATAAAATACAAAGAAAAAAAAGGGAGTAGTTTTTACTGCCTCATTGGATGTTTTCCAGGCATTGCAATGGCACATTTTAGCTCATTGCGCTTGTTGCTTACTGGTCTGATTACTTAAAACAGCTCTCTATGATATTTATATTAACTATGATATGATATTTTTACTTCAATAACTTAATTTCTAGAAATGCACCAACATTTAGTCAACTGAAAATAGCAAAAGCCAGAAAAAAGCCATTTTAGCCAAAATAGTTTTAGCCAAAATCACTGACCGAAACCGTTAGCACGAGTTTTGACTATATGAGTGTCTACTTCATTCACACAATGTCGATAAGCTACAATAGGTAAATATGTCAGCATTCTTGTCAAGACACTTCACCGTGACCAAACATGACGCTATCCGCTTGTTAATTTGTGACATGATGAATATTGTTTCAGGGTCCAAGACTCTGTTTCAAGTGAGAATATGGTTTCAACAGCTGTTTAAAAGCACTATTCATTCATAGCACACCTTTAGGCTAACCTTTTAAAGCACTGTGTCCGCGTGATTTTTTTTCCCAAACCACTTCAGCGGAAATCCCGCCCTGCAACCGATTTCATTGGTTTAGGTTACAGTGACGGGTAGGTTTAGGGATCAGGGTTGGGTGTAGGCAATCTGTACAGTGATTGACATGACCAATGAAAACTTTAGAATCAGCTGCAGGGCGGGATTTCCGCTGAAGTGGTTTGGGAAAAAAAATCACGCTGTGTCCAGGACACCAATATTTAAACGATTCATTTTAACGATTTATTAAAGTTGAAGCACTGTTTAGCCAAATGAGATTTCTCTATGGAGATATCCTAATTAATTTTTGGGGACGTTAAAGTAATGTTACGATAACGTTGGAAGAAAGTTAGACTATAACATTAGAATAACGTTTTACAAACCAAAAACTAACGAGAGCACTTTCCTGCATGGCTAACCAAAAACAAACCTTAAAACGAAGTTTCTGGGAACCAAAAACTAACGTTCTGGGAATCAAACTTTGTTTGCAGGGTTAGCACTGTTTGTTGTTTGCTTTTGCTTTTTCTACCATTGGGTTGAATCATTCTAAGAATGCTAAATAGTTCCAGTTATATTTACGCTTGAGCTTATAGTTCAGCACAGCATGATTACAAACCTGGAGTTCTCCATGGTTGGCTAACCGCGTTAACCGTTCTAGTAATGTGTGTAGTGAGTCTCCACTCAGGATTGTTGCCTGACTACCAGTTTCTTTGTAGCCAAGTGTGCCAACTGAGCAAAGTAAACACTATCAGAGCAATCGCGCAAAAGTTTGTTTTAATCGGACCAAACATGCTAACTATGAACACACCCTTAAATTTCGGTTTTGGTGTTTCGTAAAAAAAAAAAAATCACCTCTATTTTGTAATTGCTCCACATATAGGCTAATTGTAAAGCATTGTGCATCACAGTTTTCTTCCCAGTTTGTGTAGGGTAATATTTCCGTCTGTTGGCTGTTGTTAGCTGTGGTCATCTGTGAGTATCTCCTGCTGCGAGAAGCTCGAGGACCAACAGCTGTCAGGATCTGCTCTTTGCCAGCCAACCCTCTCAGAGTCATTTTTCACCCCAATAATCCATCTCAACGGCCCCTAATCTGTACAACTGCATCCCAGTGTCCTGATGTCTTACCTCCAGCAATCCACACACTAAACGTGGATTCAATCTGCGGTGAACGTTGTCTGTGTTGGTTGGCAACATCACATCACAAACATACACCATTATTACAGACATACCCCCTACGATGCCTCCCCTCTCCTCCTCAATCCATCTCTCTCCAGGATCTGGCAGTGACATATGTTATCACACCATTGTTTTTCCAGTAACCCGCGAGTCGCTCCTCTCATACATACTTGCCCTGTAGTCACTGAGAAGAACAACATGCACTATAAATCACACATAATATAGATAGAGCGTCAAATATACACAGGTGTGATGTGTGAAATGATACAAATTCTTAGTGAAACACACAAAAAAATATTTTTTAATGTGATTAAATTAAATTAACGTAATTTTATGAGCAAAAAAATCCTAATTATCTTCTTGTGTTCCCCAGAAGAAAGTCATAAAGAGTTGGAAAGACGTAAGGGTGAGTAAGTGATGACAGAATTTTAATTTTCAGCTGCATTATTAAAGGGGACCTATAATGCAAAATTGCCTTTTAAATAGTTTTTTAACATATTTATGTGTCTGCAGTGTGTGCAGTATCCACTCCATTTGTTATTTTCCTCCATAAATGTGAAACTGGTCTCAAAACGAGCCGTTCAGGAATGTGCTCCAATGTGTCACACTAGGCCACGCCCACAGTATCACTCCTCCATAGGCTTCTATGGGATGAAACTTGCCTGCCTTTTCTAACTTTTCTGGGCTGGCAAGTTTAAATCCCTTAGAAGCCTATGGAGGAGTGATCCAGCTCTCAGATTTAATCAAAAATATCTTAATTTGTGTTCTGAAGATGAACGAAAGTCTTACGGGGTTGGAACAACATGAAGGAGAGTAATTACTGAGAGAAGTTTTCATTTTTGGGTGAACGATCCCTTTAAATGTGTAACGGCTCTATCTGAATGCATGACCTGCATTGTTATGTAAAGACCATGACAAAAATGTAGACTTTTTTAGGGAGTTTACCACCTACTTGAGCTGCAACTGATCATAATCTATACATTTGGCCTCCAATTGATCCCATCAGTATTGCTAGTGGACACTTGCCACAGGCCGGACCGTTCACAGCTCTCACCTTTTATTCCGCTTTCATATATGTCGTTTTTTTTTTCTTTTTATTTAAAGTGACAGCGAGAGCGTGTGGGTGTTACCTAGTAACAGTTCCCTCGACTCCTGGTATTTACATCTAAAAAGTGAATCCTTGATGAGACGAGGAATATCAAAGACAACCAAAGAAGTGGAGTTTTTAATAATGTACCACCTGTTCTAAGCAGAGGCGTCAGAATGTCATGGGAGGTTTTAAAGCGTATAAATTGAGAATGAGGCAAGGTAGACATCTATCATCATGAATATGTGGCATTACTGTCCAAACCATCATGATTTTAGGGGGAGAAACTTTTAAGTGTGCTAGTATATCCAGGGAAACACTTCTAGTCTGTCTGAAAGGCAGTCCTTTGAGAAATAATGATAGGTCACGGTTTATGTATGCCTCTACGTCTTTTCAATTTGAGGCCCTCTTTTGTGTATTGTGTGTTGTACCTTCTAACCCCTGGCATTTTGAGCGTCTAGCTGTGCCATGTTGCTAGTCTGTCGATGGGGTGGTGGATATACCAGCCTCTTCTACTGAAGATCACACAGCAGGTACGAAGTGCCATGGGCGGCATTGAGGGGGTCCACTATAAGGTACATGACATTTGTGGTTTTTGCTGCACACTGATGCTGGCGTCCCTGCTGATAGCTGTACCTTTTACTGAACAGTATACCAATAAGCTGCATAAAAGCATTTGAAAAATAAGATAAAGAGAGAAATGGAGATAAGCATCTATTGTACGTAATTGAAAGAATGAGGATTAATCACCAAGCCTGAAAACAAATAGTCTTTTGTGTCTACGTCACATGTCGCCTACTGGAAATGTCCTCTGAAGCGATGACCAACGCTATGCCTCTCTGGGCTCAATTAGTTTTGTCTGATGGGTTGATCTGTCCGGCAGATCAGATGCAAATAGACCCGAGCAGACAAGCTCAGACCCGGCACAGGTGTTACTTAGCATGGGGTCTGTCATCTACATCAAAAGGACACCTTTGACACTCCACATAACTTACAGATCCTTCTGCTGCCACCAGAAAGGAAGAACAAAAGAATAGGCTTGAAAGAGGAATCAATAGGCATATGGCAATTAATAAAACATTTTCCCACTGAATTCACTACAGAGGGGATTTCTTTGTTCTATTTCCACAAAAGAAGGAGACTAGACAGAGCAGATCACTAAATGTTGTTTAAAATATCGCTCTTCGGTCAAAGTCTTGTAGCTGCCAAAAGGAGGGCTCACATGGACTTTCTTGTGCCTTGAGCATACAGATTGTAACAATTTTTCCCAAGATGATTCTCTGTAAATATAGCATCACTTAACTGACCAGAACCCTGTACTGGGTTTAAATCAAGTGGAAAGATTCAGACACTCCTGTAGGATTAAGAGTCGCGTAGACATTGAATCACAATGATCCGAGGGACAAAGCAGGGTCACAATGATAGGAATAGCCAGGGCAGTTATATGTGTGTGACCATTAAGGGCATACACTAACAAAGCTATTTGAGAAATTTGGGGGAGATGACCTCTGGCTTTATGGTGGAATTACAAACCCCGAACCTCCACCTCATGTCTTATAGATGTGGTCCAGCAAACGGGCAATACAGAGGATTACAGTGGAGATCCAGTATTTTGGATGATATCTAAACCTCTCAGGAACACTGAGGACTGTGGCCCTTCGAGTCCACTGTATCAACTAACAATGTCTGAGATCTAGGATATCCTTGAGTAAATAAGGGTTACATGGGCAAGTCTCTAGAGGTCTACAAAATAAGTCTAACAAGCAGATGGAGCCACAGGTTTCAGAAGGAGACGCAGGATTATACAACCAATGTAACATGATTCATTTTGAAGTTAAAATGACCTAAATACCTGGGACTGAATTTGTGGGTGCAGGATAACCTTATTAGTTGTAGATCTCTTGTAGACAGGTAGATTTGTTAAACTGTTTGAAATTAGGGTGATTCACAGTGAAGACATCTTCTCCAGTATCGTTGAAACTGACTGCAATGTGACCACAGAAATCTACAGGTTTAGCTTGCTCATCTAGACTAGGAAATAGGACTAATAAATATTATTTATGGAATGACCTCCATACTCAAGATATAAGCTGAGAACCTGATGGACACAATCTGATAGGCCGGCTGTTGTACAAGTGAAGAAGAAGATCTGGATAGAAGATGATAATAAAACATTAACATCATATAAATGTCTAAACGGTCTAATTTTACAGAGAGAAATGTCGACCCAGGACGAGTTATATGACTGTGAAACTTTGGAGGTGTTCATGGACTCCATCTACCGATCCAGACCTATAGTCTTTGACAAAAATCAATGCGATTTTCTTCGATTTTTGCACAAAATGTTGCTTTTTTAATTTTTATGAAACTTAAACACATTCAAGTGTTGATAAAAAAGAATGCATGGATGTATGTTTGTTTGATTAAAGGCAGAGGCTCTGTTCTTTCTATTGATATATTATTCACATACAGTAATAATCATACAGCAAAAAAGTTTTTTTTATGTAATAGGCCATGCTGGTCAATTGTGAAATAAACTGTTTCAGATTATACCCACCTCTAAAAGGCATATAAAAGATACAACCTTAAAATGAGCATGTTGGTCAGACAATTTCGAGTGTTTCTTGTCTATAATAAACTTTACGGTGGACTGAACCGAATTCGGTCATGACATAAATTAACAGAAAAGCAATTTTTTGAGAGTCAAACTGGAATGGAGTAATGTTTAGATATAATCAAAATATAAAACTCTAATTGTACTAGCTCAGTCATATAACTTTGTCAGACCTGTCAAGACCAAGTTAACATTCAAGAGCATTTAAACAAGCTTTTAACTACTTGTAATTCATATGCCACTCAACCCTTATGCAAGTACACAAGCACATACACACATCACTACGCTGTCCTCTTATCCAGAGAGAGTCTTGACTGTGGGGAAACAGCTTAGGATAAAGTTAATCATGCATATAATTGGGTTTTGACTCTTGTGTCTGCAGGGGCCTGACCTGCCGGTATCAGGATGAGCAGCCCATCACCTGAGTGATTAACACATGTAAATGAACACAGTCCATAATTATAAGCCACGTTTACCTCCTCTCGAGAGGATGAGTTTGGACTCTCTGCAGATAGACATAACTCAAGGATACATATCGAAGCAGAGTTTGAAGAAGAAGAGGGATTAATTTAGGGCATGCCCTCGGCGAGAGAAAGCTCACAATAGCGGAACAAATAAAACTTACAAAACAATGTGGGAAAATGACAAGGCCAAGTATCTCTGAGGAAGAGAAACCCGCATGTGCTTTTTGGACAAGGCCACTCTGTCATAGTTTTCATATTCGAACACAAGCCTCACAAACAGTTTAATTATGAATCACAAGCTTGAGCCATACAGGACGATGACAAGTTCAGGCGCCCAACACAATGCCTACTGCATAATTACAGACTGCAATAGATGGTGAGAGCTTCCAGAACGTGTGGTGGCCCTCTTTTGTGGGATATCCATTAAAATAATGTGTTTGTGACTCCCCAGGGAATAATTAAGAATGAGTCAGGATGGTCAACTAGGCAATCAATTGGGTTGACAAGTTTATCTAGATAATTTCTTGGCGATGCTTTAAAGGGGATGGCAACCTCTCGAAGAAGCTTTGCACATACTTAAAGGATTAGTTCACTTTAAAAAAAAAAACGTTTTCTGATAATTTACTCACCCTCATGTCATCCAAGATGTCCATGTCTTTCTTTCTTCAGTCGAAAAGAAATTAAGGTTTTTGATGAAAACATTCCAGGATTTTTCTCCATATAATGGACTTCAAAAAATTTCAGTCCAGCTTCAAAGGGCTTTAAACGATACCAGACGATGAATAAGGATCTTATCTAGCGAAACCATCGACCATTTCAAAAATAAATAAAAAAGTTTAAGTTTTATAAGCACAAATGCTCGCCTTGCTCTGTTTTGTGATGACTCTGTTCTAGTGATGGGTCATGCATGAACGATCCGTTCATTGCGTCTGTCACGTGACAAATGAACGAAAGACTCGGAAGATAAATTAATTATTTATGTTCCCTGTAAATTATTTTTGACTGCATTATAATGATTTCTTTATTCAGAATATGATCAAGATTGCATAGGTGGATGTGTTCGGGGAATTTGGCGGTTAGAAGTATAATGTTTAAAGCCACTTGAATGAACGAAATGACTCGAAAAAAGATTCGTTCATTTTGATGAACGAGTTCGAACAGGAGAGTCTCAACGTAATTGCGTATTGCGTGACGTCTTATTAACGTGCATCACAGAATTTCTGCTTATAAAACTTAAACTTTTTTATTTATTTTTGAAATGACCGATGGTTTCGCTAGATAAGACCCTTAGGCCGTGTGTCCACCAAAGCGTTTTTAACCAGCTGAAAACGCTAGACGCTCTGCTGAAAACGACGAGCTGTGGGCGCTTGAGAGCGTTTTGGCAGCGGAGCGTTTTTTCAGTTGAGACGATTCGTTGCTATGATACAGAATATCCACAGCACAGTTTACTTGTAACTGATTTCGCAGATAATTTGTTTTACACTAAAAATGTATTTTTCATCCATTTTGTTCGGTTAGCTCTGCTGGTTGACGTCTAGTACAGAAATAATGTTGTGACAGTTGGTCGGTGTGATATTAGTCCCGCCCCTCCTCCACTGTGATTGGACGGCTGGATAAAAAGTGACAGTGATGAGCGCTGCGTTTTACTCAAAGTTGAAAATTTTTCAACTCTCTGCGACCAGTAAAAACGGCGCGCGCTCAGCGCTTCACCGTGAAAAAAACGCTCAGCGCCTCGTTGCGCTCATGGCGTTTAAAAAACGCGGCGCTCCCATTGAAAACAATTGGAAATATACGCCAGCTGCGTGAAAAAACGCTTTGGTGGACACACGGCCTTATTCATCGTCTGGTATGACGGTTTAAAGCCCTTTGAAGCTGCACTGAAACTGTCATTTGGACCTTGAACCGTGTGGGTCCCGTTGAAGTCCATTATATGGAGAAAAATCCTGGAATGTTTTCATCAAAAACCTTAATTTCTTTTCGACTGAAGAAAGAAAGACATGGACATCTTGGATGACATGGGGGTGTGAGTAAAATTATCAGCAAAAGTTTTTTTAAAAGTGAACTAATCCTTTAAAGCATGCTGTGTTTAACTGACCGTCTGAAGGTATAAAACTCCCTCTGAGATCCATCTCCATTATTGCTAACTATAGCCAATGCACCACTATTGTAACTAATAGGTCTACTAAGAGTTTTCCCAGCATTTTACACCATGAGCAAGATAAAAACTGTTTTAGATGCATCTGATCAGTGTCTGGCGGACATTACTCTTAACCAATCTAACAGGGTTTCCTACAGATGAAATGTATCATTTTACAGTCGCCATCAGCACACAACAAAATTGTGATTTGTATGTTCTTATGGCCCAGCCGTAACATTGGCTCAAGCAATGTCCTGACACAATAGAGCCGTTTACTGGTACTGGAGTTTAAGCCTAAGTAGATTGTAGAACGATTAGCAACAATGATCTCTATGATCAACTTAGCTCACAATGCTTTTGAGAAATACAGCCCTGGACACTTTTAACCTAAAAAATGCTATAAACTTAATTTGAGCATACTGCAACAAAAACTTTTTCCAATGCACAAAAAGAAGAAGACCATAACGACGGTTACAAACCGAGATAGGGTTTCTTGAATACACGCACAAAGAGAGTTTGTCTTGTAGTAATTGCCAACAGCATTGCCACAGCCTTTATGAGATGCTAATCCAGCCAGCCTCTTGTCAGGGACAGAGCTTGAGCAGCGGCAAAAGCAGTTTGTTGTCCTGTTCCCGTCTGGCAAGCTTGACATTTCCCCCTTCTGCTTTTGTCCCCTGGCTCCCCTGGCCCTCCTCGAGGGGTCTATTTAGTGCGAGTCTCTCGGCACTCTTGGATAATCTCATCAGAGAGTGGGATGCTGGGGGTGTATGTAAATCCACATCTGTTACGTCCTCAGCAGGAGAGAAAGCCGCTGGAATGCTCATTGAGCCTGGTCTCGCAACCCACTTCCATATGAGTGGGGACCATGACCTCAGTTGGGATGTAAACACCGGAGTACATGCTGCACCTGTCTTCTGAGACAGTACAAAATATTGAGCGTCTGAAGGGTAACATATTGAAGTCTTCTAGCTGAGACATGGACGTGCTTTAAGGGATCATTCACCCAAACATTCTGTCATCATTTCCTCAACCACATGTCACAAAATGGGGAATTTTCTGGGGAACACAAAAGAAGAGATTTGAATCATCATTAAACATTTTCTTTCTTTATCCATACAATTATAGTTAATATGTATGAGTCCAAATGTATCAAGCTCCAATCCATACAACTCCAGTGGTCGCTGAAGTGACACGATCGCTTAGAAAAAACTTTGATTAGCTCATGTATAATGTCAAAATCCAAATATGGTTTCATTTAAAGGTACATTCTAACTACTGGATCAAACAGGATGTTAATTGCACCAATGTTAACTAATATTTTGTCCCATAACATTGTTATATTTGCTCACACAGTATTTTTTTATCCAGAAGGTTTTGGGCCTAACTTGTACATTTCAGTTACAGTATTAAAGAGGGCCTTTACAATTTTACAACTACATTTTTCAACTTTCTTTAGTGTTGTAATGTTGCTGTTTGAGCTTGAAAAAGATCTTCACATATCAAACCTACAAAGCACAGTCTTTCTTTATTGCAGTTTTGAGTCACAATAGAAGTCACGATATTCCTTTTATTAAAATAGAGAAACGCAAAATAAAGGGACGGGGCCTGGTTGAGTTGTGTTAGTAGTGTGTTGTCGCCATGTCCAAGGCCCTGTTTACACCTGGTATTAAGATGTGTTTTGGTCGATCGGATCACAAGTAGACGAGGGTCACATACCTGTTTACACCTGGTGTTTAAAACCCTTTAAAGTCTCTTTTGTCCACTTTCAACCACTTCTGTCCTGATTTCTTTGAGGGGAGGGTCTATGAGCGGGTAAATGTATGGACTTTTTCAGATCGGACGAAATAAGCTTGTGCAATTTACATATGAACGCAGAGGATGGGTGAACACACGGAGAGCATCAGCTTTAGCTTCTGCTCTGACAGCAGCAAGACCAGCCGAACACGGAGTGTGTGTTAGAAATCAGGAAAGGAGAGAGAACATTGTGATGGGTACATTTTCGTCTTCAAACCAAACTTGGGTCTTCAGCCGATAAAGTTTAAATCCCGTCTGGCTAGTGCGCTTCCCATAATGTTCAAGCGTTAGGTCAGTAGTCAGAGTAGACGGTCTTTTGCGGCTGTTTGAACACATTCGACCACATGACTATGAAAGCAATTCGGTCGAATGTATTTTCAACTACCTCTGGAAGTGGTTGAAAGTGGACAGGCTCAAAACACCCCGTTTACCTCTTCCACTCGTGATCCGATCAAACCAAAACACATCTTAATACCAGGTATAAACAGGGCTTAAGAGATGCTAGTGTTTCCACCTTGACCCTGGATCTAATGCAGTGATGTTAATGGGCTTCACATGTCCAAAACACACTCAAGCGATTGACCAATCACAACACACCGGTTCACCAATCAGAGCACAATGTGCTCTTTTGAGAAGGAGGCGCTTTATAGAGACAGTTACGAATCAGAGCATTACTGACAGAGATGAAAGCTGCAACAATGTCAAATATGAGGAAACATGAGATGTTCTTTTAACATTCAAGCATGAAAACCTATTCCAGGAGACCCAAAACCAAAATCAAGACACTCTTTATGAGAGGAGCACAAGTGTGTGACAAAGTGTACAATTCCAGGCTTAAAAGAAGACTCTCTTTCACATATCACTTTTATTTAAATAATTTTACTGTTAGTCTATGGTTATCTACTAAGCAAACACTCAACACTTTAGATTAAAACATTAAACTGCAATTTACATTTCAGAAAGGAGCGGCAGAGTGACTACATCTCCTTTAACTTCCTTCTTTCCTCAAACATGAAATAATGATTTTCTGCCAGTCTAATTACAGAGGCAACATCTGATCTGTGCTGCATCCGAGGGGGATTAACTGAAGCTCAGGCATTAGAGCTCATTACCAGCGCCACTGCAGAAATATTACATCTTGTAATTGGATGGAGAGATTTATATACTGATCAGATGGGGTTTCTCTAATAATATTGTGATTAGAGGCTTAGTTTGGACTGGGGTTATCAGTCAGAGTTGGAGATTTTAACGGGATGGGAAAAGGAGGATTTTATTAACCTTTGGCCCATAGTGAGGATGCTCACATTCAGTCGTAAGGAAAAATAGATAATCGGCCAAGTTTACCCAAATTGAATTGAACTGAATGAGTTCGCTCCTTCATGATGATTTTGTTCCCTTTTATTGGTGTTGTCCGTAATTAAGTCAAAAATGAACAATTAACAATTCTGAAGCAATTTCTGTCATTTTGCCAACTTCCGGTTCACTAATTTCAACAGGCGCTCTATCCAGAACTCTATCCTGCAAACCCAAACACACAAAATGACTGACAGAGAGTTTGTAATTGGCTATTTCGGTTGCAGAAACTGCTAAGATAGTCTTACAAGTTTGATTTTAATTATATGTTTTTCTTTAAGACTGTTCATAACTTTTTTAAGGCAGTTACATAAAATGTAGATTGATATAATTTGATACTAAAAAGTAAGACTGATTACCCCTAACTAACTGCTAGTTGGTGTTCTTAAGACATTCTTAATATAATGGCCATGTTCAGGCAACTGGCCCCAGGTTTGGTAAAGTCGATAACTTCCTCTGAGGGTACGTTTACACGACAAGGATATGTTTAAAACTGAGAAGTTATCGTAATAAAATGGAGAAGTTATCATATTTTAAGCAATGAAATGCTTAAAATAAAAATAAAAATGCTATTTTCAAAAGTGTGCACTTTGAAACCAGTTTTCAAAAGTTTGCGTTTTCGAAAAAAAAAAAAAAACGAACGAACGGCCAAAACAGGTCAAAAGTTTTATGTTTTTTTTGAAAATAGTGTTGTGTAAACAGCCCCTAAGTTGTAGCTTTTAAACTAGCTGGGTTGAGATTGGTCACATGACATGCAAGGTCATGGTGTTTTCCAAAGTAATGTCAAACCAGGGGTGCTTTTCAATCCCAAAGATTGATTGAATTTTGCAAAAAAAGGACATGTAGGGAGACCGGGGACCAGGGGCGGAGTGGCAATCGGGAGAGTCGGGAGTTTCCCCGGTGGGCCGGTAGTGTTTTGAGGCCGCGAGGGCCGGTCTGATAATAGTTATACATTGCAAGTTTGCTATGCGCACTTGGGGCCAAAGCAAGGGGGGAAAAAAATGTTTTTTTTTTTTTTACATTTTCGATAACGGAGCGTATATTTGCACTAAGTGCCTGTCTTTTTAGCAAAAAGACGCCCGTCACGAAGCAGCTTCAGTGGCGTAGGTCGTAGGGTGTGAGGTATTTGAATGCAGCTTTTGACGCGTTCGACCCGAGTTCGAATCCGCCTTTTGCCGAACTCTCTCTTCTCCCTTTTCCCAACACATATGAGATGTAAAATGTACCGCCTATACCATAAAGGTCTCTAGCGTTATATTTTGCCAATGATCTAAAATTGAAACCATGATATGGCTTTGTGCCTTTATAAAACAGCACAAGACTTTAATTATAGGCATGTTTGTGCTGCGTGATTGAAAGAAAAGTGCTCTCTTTGCTCACGCGATCAGCATGGTGATCTGGTGTTTTCTCCAAAATAAAAGCTCAAGGGTTTATTTCTTGCAAGTGAAGAAATTAGGACAAAAGTATTTTAGTTTTCCTATACTATAGTGTAATGTAGGCTAATATACTTTTGAAATATTGATTTTCATTTATACAGTACATTTATAGGCGATATGGATTTTACATCATAGGAATAATTATATAAATCATTATTACATTATTATAATAATTGTTTGGCACCCTAAAACACCATTGATAATGTAATATAGACTGAGACTCTCATAAGATGTTTGAGCCCTCTTTAATGTCCTTGTACAAATCAATACTTTTTCTTTCTTCAATGAGCAGGTCATGGGTTGAAGCTCTTAATTTTGATCTCTCAAAGAGCACCAGATTGATGCATTTAACCTTAAAATGTACAAAATTTTCTTGCGGGGGAGCATACCCCGAACCCCCTAGAGGCACAGAGGTCCACCCAACATAATTTTACAAAATCCTATGTGAAAGAATTTATGAACTTTACTCCAGCATAGTTCAACAAAGTTCCTTTTAAGTCAGTAAAACTGTAAATGCCATATTAATGTCCTAGTTCAAAATATAAATGCCTGCCTAAGAGGGGGCCTACAAGACATTGTGCCATCTGAACTCTTAATCCGGCCCTGCGGCGATGAGGGCCGGTGGTCTACGAAATTTCCCGGTAGATTTTTTGGTCCCACTCCGCCCCTGCCGGGGACAGTTGCAACAAGGGATGGTTGCAACATGTCATTTCCCTCCAATCAGAAACAAGCTAGAGTGATGACATTCACACTGCACATGCTCAATTGGATGCCCCACTTTGAAGAGAAAAATCAAGAAGATTCCTGAGCTGCTCCAGGATTTATTGAAGAAAAACTGTTTTTAAAGTATGAAAGTATTTATTTCCTTGAACTTTGTTTTTAAACTGTTGTCACTGTTGTTGTGATTCAGCTCTAACGTATATGGTTTAAATGAGTGATATGTTAACTTTAAGCTAGTATGGTTAGCATGCATCAAGGTCAATTGTTAAGCTAGCAGGAACAGGAACGGGGACAGTTGCAACAGTTACAATGCATAAATCTAACAACAGACACATAGCAGTATTTAAAAAAAAAATTCTGTTTAAAAAAAAAAAAAGAAATTAAAAAAAAATGTGTGTGTGCACGTGCGCGCATGCGTACAGATGTCTGTGACCATGCAACACACTCTTCAAATGAAAAATGATAATATAAAATATAGTTTAAAAAAATTGTTTTACATGACAATAGGCTAAATAAAAGTCAATTGCATCACACATTATTCCATTCTTCCTATGTCACTAAAAGCCTACTGTATTCTATATCAATTTGAATATTTGACATCTGCACATAAGGTCTACTCATCTAGACAAATCTAATTGTCATCTAATCAATAAATAACACTGCAGCCTAATATTATTATAACTGACATTTTTGATAATAATCATTTAGCTAACACTGACATATATTGTAATATATTGTATTTGTAACATGTTGCAACCATCCCCAAACAATGTCCCCGGGCCCGGGGTCAGTTGCAACATCTGACTCCTTACATTCAAATGCAAATTGTGAAAAATGTAGATTCTGTAATTATCTTTAAATGGTTTACTATTAACATGCAGATGTAAGTTTATTGTATAAACAATTGGTTTGTCTAATCCAAACCTTCTCTGAGTAACAGAGCCAAATACAAAAAGTGTTTCAACTGTCCCGGTCTCCCCCTATATCAGATTTCTAAATGACCTGCAAGGTGGTGGGAACAAAGACAGATCAGTACCAGCGTGTGAGACTGCTGGTCTTTTTACACCCCTTTTTGAGCATGAAAATGGCAGAAGATTCATACAGCCAGGAATAATGAAATGAGTAATTTTGACCACTGTCGTTGTATGGAAAATAGATGCTTAAACATCATGTTTCACATTAGAAAGAAAATAGTAATGGTTGGAATGACATGAATAAATCATGACATTTAATTTATGGGTGAATAAGCAGGGGTTTTTTTTCCGTTTGACAATATTGTCTTATAACGTCAGTCATTTGTGAACTCTGATGTGTCGCTTGATCTACAAAATGATGTTAACTGACTTCTTAAAACTTTGAAAACCTAAGAAGAAGAAGAAAAAGCAGCCTCTCAAAGTTATTCTTTCAGCACTAAAAAGGTTAAATTGAGGTAATGGAAGCATTCAAAGTTGCGAGCTGGTACTTCACATGGCGCGAAATCAAAGTTGCTATTGATTCACGTCCCATCCGCACTGCGCGGGAAAAGCGACAGAAAAGCCGCGAAAATCAGAGAGAAAAAGCTGACATGATTTAGTGACGGCTCTCGATAGTCCCCGTGAGAAGCGCTGAAGAGACACATCAAACCGGCTTGAAGAGCAGTCTCCGAGCTGAGAGGGTGACAGCAGAGCCGCTATTGATTTCTGCCGGTGTAAAAGCACTCAAGGGAAACATTTCAACCCGCCAACGAGCTCAAACATCATAAGCGTTATGACAGATGCGTCTGACGTCACGCAAACATGCATTTTTCACCAGTCACCATTATGATCTAAAAATCATGACAGAAGAATTAAATAGAGTTAAACACAGAACAATGTTTTTTTTTTTTATTTAAATATGCACTGCTTCGTGAACACAATTCCAACACAATTAAAATACACTTTCCCCTTAAATAGCCTACTACTCCAATGAGTATACCATGGGTTTATTATGTGCATATAAATAAACCTTAACATAAAAAAACACCTGACCAACATAATTTTTTTTTTTTTTTAACATGCCTTGATTTTAACTGACAATATGACTCGGTTGTTGAAATGGAACCTTATTTTATCAAAAAATAAAAGCATACAATTATAAATTAGGGGAAAAACAATACAAAAATAAATTTGATTAATTTGATTTATTTTATCAGGTTATCTATTCCTTTATTTATTTTCATATCACATTTATTCATTCATTTATTCATTCGTTTTTAATTTCTGCAGGTTTGGTCCTCCATAATGAAATAGCAAATCAACATGTCACACAACAAAAACAAACAAAACAATTAAAACTGTTAACGCATTAAAAACGACAAATAGCCTATTTATTTACCGTATTGTGCAAATGTATAGCATTTAAAACACAACTGACCACTAGATTTCCCCTATTTGAAAGATATAATGTCAGGGGAATGTGTAGAAGCTGAAACTCAGATACAGAAAATATTATTTTTGTGTTGATATAGGCCTACTAAATAAAAATATGCGTATGAAAGAGGTTGCTGCTTACACCATAAACACTAGCTGGGACGAGCTCGCTCCAGTGAACTATTCCATTGGAAATCCTCATTATTTACTCTGTCATGTCGCTCCATCCAAACCCACACGACTTTCTGATGATCCCACAGTCCAGGAGTCTCTAGGGATGATACTAAAGTCCTGCTTTATGAGCAGAGCCGATGATGGCAGTTAAAGCGTTAATCAATGAACTCTTCATTACAGACTGAGTTAGTCAATACGTGAATAGAGCTCAACACTTAATCTAATCAAATCAATTAATCATTGCAATTAGGTGTGCTCTTAATTGCCTTTGAATTCACTCCCAGATTGAATCAAATGAAGTAAAAGAACATTAGTATGTCAAGAATACGGCTACGGCTATACTCTGGCCAGTGTCCAGCAAACATGAGTTTGTTCAGTTATATTGTGATCGGCGGTGGATCTGTGGCGCCCTCTAGTGTCCATCTACACACTGCGCGCACACTGAACTTAAATCAATACATATGACTAAATAAAATACATTTTATTTCAAATCTATTTAAATACACTACTAGCCAAAAGTGGGGACACACTTCCACGATAGCCTTTTGATCTAAAGCCTAACACTTGGGAGCTTTAAATTAGTTTTGCACAAAGCTACATTTTAGAGCTGTCGATCTATAAAAAACAAAACAAAAAACTAGATTAATCACATTTTTTCTGCGATTAATCACAAATAAAAACACTTACGTTTTTAATATAATAATTTCAGTTAATCTCTAGATTAATGTAGAAACAAGATACAGTATATTTTAAATACTTTACTTGCATCTTTTTATGAATGGCCAGTATCACAGATATTAATGTCTTGATAAAAATGTGTCACACCCCCTGAAAAAGAAAAAATATTCAATTTAAGTGAATTTGAAACAATCCTCATAAACCCATAATAAATGTCATATTTACCAGAGCCATTCCTGTCTAACAGGTAATAGTTAAGTATTTTAATGTGTAAAATTGCACACAAATGTATGCATGCGTTAATGTTGACAGCACTACATTTCTTTATACATTTATATATGGTTTTATTCATACTCAATAGAAAACACACTGGGAACTGGGAAATGTGGGTAAAAGCTTCTAAAGCAGCTGTGACTTTTATTTTGTACAGGGTCATTTCACATGTATTTTACAGTCTTTATTACAAAAGTATTTACACAATTCAGACCATTATTATTCCACTGTTGATTTGAGGCACAAATGAATGAATCGTGTACATAAAGCAATCCAATCCTTCCCTCTAGTTTCCAAGAACAGCACAAACTTCAACCAAATTATGTATAATTATCTGTCAGTCCAGTGGATATTTCATTAATACATTTTATTTTTAAATACTGTTGAAAGGTGCATCTGTGCAACCAAAACATATATAATCTATATGGACATGGTCATGACGATCACAATAACCAGCTTCGGGAAAGTAAAATCACCAGGAGAGTCTTTGGGAAAGTTGACCAGGAAACAGAAGAACACAAACGGTCAGTGATTTCATGCATAGAAAAGACTTCGACTTGAAAGGTAAAAAAAAAAAAAAAAAAAAAAAAACACTTGTCAAAACGTCCATGTGACAATAAAAATATTTGACAGTAGATTCACAGTGTAAAACATCAGAAACAATTCTGAAGACATGCTTATTTTTTGAGAATGACAGATGGGCTACACATTATTTTCAATATATGTGTGTGTATAATATATATACACATACATATTATATATTAAATAAAATGTGTAAGTGACCATGGTTATGTTTGGGATTATGGTTATTTAAACAAAGGCAAATGTGTATTAAAAGTCACATCTATTACATGAAAAGCTTGTTCACTTCAAACTTCAAACTGTGCCAAATTATCCTGTGAAAATACATTAGAAATTCCGTGGGCCAGTAAAAGACAAGCATTTGTAGACATTAGTATGCAAAAGAATAAAGGTCTTTAAAACCATTAAAATGCAAACAGAATAAAACGCTGACAACAAAACGCTACAAAACTGACCCATTGACCATTGTGTACGTTGAATAACCCAATCAAATGGACCTTACTCAGGGTAGAAGCGCCATTTCATTTGCATGAAAAGAAACCGGTTTTATGAAGATGAAAACAGGACATGTTGATGAATTACACACAGCTCTACCCTGACTGAGGCGTATGCTTTAGTCCGTCAGATCCTCCTTTACTGCGGCACACAGCAGAGAAAGCACACATTTACACCAGCACAAGTTCAGAGTCTGAGATCAGTTAAATATAAAGCATGTCTGTTTTGAATGACAACACTATGGCGAGAGAAACAAGGTCATGTGACTAAACAAAATGCCTCTTATGACACACAGAGCCATGTGTTGTGTCAATGCAGGAGCAGACACTAGGATCTAAGCCACTGTCCTCGGAGACTAAACGCCAGCATGGCGTTCGTAAGCTCACGAGACAGCTCAAACGCTCAAGATTGTCCCGAATCGAAGTAAAGGCCGACTCAAACACTAACCAGCAGCAAAATCGTGTGGATCTTTGCTGGCCAAAGAAAGAAACTCGAAATTCACAACCAGCATGCTATTAAGCATGACGCTTAAGCTCTAGACTGAGTCGGACTGTTAGTATGCAACATAATTTAGTTAAAATTGTACAAAGATGCTTAAGAAATGCAGCATTCCAAAAGTAAAGAGAAATTCAAACGGGTGAGATCTTCTATTTAACGAGCAGCTGTCGAAGCCACACTCTTGTTTAGGTACAAAGATATTTAAAATGATTCTATGGCAGACACATGAATAAAGTGTGCCTTTTACCTTACGCTTACCAAAATTTGACTGGTGCGCAAATGTTATTCCAATGGAGAATTGATTGAGATGTTTGAAGGGTACTTGTATAGTTGCATCAGCACAAATGTGCATTGATCAGCCAGAGAGCCGTCTCACAGACACATCATGCATGTTTCCACTGCGCTCAGAACGGGGAAGGCTCGTGCCTCTGCATGCGTCTCTCCGCAGCGGCCGCCATCCTTCTGCGCCGCAGCGTCACCGAGTCCGAGTCCGAGTCCTCCATCGAGGGCATGACGTCATCATTATCAGCAGAGGAAAACACATCTCCTTCATCTGGCTTTTTGTGAAGATAACGTCTAACAAAGAGAGAACAGTGGCTTAAAAACTCAAACTTAATCGGACCCGAGCCGAACCCTTGGGGCATTCCCATTTATCATTGTTGCATACTGTAAAGCCAACTTTCACCATCTCTGACAAATGACAGAGCAGAAGTCATTCATTTTTAATGGAGAAGTTCTGACCATATGGACATGCAGAATTTTCGGGTCCAAACTGAGCATTAGTCTGTTATTATAAATAACTTTGGTAGCACTTTATTTTACAGTCCTGTTTCGGATGTACATACTATATAATTATTGTAGTAATTACAATAACTAGTTACTAGCCCTGAACCTAACCTTAACCCATGTAGTTACCTTATACTACCCAGTACTTTCCAGGTAAGTAGACTATAAGTACATTGAAAGTGCATGTACTGTAAAATAAAGTGAAGCCATAACTTTTTGCGCAGCTATACTATTTATGATGTATTCTAAACACGGGAGAATTGCCAATATTTTCCCACTAAAACATTCTACAATAATTGTTTCTGCAAAATGGGAGGTTATGAATAATGTCCGAAACAGTAATTTAATAATTATTTAGTCTTATTAGCCCTAGAAAGCCTGAAAGTTTTTCTTTCAAACATACTGGTGGCCATTTGTTTTGTGTGAATATGTTACTACATTCATTATTCATTCACTTTATCATGCTGAATAAGCAGAAGGTAGCAGCTGCTTCATGATCAATATGATAGTTGTGCGACTGTCACTAGGGGGCGAAACGCACAGATCCTATGTGAATGTCAGAGATCATGAAAAGGCAGCGGTTTCATGTAAATTGGAGCAAAGCGGTGTAAGCGGAGACGAGTGGAGGAACGGGCGGCTCACCGGCGGGCTCTCAGCAGCAGCTCCTCCTTCCTCTGCATGAGCATCCTCTGTCTTTCATCCGCAGACTTGGAAAAGCGGCTCCCGCGAACCTCGAAGTCCTGCGGCTCAGGGGCAGCGAGCTCTGTCCCGCTGCTGGCCCCCGCTGACTCTTCAGGACCAGCGTTTCCCGGGACGGCGGAGCGCTCCACAGACTGGAGGAGGAACAGGGACACAGAAACACTCTTAACGTATGTGTTGTGTTGATCGTTTTATTGCTTTTACTACACAGGCCAGCATAGATCAACAGGAAACTGGAAGGAGAATGAACCAGGACATGTTGCAAAACGGCTCCAACACACTGGGTTTCGTTCATGAAACTCGAACTGAATTAATTTAAAGGGGGGGTGAAATGCTGTTTCATGCATAGTGAGTTTTTTACACTGTTAAAGAGTTGGATTCCCATGCTAAACATGGACAAAGTTTCAAAAATGAAGTTGTAAGTTTGATGTAGTAATTCTGTTCCAAAAATACTCCTTCCGGTTTGTCAAGTTTCGGAAAGTTTTTTTCGAATACGGAACAGTGTGACGTCAGAATGGCCGGAATTTCCTTATACAGGTCTTATGGGCACTTCTCCCGGAAGGGCGCGCGCAGCTGTAGCCTAGTGCGTGCGAGAGTACGCCTATGCCCGTCAGAGCGCTGGGCTCGGCTGCGCTGGAATAAAAAAAATGGCGCCAAAAAAGTGTGTTTTTGGTTGACAGGGCAAGACAACACTGCACAAATTTCCAAAGAACCCAGCGTTAAGGGACCTGTGGATGGATTTTGTTTTTCCAGAGCAGCAACGGAGTTGTGCAAGTGTTCTTGTTTGTTCCCTTCATTTAGACGGCAATAGTTTTATAAACAAGGCCCAGTTCAAAGCCGGATTTGCAGATCGCCTAATACTTAAAGATGGAGCAGTCCCAAAGATAAAGGTTCACGGCCGTGCGTTGGAACCGCAGGCGGTGAGTAAAACTGCTTCAAATGTCTGTGTGGTGTTAACTATCGGCGTGTAACGTTAAGCACAGCAAGTAAACAACATGATCACGTACAGTTAATGTATCGATGGAGCATGCGATGTATGGTGTGTGTTTGTGTGTTTAAATACAGTTGTTTAGCTGGCCACTGTAGGTGTCAGTTTGTTTATTGTAAAAATAAATCATGTCCTCATAAACTACGAGTCTGTCTGTTTACAACACACGCAAAAGCTTTGCGCGCTCCCGCCCACACGGCACGCCTCCACCCGCTCGGGTTTTTCCGGAAAGACTCGGTACAGCCTTTCTTTCTTTTATAAATATAATAAAACTAAAGTCTTTTTGGAGATATGAAGGATGCAATACTACTCTATAGGTACTCAAGATTAACATGAATTGAGTGAAACTGAGTGTTCCCCCCCCCCTTTAATAAATTGTTCGTTCTTGCGGGAATTTTCAGATTCATGAAAGTGTCTGTATTTTTAGAGTTACAAACTGTACAGTTTTGTAGTTAGTACAAAAAATGTTTTGTGTTCTTTTAGGTAAACAGACAGAGGTGGAAAGAGTACTAAAATTTTCTACTCAAGTAAAAGTACTATTACTTCAATCAAATTTTACTTAATTACAAGTAAAAGTACCGGTCTAAAAATCTACTCAAGTGAAAGTAAAAAGTAGCTCATTTAAAATGTACTAAGAGTAAAAGGTAACACTTTACAATAAGGTTCGTTAGTTAACATTAGTTAACTGCATTAGTTAACATGAACTAATAATGAACTACACTTATACAGCATTTATTAATCTTTGTTCATGTTAATTTCAACATTTACTAATACTTTATTAAAATCTTGTTAACATTAGTTCATGCTCTGTGAACTAACATGAACAAACAATGAATAGCTCTATTTCTATTAACTAACGTTAACAAAGATTAACAAATACAGTAACAAATGTATTGCTCATGGTTAGTTAATGCTAGTTAATGCATTAACTAATGAACCTTATTGTAAAGTGTTACCGAGTAAAAGTTACTGGAGTAACTTGTTTAACAGCGGGGGTGGGGTGGGGGAATCTCCTGTGTAGGGTTATAATGGTATGAGAGTTTCACAGTATGATAACTGTCTCAGAAAATATCACAGTTTATATAAACTGTATTGCTAAATTATGCTTATTATCATCAGTTAAAATGACAGTTAAATAAATGAAACATTTGTTCAATAAAACATATCAACTAATTTCAATAATTGATTAGGAATTAGATGAACAACTTATTTTTATCATTAATAACTTAATGTTTAAAAATAATTGAGTTCTATGAAATGTTTTTTTTTTTCAGAATTTTCTTCTTTTTATGATTTAATACAAATACATTATCAAAAACGGTGGTAATCAAATACAAGTTTTAAACGTTTTATCATTTTAGTTTTTGGCAAAGTGCTGCAAAACAGATTTACTCAATTAAACCATGCACAAACAATATATATTCCTTAAATAATGTTTAAATAAATTGTAGTATTATTATTGTTGTTGATAATATTATTAAGAAAAGTATGTACATTCTATTGTAGGCCTAAAATAGTAATATATCTGTCATAATTTCTTCTAGTAAAACCGAACTTTTATTTTGACGGGTTGTTAAGTCCTGTTTCAGAGTGTATTTGAAAATGTTTTTTCTCAAATAAAATGATGAAAATGCTCATTAGGCGTTCTCTCAGAGCAGATCTGGAAATGTTCATGTACTCATGTACTCGTATTGTTTGTGAGAAGCTGAAAACAGCATGAGCGCGTCACGTACTTGAGTATGTAGTAAGTAGACGAAACAGCACAGCTCATTCACACATTATATATGTACATTGCAGTCTTTTGTGCTTTAATATTCACAGATCATGTCGCGATTTGATTTATTGTACAGCTTTACTTTCGATTTATTCATCCATACATCTACCAGTTTGCGTGTTTTACGTGACATCATCTGCATTATACTGTAAATTCCATTTTTTCCTATATCCAAAGTATTCCCTGACCAGGGCTTCACATACCGGTATGTGTGCGAGTGAGATTTCGACAGCATTTCGCGTTTAGCTGGGTCTGCATCACTGTCTGTCTTGTCCGTCACCTTCTCCATATTGTTTTGTGATTTTAGCGCGTCTGTTCTCCCGCACTTCAATCAATGCCGTAATTTCCGGAGCACAATGTTTTCACCCAAAGCATTTTTTTTGTTTAGTATTTTGTTTTACTCAGTAACGGATATGTTTTAAAATGTAGCAAATTACAATACTTCAAACAAAACATACTTAAGAAAAAGTAAAATTACAGATTTTAAAAACTACTTAAGTAGAAGAAACACAAAAAAACTACTCCATTACAGTAACGCGAGTGAATGTAATTCGTTACTTTCCACCTCTGGATGACACTGCATCTTGATAACACAATTTAACAATATACAGGGTTTATACAGGAATCATAGAGATGAATTTACTACCTTTTTACTACCTTTTTTACTACCTCCACAATATTTTTTACTACCAACACGACATCAAGCAGCAGCCCTTTTTTGGGGGGTGTGGGAGGGGTATGCAAAGCACCACTTACTACTTACTATAAGGTATGGTGTGACACTATCACACACATCCTACATATTAGGTACACTAATGTTTAATTGTGATCATTACAAAAAAAACATAATTGAAAATGATATTAGTGATAAATATTAGTGTCGAGTTGAGTTTCAGTTGTCCTTATCTTAACCCTAGCTCTTGAGTTATCCTAACCATAACGTTAGCCCTAATAAGGTGAATAATAACCTTGGCACTTCTTAAAAACAAATGACACTTAACGCCAATAAACATTAATAAAGATTAATAATAAAGTGTGTCACATCACACACACTTACCCACAAACACGCATTCTCACACACGCAGACTTAAGCAGTGAAATTACTATCCCAAAACAGCAATTTATTTCATCATCTTTAAATGTGGTTCAACTATGGCACTGGTTTGCTGCTGAGGTAGAGCGACGACAGCTGACCTTAAGTTGGCATGATTTGCCACGATCTGTGTAGTGCTGCTAGCATCGCAAAACAAAGAAATAGGAAGCTGCTCCCCCCTCACCCTCACCAGTTAAATATTTTCGATTAGGGATGCACCCACTTTTTGCAGAACGAGACCGATACCAATAGGCTACTTTCATTTTTGGTAGCCTATTCGTCGATATTGATACCGTAACCGATCCCTGAATTTTCACTTCATTTGTAATTTTAAAATGTATTAGTAGATAAACCAAAAGAATATAAATCATATTAGTTGGCTTAATTTGTTCATCAAATATATATTCAGATATTTTCATGCTTAATTAATCCTGCTAAAAAGTCTGTCATTGTCACTGTTCATTCTATTGCTCTATCATATTTTATCTTCATTGAATAGCACAGCACATGTTTAGAGCTGCTCCAGCAGGGCTCAGTGCTGAGGATGGGGCCAGTGGTTCAAATGTTTAGACACCAGTGAAATACCAATTATTTAATCCAATTTTGATACCACAACAAAAACTACCAGCCCAATTAATGTGAAATTAAAACATTATTAAAAGCAGTCAGTAACAAAATAAGAACAAATAATCAAATTACAAATAGGACAAATAAATACAATAGAACAAAGAAAAGCTACAAATGAAATAAACTGTTTTTAGAGTTTTTCGGGTAGATTGATACATTTGAATAAAGTAATCAAATGTGAAAAATTTGCATATTCATTACTGTATAGCTAAATAAAACAGATGGATATTTTTGTAAAGTTGAAAAGGGTAGACTATTTAGTCAAGAGCAGTGAGTAGGCTAATTTATTTGTCCTTTGTTTGATTAACATTAAAACACAGTAGCAGGTTTAATAAATTGCTGCCCCTTTAAGACAGAAGGCACGGGCCCCATTTGAACATGGCTACGTTCACTTGAGATATAACTGACTTTTGTTTACTAGGATACTCACCAAGACGGGCGTTTTTACATAATTTTGTGACGTGAAAGACAATTTAATTCAGTATTCGCGCGCTGAGGCGCTGGTTTGCGGGGCACGCGCTTTGGATGTTTGCGTTCATGGAACTTCTTGATATGCACACGTCCAGTAATAATGTAGGGAACCACTCGTTATACATAAACCAGGTAACAGGTCATGTTTTACTTTACTTACGTGATTTAGTGTTAATCCAAATAACACGTGCTGAATGAACGATCAGGAGGCAGGAGCATTAAACAGAAGTGCGCCCGCGCGCTCTCCCTCTCGCCAGTTAACGATAATAATAAGCTAGATGACTCGTTTTAATTTTCTTTGCCATTGACATCCGATTGAACTATAAACTTTCCACTGATGTCTGTTTGAAGGGATGTGCTCGACCAGCTCGCGCATCTGTGCCGCTGAGCGCTCAATCCACTGCGCGTTTCCAGTGCTCGCGCACCACAGCTAAGTTGTGTTACTATATTGCGTTTAATATTCCACTAATAAGACATATTTAAAGACATAAAATGGAATCTCGTGTATTGTCAATACTAATTGAAAACCATATAGACCCAGATAGGGCTTCGAAAATTTACTACCTCGTCAGATGACGTTTACTACTTTTTACTACTTTTTACTGGCCTTAATTTGGCCTAATTTAATTTACTACCTTTTACTACCTTTTACAACCCCGCGGAAACCCTGATATAATAACAAAATTAATTAACCAGCCAATAAGCTAAATGTGAAAATTATTCAGAATCTGGAAAATTTATGAATGTCTCAAATTCATTAACATACACACATTTCAAATCTGAGGTTCACAAGGCGTTTGAAAATGTGGTGGAGGGTTTTCGCAGAGATCAATTTTTGGAGTATATTTCTTCAAATTTTACACAAAGTCAAATAAGGTCCACTGTGAGCACATGGTTCTGTTAACGGAAATTTAGAAATAGTCATTCTTTTTTTCTATTCAGTTTGGTGATGCTAGTGATGCAGAAATGACTTCACCTTCAGCAATAAGTAAAAAGAGGCAAACAACTTAATTTCAGCCCCTAACACCTCTCTTGTTAGCGGTGTGACCCTCACCTGTGTAGGGAAAGGCACCTGTATCCGGCCCTCCAGGATGTTATCAGTGGTGACCTCTACAGAGCGTGTGAGCTGCAAATCCTGCAGGATCAGATGATAAGGGACTTGCGGAAACATTTCCTGGATCTGATGGGCCTGAGGAAGTCAAGGAAAAGCAGGTTAATAAGGAGTGGACTTGTGTAAAACAGATGACACTGTGGGATGCCAGCTGAAGGACTCACCATGGCGTTGAGCTGGGAGTTGTTGGCCTGTGCAATGCCCAGGATGTTGGTGGTGTGCATGACCTCCACTGAGAAACTCGGCAGCCAGCTGGCAATGCGGGAGCCTGAGGGGTTATACACTCATATGATCATTTCATTACCAGAAGCCTCCTCATTTCAGAGGTCTCAAGTCATCAATGATATGATAAAAATGGGCCATGTTCATCAGTGAACCTTTTTGAGAAGGTTGAGTGCATTATCCATTTCAACAGCCTTTTGTACATTTATTTACAAGCCTCCAGTTTGTAAATCACCTCTGCTATGACCTTTGTTCATTGTTGTTCATCAGGGCGAATCAACTTGCTCAGTACTGGGGTGTGTGATATTGACACAGAATTATATCTAGATATTTTCTGGGATGTTATCAATAACGATAATTAGACGATATTTTGCTGAGTGTGTTTATTGTGTTGGAACCTTTGCAGGTTTAGGACTGACTCATAAAGGGTTTTAATATTCTTCATATTCTGTGCGATGGTCAGTTCACAGCAGTGACAGAAATAATCTTTTCCAAAAAAATTAAAAAAATATTTTACCTTTTATGGGCATTTTACCATTATAAAGCCATTTATTTTCAACTTAATTAAATGCATCATCTTTTGTGTGAACATTCTTAGATTTAATCAATAAATTCAAGACACAATAGGGCTGTTACCAATAAAATAAAATCAGTCTCTTTGCACTGCAGAGGAAACAGAAGCTGCATCTGTAGTGACATTCAGATGCATATACAGTCTATATAGTGTAGGGACAGAGGGAAAACAGAAGAGGGAATGTACTCTTATAATAATAATGTTTGTTTTTAATGTTTTAAACATAAAATGTTGAATATTGATATTTGAGATTCATTCAAATGGCTGATTCATTCAGGAACGAAGCATTTCACTGTCTTAATGAGTGTCATTGAATCATTCATTTAACGGCTTTGTTTCAAACTATTTTCATTGACGAAATGGATTAAAAAAGACAATATTGTGTCTTAAATGTCATTTCAGTCACTTAATATTAACTTCTTGATTATTGAATTGTTATATAAAAGCAATATCACATTTGTAATCATGTTGATATTTAGGGAAGAACAAAATGGTACTCTTCGTGTGATAGATTAACTACATTAAACAATATAAATATAAAATATTTTTTTCCCCTTTATCTTGAATTTTGGGGGCATTATAAACACATTTTAGTAGAGTAAATCACACAGTGCAAGCGTGCACTCTAAATGCTAACCAACTAGACTACATCATGTATATGTAAGAAGAGGCCTCACCATCAAAGTGGAAGAAGTGATTATGCTGGTTGATGTGTGGTCGGGCCTCTGTTCCTGTCCCAGCCGGCATGTTCTCGTCCAGCACCTCCCTCTGGCCCTCCTCTCGCACTCGCACGCCTTCACTGATGTTCAGAGACATACGGCATGTGGGACAGGACGTGTCCTGCTCCAGCCAGGAGCGCAGGCACGAACTGGACAAACAATACATTGTCAAATTAACAATTTGAACTATTAGAACCACGAGAGTGCTGGCAACATCTGGCTATTGCTCACTTATGGAAGAGATGTCCACAAGGCAGCTTGCGTGCGGTAGTCATTGAATCCCAGCAGATCGCACAATCATCGTTATTAGCCAACAGCTCTTCAGGCGTTGCCACAGCAAACCTGCACACACACAGGGAGACGTTTGCATGTCAGCACACGAGGTCTGGTTTTCCTCAGCCAATGCAGAGGGCGGATTCATAACATTCAAACATAGCATACACACAAAGACTATTTATTGTGTTCATGTTGTACTGCAAAACACTAGTGCTGTTATTGAGATGGATATGGGTACGTTTAAGAGTGGGTTAAGGTGTCAGGAAAGAGTACAAAAGAGTACAAAAGAGAGTAAAAGAGTAAAAACAGATAAATACAGTAAAACAGTAATATTGTACAATGAAATAACTTTTCTATGTGAATATATTTTAAAATGTAAGATATTCCTTTAATCATTGTTACTATGCATTAATGCATTATTACTCCAGTCTTTAGTGTCACATGATCCTTCAGAAATCCTTTTCATATGATATTATCAATGCTGAAAAGAGTTTTTGCTGCTTAATATTTTTGCAGAAACGATGATATAATTTTTTAACCCCCTCAGTATTATTTGATGAACAGAAAGTTCAAAATAATTCATTTGAATTATTATTTGTAAGAATGTAAAGGTCTTTATTGGCACTTTTGATTAATTTAATGTGTCCTTGCTGAATAAATGTATTAATTTCTTTAAAAAACAAAGAATTCTTATAGATCACAAACTTTTGATTTTAACTTTTTAAAATAATAAATAATTTAATTATTATTATTTGTTATTAACACATAATTATATATTAAATTACAATGATCTTAATGGTACTCAAAAAGGCTTTGTTTTCTTTACTTATGCAAAATCTAATTAAATTTTTGTGAGATTTATTCTTCTTAAATATATTAATGTAAATAAGCAGTCATTTTACAAACTCAAATCAAATCTCTTTTCAAGGGGACAATGCTAATAGCTCATGCAACTTCTGGTTACCAGCTCTAAGCTTTGCCACACTTTAGCATCTTTATTTAGATGTTGTGCTTATAATTCAAAGCCTGTAGAAATGCATCTTTTAATAAGTAAGTCTGAAAAGCGTTATGCTTCTCCTCACCTGGATTCCATATTGTCAATAACACGCAAGTAGTTTTTGTGGCGGCGAATCCTCCGCTGCACCTCGTGGAAGAGATACCGCAGCTGCATAAAGATCACAAGACTAGCCATGGACAACCAGATGTTCCCAAAGAGCTGCGAGGGAGTGAACAACAACAACATGATCATAAAGGTACCAGGATTTATCAAAAACTCTAAAACACAGACGTGAGAAGAGAAAGAAATCATGTACGCCACTGCTATTTACATGGGGAGGTTTGTGACATCTGACAGGCCACAAACACACGTGAAATCAGGAACGTAATAGTAAACAGTTTTTTACTGATCAGTGAACATTATGTTACAGTCTCAATAAGAGTCCACATCACTATAAGGCAGTCACATGACTGTTACACAGCGCCGATCACTCACCAGCATATGGATGTGATGCATCAGGTCCAGGCAGAGGATGGATAACTCCATGATGAAGTCGGTGTAGTAGATGTATGAGCTCTTGTTCTCCCAGGTGCCCTCGTGGTTCAGGTCCCACAGGTGAATGGAGTACCTGTACATAAGAGATCCAAACCTTCAGAGTCATGCTTCTGCTAGCTAACGTTTAGCAAAGCTGATGGCTTTCTTAACAGAGCACACACACCGTATGATGACGTGTCCTGTGCGTACGGTCACCAGCAAACACTGCAGGACAGGAGACAAGGCTTAGGGTTACTCCATAATATCAAAATAGACAATCTTTACAGAATAGTGCAGTAGTATTGACATTAACACCTGTGAACCTGCCAAATGTGTGTGTGTTTCAGCAGTGGAGTGTAACGCAGTCACTCCTACTAGCCAATTTGGTGGCTTGAATTTTATATATACTACATTTTTTAATTGCAGTCTATTAAAAAGACATCTGAAATAATAAACTGATTAAATGTAAACTAAGTGCAATGTAGTGTTGTCAAAAATAAAATAAAAATTGATACTGAAATATCGGAAATATCATGAGAGCGAGAAAAATCGCTGCTGGTATTGAGAATCTATTCTGCTGAAAATTTGGAAGCGTTTACAATACAAATTTTCCACAGATTAGACACTCAATACCAGCAGCGATGTCTCTCTCTCATGATCTCTCCGACAGCGAGTGACACACACAAACCTGCCTCCTCTCACTCACTTGCTCCGGATGAATATTGTTGCGGTTACAGGGCTTTAATTTCAGCGTGGGATTGCAAGCATTGTGCATAATTTTACTCATTCCTGCAGATTTTGAGCTCACACCCAAAGTATGCGCACAAAACAGCCGCTCAGTACTAAATTTAGTTATTTTTCGCTGCTTATTGTGCTGAAATGGTCAAATACACACACCAGGTCAAAATGCCGGTCTTGGCAAGTATTTTATTATTGTTCAAATTTATTATTGAACATCATTATTGTTTTATAAAGTTAATGTGCCGTTTTAATATTTAATCTTTATTCAAGTCAATTGGCGGGACAACCTGTTACTCATATGAGATTCACCAATAGCAAACCATCCAATCAAGATCAAGTCTACGATCATTGCTAAATCTACATCTTTTTTTTCTTGTTTGAAAAGAAAAAAACAAAAACGTTATACATGTATGTGTCACAATGGTGGGGAGAAACCATCGCGACTTCTGTGTCAGAATGTAGGGACAGAGGGAAAAACAGAAGAGGGAATGTAATCTTCACAGTCGCTACAGAGGATTGTAAAGGATTCTCACCTCAGCTGCCATGAAGGCCACAGTGTGCATGCCGTGAAGATGCCCAACCACAGCGCAGAGCACAGCCAGACCCCCACAGCACGCCAGCACTGACACCAGCAGAGACAACACTCGCACATGACTGACCATCGGGGTGGTGGGAGAGAACGACAGCTGCCAGGAACAAACAATATACATCAATTACTCAGAAAGGAAGTAGGGAATGGTGGAGGGATGAGAGAAGGTTGAAGAGATACAAAGTACAAACAATAGGAAGGAAGGAAGTGAGGAAGTAAATAAGAGTAATGGAAGAAGAAAATTAGAGCAAAGGAAGAAAAGAAAAAGGAAGAAAGGTTGGGAGTAAATAAGAAGGTAAAATAAATGAAACATGAAGGAATGAAGTAAGGAAAGAAGGAAGAGTGGAGCAAGGACAGGGAAAGCAGCAAAAAAAGATAAATGCGGAAGAAATTAGGAGGAGAGAAACAAAGGAAGCAAGGAAGAAAGTAAATAAGAGCAGAGGAAGGAGAGAGAGAGTAGGAAGGAAAAATAAATGAAATAAGAAACATAGGAAGGATGACGCAAGGAAGTAAATAAGAACATAAAAGGAAGGATTTAAGGAAGAAAGGAAGTATGAAAGGTAGGTAGATAATTAACCCAATTAATATTTACACCCAATAAAAATATACATAAATGTCTTAATTATACTCAGATTCTCTAACAAATATCTTACAATTTCAGAGTGACGTATCTTTTGGATTATATTGGTGGTTAGAGCAAATGTCAATCATAATAGTAACTGATGAAATGATGTAAAGTAAAGGAGTACATGAATACATGCGTCTATGTCCCAGTGTTTGTGAACAGGAGTGTTTGCTGATGTGGCCTCACGTATTCAAAGCGGTCTTTGCAGAGCTGCACCATCAGATGCAGGAAGATGAGCATGGAGAACCACAGACACCACAGCACCACCTCCTCCACCCGCTGCACATTCAGCACGCCGAAGATGAAGATGAACTTGTAGAAGATGAAGTTCCAGAACTTATCTTTCAGATGCTGGTCAATAGAAGAGCGACATCAGAACATAACCACAGAAACTACAACAGAAACAATGCAGAAATTGCCAACGCATGGAAGGGTCTCAAGAGACTGATGTGAGTATCTGTTGAATCCGTAAGCCTAGTTCACACTACATGATTTTAAAACGTAGGGCTGAACTGTGCAGTTCACACTACATGACTTGCTCTCTGTGAAATCAGGAGTGTTCAAGTTGTTGAGCCGTTCACACCAAACGACACATCGTGATTGATCCGCAACAGGAGGTAACGCACTACAGGATTTGACAACAACTCTGTCACCCAACGATTCTATCTCGTCTACAAACCACGTTTTGTCACGAAAAATCACGCGATAAAACGAACCGGAAATGACAATAAACAGAATTACAGTAAGATTTAATGTACATTTCAACCTATAACATTTTGCTTTACCTGGGTGTTTGAGGGCGTTTGTAATTTCCATCCACCTTTTCTCTTTCTCACATCTCATGTCCAACATCATAAAGGCATTCATGCTCCTGCCACAGTTCGATTAAACTTTGCTCCTAAAATTTGCTGTTGAGTCCATTGCTTTCTTGACGACATGTTGCTCATCTTTCTGTAAACTCGTCTTGGTCGTGTTTGTTTGAAAATCGCGCATTTCGCATATTTACCGGTATTTACCATGCTATTTACCCGGTGACCTCAACCCATGCCTTGCTCTGATTGGCTGTAGCTCATGACATCACTGAGATTGAGTCGCGCGACAGCTCTGGATATCTAGCACGCTAGATATTTTTCTGGGCTCGGCGACGCGTCTGCGAGGTGTCTGTGAGCGTCTTTGATGCGTTGTTGGCTCTTTCACACTAACAGATTGGCGAGCGTTAATCTTCCGCTAATCGCCCGCGATTTGCACGCGATAACACCCTGACTTGTCGGCGACTCAACGATTTGCAAATCGGGCTTAAATCGGGCTTAAAATCATGTAGTGTGAACTAGGCTTAATAAACCGGCACACTCTTACAATTTACAGGAACCTACAAACACACACTACTGTTCAAAAGTTGTAGGTACATTTTTCTTATGTTTTTGAGATCTCTTCTGCTCACCAAGGCTAGATTTATTTGATCAAAAACAGAGCAAAAAAAAAATAATACTGTGAAATATTATTACAATTTAAAATGACTTTTTTTTGTGTGAATACAATGTAAAATGTAATTTGTTCCTGTGAATTTTTAGCAGCATTACTCCAGTCTTCAGTGTCACATGATCCTTCAGAAATCACTCTAATATGATGCTCAAGAAACCTTTATTATTTTTTTAAACTCTGGAATCAGATTATTTGATGAATACAAAGTTGAAAAGAAAAGCAATTATTTGAAATAGACATTTCTGCAACATTATCTAAGTCTTTACTGTCCCTTTTCAAAAAATAAAAAATATTTTTTTTTCTTACATCAAACATTTGAATGCCATTTTTTTAGTCATCTGTTAATAACTATGCCACTGCTTTGAATAGTTATCTTCCCCTTTTCAAAATCTTCCTCTTTTTATTACTACCATATTATGAATAATAAACTTGTTTGAATACGTAAATACTAAAATTATATCTATTCAACTCTACAGATATTGGTTTTGAAATTGGTCACGGATTAACCCTGGACCACAAAACCAGTCACATGGGTCAATTATCCGAAATTGAGATTTATACATCTGATATACAGCTGAATAAATAAGCGTTCCATTGATGTTTGTTGCGATAGGACAATATTTGGCCGAGATACGACAATATTTGGCCAAGATACAACTACTTGAAAATCTGGAATCTGAGGGTGCAAAAAAAAAAAAAAAAAAATCGAAACATTGAGAAAATCACATTTAAAGTTGTGCATTTAAGTTTGCGATTGTGCTGCATTCACTCACAAAAATAAATGTTTCATATTTTACGGTAGGAATGATCTTTACTTAATATCCTAATGATTTTTGGCATAAAAGAAACATCTATAATTTTGACCCATACAATGTATTGTTTGCTATTGCCACAAAAATATCTCCGTGTGTGACTAGTGACTGGTTTTGTGATCCAGGGTCACATATTGTTTAATCATACAACAACAAAAAAAAATAAAAACATTTCATCACAGAAAATTACCTTAAAGTAAGTAAAACCATGATTTGACCTATATTTTTATTCTATATTATGTATCTATATGGAACTGACAAAAGACCTCAAGTTGTCGAGGATGTTTGTTATTAAAGGGGTCATATAATGGTACGTGCACTTTTACAAGTTTGTACTGAAATGTGTGTTGGCAGTGCCTGTACACATCCATCATATAATGATAAAAATCCATCCAGTGTTTTTGTTTTAATCTCCTTATATGTATTCCCCTGCCTCAAATTGAGCCGTTCGACCGTGTGACGTCAATAAAACGGACGCCCCTCCCATGATTGTGGATTGACAGCAGCGTTTCAACACAGACCCTGAGCGAGCTGTCAATCAGTCCGTGCGGACCGGCGCGGTCATTGTTGATACTGGAGCACTGTCTATGAGAAGAATGGCGTCTAAGCGATTGTGGTGTTCTATTCTTGGGTGCAAAAAGGAACACAGCAGTCACTTTAATGTTCCTAAATCCGAACCACTGAAGATGCAGTGGCTGAGTTTGTTTTTCGAAGGGAATATTCCCCACGATCAACGTCAATGCTTTCATGTTTGCACGAATCATTTCACACACCAGGCGGCTTTATAAACGAGGAGGGTCAGTATAAAGCTGGTTTTCTATGTACGACGTTCTCAATATAATTCATAATCCCACGTTTATAATGCATTATGGTTACAACGCATATTATTATTGTTGTGTTACAAACGGTGTGCACACAGAACAAAGGGTGAGCAAAGCTCATTATCATTTAAAGACACATACACTTAAACGGCGTGCTGATAACAAAGCTGTTTTTGACCAGGTAAAATAAGTGTTTTCTTACAATACTAATGAGAATATTTATTTAAAGTAGATTACAAACTTTTAATTTAGACCCTAAAAAATCATATTAGCTTGCACAAAAAAGGCATTATATGATCCCTTTAAGGTCCTCCTCACATAAGCGTTGCAGTGTGTGTGTATGGCCTGATGCAGTGTGTGTGTATGGCCTGATACAGTTGATGTGGACGTGAAAGACTCATACCTGTTTCTCACTGACTCTCAGCGGGCCGAACACAATGCACTGGATCACTTTAGCGATCAACATGAGGATGCAGCACGCCGTGTTCACCATCACCTGTGGGAAAACGACAGCTTCTTTCAAATAAAACCATCATCACTCAACACATGTGTGTTCTGAAGCTAGTCCCACATACCCAGACAAAGAGGCTGTCTGTGATGAGATACACAAGCACACTGGTTGCCATGTTCCCCAAGCTCTCCAGCGGATCCAGCTTGATCTCCTCATCAGAGCCGATGTGTGAGTCTCCAGCCACAGGAGAGGATTCTGCGGAGTCTCGGACCGAGCTGTAGGCACTCAGGATGGTCCCAGCCAGCAGGACAGTGCTCAGGGCAGTGTATGTGTGTAAGCTGGGCCAGGGAAGCGCTCCAGGAACAGCAGAGGCATCCTGACAGACTGACACAGCTTTCCTCTTCAAGGTCTGCTTACTGGAGTCCAGGGGGAACCAGTGTCCTTTCACAGATCACAATCGAACATAAACTCCTCTTTAAAAACAAATAATAATTATCAGGAAGGATTCAGGCCCGTTTCCATTTGAGAATCCAAACTGTGTTTATAAATGCAATCTGACAGATCTTAGGACAAGTAGACACAACACACTCCAAAGATAGAATTAAATACAATATATATATATATATATATATATATATATATATATATATATATATATATTATATTGTTATATGTTGTGTTTAAACCCAATTCCGGTGAATTAAATGCTAAATGTTTATGATTCTTTTAAACAAATGTTAATATTGCCAGAACAGTTGATTATTTCACAACATTAGCATGGTAGCTAATCTGCTTCAGCGAACGTTACGTATTTGATTAGACCAGGACTAACAGTTTGATAAACTCGTCAGACGGTCTTTAAATCTGACCCGTGATGCTCGACGATCTGTCTGACATCTGTTAGCTTTAAATAAAACTGTGAAATGTCATGTTTAGATCAGTTTCTCTGGCTGTTTCTGGCACTTTCTATCCCTCATACCTGTTTCCGCTGCCTTAGACGTCACCCTGTGAACTTCCGGTGCTTATGTGACGACAGGCGGGGCTTCCCGGGTAAACAACAATTAAATATTTAAATAGTACCCAGCTATGACTAGCCACATGACTCTAACAAAATATTACAATAATAACCACAGATTCAGTCAGTATAGTATTGTAATTATTATCAGTTATTGGTTTCAAAATAGGCTAACGTTAGGCTACTTGTTTACACCTCACGCAAACTATGGAAACTCGTTATAAATTGACTAGATATAGGGCTGAATAAATGCATACAACATTTAAACATCTTTATATTTTATTATAATTAAAATGTGGAATTTATTAATTTTCTATAAAACATTGGATACTTTAATAAACTTTAAATATTTTTAAACCTTTCAAACAAACAAACAAGGTATAGGATACCAATTCCTAATATTATTCACAGTTTCAATTCAAGCATATTTCTTGGAGTTAATGAAGATTGTCACAAAATCTCTTTTATGTTCAGTAAAAATTCATAAATACAAAGACATTTCAAACGCTTATCAAGCAATGGGAAAGTTATGGTAAAATATCTAGTGAAATGCCAAACAGGTAGCTAACAGTTCTTTAAAGTCAACACTCAGCAGATTACAACATGAGATTGTGCTTTATAAGCTAAACGCTGCATACGCTGTCTTTATAATTTAAACTTTTGATGATTATCATAATTTCCAAGAATATATTTTACATGTATAATCAAAAGGAGAAAATTTAAGACAAATGAAACATTTCAATAAGATCATTAAAAGGCTTGTCAGGATAAGGCACATATTGAATCAAAAGCTATGACTGGTCATTATTTCACATTCACATTTGATATGCTCGTTTAAAATCCATAAGCATCTACTTTTAAGCAGAAAACTTTTATGTACATGATATTTCCCATAGAAAATCTCTTCTACATGTGCAGTAAATGCAGGATACTGAGACCGAATCAGTCCAAGCGGTTTCAATGAGATGTCCAGGTCTCGGATCATCAGTTTCCGTTGATGATCTTTGGGATCTTTGAGTTACGGAGCGCTGGCGTTCCCTGAATCTGGAGTCTCGAACAAGTCTCTTACAATGATTTCACTTACTGCAAAGAAGAAGAAAAGATCTTTGTTTAGGGGTGAATCTAATATACTGTATATCAACATCAACATTCATCATCATTGTCCATCTCTATTAAGTCCACGTGAGGGCAGTGTTGTGTGTGTGTGAGTATTTTCTTCCCAGCTCTAATTTAAAGCTACAACTAGAGACTGAAACTTAGTAATACTTATTACAGTGTTTTACTGTTAAGCTTCCAATCCAAAAGCTCAAGCCTAGTCTCAACTCTTGAATTACAGCTGGTTTCGTTGACAAAAAGACTTTCCAAAAACCAAACACATCTATTAATACACTTTAAACAAACACATCTATTAATACACTTTAACCAAACAAAAAGTTGTTTACAACATTACTTTCATTACGCATATATGGAAAGAAACAGAGTTACAGTGAGAGCTGTAGTTTGTTTTAGCCAGAAAAGGTAAATGTGTGCATTAGGACAAGAATCTATTTGAGCAAAGATGAAAGACAACAACACACACACACACACACACACACACACACACACACACACACACACACACACACACACACACACACACACACACACACACACACACACACACACACACACAGGCGCACACACACAGGCGCACACTCACACACACACAGGCGCGCACACACACACACAGGCGCACGCGCACACACAGGCGCACACACACACACTCTCTCTCTCTCTCTCTCTCTCTCTCTCTCACACAAACACAAACACACAAACACACACACACACACACACACACACACACACAACACACACACACACACACACACACACACACACACACACACACACACACACACACACACACACACACACACACACAGACAACAGCACTCACTCATCAGGGGTGTTCAGTCCACTGCACCTGTGCTCTCCACACGCAACTGGTGCGCCAGGTAACGGAAATACTACACAAGTTCTGTCCTGGGAGGGTTTGTTTAATTATAAAATTACATGTTTATGATATGTAATTTATTATTTAATCTGATCCCTGTTTTCATATTTATTTAGATTAAAAATGAAACTATTATTTTATGAATTCAATTCTTTTTGTTATTATTTTATTCATGTTATATAGACTTAGGTGTTGTATTTTCATTTTTTTTTATCGTTTTTTACAACATCTATGTGGGCTAAGGCAGGAAATGCATTTAATGACTACATATATTTCAAATAACATCAATTCGTTTCTCACTCAGACACAAACATCAAAACTTTATGTACCTACCGGCCAATTTGCACATGCTTTCACTATTTTCCAGACTGTTAAACTTAAGTTCAAAGCCTAACATAATACAAAAATAAATAAGAAATGTTCTACATTTCTACAGTAATACCATATTGAAATATATTTCAAATCTAAAAAATAAAATACTATCAAAACAATTAGATAAAGCTGAACACTTACACATGTTTTCATTACCATCTATTCAAAAGGGGAAACGTGTTTGTTGGGCGAAACCTTTGCTATTGTTCTGGAAGAATGACTTGAGACGTATGAACTGCTTTGGTAGTTTCAGTGCATTTTGAATGTGAAATAAACTGCAGTGCCGAGCTGAAAGTTGGTAAAGAGAACTGAGTGAAGAGTTTTGAAAAAGTCATCTTAGTATTGAGAAATGTGTCCAAGCAATTGTATTCAATTCAATTCAATTCAATTGCATCAATAAAATCTAAATATATTTATATCTCACTCTGCTAAAACAACTGGATGTAAAAGCAAGAAGCTTAAAAGGAGAGTTCACCCAAAAATATACTTTATGTCATCCAAAATACTATGGAAGTCAATGGGGACCATCACCGGTCTGGTTACTGGTGACATTCTTCAAAATATCTTCTTTTGTGTTCAGCAGAAGAAATAAATTCATACAGGCTTGGAACAACTTGAGGGTGAACCGTTCCTTTAATAGATAAACATATTCTACTCTATACTATCCACAGAAAAAAAGCAGGTATAAACACCTTCATTAACAAAGTTCAAGTTCAATCAAACTTCTACTTTCATTTAAACTGTCTTCTTCCAGGCTAGCAGCAGAAACATCTAATGTGAAGTATGCAAGCCTGCCACAATACAGCTGCGCAAAACTAGCGGTGGATTAGCCTTCACGTTATATTTAGCTAGTTCAGTGACTCCATGCAATGCCAGTATCCTCTTTCCCACCGCACCGCGGGACTAGAGACTATAATTAGGCCCAAACCAAACCGGCTTCCAGACACTAGGGGTGGCAGCTGCTAGTTTTTCTAGAGAGTAAACAAAAATACCGGCTAGCATATGCCACAAAGTTAGTGCATATTCTGTTACTGTAGCTTGGCGTGAGTTACTGACCAAGCATGAGACACAGTCAAAAGCGTGTATTGCATGTGAACAGATAATATGGTCTGGAATAAACAGTCACACAATAATACTAGGTGTTGATGTGCAAATGTTAATGGACTTATTTCTGGGTCACTAAAGGACTCTTAATTTGTTAGCATAATGAAATCATAAACACATTCACACATGAAGTGTGGAAAGAAATGTTCCAGGTACAATATAAATTCAGCTTTATCATCAAAATAATTGGCATAATCTTGATTACCACTGAAAATTATTTTGAGTCGACCCTTAGTTTGTACAAACAAGCAAATCTCATTTAGTTTATGCACTCATTACAGTAATGCACTTACAACAGGAATATATAGGAAAAGGAGAGTTTAAAAATAAATGTGAAACTTGTATGTTTGTTGCTTAGGGAGTAAATTAGTTTTTAGCGGTGGAAATACTGTTCTAGGCAGCTCAGACTTACTGTTAAAGTAAATCATTTTACTGTAATCAATCATTTTTTCCCTTAAACTTTGATCACCAAATTTTTCCTTGAAAAAATTTCTTCATGCCTTGAAATAGCTTGAATGTAACTCTACACCCTTGCCTTTTTTACTTATTACTCATTTAGTATACGCTGTTCTATGAAAATGCGCCCCGCCTCCACTCACTCACTCACTCAGAGATCCACTCGTTGACGATCACACGTTGATCTGATTGGTTACAAGGTAGTTTGTGACGTCAGAAACACCAGCGATTTAAAACCGTGTTTTTGAGACTGTCTTTGTTTCACTGCAGTTTTAATTAGAAAATACTCAGCAATGCTGTCGACTTATGAATTCTCACATGGATTGTCTTAAAGCATATTAAAAACACCACATAGACATATAAACAACATTAAAAACTTTAAGTCTTGTGGCTATACCTCTGAAACAGTTGTGGGGAATCGCTTGCCTCAGAGAGTAATTTAGATTGTTTATACAAACTGAGAAACAGGTCGAAATTAATTTATGTGGTAATCAGCATTGTATTGTTCTCTTAACTTCATTAATTTAAAACGGTTCTCCTTGGAGTCTTACCATCATCGAGAGTGATATCCTGTAGGGCTATGGACTGAAAGCCAAGCTCTTTCTCTTCATCTGGTTCCTCTTTAATATCAAGGCTTTCTCCACCTTGTGGCAAACTGTAACGTTCGCTGGACTCCTCAAGAGATGCGTCTGAAGGTTGAGGGTCCATCAGGCTCTCTCTGAACGACGGTGAGTTGGAAGGCACTTTGGCAAGAGTAGGCTGGTGGGAAAGAGGAAGCACCTGGGAAGAGGAGGAGTGTGGGAACTGCACCGGATCCAGACCAGATGTTTCCACATTTGCGCTGGTTAGAACAGAGGTACTGGACACTGAGATAGAGCCACGGTTGTAGAGATTATGAGTGTGTTCTGAAGGGATGCCTTGGTATCCTTCACCTCGGTGAGACCTGGGTTGCTCTGCAGGGATTTGGGATGACTTGAAGTCTTGCAGTGAACCCCCAACCATTGGAAGACTAGGTTGTCCTTTGTAAGACAGATCCTGTTGAGGTTTTTGGTACAAAGAGTTGTTGAAATTCACCAGTGAGAACATAGGGTGGAGGTCTGCAAGGCTTCGGTCTGCCGGATGAGAGTGGCTCAGATCCTGCAGATCCTGAGGAGAGCGGCTCATATCCTGCAGATCCCGAGGAGAGTAGCAGAGCTGGGCTGAAGATGGAGGCCCTTCGGTCAGAAGCCACTGCTCAAGAGGCTGGACCTCATCTGAAGAGATTGAGTCCCCAGGGGTGCTGAGACCTGTTGGGGACGTGGCTGGATGCTGGCCGTTGGTGTTAAGGTCCGGCCTCATGCCAAACTCCTGCTTCACATGCACTGCTTTGGAAGGAGGGTGTTCAACACATTACAGATTAGCTTTGTGGACATTTCTTCATTTCTCAAAACATTTGAAAATTGATATATTATATTGTCCAATTGAGTCCTAAATTCAGTCCAGTTCTATAGTAATCTAAGGCCCTGTTTACACCTGGTATAATAGGATTAGTTTACTTTCAAATTAAAATTTCCTGATCATTTATTCACCCCCATGTCATCCAAGATGTCCATGTCTTTCTTTCTTCAATCGAAAAGAAATTAAGGTTGAGGAAAACAGTGCAGGATTTTTTTTCCATATAATGGACTTCAATGGCAACCAACAGTTTGAAGGTCCAAATGACAGTCTCAATGCAGCTTCAAAGTCTCGACACGATCCCAGTCGAGAAATAAGAGTCTTATCTAGCGAAACGATCGGTCATTTTCTAAAAATAAAATAAAATAATATACTTTGTAACCACAAATGCCCATCTTGTACCATCTCTGAGAAGCGCCAACTGCCGCCAAGCATTACGTCATCACGTTGGAAGGTCACGCGTAACATCGTTAAACATCCAGGATATGCAAACATAAGGACCATTTTAAACAATAAACTGACACAAATACATATAAATATCCATCATTCAACATACAATAACTTTGAACGGTCGTCCTACTCCAAACTTGTAAACACTGGGTAGGTACTTCCGACTACGTCACGCGTGAACTTTCCAACGTGATGACGTAATGCTTGGCGCATCTCAGAGATGGTACAATACGAGCATTTGTGGTTAAAAAGTATATATGTTTTTAGAAAATGGCCGATGGTTTCGCTAGATAAGACCCTTATTTCTCGGCTGGGATCGTGTCGAGACTTTCAAGCTGCATTGAGACTGACATTTGGACCTTCAAACCTTTGGTTGCCATTAAAATCCTGGAATGTTTTCCTCAAAAACCTTAATTTATGTTCGACTGAAGAAAGAAAGACATGGACATCATGGATGACATTCGACTTCCTCTGGAAGTGGTAGAAAGTGGACAAGCTCAAAACGTTTTAGACCCCGTTTACACCTGTATTTGGCATTGTCCACTTGTGATCCTATCGACCAAAACACATCTTAATACCAGGTGTAAATAGGGCCTCAGACAACATGGCATATTATACACATTATATGGATTTCAAAGTTTTCAATCTCCAAACCTAGAAGCTCAAATTTGATTGGTTACCCTCTACCCCAGGTGTTGCCGACCCAGCAGACCTTCAGTTGTAACCCTGCTCCAACATTCATGAGTAATCCTGAACACCTTGATTAGTATGTTTGATTAGGCATGGAAATAAACTCTGCAGGATGGTAGCCTTCCAGGAGCAGGGTTGACTATGTCCCAGACAGTCCCACACAAATTGGTACACAGAAATTGTCTTTTTTTTCCCCAAGTTACCAGTCTGCTACAACAAACGCTTCAGAACATCTATTAAATCTGTTCAGAGTTTTGTTTGAGACACCTAGGCCTTGATTCTGCCTGGTATTAAGATGTGTTTTGGTGATCCGATCACAAGTCATCAGCTGAGACATTCATGATTCCACCTGGTATTAACATATTAACTGTGACTACTAGTATTTGGATTTTGTGTAAACGGGAAAGGAATTTAAGGAAATGAAAGTGAATGATAAGGAGATCAGCTGCATTTTCCATTGAAAATGGTGTGTTTTTGTACAACACAGTGAAGTTTGAATGACTTGTTTTAGTGTGGTCTCTCACAACACACGTTAGGTGAAAGGGTGAAGAGTAAGACGTGCTTCACCGTGACGCACTAAGGATGGAGCATTTCCACTACTACAAAGGCTTTTTGTGGTCACAAGTGTTGTTGACTACCTCTGTATGTGGTTACAGTGTCAGTGAAACGTTTTACACGTTCCTAGAGACTGTTCATTACATGAATGAGCTACTACCGGTCTATTTTAGATTGACCTTGGTCTTTGATATATTAGTCGGACTGCCTCTTGCCGTCTAACTGGCCGTTCTTGCCACCAAAGTGGACCAGAGTTGCTGATAGTTCTACTCGCAAGCAATATTACCTGAAAGATAGGTGAAGAACTGTGAGACACTTCTCTTCCTTTTGCCATTGCTGACATAGAAGTGCACCTGGGTGGAGGAAGCCGTGGTTTTCTTGTAGTACGGAGGAATCTTTACCACTATGCTTGTCTAAACAGGAATGGGAACACACAAGAGACACCTGTAATTATAGATCTCAATGGGATGTGCATATAAACAATGCACATATGCCATGTTGTTTAAATAAATTGAGGAATATCAATGTTTTATAACAAAATCCATAACTTTTTAGCTCACATTTTGACTCTTCTCTTGTAAAGCCCTCACATCGACCTCCCATTGTGTTTTACCATCTGGAATGGGAAAAAATGACAATACAAAGGCTCTTTTGTTATTACATAACAAACTGTCATCCAAAATGTATTGCTAGACTACTGATCTAAAACCAGCTCCTAATTAGAGCAGAGAGCCATGGGCTGCGTCTCAAATCACATACTCTCTTGAGTAGGTCTTATTTTGAATAATTATTTCACAGCCGCTAAAAAGTAAGTTCCATAGTATGAAGGTGTGTAGTATGAGTGTAATATGGAGGTACTACATTCGCCATGTTGTCATTATCATGTGATCTACCGGCGTAAGTTACGTTGCTTCACTGCCATTCATAAATGGTGGGCTCATGGGATAGGAAAGTGTCCATCATACACACACTTCAGTATCTCGCCGGAAACAGTAGGTCATCCGGGTACTTTTAGCCTGTTCTTTTATGAGTACTGTGAAATCAGACATACTTCTTTTGTCACATACTGTTTTTGTCTACTATATCAGGGTAAGTATGCGATTTCAGATACAGCCTAGCTGTATGTCAGGGTTATGTTTAATCTGTTTAGGGATACGTTTACACGAAAATGATATACTTAAAACATAGAAGTTTTTCCTTTGAGTTTTCCACATAGAGTCATAGTCATAATGATCCCCTTTCACACGGATCCGTGAAAACTGCTGCCAGGCCATTAGATGGCGACGACACACTATAGACTGAACAAGTAATGTTATGCATCTGTATGACGTCATCATCTCTACAGATTCACATTTTAATTGTTTACACTGAGGGCGTTTCCAAAAACTTCCACTTTTCAAAAGTTTGCTTTTTTGTGTTTCATGTAAATGAATGGACACAACACACAAAAAGTTGTACGTTTTTAGTTGAAAACGGTGTTGTGTAAACAGCGCCTGGGTCTCCTGGGTTACTCAGTGCGTAATTAGTCATGTACACTGTCTCATATTTCTTTGATTAGTTCACTGTGTATTTAAGCCCTGTGTTTGGTTCAGTTCAGTTCTGTGTTATTGTTGCGCTGGTTGTTTTGTTCCTGTTAATAAATTTAAACTGCTGGAATTAGATCCTCTTTCTGCTCATCTCTGCAACCCGCAAGTTACACTGTGAGAATAGTTATTGTAATAGATGGTTTCACTTACCAGAGCTCTTTTCTAGAAAGACCACTATTGACTCTGGACTGATGTTTTGGCCTGTTATAAGCATCTCTTCTCCTCCAGTCACAGAACCACAGGCGGGACTAAAGCTCTCGACTTGGGGAAGTTCCTGAGCTAAGCGTTGAGCTAATCAACAGAGAAAAACAATGGCTGTAAATTGCAGAAGAAATGTTTATCTATATGGTTCGGTGATATTTTCAAATACAAAATTAGATTTTTGTGACTTTTAGTCAATGTTTGTTAACTTTGTGGCCAACTTTTTAAAACTATTTTAAATATTTAAAATGTGCAATATTTGTCTTATAAGGAAATGGACCAAATATTTAGCTGACATCATCTGGTTCACATGGACATATACAATTTTGATCCAGGAAATGCTCTCTAGAATGAGGATATTCCTCCACCAATATCAGTTGACTTAGACATGCAATAACTAGCATTTAATATTTAATGTATTCAATGCATGTTTTCACATAGGAAATTCACATAAAAAAACTTACAGCACTCTATTGGTACGGACGCCACCTGCAGTGACAGCACTTTGCCGCTGTGTTGCGGGATATGAACACGAAACACGGTGCGCACACGCGTGTTCTTACGCCCGATATCAGTCTCTCCTTTACGCAACTCGATGTCTGAGTTTCGTAGCTTCAGGATCCCAGCACAGTCGATGCTTTGAAAGAAAGATGACAGAAGGCAGGCATTAAAGATTACAGTCAGTTAAATTATGTTTATTTAATAAAATTGCAAGTTAAAACAAAGAGTGACATAAATGGTGCTATTTGCTGATAGTGGCTCAGAGAAACTCAATATAAACTATTAGCTATAACTCACTTTTAAAGTCCCCCTGTGCTGAAAATCCAGCTTTTAATGTTGTTTATATGTCATGTGGTGTTTATTAAATGCTTTAACACAAACCATGTGCAAATTCATAAGTCAACACCATTGCTGAGTATTTTCTCCTTAAAACTGCAGTGAATCACCGACAGTTTCAAAAACACTGGTTTGAAATCGCTGGTGTTTGTGTCGACACAAACTACCTTGTAACCAATGTAACCAATTAGGTCAATGTGCCGGCGGGCTTGTGCATTAAATGTACATAATCAATGTTATATAGCTCAACATGATAAAATGTTAGAATATGATTAATATGTTATTCTAATGTTGATCTAGCTTACTGCTAGTCTCATACAGAGAAACTAACACATAGAATAATATTATAACTTTTAACACACTCAAATGCAGTTTAGTTTGATAGTGTAGACCAAGTGAAACAGCGCTGCGTTACCTCACAAGTTTCATTCGTCTAATAAACTGAACTGTGTGAGTATTAATACAGCACTTGCGGGTAGTTCGGTGGAATGAAATGTCCTTATTTCTTTATATCTGCGGGACTCGCGTGTGGCTCTGATATCTGTCTCTCATTAGCAATCATGACCTGCTTCATATCACAGTCATGTTAAAAACATCAATGTATTCACTCATCCATAAACATTATCAGATCCTAAAGCATGATGACAAGTCCCATAATTCTGCTTACACGTCATCAACCTACGCCTTTGTTATTGTAAGAGGTTAGCGACCCCTAGCAGTGAAAAAATTACTTATTGTAGCTTTAATTCTGAAAAAAAAACTAAGTTTCAAATGATTGGACCAAAAACCTCTGGACATACTAACCTAGAATACTGTCTAACACTTGATGGCTGCTCTGTCAAGTCCTCATAGTCAGTTAGGAACCTGGGTGCGCTCTTTGATACCAATCTTTCATTTGCAAGCCACGTTTCTAGCCACTGTAAAACCGCATTTTTCCATCTTAAAAATATATCGAAATTACATCATATGCTCTCAATGAAAAATGCAGAACAATAGGTTCATGCGTCCATGACACCAAGGCTAGATTATTGTAATCCTCTACTGGGTGGTTGCCCTGCACGCTTAATAAACAAACTACAGCTGGTTCAAAATGCAGCCTGTAGAGTTCTTACCAGAACCAGGAAGTATGACCATATTAGCCCGGTTCTGTCAACACTGCATTGGCTCCCTATTACACATTGTATACATTTTTAAATATTACTGATTACTTACAAATCACTAAATGGTTTAGCTCCCCAGTACTTGAGCGAGCTCTTAACGAATTATAGTCCTTCACGTCTATTGCGATCTCAAAACTCTGGCCAGTTGATAATACCTAGAATATCAAAATCGACTGCTGCCGGCAGATCCTTTTCCTATTTAGCACCAAAACTCTGTAACAGTCTTCCTAACATTATCTGGGAAGCAGACACAGTCTGTCAGTTTAAATCTAGACTAAAAACACATCTCTTTAACCTGTCATACACATAGAAAATTATACATTCCTATTATTCAAATCAGTTAAATGATTATTAGGCTGCATAAATTAGGTCAGCCGGAACCGGGAACACTTCCTATAACACCCCATGTCAGCAGAGATTGTGTCAACTAGACTCTCATCGACACGACAGCCATCAGCACTGATCCTCAACAAACCCATCTCCATACTGGTGTGATGACTCTGAGGAACTGGATAATATACTGATTGTTCCAAACCAACCTTTTCTTCTGACCTGTAATGCTGCCTGAATCCTAATCATACACTGTTCGTTCATTGGCCAGAGGAGAACTGGCCCTCGACTGAGCCTGGGTTCTCCCAAGGTTTTTTTTCTCCATTCTGCCACTGATGAAGTTTTGTTTCCTTGCCACTGTCGCCTTTTTCCATCTTTGTTGCCATTGGCCTGGCTTGCTTAGTTGGGGATATTAAATTTTACATTTAATTTAATATTCAACAATAATATTGATCTGCCTGTATTCATGGACACATTTATACAAGAACTGAACCGAGCTGGATGATGACATCACATATATATTAATTAACTAAATGAATAAAAAAAAATTTTTAAACAAAAATGAAACATCACTGAACTTACTTAAGCTGGACTGTGACACTATTTTCTTCTGGAAACAAACTTTCCTGTAATCTCTGTAAAGCTGCTTTGAAACAATCTGTATTGTAAAAAGTGCTATATAAATAAATGTGACTTGACAGTTACGATGTTATGATGAACTATATGTCTTTCTCCACTGACATTATGAGTTGTTCAAAGCATTTCTGATGATTGCTAGAAGACAGACTGAGATGATGGACGGGAACATGGTTCATGTAACATTAGCAACACATTATTAGCTGTTTTTTAACATAGTCAAGCAAAATGCTAATCATATTAATTACCATGTGTCCGATGTTGAAAAGAGCGATACCATTTATCATTTACCTCAGTAAGTTGACAGAGTGGATCTCTGAGCTGGTGTGAGTGAGTGGAGGCGGGGCTAATTTGCATATTCATGGTGTCACGTATACTAAATGAGGCAGGGGCTTAGAGTTGCATTCAAGCAATTTTAAGGCATGAAGAATTTTTATTCACAGGAAAAAAAAAGAATCCAATTATTGACTACAGGGGGACTTTAAGTAATTTAATTTTGTCGTATGCATTCATGAGTCCTGCATTTACTCAATACCATCACAATATTGAAAAGTTGTATTAAAAGCCTGGACAATTTGGTAGTGGGTTTCACTGTAGAAATGATCTACTCATAGTCAGCCATGATTCATTTGTTTCTGTTAGAAAAACTGTCAGATAATAAGATGGGTACCATGATAAAAAGATTGATTCTATACTGTCATGTCGGCTCCATGTCAGTGGAAGCAATCCACTCCGGCTTTAATTAGGGTCCTGATATAACTTGAGTCTTCACCTCGTTTAAGTGCAAATCATTTTAAACATTTTATTAAAAGTATTCCCTGAGGGGCAGAATTGAACAAAAAATTAAGAGCTCTGTTCTGTTCTGAATTGTACGTATTTTCCATTAAGAGCTGCCATTTTCTTGTTCTAAAGACTAACCTGTCAGCCACGTCAATATATCATTTATGCAAAAAAAATCTCTCTCTACAATGCGTGCAGCTCATGGTGAATGTAAATCAGAGGTTTGTTTGACAGGTACCTGGCACACATGTTGTTTTCAGGAAGGAGAGGAATTTCAAGAACTTTGGTGTTGGATATCACTGTCTCTTGACTCGGAGTCGCTACAGTTTTGCCAGTAATCCTGTGCACTTGATAGAACGGGTGTGGCCTGGTGTAGCGATCATCCGCTGTCCCAATGAACATCTGCAGGCTGAGGGGTTTTTCATTACACCCTATTAGCTACAGATGCGAGAACAAACAATATGATTAAACATGCAACTGATTATTCCAAATAAATGGTATATGTGCCATCATCCATCAACGTTTTAATGCACTATAGCCCTTAATAGCCCTTACAGTATTCAAAGTAGCCCACATCAGGCTGGCCTTTCCAACCAACATTCAAAGTTTGTGTTGAATAACTTTCCTTTTCTAGTTTTTCAAGCTAAGAACTTCTGTTCCTCTAATAGCAGGAAAGGTTGTCCATTTGTGTTATTGGTAGCTAGGGTAAACAAACAGGCCAACACATGTAACATTAGCTTGTACCCTGTTAAAAATACCACACACTGACTGGATCAAAAGCTCTCTCCATAAGACTGTCTGATATTCATCACATGAATAACATTTATCTTAACTTCTATTATAGGCAAATTAGATAATTTATTCAATATTATAATGTCTAAACTAACACTAGTTTAACAAAAAAATGATAAAGCATAATAATATCAATATAAATAATTAAATACATTCAAAGAATAATCTGGTATTTTGTTCTGTTATTTTTACTGGAGCAGGTGTTAGATGAGCTACAAACCTTGAGGTATGGAACCCATTCTCAATTTCCCAAAATAATGAAAACATCTGCTGTGCAAGTTCAAATTTTGAACAATACAGTTTCTGTGTCGAACAAAACCAACCCAGAACAAGTCGGCAATGATGGATGAACTACTCCATTAATAATTAACCATAATCAATTAATCACATGTACATATTTCCATTTATAATTGACTAGTGGCACCAAATGGAATTGCAAAAATTATGCCCCTACCCCTTGTTTTCGAATGTACCCCTTGGCCCTTAAAACCGAGTTACAAAGGCCAAGGGGTTGAAATATTCCCCTATGAAATGGAACAACCCTTCATGAACCCGATCCGCCATCAGTCGTTGGCGATGGCTCTGCCGTTACAGAGTTTTTACAGGATTTCTCCATGACAACGACTGACAATCAGCGCCGCTGCTCTTAACATGATGATTATAACGTTCCTTCCTCGAAATGTATGTCTTTTCTGTTTCGGAAAGGTAATTTATTATACAATTTCTTAATTTAAATGACTATAGTATTATTATAAGAGTAAATAAAGTGCATGATAGTGTCATCTGGCGCTAAATTTAAATGTTTAAACCGTTTGCGAAGCCATCTCGCCGGTGATTCGCGATGCATTCTGCAAACTTTCTCGTAGCCCTCCGTTTGGAGTGTGCCTCTGAAAAATCTCTGTTTCGAGGGCTATGTAGCCGTACCCCTTCTCCCTACCCCTCTATCTCAACAAGAATCGGGACACCCTACCCCTAGACGTGAACGCGCAAAAACGGAGGGGCCAAGGGGTAGGGGCAAGGGGTGAATTGGGATTGAGCCTAACTATAAGGAAATGTATAAAAGGCTATTGTGAGAGCTGGTGTAAAACCTGACCTTTACGACAGGGTGTCTTCCACAGTCGGATTTAATGGCCCCTCGACTGCCCTCCGTCTCATAATGGGCTCTGTGGTGAGGTTTAGGTTGGATCTCAATCTTTAACTCACATTGGCCACACTGACTGGGCAGAGGACATTCCAGTGGAGGTAAAGATGTGGACCTGAGCAAGAAAAAAAGAACTTTAACAAACGTAGCTGTTGGTTTTAAGAATTATGTTAGAGTTAATGAGTTATAAGAGTTAGATAAGAGTTAATGAAACAGAACACCTATTGTTATAACCCTAATAACGATGGAGCAACAAGGCTAACAATCTGTTATATAACTGGCACTAATTCAAAACCAAAGCTTGCAAAATCAAGTCCTATGCATACATGCAATTTACCTGTATAAAGGAGTAGTATTGACTTGTTTGGGTTTAGCCCAAGGGAAGTGTGTTGGAACGGCTAAGAAATGTTCCACTATATCCTCTTTCCTTAAAATGGGCAGAGACACAGCTATGCCCGAGTTTAGCGATGGATTTGCATGACCTTGGTCTTGAAGACCTGAGTCCTCATGTCCAGGCAACAGAGATGCTTGATCCTGATGGTGGTTGGTCTGGTACGTTCTTCTTGTTTTGGATGGGATGTCTACCTCCAGTGGAAAGGTCTGGTAGGGGGCAAAGGTGGCGCCGCTCATCCATGTCTCCTCAGTGACACTCCCCCGAGGAGAGTGAGATGGTGTTACGTTGGGGGAAAGGTGAGGGGACGCCACACCAGGAATGACCTCTGCACTGGAATGTCGCCTTTTCCCACATGGCGATGTTGGCCGAGAGGAGGGCCGTGAGGACGAGGAGTGTGTATGGGGACTGAGCCACGTGTCCTCAGTGATGCTGGTGCGTGGCGACTGATACGGTGACAGCGACTGATACTGCAGAGTTTGCGGATGATGTTGTTGGTAGCGATACCAAGAGTCGTCTCCGTATGCAGCCATGCATCCAGGAGAACCGTAGGGGGAGACGTTCGGAGACACTTGAGGAGATGCCTGGGGAGAGGTGAGGGGGGACGGCAGAGGAGACGTCAATGGTGACACTAGAGGAGACGCCAGCCGAACTCGAGCGGCCGCCTCGTTCAGCTCTGCCTCCACATCATCGTAGATGTGCGAGAAGGATTCGCAGGACGAGGCATCAGACAACCAGCTGCGGGACGACAAACTACTGCAGGGGCTGGGACACAGTGAGGACGTGTCCCTAAAGGATCCATCCAATGGCAGGAAAAGCTGGTCCCTCGATAGAGACCCGCCACACGCTTCCCCACACGCTCCTGCTGACTGGCCCAACTGCTGGGTTCCCAGATCCTGGAGGCAGTTGGCTGGGATAGAGGTGATCTGGATGCTGGGACAGTCAAACACCCTGCTGGAGAATCCATGGGCTGCAGGGAAGCAGGGTGAAGGGTGCCATAGGGCTGGTTTGTATAACTGTCCTGCTGTTCTGTGGGATGGTTGGGGTCAGAGGGAAAGAGAGGGTATGAGTTGCCGTCATCATCCGATCTGGATTCTAGAGTAACAGAAAAAAGGTTCATTTTGACACAAGAATTAATATGACATATCTTGGTTTACACTTAATGCTAGAATACACTACTCAACGATTTGCCAATGCTTAGATGCCGGAAGTCCATGTATGATGGCCGCAGACTCCAACTTTTCATCAGACATGTTTGATATTTTGAGCCAAACACACACTGCTGCATTTACATTACCCTTCAAATTGCGCAAATTGATATTGTGAATTGAAAATACTCCCAATTTACTCCCAATACTTGCATTTACAGGTCACATGACGTACGTAACAATCGATCATGCTTTAAAGATGGCGCGGTATGTTTGGACAGAAGAGTTCTTCATTAAACTCATAAAAGAAAAAGGTATTACAGGAATACTGGATTCTAAACAACATAGAAATGGCACAATTTATCAAGAGCTTGAAGCAGAAATGAGGGATAAACCTCTAGAAACACATCATATGTGCCGCTCCCAGTATAAGGGGCCATTAATGCTTGGATAACACGCCTAGCCTATGTCTCTGCTTCCATTAAAAATAATAGCTAGTGTGGTGGCTGGGATATAGCCTTAAACCAAACCAATCCCTTGCCAGGATTTTTTGGAAGGACAAATCTCACAAGAGGAAAAAAATGACTTTTTAGTCGCATAACATCGGTTCATGGAAACGCCGTCATTTCACCGTCATCAGTTTTTTAATAACATTTATAAAATATTGCAAAAGTTTTGCGCAAATCTGTTATGGAAAGCTAATGTCACGCATCTAGCAACTTGAAAGTCTGGTGTGTGTATGTGATCCTCAGCAGTTTAGTCAGTGTATGATGCCTACTTGCCTAGTGTTTTTAAATCTGTTCAGATTTTAAAAGTCCTGTGTATTCCAGGCTTTACCTAAAGTGATTTTTATTTTTGAGAGAAACTGGATAAAAAAAAAAAAACAAGAAAAAGTACAGTGGGCATGATTTTGTCCATTGGGAATTCCTTGTATTGACATTGGACTAAATTGGCTTATTACTTTAGGACATACGCCATGGAGGAAATATGACTGAATCATCCAACTCCTATGAAAACTTGTTTCCACCACTGAATAAAATATAAAAAATGTACTTGCAACGTTTTTTTCTCAGAAAGAGTGATATAAACTTGCAATTGCAAGTTATAGGCCTGGTTTTACAGGGCCTAGAATAAACAAGGATTAAACCTTAGTTTAATTAGAGCATTTAAGTTGCTTTTATAAACATGCCTTAGAAAAAAACATTACTGCTGTGCATCTTGAAACAAAACAATGACACTGACTTATTGTAAAACTTATTGTATTGCTTTCAGTTAAAACAACTCAAACATGCATTTTAGTCTGAGACTTGCTTAAACCTGGTCTGTGAAACCAGCGGATACAGTCAGAATTGCTTTATATAAAGTCACAATTGCATGTTATATAGTCAGAATAGCAAGATCGCAATTATGAGAACAAAAGTCAGAATTGTGAGACAAAAAGTTCCAATTTTCGTTTTATTTTGTTTATTCCCTGGCAGAAACCAGCTTCCATAAACTCCAGACTCCTAATCAGTGCTGTTATCCTTTGCACCAAATGATTGGCCAATCAAGTCAACGTTGTCTACCTTTAATAAGGTCCATCACTGTATTAACTTTAGGCACTATTGGTTATCATTATCCAGTAGCCCATTCAGATTATGTGAAACTCAAGATGGAGATGTTTCGCTCTTATATTTTGATTAAATATCATGAAACAAACTTTTTATTATAATGTACAATGCACTGATGGATTGTTGTTGTATACAATGTTTAAGGTCAGTATTGTTTATTCATTTCTTTTGGAAGGATACATAGAATCCAATAACTTTATTAGGTTTTAAGTCAGCAATGTCCTTCAGCAAAATGTACTAATTTAATAAATGGTCCTTCAGAAAGAAAAAAAAAACACCAAAAGAAATGTTGTTTTCAAGAGTGTGAAGAAATCTTAAGCATACTCCAACAGGCCACACACACTGGCATACTGAAGATATGCATGTCGAGAGATGCTCTTCTGGCTCATCCAGACACATGAGCAAACTGACAGAAGTGCAACAGTAGCTAACCATAAATATCACACACACACACTGATCCACGAGCTAGGGATGCTGTCACACTGATAACACTATCTGTCTACCACAAAGAAGTTACACACACACACTCAAGCTTCGACAGTCAAATGCTCAGCAATAAAAACGGAAAGGTGATTTGCTGTGCATTTAACCATGTTATCAGCGAGGTTTACCTAACGATAGAGAGAGATCAATTACAGTGGACTCAGACTGTATAATTTGCATTAACAACTTCAACAGTAGACTACAGTATTTAGGGAAGTACAGTAAAATGCTCACAGTGCCAATATTATTATTATTAATAATTGTGTTAATTATTATCATTAATAGGCCTAATAATGGTTATTATTCGTGCTTAGTCTACAATCCTCTACAATTAGATTGGCACACGACATAATAGCTAGGCTATATTACAGTAAATACACGCTTGATGTTTTTGAAAGATGTTTCGCATGATTAGGTTTTGACCTTCCTCTTTAAGCGCTTCTAGGCTACACTTGATGTTGAAAGATAAGGAAGTGACTTTCAGTATTTTAAAAGAGTTTCATATTATATTCTGGACACATACACACATCCAAACATGGCCACTTCTGTAAAACATTCTAGCCGCGACTCAACTACGTCGCTCCCATTATAACCGCGCTTGCACGCACTTCATTGATTATAAACGGAGCGTTGGAATCGTCGCGTCGCGTCCGCTGAAAGTAAAGTACAAACCTGTGTGGCTCAGCGACTGACGAGAATAACTGCTTTCTCCAAATATCAGTCTGAAGTCCAGTTCCTCGCTGTAGTTAGTAGTCATTGCATTAGAGACCGCAGCTCTACTTTCTTCTGTTGAATTACATAAACAAACAAGCCCATGCGCGCGCAAACGCCACTACAACTCTCCAACTTTCTACAAGCGTCACTTTGGTTGACAAAACAGAGATGGTGTCAGCGCGAAAACCCGGAACACACGGTCCAAAATGTCCTTTCCCCCCCCACTCAGAAGTTGGTTAGATCGAGCCTCTGATGTTGTTTCTTCCCGGACTTTGTTGATTTCCTGCCGTGTTTAATAATCCCATGCTGGGTTTTGAGTTGATCTGAAGTCTTGCGGACATGTAGATGGTTATAGCAAAGTTACATTTTACGCTGCGACTTCAGACGTGACGTCACGACATTTGACAACTACAAACCCTCGAAAAGGAAACGCACGCGCCGCGCGCGCGCACGCGGCCACATTTGCAAACAGCAACAATGTAACAAGTGTGCGAGAACAATTCAGTACAGTAGAGCGGAGTACTTTTATTAGTCGTTTGATACAGTAGACGGAAATACACACATGATCAATTAATACACACTTAGTTTGCAAAGTTAGAATATGGTTGCGTCTCAAAACATAGTAAGCTCCCTTACACACACACACACACACAATGGTAACCACAGCTTCCGCTTAAAGTTGTTAATTCTGAAAAATTACCAACAAAAAATATGGTCTCTTATTCAAAACAGTTTATGAACTTTATAGAATCGGTCTTTTTTTTTATTGTAGAGAATTAATATACAATTTCATTTATTTTTGAATCTTATATTGTTTTTGGGTTACACTGTCATTTATACAATGTAGGCTAATACATTTAAGTACTGAGTAATATTAACATGTACTTAGTGTTGGGTTAGTTGCATGTAATTATTAATAATTTACTACAGTAAGTATATAACATGTTACAAGGACACTAAAACAAAGTGTTATCTATTATCTTGATAGCAGAGGCCATTAGCGTTTCATTTAAAGGTTAAGTGTGAAAGTTAAAATTATTTTTTTTTCATATTAAATGCAAATAACAAATGCAGTGTCTGTAACTAAAGTAATCAAGCTATTTATAGGTAGATTTCTCCAGAAACACTACAGTGACACTGGTGTCAAAACACACTTCCTTTGATAAGAGTATCAACCAGTTTAAGGTGTCTAATAAAAAGGAAATCATCTTTTATTGTTGCTTTTATTTTCCTGAATGAACCCGGTTACATGGTCTTTTTTTAAAGGGCTGCCTAACCATACAGCTTTTTCTGGACATCATGTGGACTATAATGCCTGAAATGCAGTCTAGTTTCACAACTTACTAGGTTTTGAGAAACAAACTCTCACTGAAGCTTTCCTTGTTTAATACACGGAGGGGCAAATTCAAACGCATAGTTAAAATGGTTTATTTCACAATGACGAACTCCGTTTCATGACACAGTATAGGAGCAGTTTGGACTGTCCTGTAAGTAATGGCGCTACACTGCGCCCTCCTGGTGAAGCGTGGAAATCCTTTAAAATAATTATAGAAGTAAAAAAAAAAAAAAAAAAAAAACATTCCTCCATGCGAAACATTGGCATACAACAAATTCCAAACCAGTGTTTCTAATAGAAAACACTACTAGAGATGGCACTTGATAACTGAATTTAACAAACTTAAAAGCTAATACAAAGCACACGGTAGTGTGTGAAGGTAAAACGGCACTTTGCGTAGAAAACGAAGAGGAATGAATGTTGTACAGTGAGATGAGACGCTGAGTGTCAGTGTTCACTTGTGGTCTGACCACAGTCACCATTCACAACTTTTGTCCTGCATATTATTTCCTCTTCCTGTGGCACTTCACTTATGTGTCTCTTTCGTGTTGCTGACTCATTGTCATTCAGCGGTGCACATTTGTTGTCGTCCCTCTTGCGTTTATTTACCAGTCCACTGTTGTCCTCCCCGATTCGGCCCTCTGGAAGCCCGAGCGTGCGCAAACACACCACAGCTGAGGCTTGCTCTGCAAACTTCTTCGACTTCTCCCTGAAGAGAGTAACAATAGAAATAACTCTCTGAATTACTAGTGCACACACTCCTGGACAAACACTAGTGTACACACTCCTGGACAAACACGAAGGGCCAGGCCAAAAGTGGCACAATAGTTAGTGGTCTTTTAATGGTCTTCATTCAAATCACTGGCAGGAAATGAGCAAGAGCTGCACAAAAACTGTAGATAAAGAAACTCGTTCAGCTTTTCACAGGAAGAAGAGTTGGTGTTGATCTGCTCAGTTAATGTCTTCAAACAGTTCATGAGTCCTTGGAAAAACGTCTCCCAGTTCGTTTGAGTTTAATGTGAGATCTGGACTAAACATGAGCCTGATGGACTCGTGCTAAAGACACTTCTTGGTTGTGTTTGCAGTTTGAGCAGGAGCAAAAGTAACACCTGATCATTTCTCTTTAGATATTTCTGCAATGTTCTCTACAGCATGAAGTGAGGCCGCCGATGAAAGGCTCCTCTTCCTCGTGTTTTTTATTATTTTAGAAGCCTTTATTATTATATTTCTCAGCAGATTTTTGAAGACGCCACTCTGGAGCTTCATCACTCCACACACAACTTCCTCATTCTGCCAAAAACTTGATGTTTCTCTCAGACAGCAATGGCTTTTTAAAGGGGACCCAAAAGATGTTTTTTTTTTTTTAGATTAACATGACGATATATGCTAGTCAATAACTCCACAACAATTTCATACATGTATCCACTTTGCATTCAGAAACATCAGCAGGAGTGTGTGTGGCGTATCAGACTCACCACAGGGTAGAGCGGTACTTCTTATCGGCCACAGTAACCGTGGACTGAAAAGCTCGATCTTGAGCTCGCTGTTCCTGAGAAGTAAACGAACGGTTTATACAATCGGTTATAGGTTAGTGTAATCCTACACACCAGTGGTTCTCAAACACACATCGTCCACAACAACATTAAAATGGAATTATTTGTATATGAATAAATAGATCAATAAAAATTACACATACTAATAGATTTTTTTTTATCGAATTTACGCTATTCACCTGGAACATACTTTTAAAGTAGGAAAATATGTAAATCTGTAAAAATCACATTTCTGATATATAAACACACACACACATAATGTGTATATATGACGCACACAAACATACATAAGGCTTTACACTCTTTTACATAGTCACGCTTTTAAAATTAGGCTACTATACTAGGCTAATTAGGCTAATCATGGTTCTTAAAAAAACGCAGGTGAATTGAAATGTTTTATTTTTTTAAGAGTTTTGCCTTATTTTAGTACTGGTTAAAAGCGTAATCATAAGTGTTCTTGAGGACCTAGTTGAGAACCACTGCTAAACACACAGTGAAATGGGGAACTGACCGTCTCATATACGGGTTGATAAAGCTTTTCCTTCCGGCTCCATTCCAGCAGGAACATCTTTGGAGTGATCTGAGGCGGATAATCTCGTCTGGGAAACACAATCATAAATACAGTAAATACAACTGTTAATACAGTGGAACCTGTGTTAACCAACACTAACTATATTGTGGGTGGGGGTGTTATGAGCCCGAGTCATTTGTTATCCTGTCCTGTGTATATTGTCAGTGTGTGTGTTTGTTACAGGTGTGTGGTTTCTTGTGACAGCTTCTCCTCTACACCTCATCCAGAAACTCGACCTCTGCCCTCGTGTGATCGACTGCAGACTGTTTTTGCTATTACTTCGTGTCGTTCGGTCTAGTCATATCAGAGAGATTGTGAGTGATTCTTTGAGTGATATATCTTCTGTAAATATTCTTGTAGGGCGTTTGACGCCATTTTATTTTGAATATCCATCTTTTCACATCGTTTTTAGTTTAGGGAGGTAGGCAAGTTTAAATTGTATTTGTTTTCTTTATTTTTGTGTTATGAATTTTAGAGAGGTAAAAAAAAAAGATAGTTTTGGTGTTATTCTGCCCCTGACGCTAAACCCTTTTAAAAATAAAATGTAATTCTTTTTTCCATCTCTCTGGTAGTGAGACTCTTTCTTCTCCTGTTCCTGCTGACCCCTAGCAGTCGTAACAAGTGCACAAGCCAATGAGCGCGTCACAATCCACCTTTCAAAGCGGACAGGCATTGTGATGACATCATCTTCTAGTTTAGGGATCTCTGGCTGATCCCCGTTGGTCTGTAGGGCAGCGCTTCTAGCTTTCAGTTCAGCATTGGTCTTCATGTAGAAGTCAGTCAGTCCAAACACCTCACTGCAAAACACACACACCCCCCCAAAAAAATCAACATTATTTATGTGTGTATATATCTAGTAGGGGTGTAACGATACACGTATTCATATTATATTGAACTGTTCGGTTTGAGGTTTTTCGGTTCGGAACGGATTACAAACCGAACGATACGTTGGACCATTTTTCTTGTAGACCAAAATTTAGTTAGCAGTCACGCTGGTGTGACCATCACAACGTTACCCAACATCACAGAGAGTTTATCAGTTTAGACCAATGTCAGTGCAGCCCGAGCCGATCTTGATCAACGATCTCGACAGCGCTAGAGATCCAGTAAACAAAGCCTTTTAATTCGCCACTGAAGTAATAACATCACTGCGAGATCTAGTGAGAAGCGTCTGTGGAAACCAGGAGAAACATGTGTCATGAATGTACTACAGTAGTTATAGGTCAGCAGATCAGCAACATTCACCATGGGTTTACTGTAATAACACTGACATTTACTGTAGTAACACTCACTGTAAGTTTGGCAGCAATAGTGAAATGCTTTCAAGTACGTCACATCTTTTTCCAGCACTTTAAAACTCAAATATATTTAAATATTATTTTTAATGTGATGACCAAAACATTATTTGTTCATCCTTCAAAGATTACAACCATTTATAAAACTAAAAGATTCAAGATGTAGAAAAACTCACACTTATTTAAAAATAAAATAGACATTAAATTACCATTGCAACCAGTAGGTGGCTGCCACTTCCACTCCCAAATATTGGTTTTTGCTTTTGAATCATTCCGACATTATGAATAGAATTGCTGCCCTCAAATATTAATCTGGAGCCTTGCAAACTTAAAATAAAAATAAAATAAACCTGTTTATAACTACTACAATATTACTATTTTTTTTGGTGAAGGAGGCGGAAACGTTTTTCTTTTACTTGCTGCAAAGACGACATCCCAGAATATGGGTCAAGTACAGCTCCATCATTGTTCAAAGTAAAAAAAGATCATACTTTATCATGTTAGTTTTAATAAATAAATCACATTTAAAAATGAAGGATATTTCTCTGTCATTTCTTTCTTTTTGCTGTATCGAAAACGTACCGAACCGTCTCACCACTGTATCATATCAAACTGTGAAATTTGTGAACTGTTACACCCCTAATATATATATAAGCATGTATACATATATAAACAGAAACACAGTTACCATATTTCTTCAGTGGTCTGAGCTGCATGCAACCGTTTTCCAATTGGAGACTCAACTCTGTCTCTGAGCATCTGACATAAGCAGTATTTGCTGTTAAACGGGTTATTGTCATAGCGGACAGCCTGTTAGAAAACATAAGAAAAAAAATATCATTAAGACCCATAAACATCAGTTTTACTATTATTTATTTACATTAGTATTAGGAAGATACATGGGTTAGAGTATGTTCATGGAAGACTAATTAACCATGTGTTTAATGACATGTTGCGCAACTTTATTATCCCTGTCCACAATAAAAATGATTTACTTACAAATAGTCATGAGTTTTATTTGTTACACATACATTTGTCGTTTAAATTGCTGAAAGCTTACGTATTTGATGTAGTCCTCCATGACCCGCTCCACAGACAGCGCCCCCTGCTGGCGGAAGACTGAGGGATTCCACATGGCGGCTCGCGCGATCATGACCGACGACGCTCCTGTAGCCGCTCGAAACGTCTCGATGTCCTCAAAGGTCTTCACTATATCTGAAGAGCCACCACTACAGACACACAAGCCATGAACACATAAAGATCACAACAGAAACCAGTGATACTGACTGTATTGCATATGTAAATAAGATTCAAAAAGACAGTTTCCATTTCACGAATACTTCGAGTAGTTGTGGCATAAATGTAATGTAGGGTAAAGCCTGACTTGGCAATGACAGGTATGGACACGCTCTCAGCGACGGCCTGTATATAATCACAGTGGACCGGGTGTCGCGGTCGCTCCTCTTTCATCCTGACAACAACAAAAGTTTACATTTAAAGATGTTGGAACCAGACAGAAGGAGAAAACACACGTTTAGCGAACACTTCTAACCTGCCATGCACTGCTATGGCCGCCACTCCTGTTTTTTCAATTCTCTTCACTAAATTCACTGTGTCCTCAAGCTGAAAGAGCACATTATCACACATTAATAACCAGGAACAATCAATATGCTGTTTTATATCAGGGTTTCTTAGCTCAGTCGTTTTTTTTCCTTATACATTTATTTACACAAATTTTACCATAAAAAAACAGAAAAACGTCACTTGCCGTAGGAAGGATTCTGATTTTACATGTAACAGGTTTTGAGATTCCATTCACAAGAGTGCTCAGAATCTAAAAGACAAGACAAGTTAATAATACTTCTAAAACTGATATAGTAAGAAAAAAAAAAAGTAAGAAAACTTACAGCTTCGATTTTCTCAGGGTCAGAGAGAAGTGCCGAACCCATTCCTCCCTGTGTGATTAATAAATAATGATAATAATACACAAAAATCATATAAAATGTGTACATTATAATACAACAAGCAATAGAGCACAAACGCTCTATTTCTAATGAAATTTTCTAATTTCATTATTTTGTGTTATTACAAATTAAGTTATCAACATAACATTAAAGATCTGCAGGGATGACATATTTTTGTTGGTAAAAACCCAGAAACAAGTTGCATTTTAGCACTTCCACTTCCTGAAATCCTGAAGTCAATGGGGTTTTGGTTAAATGGTTGAAAATGGTCTGTTGCGAAGAACACAAGCTCAAGATATTCTCACCTTTTATTCTACAACATAAAAAACATCAGTAAAACCCTTTAAAGTCCCTGTAAAGTCAAAATTAAGTATGTGTTCTGAGTTTGTCACACCACAGAAAAATGTGTTATTAGTCACCCAGCCAAATTTGAATGATAAAAAAAGCCAGCAAGTACATAAAATAAGCTATCAAAATCTTGAAAAAATGAGCAGTAATCTCTGCTCTCAAACGGTGGGGGCATGTCCGCTGGCTGCGCTGAAGCCACGCCCACTCGCGGGAAAGCTGCCGTCGCCACACTCAACTCTCCAGCCGGAATGGATGCTCGCACGGTGGGCATGCACTGCCGATGATGGCACCAGTTGTCGGCGCGACGGGAGGATCAATGCCGAGGCGGGAGTCGGTTCGCCCCCATTCACCACCAGTAACAGCGGATTATCAGTGATTCCCAGTTGTCTCCGACGAAAGTTTATAAAAACTATCCCGTGTAAAATGATCACTTACAGAGGTGGGTTTTGGCGGTGATCCTCAGCTCTCTCCATCAAGGTGGCTCTTCACAAAATTAATCCACTTCTTCTTGATGTAATCGTTTTTCGGAAATTTAAATAAGGACACCGATCTGTTTTGTACATGATCCGGTAATCGCATCCAGGTACTACGCATTTCTGTGACGAAGGCATAGCTAGCTAGCAATCTGTAGGCTGTTACTAATAATAGTCCAGCAGCTCGAGGGGCTCCAGTGCGTCATCAAGTAGGGGCGTGTCCAGGAGCTCAGGGGCTCCAGTGCGTCATCGAGCCCCCTTTTAGCCCCGCCCAGAAAATCCGGAAAATAGCAACGGTGAAAAACTGTTTAACGGTCTAACTCCACAATTCAGTACTTCACAGTTCACCGTCTTTGTAATGTTTTAGTGATACATTTCTAACATTTATAATGTGTTTAGAATTTTTTTTTGAAATTGCCTTTACAGGGACTTTAAGCTTTTACTAACAAGTGTCTAAATGGGACAATAAAGGTTGACTTGTCGGGGAGACTAAAATTAATCAAATCACTAGATGCTTTCACAGCCTCATTATGTTTAAAAATTAAACTATTATACTTCAAACTTTCAGGAAAAATGTTTTAAACAAAGACTGAGTTGTTGCGATGGTGACGTTGAAGCCATGTGACCGTGTTTGTTTTTAGTCTCTAGTGTTCAATTGAAAAAAAATGATCAAGATGAACAGAAAGTGTAAGAATCACACAAAAAACACACTGAAAGCCTGAGTTTACACCGTTATCCAGCATGATTTCATTTAAAGGCACAATATGGAACTTTTCGGCTTTCAAAATAGCAAAAATAACTATCTATGTTATATATTTCTTTTAGTTGTGTACTAACATTATCCCAAAAGTTCCCACCAACTTTCAAATCCGGAGAAATTTATATTTTAATTTGAAGACACGGGCCGTGTCTTTATTTCCGTTTCGTCGCCCGTCTATGACGTCATATAACCTTTGACTCTAGTTTCTCTAACTTCGTGCGGATCCCGGCGAAAAACCGCCAAACGCAAATGTAAACACCGGACGCACGTCACTAAAATAAAAGACGACGATAAAGAATCAATAGTTGGATATCAATAATGGACCATGATTATGCTTTGCCTGCACGTTCTGCTGCTGGAGGAAGATCCGTGAAGCGGAAACGCACGGGTGACAGAAATGACTCGAGAAGGGTTTGGGACAGGAGAAGAGACATGACTCGCGTTAACATTGGAGTTGCTTCTCCACGAGCTTCGTGACAAACTGGAACTACAGAGAGATGCCGATCTCGCTTGCATTCTAATAAACAAGTAAGCACCCATTCAGCTAACTATATCTATCCCTAACTTATATGTTGTGAAACGATGATGGCATGTGTAAAACGCAGACGGACTAGCTCTCATGTACAGTATAATGTAAATTCACATTTGTTGTAGATATAGCTGCAGAAAGTAGCTTCATATGCAGTTCACCATCTTTTTCAATATCATAGTATAAACGTAATTATAATTATTAACGAAAGGTGACCGTGTTTTTTAACATCTATTAATACTAGCTAGATGGAATATTGATTCAATAGCCCTGATAATTCATATCTCTTTCCGTTCGAAGAGACGTGATTTTAAAAACACTAAGTTAGAATGAGTGAGGAATGTGGGGAGCGACAGAGCGCGCGTGTTCATTACAATGGCATTACATAAAGTTAATAGCCGTAACTAAACGTAACAAGAATAGAGATATAATATAAATAACAACACATTACCTCGTCAGTGAACATGTTATCTGCTGGAGATGCTAGATGGCTGGGGGAATGACAGATCGCGCGTGTCCCAATGAACATCGTATAGCTGGTTCGCGCGCGCACTCCCTCTCTCTCTCTCTCGACAACGACAACAACTCCCATGAGCACACGCTCTTTCACGACGTCATCAGAATACGTCTTTTGCTATTATTTTGATTGAGTGACCCCTTGTGGCCAAAAGTTACATACTGTACGTTTAAATGTTCCAGAAATTAAAGTTAAAACATTATTTTGTACAAGGGAGACCAGATAGGAGTCCGACGTACCGTCCGCGGGCCGTTGGGCTGTTTCAGAGGTTTAATTCTTGCAAGAATTTTTTTTTACTAAAATATGTAAACATGTTATACATCTTTGGAAAGCTGAGATTCTTGTGATTCGAGCGATGTAATCCATTTTAAGATACAATCAACACAGCGGGTACAATCTGTCAGTTTGTCAGACCACCAACAGCCAAAAAAACAAAAACAAACTGGAAGAAACTCACCAAGGAAGACTCTTGTTAGTCCATGATCCATTACATTCCAACAAAAATGGTTTGGTTACACTGTAAAGGGTCCATACAATCCAATTCAATGAAGGATTTAGTCCATAACACATTTATTTATCAATAAACATCCACGGAATATAGTACTAGCATTTCGCGTTAGCCGCCAGCACGATCACAACTTCGACGCATTCTATGATCTAGTTTCATTTGAAAAGTAAACATTGAAGGAAATATGATATCAAAATGGCCGCTGACCCCTGAACTTTTGATAGACAGGTCATTTGAGCCAATCGGTCCATGATTGAGGTGTCACCTGTTGTCAATAGCCAAAGAGCGCACTGATGAAGAATGGTACCGCCCTCTCTTTTAGTGACAGTAAATCGACCCAATTGCAATAGAGAATGGAAATGACTGTCTTTTTTGACAGCCAATGAATGTCTGTAATGATTGATATGCAGCTTTAGTGGGCCGATCCCTCAGATCATGCGCGAAGCTCGTGCGCAAAGCACCGTATTGATTCATGCGTCCGTGCGTAAACAGACCATTGGACGAGTTGACGATTTAAAGTAGCTAACAGGTGCAATATGGCAAAGAAAACTATGAAAACCCACTTCTTACTCGAAGAAATGATTGAACAGTGTACTCGCCGTGATAGTAATGAGTCGGAGGATGACATTTCTGACGAAGAGAGCAATGTGTCATCCATTGATCGGTAGCAGAGGATTTGTTTTTGGATGGTGGCGACGTCACTCTCGTCTCGACAAGTAAGTTTTATTATATTATACAACATATTTGACTGTGTATACTGAGGTATGTGTTTGTTTTGAGGTGTATTTGTCAGCTTATGTCGTGTGTTTGGGTTTTTTTGTCGAGTGTATGTGTGTGTGTTTTACGTGTAAGCTACCAGCTGCTAACTTCTGTCGTGTGCGCTTGTGCAGGATTATTTGTTTATGTGGGCTCAAGCACAGGCGTGTGTGTGTGTGTGTGTGTGTGTGTGTGTGTGTGTGTGTGTGTGTGTGTGTGTGTGTGTGTGTGTGTGTGTGTGTGTGTGTGTGTGTGTGTGGGGGACATGTTTTTCTATCCTGGTGGGGACATAAACCCGAATGCACACAGACTCATGGGGACTCGAGTCACTGTGGGGACCTAAATAGAGGTCCCCATGGGCACAAAAGCTTATAAATCATACAGAATGAGTTTTTTTAAAAATGCAGAAAGGTTTATGTGATGGTAGGGTTAGTGTAAGGGGACAGAATAAACAGTCTGTATAGTATAAAAATCATTATGTCTATGGAAAGTCCTCATAAAGATAGCGTGTGTGTGTGTGTGTGTGTGTGTGTGTGTGTGTGTGTGTGCTCATGAACTGTATAACCTGATTGTTTGTGTGCATGCTGTTCTGTTCTGTTTACTTGTTTTGTCTCTTTTTTTGTAGAAAGTTTGGTTTCAAGAATTGAAAAAAAAAACTATAATGTGTTTATGCTTCAGTTACTATGTGTCAGCAATTATTGCCAGTGATAAGGAATATAATAGCCCTAAGTGTAACCTTTCATTAGAGCCCAAAATTATGACTGTAGAGTAAAGCATTCAAGAATAGCAGCATTTTATGTGTCTATGGTCACAAAGGGTCCTTTGGAGTCTCCAAGTGGCCTTTTTTGGGAAGCGCCTAGACATATACTTAGATAAACATGTGTAAAACACTCATTTTCTAAGCTATTGTTATAAAATTTTAAACTGGGTTTGGTAAGGCTTCATGCTGTGATCTCATTATGTTTTCCAGCTAATAGCTCCCAGCTGTAGTTATCTTCAGGCATCTGTTTAAAAAAAAAAAATGTAGGCGGAATTTTTTTGATCCTTTTACAGTGTGTTCAAAGTTCTATTACACAATACCAGTAAGACTTACAGTGATTCTGACTATGTAGGAACAAACCTCTGAGTGTCACCTTTCAAAAGAACCCAAAAGCATGCATATACTCCAAATGGTTCAAGAACAGCATGCAATTTAAATTGGGTAGGCCTTTTTTAGGCGTTTTAGGCAAATTTTGCAGGAATGCTAACAGGTTAACCAAGACTATATTTCTTCTTTATTTTAAGTGACAATGTTCCTTTGTCTTTCAAAATCCTATTTTTTTGTTTGTTTGTTTATGTGTAGTTTTAAATATGATTTGAATTCCAGATTTTAAATGTGTCCTTTCAACCCAACCGCGTGTTTGTCCCAGAAACGACCCGTACCTTTGTGGAGTATTCCTTGGGACAGCCCATATTCACATCGACGGCCGCCACATCGTTCTCCCTGTTCAGGAGAAAAACAGCAGCATTACACGCACGTTCAAATGTGATAATAAGTAAGAGGAACACGATGTAATACTTCGAGTACTTTGAATATCCCTTATGCTGTGTTGAAAACCCTGTAACAATAAATACAAAACCCGACCTAACTGAAAGAAAGCAAGTTGATAAATGTATTGAATAATATGTGATAATTTAACATGAGCAATTTATAAGATATTTCATGTAGGCCAGTGCAACACCACAAGAGTAACAAGGTGGAGAACAAAAATTGTGGGATTGTAAGTTTTAGTTCAATGCGATAAGATTTTTGGGAGAAAGAAAACCTCCTCCGGTCAAAATGACCAGAACACAACACAACGCAAGGGATATATATATGATAACAGAAATTAAAAATAATAATAATAAAATGAATCCAACTCACACAAGCTTAGCCACAGCCAGCGCTCTCTCTGGATCAGCCGTTCCCTGAAACACAAGCACACAATCAGATCATATTAAAATAATATATGATAACATAATTCATATTCATAGTATAAGAATAATAATGCTTTCAGGAAATATTAAAAGATTAGTTCACTTCACAATTAAAATTTCCTGATAGTTAACTCTCCACACGTCATCAAAGATGTTCATGTCTTTCTTCAGTCGAAAAGAAATGAAGGTTTTTGAGGAAAACATTGCAGTATTTTCTCCATTTAGTGACTCTAATGGTTGAAGGAACAAATGTGAGTTTCAGTGCAGCTTCAAAGTCTCGACACGGTCCAGCCAGAGGAATAAGAGTCTGATCAACTTTTATTGGAGTCATTTTCACTGTAAAATATCTGTACTTTTACTCAAGTATAGTTTTCAGGTACACTTCAGCTCTACCCTAAATTTTTTAACCTGAGCACGCGAGACCATTGTGATGGATTTTAATAGATAAGATAGTAAACTGTCTATTAGAACTAATCACATTTCTGACTCTAAATCTGACCTTTAGATTATCTAACCTCATGATAAACCTTTACCTGACTTGCCCTTGTAGGCATCCTAACATGTGTACTGTTCGATACTGGAGAAAACTCATGACTTTGGTTATGTGAGTGTAAAAATAACAATTATGGGAAATGAAACTAGACAGATGACTAAACTTGAAACCTTTTGGGTTTGTCTATGAAGAACCAATCAAATTGTGGGGAAATTATGTAATGTTTCATGTCATTTTTCCATACCCTTATTCTATAAAAACTGTTGTATTGGTGTTTACTGGTGGGATTCTCCGGCCGTTAGAAGGCATTCTCTGAAGTCTGTTGGTTATTATTGCGGCGCAGCAAGTTATAGGATTAGACTCAGCCGCCGTCGATGCTAGGGTATAAATATTATACGTAGTTAGGAAAAAAATTACCACACCTTTCAACGTAATTTTGTGATGTGGCGCATCACAGAACTAGTGCAAGACGAGCATTTGTGGTCAAAAAGTATAGAAATGTTTATTTTTGTAATAAAATGTCCACTGGTTTGTCTAGATCAGACTCTTATTCCTCGGCTGGATCGTGTCGAGATTTTGAAGCTGCACTGAAACTCACATTTGGACCTTTAAACCATTGGACTCCATTGAAGTCACTATATGGTGAAAATCCTGCAATGTTTCCTCAAAAACCTTCATTTCTTTTCGACTGAAGACAGACATGAACATCTTGGATGATGTGTGGAGAGTAAATAATCAGGAAAGTTTACTTCTTAAGTGAACGACTCGTTTAAGTTCAGGAAGTTGACACACTGACCATCTGAAAGACCACACGGCTCTTCTCTTTACTGCAGGTGCGAAACATCACACGCTCATCTGGACCCACGAAATCAACCGTCTCCAGAACATCTGTAGACACATTTATTAACATGTTATGGATCCATAAAACAGACTAGAACTTTAACAATCATATTTTTACCAAATGTGAACCCATTTACAGTTTTACATACTGCATGTTATATAATATCCCCAGATATCTGATATGACCAACAGAAACAGACGTACCGTTTACTACTCTCTCACACTGGGCCATTTTGATGTCAATCAGCTCCTGAAATATCAAAGGGCCATAACTCCATTTCAACAATATAGCAGTGCAAATACTTCAGATTCACCTGAGTCATGAACTGAGATGAGACATGCACAGGTGTAGATGCTCGTGCTCACCTCACAGTACACGATATCTGCTCCACAGTCCAGTGCCAGCTAGTCTCATGGGAAGAGTGCCCACCCGAACCATAGGGGCCAGAACAGCCTTCCCATCAAAACACAACCTGTCCCCCATCTTCATCATCATCATCCTCCTCATCAGCCCAACAGCTAAGTTACACACAAACACAGTGAGCTTGTTCATCAGTGCGAATGTAAACAGTGAGATAAAGAATCTTCTAAAGTCCGTGTATCGTTATGTATTATCATCATTATGTAACTATCAGATCAAAACATTTAAATTATCCTATTATTAGTTTCAGTAGTATATTATTAATAAAGCCAAATGTGTTCGATGTTCTGATTATATATATATAAAATAGCGACTGTACCAATACAATTATAGTTATATTATCCCCATATTGTAGATATTTACATGATCCCAGCGCTGAACTTCCAAGTATCAAACTCAACTTGAGTCAACATTACAGCTGCGGTGAACACGCGTGCACAGCGCTCGCTTCCGGTGCTGATGACGCCATCGCCGCGCGACGGTCAGTTCTGAGAAAAACCCGGAAAAACCCAATAATGCCCTTTCAAATACCAACACTTGCGGTCTTTGCACTTTACTTAATCACTTCTACTTGCACGACTTATTTCCTCTATGTTTTGGCCCAAAGACTAACGTTACAAGTGTGTAAAGATCTTTTGATTACCCGATGACACTTGTAGTGTTGCAAAAAAAATGCCAGTGTTTGGAGCTATTATTTATTTTATTTTCAACACATACATAGCATTTAACCAAATCAAATACTAATGAATAAAAATGTGACCATTTATAAAAGAAACACACACACACACGCACAATCTTCAAGAGCCGTATTTTCCGGTTGTCACACGGAGGCGCCGTGGCTTAGTTGGTTAAAGCGCCTGTCTAGTAAACAGGAGATCCTGGGTTCGAATCCCAGCGGGGCCTTTTATCATTTCTTCATTTTTTTTTCACCAGCTTTAATTGATCTGTCTTATACAATGTGACACTACGCATCAAGTTAAGTGCTAAGCAATTAAACTAATTCCTGACAGAATGCAAAAGTTTGCAAAACTGTATAGGGTTTTTTTTCTTCAAGGTTTCTAAAAATGTATCGGAGTAGGCCTATCAGATATGTAAATTGTAGAGGTTTTTGTATCTTATTTGATTTGTTTGCAGTGTGCTTTTACCTGTCACTGGATTATTAGTAGCCCCAATTAAATCTTCTAAACATTAAAAATGAGAGTATAGAGTACTCAAATGGTTTTGTTATTTTAACAAGAGGATTTTCCAACCTAGGAAAGGCATAAAGTGAAACAACAGATTCCAATCAATCTATTCTTAATGGTTATTATCCTTACTTTAGTAAAAATATCTAGATTACAACAACATAAATTTTCCTGAGAAGCAAAATAAAAGAGTTGGATGTATTATTTGTATGTACATCTTGTATATACACTTGTATTATTTTATTTCTTATTTTCTAACAGCATTTTCCCCCAGGATGGCTGAAAAGTTCTTCACCAACAGTGAATAAAAAGAAGAAATGAGAATATAAATTTCAATCCCTTGTCAATAATTTTAAGCAATTAATTCTGAAATCACATATTCTGTAAGAATAAGAAAATATGCCTGCAAGTAACATCGTTTCAGACTAAAGACCAACATTGTGAAGAGTTAGAAACCATTAAAATGTATTTACAGCAGTGAGGCGTACAGAGCCTGTAGAAACTGTTATGTGGTGGGAGAGACATCACAGGTGAAGGACATCATACAAAAGAGAGGAGATTCTGTACATGTATCAACATAGGACATTTGCAAATGAACCCAGTAGCAAATTATAGGGTTTTCAAACAGTTTTCTGCAGTAGAAATAACATGCCTAACCAAAAAGTGAGCAATACCCAGTGCCACTTAAACTCATGACACATACAAATACAATCCCCATCGAAATAAATGAGGCGGTTATTCTTTCATTTCTTTTTTTTTTTTTGCTACTACTACAAGCCTGGAAACTGGACTTTAGGTGAAGAGCTGCCAAATTAAAGTAATAGAAAATTCAAAGAGGTCCAGAAGCTTTGCTTGTGAAGGAAGATTTGTCAGTCCATTCTGCCATGTCAATTGGATCAAATTGTGGGAAAACAACAAAAAACACTCTTTGTCCCAGGTACGTGGCCCACTCTGTATATAGAAAAAGACAATATGTGCACATACATTTAGTTCATAAATACATTCATAATTGCATGTTAGTCATTAATACACCATTTAATGGAATAATTCACCCAAAAATTAAAATTCTGCCATCATTTACATTCCATATGCCGTTGCAAACAATATACACATATATGTTAAGTGGGAAATTAATGTAATGTTTCAGGACACTTTTTTGCATGTATTGCATATTGCATGTTTTGCTTAAATTTCTTAAATTTAAATTATAATACATTTTCATTTAATAGCAATTACCATGCAATTAGGTGTCCAGAAACATTACATTCATTTCCCACTTAAGTATATCATTTTCATAATAAGTTTTCTTTTTAAAGGTATGCTAAGGTGGACTTACAGTATTTTCACAAAGGTGCTTACAAAAAGCTATCATATGACTAGACTTGAAATATAGTGCATGAGTTATATGGACTTCTTTTTAACTATGGTGGCTGAGAGAGCTCTATGCATTGCAACTGAAGAAAACTCATGCAAGTACAAAAACCCCAGCAAATTATGAACACATCTTCAACAGTTTGACAACACATGTGCTGTATACTCATAACACAACCACATGCAGAAATGTGCTGCAAATACAAATGCACATAAGATCAGGATGTTAAAATAAACAAAAAACTCACCTTTCAGGTCATCGACAACACCACAGGTAACACTTTATTTTATGGTCCAATTCTCACAATGAACTACACTGTAAAAAATATTAGCAATTTAGTTATTTCAACTTATTTTTTTAACTAGATTGTCCAGACAACAAGAAATTTTAAGTTTTCTTGTCCTCAACTTATCGAAATAAGTTAGTTAAACTAAAAAAAAACCCATGCAAAAAGATAACTCAAAATAATGAGTTAACTTTTTTTACAGTGTAGTTGCTTATTAGAAGTTTGTTCAGGCAAAAAGCATAGTTAATAGTTAGTTAATAGTGAGAATTGGACCCTAAACTAAAGTGTGACCACACCGCTGATGAACACTGAACAATAAGCATGACCCAGGCCAGCCAGGTTCATCACTTGTTTGTGCCCCTTGAAACATTTCCCTGCTATGTTTCTGAATTTTTTGTGTTGTGAGTATTTGCAGTGTGTTTCTGTATTTGGTTGTGTTGTGAGTATGTGCAGTGTGTTTCTGTATTTGGTTGTGTTGTGAGTATGTGCAGCATGTTTCTGTAATTGGTTGTGTTGTGAGTATTTGCAGCACATGTGTTGTCAAACTAATGAAGATGTGTTCATAATGTGCTGGTGTTTTCTTCAGTAGCAGATCATTGAACTCTCTAAGCCAATATTTATAACACATTTGTGGGATTTGTCTGTCCTTTTGGAGCTTGACACTCTGTATGCTGCTGCTGCTGTATGGAAAAGTGCAGCATGAACACTCTTCAAAACATCTCATCTGTTTTTCATGGAAAAAAGGTTTGGAATGGCAAGAGGCTGAGTAAATTTCTTTTCTTCTTTTTTCTATTCCTATAGACCTTATGCACCAGAGAAACGAGGGCGCCGCCATCTTTAGAATATTGTCTTTGAACTTCCGTTTTTGCGGTCGCTCTGTATATTTCTATGGCATCGCTGTCCAGGAGTAATTAGCTGGTGAAGTCGATTTACTTATTGTAGAGTTAACGAAAGTTATCATGGGCATTGTAATGTTTATCATAAGCATTGTAAAGCATATGTCTTAACAAATGGACCTTGGAAATTTTTTAAACGAGCCATTCATTCATAACTACGCAAGATCGCTGTGAAAATACAGACCGGAAGTCAAAAGACAATGAGCTCAGCGCTGAAAAGGGGCGTGGCTACATAAGGTCTATAGAGAACACAGAATATAAATTGCATGTCCAGTCTCCTTACCAATGAAGTCATATATGCATTTTGGCTTGTTTTTCCAGTAAACTCCCAGGAAATAAACTGGTACTCCAGTAAGCATAATGACCAGCCCCACTCCACACACCAGCGGCTCTGAGTGCAAACTGAAGCCCAGTAGAAGAGCCCAGAAGAGCAGATAACACACCGGCACAACGAGACTCACCTGACAAGAGAACAAACAAAGCTTTGATATTGGCAGCGAATACGGTCTACAGCAAACCAGCTGAGCCTGCGAGATGCACTGTACAATGCACAGGCTGTCGAGGGTCGCCAGGATGATTTAAGGAAAATGGAGTTACATTCAAAATAAACTAAAAATTTGTTTTCATAAAATCATAGTCTATAGACCTATATAAAAAGAATAAATAGCCTACACTAAATATATTTAACTTAAATAATTAACAGATTAAAGAAATTTTTTAAAGAATGATTTTTTTCCGTCGATATTGAAACACGAGTGAAGTACAAAGCCTATAATAAATAAAAGTTTGGCACCCAAATACATCACAGATATGGAAACATTTGGGTTCGAATGAGACCGGCCCAACGCCGGTTTCTTTCAATTCTGCTTTAAATTATTTGTTTTGGCTTGTTTATAGTTACTAACGTTATATGTTTTCATTCTTGTTCTGTACTAAATACTGGTAAATTAAAAGGATTTGTTGTGCAGTGAGGGGAACTAAAACAACCTAAAGCTAAGTTCGTAGTGTTCATAATGTTTGTAGTAGGCCTACATTATAACATTTTGCTTTATTTACCGGTATGCAATAAAATGTCACTTATTACCTGTTTTTTTCTCTCTCTCAAAAGTATTTTTTAAGCATGCAGAAAATGATAATTTCACTGCTATGCAGATGATACACAAATTTATTTCTCTCTGAAACGCAACAAAGATACTGGTTTTCTCAAAATTTCTTATTTTTGAATGAATCCAAGACCGAGGTTATAGTCTTTGGCCCCCATGACAACTATAATAGTAGCAACATTGATCTGGACTATCTTGATCCAAAGTCATCTTGCATTAAGAACCTAGGTGTTCTCTGGGATCAAAACCTCAAATTTGAAAAACAAATCAATACAGTGATTATTGCTTGCTTTTTTCAGTTACGTCTTCTCTCTAAAATTAAATCTTCCCTTTCTGATATAAAACACTAGAGATTGCTATCCATGCGCTCATTACATCGCAGTTGCACTATTGCAACTCTCTCTAATTTGGCATACCCAAACACTATTGCTCGTCTCCAATTAGCACAGAACACTGCTGCAAAGTTCCTCAAAAGAAAACGCAAATTTGATCATGTTTCACCTATCTTAAAATCTCTGCACTGGCTACCTGTGCATTTTAGAATCGAGTTTAAAATTATTTTATTTGTTTTTAAATTCGTAAATAACCTGGCACCAAGCTATCTGTCTGAGCTACTTTGCCCACACAACCCCACACGAAACCTAAGGTCTGGTGATCAGAGACTTCTGTCTGTCCTCAGATCACGGTTAAAGAATAGAGGCGACAGAGCCTTTGCGATTGCTGGCCTTAGGCTGTGGAACAGCCTTCCGGTTTACATCAGAGCTGCTCAATCTTTAGCTGTTTTTAAATCCTCTCTTAAAACCTATTTTTTTCTTTAGCTTTTAACTCATTGTGAGCTCCTGTCATGAATGTGTGGTTTGTCCTTGTTTTTATCTTGTGTATTGTTCAGCACTTTGGTCAGCCCTGTTCGCAGTTTCTAAATGTGCTATATAAATAAACACAAACTTGAAACTTGATAGGCTATTATTTGGTTAAAATTCTTGCTGTCGTTTAATGGTTAACCGGTTAATTAGCATCCCTGTATATACAGCTAGATCAAATTGGTGCAGGATCACTAATGCTGGTGATTATAATTTATAAAGTTTTAAATATGGATATTTTTCTTATACAAAAGAATGGCTTCGCTTCAGAAGGCCTTTTTTAACCCCCCGGAGCTGTGTGGTGTATTTTTATCATGGATGGATGCACTTTTTGGGCTTCAAATTTGCTCCAGCCATTCACTCCCATTATAAAGTTTGGAAGAGCAAAGACATTTTTTAATATAACTCCGATTGTATTCGTCTGAAGGTGTTGATACACAGGGCAAATTTTTGAGTAATGTTGCTTGACCTGGCACCAACCTATCTGGTTGCCAGGTCAAGCTTGGGCACTTTTCCATTGAAAATGGGCAATACATTTCTATCTGGATAATTTAGATTGGTCGTGGGCCCTGTCTCTCATCTGGTTGCCCGTTGACGGCAACATTGCCCAGCAACATTGCTCAAAAAGTTGTCTTGTGTATCATCACCTTGAAAGAAGAATGTCATAAACACCTAGGATGAGTTCAGGGTTTCCGCGTTGTATACAAGTATTCTTATGCTTGGCTTGACTTGTTTGTGTAGATGTTTGTAGGCCTATATATGTGTCGCGTCTTAAAAAAGGGTTAAAAAAGTTTGAAAACCACTGGTATAATGCACAATTTTGCTTTACTATGTGGCATATAAGTACATGTTATGGATGTAGAATACACACAGGCTTTTTATACTATTTGTATACAATTGAATACCTTGATGGGCCTGTATAAATTTGGCTTCTTCCATCTGTAGTAGAGCAGGCCAGCAATAGTGACTCCATAGGAGAGGTAGTTGATGAAAGATACATAGTTTATAAGGTTGTGAGTTTCTCCAATGCACAAGATTACGATTGTGGCAGTGCACTGAAAGATAAGATCAAGAGGCACAACAGAGGAAAAAAAGAGTCAATTCAAGTTAATGTAAATAAATTAAAACAAGTTACATCCTGAGAAGCAACATATTAGGCTGGTTTCTGTAACAAAAACTCATTGTTCTCATATGAAAATCTCATACACAGACAAGCAGAGCTGGAATCGGTGTGCAGTGCTTAAAGTGGATCATCGCAAGAAGACTGGGTAAATGTCCTTCCCGTGCCCCGGAAAAACACAACCTGAAACACACACGTAAACAGTAAATTCATAACAAAGAATCACTGTCATAATCGGTACTGCTTTCCAGTAAAAATATTGAAATATCTTAAAACTAGAACCAATTACTTGAACTTCAAAATTGCGTAAGATACTACTTGCTTACAAAATGTAGTGACGTACATTCATTTTTTTTTTTTTTACATTCAAAGAAGTCTTTTGACCATTTTATCACAAGAATCTATTTAATGTTCTGTGTTTCCTCAGGAGGTAAATGTAAAGGTGAAATGAAAAGAAATGCACTCACCTGGAGGAGGTGAAGAGATAACCATTGATGCCGCCGAAAGTGGAGAGTGCCACAGAGATCGGCATGAGGGTGGAAAACATCCCGAGGAGTTTCTCACCGAAAGTCTAAGGCAAGTGAAACATTAAGCACATCATTAACAAGGTTTTGCCCACTGATATCACATGTGCCGTCTGTGTTGTTTTTCCACCTGCTTTACTAACGTATTCAAATCAAGCAATGTAGCTTACAAATACAGCCACACAATCTGTGTTAACCATATTTACACAGTGCTATTGCCAATCGTGTGGCGTTGTTTCTAAAAGAAATCTGACACTTTACTAAGACTATACAGCACCACTCCTCCACCAACATCCAGACACAGTACAGTATAAATCCATCACTTGATGCATGGTTAACTAGCATTGTTAGCCAATTATGATCGCAAGTTCTGTCGTTCCCTTTTTGAGAACGTTCCCTTCGTATTGCGTAGCTATAAGCTATTTTCTCAAGAATATTGAAGCCTTTATTTTAAAACGCAGTGCAGCTGCACAGCCAGCACAGCACAGAACTGTCTAGCTCGTTGATTGGCTGGGTTGCGGGAACTGCACAAACCTATGGCGAAGCGGCAAGGACACGCGATCCTATCAGGATGCTTCTGAAGCGAGCCAGAATGGGCATGGCCGCTGACTATAAGCATCTACTACAGTATCGCATCAGACAGTGCATTGTAGATTAAGAAGCATGGCATTAGTTTTTACCGTTATGCTGATTATAGTCAGCTCTATATTTCTTCATGCCCTGATGAAACTTACCAATCCACAAAATTAATGGAATACATAGCTGATATAAAAAAACTGGATGACTAGTAATTTCCTACTACTTAATTCTGGAAAAACTGAGATTCTAATTATTGGGCAAAAAACTTCCTCACGTAATAACCTAGAATTCTAACACTCGATGGCTGCTGTCGTCAAGTCCTCGTCTTCGGTAAGGAACGGTAAGGTGTGCTCTTTGATACCTAAATATTGGATAAATATTGCGAAAGTTCTGATCCAATCTGACTTCTGACCTGTAATGCTGCCTGAATCATAACCATATACTGTTTGTTCATTGGCCAGAGGAGAACTGGCCCCCTGACTAAGCCTTGGTTCTCCCAAGGTTTTTTTCTCCATTCTGTCAACAAACAATGTAGGGCTCTACATTCAAACAATCTGTTTTGTCAGTGGATCTGAAGGATGCTTACTTTCATATCCATGTAGCTCCCTATCACAGGCCATTCTTGAGATTCGCCTTCGAAGGGCAGGCTTATGAATACACAGTCCTACCATTCGGACTCGACATGCATAAACGCTGTCCCCCCTGAGACAGTGGGGAATGCGCATTCTGAACTACCTCGCCAATTGGCTCATTCTGGCCCAATTGAAGGACGAATTACAAATCTAGAATGCCTTGGGCTAAGGATCGACTTTTCCAAGAGTGCGCCGTCTCAGAGTCAGTGTACAACCTTCCTGGGAGCAACCATGGACTCATGGACCTTTATAAATTGACGAAGAGAAAAGCTGAATGCAGGTGGAAGCTCCGTCCACTGATCTGGGCTGGCAGGGTCACAGTCGGAGTGAAAATTGTCTTTCTGAATTTAATTTTCTTCTTACTCATCCTTCTCACATAATACAATATTTAAGTTGCCCAACTCGTAAGGATTCAATTCTGGACTTGTGTTATGGGTCAATTAAAGGAGCTTACAAGTCATTCGGTAAACTACCTTTGGGAACCTCAGATCATAATATGATTTTACTTGTCCCTATATATAAAACTGTTCTGAAACGTGAAAAGGCACAGGTAATTAAGACGAAAGACTGGTCTGTAGAGGCTACGTCACGTTTAAAAGGGTGTCTGGATTGTACAGATTGGACTGTTTTTATGGATTCTGGCTCGGACATTGCAGTCTATAAGTTAGATCTGTTGTTCAAATTAAAAGAGGGAAATTTAGGTTCTGTCTGGGAGGAGATGCATTTAATCACAGGTCAGGATAGTAGGAAAATAAATAATAGAATTAGTTTGAACGGATTCGGCTCGGATGCAGCTTTATCACAGGATTTGAATAATTTTTATATGAGATTTGATACGTATGATTTTAAATCAGAAATTGAGGATTTGAAAAATAAGTGTTGGATAAACAGAGAGTATGTTTGTGTCCCTTTTGAGGTAGGGGATGTGATAACCGTTTTTAAACAATGTAAAATCAGGAAGGCCCCAGGGCCTGATAATATAGGAGGACGCTTACTTAAGGAATGTGCTGAGCAGTTAGGACCAATATTTTATGAATTTTTTGCCTGGTCCCTACAAATGCAAAAAGTACCTGCATGATGGAAGCAGTCTACTGTGATTCCATTGCCAAAAAAGCAGAATGCACAGTTATTAGATGATTTTAGACCTGTGGCGCTCACATCCTTACTGATGAAATGTTTAGAAAAATTAGTAAAGAGAGAAATTATGCAAAAGTCTGAGAGTTCTTTAGACCCTCTTCAATTTGCATACAGGAATAAACGAGGTGTAGAGGATGGCGTTGCAACTCTCTTACATTTAGTATTTCAACATTTAGAGAAGCCGAAAACTTTTAATAAATTACTTTTTATTGATTTTTTATCTGCCTTCAATAGCATTCAGCCACATATTTTAATTGATAAACTCATTAAAGAATTTGGGTTGGATTTTTATCTGGTAGGCTGGATTTTAGATTTCCTTGTGCAAAGACGACAGAGAGTCAAAGTAAACGACTGTTAATCTGAATGGTTGGTGTCATCTACTGGGTCACCTCATGGATGAGTGGTTTTAGTAATAGGCACATCTAAAAATTTGCTGATGACTCTGTAATTGTTAGCTTATTGAGCGAGCAGGATTTTATGCATGGTCCTGTGGTTGATGATTTTATTGCTTGGTGTAAGAATGCTTTTTTAAAACTCAATGTTCTGAAAACTAAAGAGATGATTATTGATTTTAGATTGAGGGGGAAATTAACTGATGATAAGCAAATAATGTCCAGATGAGAGCTTGGCTCACGCCAGATCGCGCTCTCTCCATCCAACAGCTAGCTGCTTCTTTCAAGGCGGGCGCTTACAGACCCCTCAGAACGTTTCAAAGGGCACTGGGCCTTAGACTCCAGCTAGGCCTACTCCATAGGCGGCTCCTTCAGCTTTGGCGGACCCAGACACGGTTGCCCGAGTTGGTGCAGATGCTCGATGCAGCTCCATGGCCGATACCGCTGAGGAAGAACCTCCACACGCAGGCAAAAAGGGCAGTCTGCACCCGCGACCCAACTCGTGGGCCCTTCATGTATGGCCCCTCAATGGGTATTCGGGAACCTCCCGGAAAAAGTCCTAAGCACTATCACTGAGATACGCATACACATATACCGTCAACGAGATGCCTCTACGCACTTAAATGGTCAGTGTTTACCGGCTGGTGTGCAGCTCGGAACCATGACCCCTACTCGTGTGATGTACCACTGGTACTTTCTTTTCTTCAAGAGCTGCTGGACGCAGGTCGAACCAAGGGGGTAATCCATCAGCCGAAAACTGAAGCCTCCCAGGGGCCGCCATTGTAGCAGACCATCACCTGCTATTAGCATTCCATTTACTCCCATTAATTTTCGCGTTACTTTGACAGCGAATAACTTTACATCTGAGGCGTTCAAAGACTCCATTTGTCCATTATTTATTTCTATAGAAACACGACAATGTATAAAAGGCTCCATTACTTTGTATCTTATGTTATGGCCCCGTAGAAGCCGCTTTTTAAAAAATAAGCTAACGATTGCGTCATAACCACGCGACTCTCTGTCGCACACTAGAGAAATTACCGTACAGACAGGAGGAGAAGCTCGCAGGAAATCGGGGGGACGTAGAGGCATAAAGTCAATGGAGAAGCCCATAGAGAGTCATAAAGTTGATCCTGCTGCGAGCTCATGGACAGCTCCTACTCACGCTCTCTGTCTCTGCAAGATTCGGAAGGGAATGATTCAGATTTCTCTTGGCACAGCTACCAGGAACGACCTGGTCGTGCCCTTCCATAAAGGGGCCAGGAGGCTCACCTGCTTCAACCTCCCTCTATACCTGCCTGGGACTTATCTACGGTCCTCAGGGGAGCTAGGTTTAAGATGCTTCAGTCGGCTGACTTAAAGTAACACTAAGTAAATTTTCCTTCTCGGTCGCCCTACTGGTTGGAAACAAAATTCTCCATTGCCGCTGTCGTAAATAATCTAGCCTACCGTCGCACGCACGCTCACTGTTTATCCTGCACCGGCTTCAGAATGAACGATGTCCACAGACAAGGTAGAGTATGTTACATGATTTCATATACATGATGAAAGGATGATGTATTGCGACATCAGAAACGAAGAAAAACGAAATAATGACTATTGTAGCGCTTGACGTAAAGCAGTCGAGTTTGTAGTTCTTTTTTGTGCACGGGTTCCTACCCGAAACCCGAAGTTACATAGTGCCAGTAAAAGCGATACAGACCACGTCAGGCTATGTTAGACGAGTCATTTAACTTATTTTAAGTCGATGTACCATCACAAGGGTCTTGGAAATATATTGTGAAGGTTGAAAAACTACTTAGTGTTACTTTAAGACCGCACTCCTGCTAGCCCTAGCATCGGTCAAGCGAGTGGGCGACTTACAAGTGCTCTCTATGAACGCCTCATGTCTCGAGTTCGGGCCTAACGACTCCAAAGTCGTCCTCTGACCAAGGTCTGCGCTTCGCCATAGGTTCCTGCAGTTCCCGCAGCCCAGTCAATCAGCGAGCTCTGTGTTGTGCTGGCTGCGCAGCTGCACTGCGTTTTAAAATAAAGGCTTCAATATTTTAGAGAAAAGGAGTTTTCCCATAGCGCATAGCTACGCAATACTCGTTCCATTACTCTCAGGGAACCGAGGTTACGTTAGTAACCGAGTACGTTATCAGCAGTTCAACGAGTCAGTGTTTCCCGTAACCATCATTTGATCTCAAACATATTCATTAAAAGAAGTTATTACTCCAACACCTGTCGTGACTAGTTGATTTCTTCAACGATGCATCGTGCTATGGTAGTTAAGCAGCAAGTTAAGTCGTTGTACGAGAAACGCACCCCTGAACAATGAAACACCATGAAATTAAAATGTACAATTCTTGCAGTATTTATTACAAATTATTTATCTGTGCAATTTATTATTTTTTTAATTCCTGTGCCATTATCATTTTATATAAAATAACTTCCTCTCCTCTCCTCTCCTCTCCTCTCCTCTCCTCTTCTCCAGAAGCCGTTTCACGCAGATATACGTCACAATAGAGAAGAAAAGCCAAGCGTAACTTCTGTTTCATGTTGACTGTAATGAAATTCCGACTGCTTTATGCAGACTGTAATACTTTTAATCCAATACATAAAGGTAACACAGATGTTTAGTGAATCCATCATTGAGTGTTAGCAGAGTGTTTATAATCTAATAAGAATAAACCCGGCGAGACAAAGGCCTGTACTTACAACAGCCACTGCGTTGGAGGACAGCAGCTCATCGGGAGACATGGAGGAAAAATATGCAATGTTTGTGAGAGTGTACACAAATGTCACCAGTGGAATGGAGATGTATATGGCTCGTGGCAGATTCCTGAGGTAAACAAACAAACAAACAACATATTATACCAGTACAAATAATATTCACATTGGTATATCCAGCCACAGTGCATGTGTGGATAAAGATATTACAGAGTAGATCATAATTGTGGGTTCAAAAAGTGAGCCAAAATTTATTTAGCTCATTGACAGGAATCTGTTTAGGATTTTAATATATACAGTGCATGTCAATTTTGAAATAGCATATCATTAATGTGACTCAAATGAATTATCCTGATAATTATATCAGTTGAACAGCAGCAGTTTCCTCAGAATGAACCAGAATGATTGTTCCAGCAGAGTTTGAGAGTCCAGGCATGTTTTAAAGTGGTATCAGACTAACCTCCTGGGATCCACCACCTCCTCCGTAACGTAGTTGAGGAAGTTCCAGCCGCTGAAGGCAAAGGAGGCATGAAGGAAAGCCAGGGCAATCTGCCCTATAGACGGGGCTTTATTAAATGTAAACGCCACCTGTGGGGTCAGGCTCTCATAGTTACCTGAGCAGACAGGAACAAACTGTTAATCGGACACATAACAAACATGTGCTCTGAAGAGAGAGATGACATTTCAAATGATTGAAAGGATTACTATCTAATGACAGACTGATATATTGGTATAACATAGTTTGCCTTGTCAAAAGTCTTGTCAATATATTTCCCAGTGGGTGTATAATTATTTTTATTTTCATAATTATTCAACACCACTTTGTAGAGATCTGGTTTCATTTTGAGGATGTGTTTTTTTAAGGGGTTAAAGGGGTCATGACATGATATTAAAGGGGTCATGACATGAGAAATCAAATTTGGCAAGATATTTTGATCTATAAGAGGTCTTTGTACCATTAAAACATCCTGCAAGTTGTATAGCTTAAAACGACGTCCTCATTATAAACAAAGCATTTATTTAATCAAGCTCCAAAAACAGCCCGTTTTAATATTGGGTGATCTGTGATGTCGCACGGGTAAAAAACATTTGCATATAACTGCCTCCAAAGAAAGTCATCGACCAATAGTTTTACATCATCGCAGATGATCGCACCACAGGCCCCGGCCACTGACATTCAGTCACTTAACGGCTGACATTTGTCTACACTGGATGTGAGCGTCACATCGTGTCAAAAGCACATAAAAGCCATTATAATGACTGACGCTGTCTACACTGGGTACAGTATACAGATGTGTGTTCAGTTTCTGATTTATTCCACACGCTTGAGTCTGTCGCCAACAGGAAAAATGGAAGCGTAAAGAAGCGCTTTGACACGTCCTGTTTTAATAGCTAATTTTGCGTCTCTGTACCAGCTCCAGAAGGATAATCCAGCATCGGAAACATGTAGATTGTTTCTTTTTAATGGCATCTTGGATCATGTCGGAGGATTATGTGTTTGTTCTGAGAATTTGACAGCAGATTGTTTTGTAATCGAGGCACAGTGTAATGGAGAGTTCACAAAGAAACTTTAGTTGAAGGATAAAGATGGCCAACTGTATTGGATCTGACAGCAGCTGCATCAAACCCTAAGTAAATGATTTCATAATGCTTTTCCTGTAAATAACACTTTGAAATGGATAATGTTTTCATGTTATATTCTGTTGTTGGATGTACCAACAAACACAAGAGTCTCAATAGACTCCCGGCATCTAAATCTCTGAGGACACCATGGTTGTTACTCACAAGTTGTTACTCGAGGATAGATCAGTACCAACTGTTCATGATCCAGCTTATAGTCTCCGGAGTGAGAAGGGAGAGTGCGCACTTTATTACAGTTCATGAGAGTTGTTTTACATATAACGTTTACCAGTTGATTAAGCACCCCTGAAAAGGCATACAGTCTCTATATATTTTGTCTACTGTTAGTTGTAACATGTGTTTTTGTGTAATTCAATGTTGATGATAATGTATTGGAGAGAGACATAGAGTTTATGGATTTAATGTGCACTTATTGTACTGAGTGAAAACAGACACTTCATGTTTTGTGTGAAGTACAATAAACTTCATAAAACTCGTTAGTAAAGTTTTGGCCATCATTCGGACGGGTTCTACTCTGCTACAACAGGCTTGTACTAATAGTGGATTAAAGCAAGATGACAGCATAAGACATAACCATAATTAAACTAAACTATACCTGTTCTGTCTCCATGCAGCATATATTCTATGGCTCTGTAGGCATTATTGTCTGACTCCGGGTCGAACTGAACACTGTTGACTGTTTCTGACATTTTCAATGCGTGAGATTGTCCTGTTTTGTTGCGATAGAGCCCTTGAAGTTTTTGCCCACTCCCACACTCTGGGGACATCAGAGACTTATTTTATATCTCTTAAAAAGGGGCATAATCGCCACTTAAAAACTGATAATTTCAGACAGAGTAATTAAGAGATAATTATTCAGACAGAATAAGGGTTGAAAATAATGTTTTTCCGCATATATATATATATATATATTGTTTTGATTTTTGTTTTTGTGTGTGTGTGCGCAAATCAACATTATAAGTGAACTTCAGGGAACATTAAAATAATGAAAAAATCCATGTCATGACCCCTTTAATGTTTTAGTGATGTTTTAAAGGGATAGTTCACCCAAAAATGAAAATTAAGTCATTAATTACTCACCCTCATGCTGTACCAACCCCGTAAGACCTTCGTTCATCTTCGAAACACAAATTAAGACATTTTTGATTAAATCTGAGAGCTGGATCACTCCTCCATAGGCTTCTAAGGGATTGAAACCTGACAGCCCCAAAAAGTCATTAAAGACATCGTTAAAATACTCCAAATGGCTACAGTGGCTAGATCTTAAGTTTATCAAGCGACGAGAATATTTTTTGCGCGCAAAAAAACCCTAAAATAACGACTTTATTCAACCATCTCTTCTCTTCCGTGTCATTCTCCTAAGCTGTTGACGTATTGTAACAGCGCAGCGCTTCTGTGTTATACGTCACACGTAGGCTCACTATTGGCCGACGCTGGTCATGTGTGTGTGATGCGTGTGACGTTCAACCAGAAGCGTTTCGCAATAACACTACGTGAAGTCTACAGGCCCAAAGAGAATACTTGAATAGAGTCGCTATTTTAGTTGTTTTTTGCGCTCAAAAAGTATTCTCGTAGCTCGATAAACTTAAGATCTAGCCACTGTAGTCAGTTGGACTCTTTTAACGATTTCTTTAATAACTTTTCAGGGCTGTCAAGTTTCAATCCCTTAGAAGCCTATGGAGGAGTGATCCAGCTCTCAGATTTAATCACAAATATCTTAATTTGTGTTCCGAAGATGAACGAAGGTCTTACGGGGTTGGTACAGCATGAGGGTGAGTAGGCCTAATTAATGACTTAATTTTCATTTTTGGGTGAACTATCCCTTTAACTACTTCTTTTTTCAAGTATATTAAATAATTATTTATTAATTTTTAGAATTAATGACACCATATTAACATATAGCTCTTTAGATATCCATGTGAGATTCTCACCTCCAAAGATCTGCACCAAACCGACAGTAATGATGAGCCCTAGAGCTAGAAGCTTTCCGACGGTAAACGCGTCCTGGATCCGTGTGGCCAAACGCACGCTGTAGCAGTTCACCCATGTCAAAAACACTACAAATATTCACACAGAAACAACATAAACATTTAATTAATGTCTTGATTGATTCACTTAATGTGTGGCTTTAAATACAATGTTTAAAGTTTTCACGTAAAAAATGTTGCCATCAGAAAATACTGATTTAGGATTAGCTTGTGGTACTTGACCAAAATGTTGGAATGCTCGAGGGGAAGTTGGACTTGTAATTCTATGGGCTCATCCATCAGTGTCACCGCTTACAGACTCTTTCATAATCACTTTCCCTCTACCAAGAGAAGTTGAAGCCCAATTGAAACAAATTACTTTCAATGAGAACAAAAAGGGGAGCAAAGAGCAGGTCTGTGAGGAGATGAAATGCCTAGCGTTTTCCTGCCGCTGTCTTGCTCTTGCTGTTTTGGTTAGACCATGACTTATTAAAGCCACACAACAATCTTTAATAAAGAGAGCTAATGCAGCAATCACATGCTATAGACCCATGCCACCTCCAACACTGATCAGTCAAGTGCTTTTGGCACAAATCCAGGGTTGTAACTGTAACTGGGTCATTCCAAAGTCTTTAATTTAGTGGTTCTCAACCAAGGGCCGGGGCCCACTAGAGGGCCTCAGCAAATCTTCAAAGGAGTCTTAAGTGAAATAAGTATTAAAATCAGCTAAAACAACTAAAAAACAAGATATATTCAATGAAGAACCAGGGTTCCCACAGTCTTTAAAAACTAAGAAGTCTAGATTTCTAGATCTGGAAAAATCATCAAAAATTCATATAAACTCTTAAAACTCCATTGGCTTTCCTGGCCACTTTATTAGCTACACCTTGCTAGTAGCGTGTTGGCCCCCTTTTGCCTTCAGAACTGCCTCAGTTCTTTGTATCAAAGATTCAACAAGGTGCTGGAAACAATCCCCAGAGATTTTGGTCCATATTTTCATGATAGCATCATTAAGTTGCTACAGATTTGTCGGATCTGAACATCCATGATGTGAATCATGCACATCCCAAGAACATCCAGAAAATCCCAAAGCTGCTCTATTAAATTGAGATCTGGTCACTGTGGAGGCCATTTGAGTTTAGTGAACCAGTTTGAGATTATTTGAGCTTAATAACATGTGCGTTATCCAGCTGGAAGTAGCCATCAGAAGTCATGAGGACACTGTGGTCATAAAGGGATGGAAATGCTCAGGTAGGCTGTGGCATTTAAACAATCCTCAATTGATACTAAAGGGCCCAATGTGTGCCAAGAATATAACCTACACACCATTAAACTACCAGCAGCCTGAACCGTTTATATGGATGGCAGGATGGATCCGTGCTTCTGAATGGTGAAATCGAGACTCATCAAACCAGGCAACACTTTTCCAATCTTTATTGCCCAAATTTGATGAGCCCGTGTTTGAAAACGTCATTATATTTGCAAAAAAAAATTCCGTTTGAACAGAAAAACACACTTCACGAAATTCTGCTTCAAATCGTGGTTAAATTCTGGTGAAACCAAAGCCATTTCAAAACTTAGACTTTTAATACAATTATATTAACTCCGTCATCAATAGGCGACTGCTTCAAGAAATGAATCGAATAGATAAATAAAGAAGCAAGAACTCACATATGCAGATGGTGGACAGCATGCGTGTGGCTATGTATGGAGGAATGCAATGTGGAAAAACTGGCTGAAGCACATAGTTGGAGAAAGTTAGCGCTATGACTGCCAATGTGGTGGGATACATGATCAATACTGCACTCCATAATAGCAGAAACCTAGGGAGTAACACAACACATTCAGGATATGTGACAGACATTTGATTTTTAATAATTTTTCAAAAGATCACATATGAACCTGTCATACCCCATGAGACCGCCAAAAATCTCTGTGACGTAGGAATAGTCTCCCCCAGATTTAGGGATGGTGACCCCTAGCTCAGCGTAGCAAAGGGAACCCAGAGCAGCTATGCCTCCTCCTAACACCCACACCACCAGCGCCAACCCAACGGATCCAGAATGCTCCAGAACACCCTTAGGAGAGATGAAGATTCCTGAGCCAATAATGTTACCTGAGAAAACAAACAAATCACATGTAATTGTTATTTCATATCTACATTTGTCCTGAACACAACAGCCCTCATTCATAATGCAAACCTGTTGTCTTTTCTTGGTCTGAATGTTTTACATTCACACCTTCATATTAACATTTGCTCTTGGGCAAACCTGTGAACTCAATGAAATCACACTGGTGTCTTTGATATATACCATTTGATAAATGATTTTCTATTTACTATTCATAAGAGAAATCCTGAAAAATAAATCATGGCAAGCAAAGTCCTTATTCATGTTGACTGTTCCTATAGCAACCAGAGCTTCTAACGCAGCTTTAGCGATTAGCGACTGGATCTTTCATTTAGAAAGACGGGACTTATTTCACTATATTGCGCATTTCAATTTCTCCCATTAATAAGTAATATGAGTGTACTGTCAGGGATAACATTTAACAGGGATACTAATAAGAATCATTTTTATAATTGAGCATCAATAATAATTGATAATGAGGACCAAATAACCACTGAAGGTGTATAATATATATAACACAGTATCTCACAAAAGTGAGTACACCCCACACATTTGAGCAAACATTTTAGTATATCTATCAAGGGACAATACTATAGAAATGAAACTTGAATATATTTTAGAGTAGTCAATGTGCTGCTTGTATAGCCTCTGAAATTAACTCAACATACAGCCATTATTGTCAAAATAGCTAGCAATAAAAGTGAGTACACCCTAAGTGATAATTGCTGTACGTTGTTTAACCATGCAAAGCCACATGTCCCTTCATGGCAAATAACTCTCTAAGGATTTGAGAATTAAAATGTTTCAAATGTTGAAACTCCACAAAGATGGGCTAGGCTATAAGAAGATTGGTAACTCCCTGAAACTAAGTTACAGTACAGTGGCCGGTGTCATACAGAGGTTTTCCAAGATGGGTTCCACTTGGAACAGGCCTCGCAAGGGTCAATCAAAGAAGTGGAGTCCTCGTGCTGTGTGTCAGGTGCAGAAGCTTGCTTCAAAAAACAGATGTATGAGTGCTGCTAGCATTTGCTTTAGATGTTGCAGAAGTGAAAGGTCAGCTTTTCAGTGCTCAGAGCATACACCGCACACTGCAACAAGTCGGTTTGCATTCGTCAGAGTTTGTACAGAGGACCCAAAAGCAGAGGTAATGCAATAGAGTTTTATTCTCTTTGAAACAAGGAGAACAAGGAGACTGCCATCAACAGACGCAGATCTGTGCAAAACAAAAACAATAATGCTGGGCAGGCAGGATGCAGGTCCAGCGGCGGCAAGGAGGCGAGCAGCATCCCCGAGCCCAGTGGAAGAAACTCACAGAAGGCGGACAGCTGGTAATCCACTGACAGCAGGTGAACTGGGTAGAAAACAATGATGAATCTCCAACAAATAACTAACACCACGACAGGACAGGACACGGTAATTCTCGAGAGAGAAAATACTGGAAGGTTTGCAGACGAAGAGACAAAGCGAAAGCTCAACGTACAACAATAATCTGACAAGGAGACAAGAGTGACTAGAAGTAGCCGAGTGAATTAAAAGAAGAGGGAACAGGTGAGACAAGGATCAGTGTAAGTGTTGATTACTATGGGTAACAGCTGCGAGTAGAGTAAGAGGGGAAAACCATGAATGAGAGAGACTAAGTGTGTGAGCAGCGCGAGGGCTGAGATGATGAGGATCAGCTGGATGTGTGTACGTGTGTGTAAACGATGGGGAAAACAGAGGAAAGAGACTGATTCATGACAGCATGACCGTCGTCCCAGAAGGAAGCCACTTGTGAAGCTGGCTCACAAGAAAGCCCGCAAACAGTTTGCTGAAAGCAACCTTGTCCAAGAGCACTAATTACTGGAACCATGTCCTGTGGCCTGGTGAGACTAAGATAAACTTGTTTGGCTCAGATGGTCTCCAGCATGTGTGGTGACGCCCTGGTAAGGAGTAGGCCTACCAAGAAAATTGTGTCTTGCCTACAGTCAAGTATGGTGGTGGTAGGATCATGGTCTGGGGCTGAATGCGTGCTGCTGGTACTGGGGAAATGTGCTTCATTGAGGGAAACATGGATTCTAACATGTACTGTGACATTCTGAAGCAGGACATGATGCCCTCACTTCAGAAACTGGGCCAGACGGCATGATAACGACCCCAAACACACCCCCATCAATCAACACAAGATATTGGCCAAATCAAATGCATCAAGGAAGATGATCAACATGTCCTCCAAAACCCACCCACCATTCTACAATGCTGGAGAGAATACTTCTCGGGGCTCTGCAACCACCAGTTGCCCACCCGCCGATTCAAAGTGCCAAACCCATCCTTGGCCCCATCCCTGCAATCACCAGTGCAGAAGTAGCAGTCAAGATGAAAAATGGGACAGTGATAAGCCCTGACAACATCCCAGCGTAAGCCTGGAAGTTTCCACTGGGATTTCCGCTGGGGCATAACCATCCTCACTGATTTGATAAATCGAATTTCCACTTATGGTGAGGCCCCACACGCTTGGCTGACCAGCACCAGTGTGACCACCTCTAAGGGCACAGGCGACGTGGCCAAATGCCCCAATTACCGCCCAATCTGCCTCCTATGCCATGCAATGAAGATCTTTGAACGAGATATCAAAGGCTGGCTTCGGTAAATAGCCTACATTTTACCAAACCAATGCGGCTTCGTCCATGGATGCGGCACCACAGATCCAATCCATGTCGCTCCTGGAGAGGCACTGTGAGAAGAAAAGCCTGTACACATGGCGTTCCTTGACCTGGAGATGGCTTTTGACAGAGTGCCCCACGACCTCATCTGGCACGCCCCTCAGGCTCACGGTGTCCCTGAAACCAACGTGACTTAGATTTAGCCCCTATAGACCAGTGTCACAAGCACCGTCCTCTGCCCTGTTGCAACAATGCTGTCCTTACCAATTACCGTTGGTGTCCACCAAGGCTCGCCCCTCTCACCACTCCTGTTTGTCCTGTGTATGGACCCAATCACCAAGGACTTGCAAGCGCCTCATTCACCTTGGACACTCTATGCCATCGACATCTTCCTCACCAGCGAAATACGAAGATGTGCAACGGCTAACTCAAAGGCGGAAGACATGCTTGGATGACCATGGCATGCAATTTAACATAAAAAGACAGAGTACCTGGGACGTGGCCCCCAAACCGACATCAGCGTCAATGGCAAAGAACTGAAGAAGGGACGAATACCTCAGATCCGTCATCACCAGTGACGGCAGCACCTTCTCTGACGCTAAAGCACGGGTTAACATGGCATGGATGAAGTGGTGCCAGCTCACTGGGATTCTCTACGACCGCCGGATGCCCAACCACCTCAAGGACAATATTTATAAGACCTGCCCTGTGGCCCTTTATGGTGCTGTGCTGGCCACAGGAACACAAACAAGCCCTTAACATCATGGAGATGTGAATTTGTACTGGCTTAGGGCTAACACGATTGGACCACATAACAGACAAAGATGTCAGCTGGGTGTTGTCCCAAATTAGGAGAATATGCGCTAAGTGTGACTATCGTACGGAGCAACAAGGATTTAGTGAACAGAAAGGTGCTGTGCTTAAGTCCCCAAGAATGCCAATCACAAGGACAACCAAAGATGCGGTGACTCGATCGTCTGAAGGAAGACATGAAGATCGTCAATGCTGCCAGGAGGACACCCTGGACCGTGCCAAAGGAAGAAAGCGTTGCAAAAAAAAAAGCAGATCCAGCAGACGAATAGGAGGATGGAGAAAATGAGTAGCGTATTTAAACTGCTCAGGTAATGTTAATGGTATGACCTTTTTTAGGGGTGGATAACATTATTATTTAAAATCGGTTATAGCTAGAAATGTATCTTCATATTTACAGGTAAAGCTTAATTTTGCATGAAGACTTTCTATGACAATCCACCACTAATTATTATGCACAATAACATGTCTCCCAAAAGAGGTCAACATGCCCCCCCCCCCCCCCCCAAAGATTTGTTATTTTACAAAAATAAACCCAGTCTGAGAAATATTCACTGAAGTAAAGACTAGCTCCAGCTTCCCATTCATTTGCATGCCTCAAAGTAATCCCAGTAAAAAAACAAACAAAAAAAACCATAAGATTATGTAACAAAACTGATATTTCCCCCCTTTTTTATTATAGCATTAAATTTGAAGTAGAACCCAACATTGTTCAAAAGCATTAAAAAATGCTTGCTAGTCAACATCAGCACTAACCCTGCTGTAGTACCTGAGAGAGTGTTCATGGCAAGACAATGATCAGCCCCCCTTCACTTACCCGCTTCCTGGCAGCTCTTCTCTCAAGCACTCGTACAACACATTACGTAACAGCAGGCATAAATAATTTACTGCTGCCCGTCAAAGCCCCGGATACCATCAGAAGCGGAGGGAACAATCTTTAGCTTTCATTCGGCGGCCCCTTTTAAGAGGACAAACACCTCTGAGAGGCCTACATACGGTGGATGTTGGTTTTAGACTCAAGTAAAAGAATGGCTAAAAGATCTGCAAACTTTCAATGATTGTTGTTTAACACTCATGTATTGTGGAGATTCAATGATTATAGGTTTCTGATATTTTTTAGACTTTTAAAAAAAGAATGAAACAAACAACCAAAGTCAGATAACTACATTAGTAACCTTACAATGTTCTTGAGTGATACTAATAAATCACACACACACACACACACACACACACCACACACACACACACACACACACACACACACACACACACACACACACACACACACACACACACACACACACACAAAATATATATAGGCCTACTTAAAAAGAATTCTCATGCAATACAGGATAATATAACGATCATAGTTTTTGTTATTAAATACTTATTAACAAATCAATAAATAACTATTAAATATCTATAATACATTCAAATAATACTATATAAAATAATAATTAATTAAGCTACAGATAAAATCAATAAATCACAAATAGTTAATCTATTATGGTCTAACATGGATTTAAGAATGCTTTAAATGGTCTATATTGTGTTCTATTGTGCATAAAAGCCAAATATAACAGTCCACTACTAACAAGATGGCGAATATCTTGTCTTTATTAGTCTCAATACATTTACTTGTTAGAAGAATGAACCATCATCAAAAAGAAAACAAGTTGTAAACTTTCCTTACCAATGATGATCGCGCACGCGCTCAGAAGTCCAATCTCCTTCTTGAGTGTCACGCGCTCAGGGATGCTGGAGTCTCGTTTAAGCTCGCTATCTTTCATGATGCTCCTCTGAGCCTCCGTCCTTTTCCTCTCTACTCCATCCATTTCAGTGAGCGCACGAACAGAGAGCTGGGCTTCCTCTCTTCAACTCGCTCCAGAGGACTGAGGGACTGAGGGACGGTGTAAAGGCCGCGCAGGCGCCGCATCGCGCGCTGTCCGGGCAGAATGTTAACGAGCGCGCGGCATGACTGATTCACACACGCTGGTGCAAACACATGTTCTGACATTTTACAAAACCATCAATTACTATATGATATTTGCACTTACTTAAAAAAAGAAAACACACAAAGAATGGGATAATTTATATACAATTTTATTTGATTTTTTTCTCTCAAAAGGGCAGCAGCAATTACTCAAACAGACATAACCTATAGGCTTACATAGTTTATGGCATGTTTACTAAAGGACACCAGCTGAAAGGAGAGTGGTACAGGGTGATCCCCACATCCACAGAGGTTTCCTCAAGCTCCCATTCATCCTGAAAGGATCCCCAGAGTGGAATTTAAGAAGTCAAGTCGTGAATTTGTGGCTGCAGCTTTTCTCTGCATGCAGAATAAAGGAGGCCAGTTTTCAGCTGATCTGCTAAGGAAAGCCGTTGAGAGTGAGCTGCTTTGTAGTCCAGCAGGAAGGCTGAAACTCTGCCAGCAGTGTGCGACTCTTAACAGAGGAAGTCGAGCAGAAAACCAATATATCACAGGAGCAACAGAGAGGAGAGGTGGACACAGGGAGAAGATGTACTGCGGAGAGCCTGCACTCAAACCAGGAGGAAACTCATGTCTCAATTCAATTCAAATTGGCCAGTCTTTAAGTCTTACATGTGCCAATGATTTTTTTGTTGTTGTTGTAATTCCATACTTAAGCAAGGAAATCTGACGTTTATGAGTTCAAATGGTCAACGGCACCATTTTGTCAGTGCCAATTAGTCACCTAAATATATAGCAGAATCTTAATTGTATATATTTCTCATTTTGTTGTTTCATTTTTTTGCACAAACTTTAATTTAAGGTTTAAATGAAAAATAAATCTCAAATCAGAAGTGTTGAATCTTGGTTAAAGGACCTGCTAACAAGAACTCAAATGGCTTTAATAATAAAGCAATAACTATATCGATCTGGATGAAATGACTTCTGCCAACTCCTAACATCTCATGTGTAAATAAAAGTTATATTTAGTTTGTTATGTAAATCACAGTACTAAACAATGAGCATTATTTGAATAATTCAATAAAGCAGTTAATTCAAGTTAAATTAACATAATTGACTTTAGTTAGTTGTACATGGTTGATTAAATTTGGTTTTACTTGTTTCAAATCACATGGAACCACTGTCTCAGCCAAAGAGAATTTTTTTTTTGCCAGAACCCTTTCATAAGATCTCTTATATCTTTTACTAACTTGCATATGTTTATTACATCCCGTGAACTGGTCAGTAGAGTACGAGGAAAATAAAGTCTTCTGACATTTGTCAGCTTTACTTTCCAGGCATTAAGGAAAAAAACATGAATTCTACTCAGGATAGCTCCAGTATGGGGTTAGAATTGGGCAAAATTAATCTTCCCTCCCCCGAGTGTAAAGCAAAAACATGATTGGCTGGAGCGAGAATGTGCTATGATTGGTCAGTGCAATGAGGCTGTTATATGATTGGCTTGAGTAAACAGTGGGTGGAGTCCACTTATTTGTGGATTGGTCTGCAAGTCTTGATGCTAGAAGTGTTTAAAACTTCACAAATTAATGCAGGCAAAGTTGTGTTTGTGACACAAAACACAATTGTAAATATTTTTTTTATTTGCAAATCTCTTTTTATTGAGTTTTTGAATTGAATTTTATTAATATTTTGTGAAACTCTACATATTTGTGAATTTGATATTTTTTTGTGAATCTCTTTAAAAAAAAATTGATATCAATCCATTTATTTGGAATAATGCAGGGGTCCAGACTGCAACCATTTTGCAACCTTTTTACCTGCCGCGCTACTACATTTTTAGAGATCGCACTGGTGCCCAACTGATAAGAGCTGCCATCAAACGGCAAACAAAACGAACGCGGAATGAAACAGCACTACTCTTTTGTTTATCAGCTCAGACCAATATTAGACAGCGCAAGCTCAGAACAGGTTTACTCGTGGGCCGATCTCAATCATGCGATACTGTTACAGAGTTCTCTTTTTATAAAACCATAGATATCAGATCAAACAGCGCTGCCGTGGAAACCAGGAGAAAATTGTGCCATTAATGCACAAGTTATAAAAGGCTTTTCAGTCCACAAATTTCATGTAGTAACACTAACTGTAACCATCACTTAAAAACTAGATATTATAATATCTAATATATTATATATAGCAAAATATAGGCAAATATTTCTTAGAGAAATAGTAATTTCAATTGGAAGAAAACAGTTAATATGCAGAGCTACTAGACATGGCCCTGCCTTGTATCATATTTTTAATGTGAAAGTGTAAGTTTTGTTATATACATTATAGTACATCCCTGGTACAACGCAATTTAGCACCATTTCAAATGGAAATGTATCAACTAATTCACAATGTATAGAGTCACGATGTATCAAAGCAAGCCTAGTTGTATCAATTTTTCGGATTCTGCCACCTGTAACCGGTAGGCGTGGTTTGGGAGTGGCCTTGTAAGGGCAGCAAAGCAAGTGCATTGTGGGAGTTGTTGTCTTTCAGCCACATGAGTAAAAAATACATTTTCTGCCTTTTCTCAGTCTAGAATGCTTCAATTTCAAAAATAATTTCACATTTCTACTATATAAATGACCAATATTAAATACACATTCATCTTCCCAGAGGTGGAGTGACCCTTTAAGGGAATACGACCAGGGGGTCCGAAAGAAGTCCCGTCCAGTCACTTTCTGAGGGGGACATAGAGTCAACCCCACATGCCAGCAGGGAGGCTGACCTGGTCAAATATACTGACCTAGCCTTGCCAACAACCTCTCTGTTTCGTGAGCATAGTCTCTCACAAAATCCAATAGGGAAAAACTGCAATTAATGGCAGTAGTTAACTCATCAACCGGATCATAGAGACAGCATCCTGGAGAGTATAACTCAGCATAGCGCTTGTTAACCCTTGCAAACGAGGGGAGTAACTCTACTCGATCCTGGATCTACAGAGTGCTTCAAAGCCCTGTGGAGGCTGGGCACTTCAAAGGGACCCTAATAAGGGGAGCGCCTCCAGCTCTGGGGATGATCTAACAGTGAGGCCTCGTGAGAGTCCTTCGACCTTCCGACCATACTTAGGGAGTTAAAGGATAATTTCAGTATTTAGCACTTTGAGTCTATTTTTTAGTTTGTTTTGAATGAACTAGAGTGGTGGACACAGACATTTTAAAGATGGGTCCTGTCTCTACTTTTTGACTCTTTTAGAATCGCCTCTGACGCTTCAGAGTGGCTGAAACTGTATTTCGCTACGCTACTTGTTTTTAATCATCAACGAACACCACTAACCACTTGGTGAGTTGCACAGTTTTGAAAACAAATGTTAAGGGTTGTTTTAAGGACATGTTTGTGCATGCCCATAGACAGCCACTCTGAAGCGCTCAGAGGCGATTCTAAAAGAGTCAAAAAGTCGAGACAGGACCCATCGTCGAAATATTTCTGTGTCCACAACTCTAGTTCATCCAAAACAAACTAGAAAATAGACCCAAAGTGCTAAATACCGGAATTATCCTTTAATTATTCAAACAGAGCGATCCTCAGATAGATTCTGGAACACTATGCTCAACATGATAAGAGCTGACCAGGCTCTGGCTAAAATCAGGGAGGCTCCATGGGGCCTGTACTCGTATGGGGAGCCGCCTTCAAGGAGTTGATTGAGGCGATTGAGTGCACGCACTGAGACGAGAGAGGCATGTATCAACTCGTCTTAGTTAAGGGAATAAGATAGTTTAATATAAAAAAAAACGGTGGAGTGTTCCTTTAACTTAAGGCCTTGCTGACAACTACCACACTCGATGCTGTAAAGGGGGGAGGCCTGAGCACACTGCTTCTTACTCTCTAGAGAAAGACCTGACAACGCCCATATAATATATATATCTACATGGGAGGCTTTTTGAAGGTAGCCTGCTACCTATGCTGCTATCTACCCTGTTACATCACTAGCATTTACACCTAGTGAAAAAGGGCCTTGGCCAGACGACTCTTGAGAAAGAGGAGGCTAGAACTAGGAAAAACCTAGCCTGGTAATACCAGACTCTGCTACTTCACTTTGCTTCGTACACAGAGTCTGGAATGGCATAATTAGGGCCCAAGCCCAAAGGGCGAAGGCCCTATCGTTTTCCTAAGGATTATTTATTATTATTATTATTATTATTATTTTTTTTACTACCTTTTGGACACTTTTGGAGGCCTTAACATGCTCAAAAACTCCTGAAACTTTGCACACATGTCAGAACCCGCGGCCATCAGGGCCGGGCTGAAGATGGTAACCCATGCATTGAACTCAAATCTATGATTAACTTCCACTGTAAACCTGCTGTAAACACTTGATGATGCGAGCGTAATACACTCTTCTTGTTCTGGCTTCAGTTTGAAAAACCCCGGAATGTTCTCCATAACAGAGCGAAGTGCATCCCGTGTCTCGTTTCCCATTTCCGCGGTCGTTTCGGTTTTCGATTTCTCTAACCTACAATGTAAAACTCGGTGCTTAGCGTCTACGTCACGGCTCTCAGCCCGCCCTCTGTTTGTTGATTGGCCGGCTGTTTTCAGGCCGGAGGAAAACTGAAAGATAGGCTGCTATCTCAGACATTAAAGTACCACTATAAACAGTGGTACTTTTCCCCCACACATTTTGCTTTGAAATGTATATTTTGATGCTATGAAACCTCTATTATAAATATCAAATCATGAGGAAATACATTTTAGTAATTTTATGATTAAATTGACTTTATGATTAACAACCACCCCCCCCCCCCCTCCCCATCAGCGCCACCATCTGTAGTACTTATTGGCACCGGTGACACTGCTCTCAGATGTTAGTCTGGACATGTAATGCAACAATTCTAACCCAATACTCCAGTCCATTGAGATCTGCAGGGATGACATATTTTTGTTGGCCAAAACCCAGAAACAAGTTGCATTTTAGCACTTCCACTTCCATCGTCATGAAGTCAATGGGGTTTTGGTTAAATGGTTGAAAATGGTCTGTTGTGAAGAACACAAGCTCAAGATAATTTCACCAACATAAAATACATCAACATTTTTTTAAGCTTTTACTTGTCTTATAAAAGGCGGTTGCTAACAAGTGTCTAAATGGGACAATAAAGGTTGTCGGGGAGATTAAACTTAAAGTCATCAACTCCCTAGATGCTTTCACAGCCTCTTTGTATTTATAATCAAACTATTATACCTCAAACAGAGCTCTATATCAGTGGCTTTCTCCAGTTCTAGGGCGCCACGCATGCGCTGAAGATTTGTTCCGAATACATAAATGCTTATGTAAATGTGAATCTGATTTCAAATTTTAGAGTTCACAGAACATTTTAAGAATCTGAAATCGGAAAGAATTATTTCGGACTGACACAAATAAGTGCATGTAAACATACCTAATGTGGTTTCAGGCCCTACTCTACAATGGACAAAATTAAATATTGTTATTATCTAATGTTTCTGGAAAAAGTATGTGATGATGTTTTTGTGTAACTCATACAGGAAAAATAAATAAATAAGAGAAAAAATTAGACCACAAAAACAGCTCACACTGAAATGGGGTGAAAAACAAAGTAGATGCAACTGAGTCTTCAGCGCCACCTTTTGTCAAATGCAGAAATTTATATAATATGTGGCACAATTCGAACTACTAGCCAATATTATTGTGCATTTTACCATTTCATAAACAATGACAGTTTCATCGAAATTAATTGACAATGTTAGTGCAATTAAATCCAAGGCACAGTTTAAAATCTGCTGAAATGGTGTTTATTTGCTTACTTCCGAACATCAGCTCGTGACAGCCTGCATATCTATGTGAACTGGTTGTGGAAGAAGGCTGTGATCTGCTGGGCTGTGGCCTGTCCCACTATGGGCTCTAGTTCATGGACTGAAGCCCCGCTGAGCTGATGGATGCTGGGAAACTTCTGGAGGAGCAGCATGGCCTTCACCTTCCCAACCCCGGGAATCTGCTGAACCAGACTCAACACCACCGGCTCCAGCAGCCTGGACACACTTTTCCTGCGGAACGGGTTCTCCTTGCTCTCCCCGAGAACCTGCGGAGGACAAATGCTTTCTGAACAGCACTGAAACTACCATGTTGCATCACATTTCTACGTATGAAGTATGATGTGTGAAGTTATGGCTTTGCAACAATGTTTTGCATGTTATTCAAAATAAACTCAACAGGGGTATCAGAGTTTATTGAGCAAAAAACAACCAGGTGATTGTATCCTGATTATTCCACAGCTACCAACCAAAATATCAATGCACGATGCTGGTTCAGGATTTTGGACATCGGACCTCATTTCCAAGTTAGCCTGGGTGTTATTTATCAGTGGAGACAGTTTTCAAAAATAGTCTGGCATTATAATTTATTTGCTTTTGGTGAACTGTGGAGTGGGTAAAACTGTTTTTAATGGCAGGCTAGCGTACACCGTTGACTAGCGTTAGCCTAGCACTGGCAAACTATGCAACTGGAAGGACTGGATGAAAATCTTTGAAAACTGTCTCCACTGATAAATAACACCCAAGCTAACTTGGAAATGAGGTCCGATGACCAAAATCCTGAACCACCCCTTTAAAGTATGCTGTAGAGAAATAAAGTGATGGTGTGGTAATGAAGTCCTGTTGACTGACCAGCTGTGTGATGAGCTGAGCAGCTTCAGCAACAGTGGACACGGGCAGGAGGATCAGACCCAGCTCCAACACCACGAACTTCTGCAGCTCGCTGAAGTACTGCTCACTCAGACGGGTCTTTTCCACGATCACCACCCCCTGAAGACCACTGTTCGCCTGCAGGAACAACAGCACTCCGAGAGTCAGGCGGGGTTAAATCACTACACTGGAAGAGCAGAGCCTTACAAATGATCATTCTGTCTCCTGGGAAACATGTAAATATCATATGAAGCTTCTAGAGGGCAGCACTAAATGAGAAACAAAAAGGTTGAAAAAATAAAACAATTATATTAATATACACTACCAGTCAAAAGTTTAGATTAATTCAGTTTGGAAAGAATTCTCTTCTGCTTACCAAGGCTGCATTTATTTGATCAAAAATACAGGTAAACAGTAATGCTGTGAAATATCATTACAATGCATAATAAATGTTTTCTATGTGAATGCATTTTAAAAAGTAATTTATTCCTGTGATCAAAGCTGAATTTTTAGCATCATTACTCCAGTCTTCAGTGTCACATGATCCTTCAGAAATCAGTCTAATATGATGATTTGATAATCATTTATTATGTGTGCTCAATATGTGCTCATTAATATTGGTTCTTATTATCAGTTGCAAATAGTTTTTGTTGCTTTTTTACATTTTTCTTTTCAGGATTATTTGATGAATAGAAAGTTCATAACAGCATTTATTTGAAATATAATCTTCTGAATACTTGAATACAAGTATGAATTTAATTTTTCTTTTTTTTTAAAGATGTTACTTACCCCACACTTTTGAATAGTAGTGTGAATCACAGTTTCCAAAAGAATATGAAGCAGCAAAACTGTTTTTAACATTGATAATAATAATAAATATTTATTGATCATCAAATCATCATATGATTTCTGAAGGATCATGTGACACTGAAGACTGGAGTAATGATGCTGAAAATTCAGCTTTAATCACAGGAATAAATTACAATTTACTAGAAATTTAAATTTAGATTCACATAGAAAACTTTTTTTTTAATTGTAATAATATTTCAACATTTCACAATTTTTACTTTGATCAAGTAAATGCAGCCTTGGTGAGCAGAAGAGACTTCTTTCAAAAGCATAAACAAATTATTCCAAATGTTTGACTGCCAATATTCTAAAACGTAAATGATAAGAATATGAAAAAAAGTACAATTTTCGAATACCAGACAAAAGCAGTTCAAATGGGTTATTTACATTTCTGAACCGGACGATCTTCCTCCTGTAGCTGTTTCCTGCCACCAGATCACTTTCTGACACATAGAGGACACAAGTCTTATCCCCGAGACAGAAGTCCACAACACCCAGCTCCTCCTCGAAGATCATCTTCACACTGCCTGCAAGACAGAGCCAGTTACTGGAGCAACACACACACACACACACACACACACACACACACCACACACACACACACACACACACACACACACACACACACACACACACACACACAGAACTAGACCAGAGCTGTGATTATACTAATTTCCCTAAATTACAACAACACACAAGAATGTTTGATCAAGCCAGACTGTTACTGGACTAACAGAAACTGTAGTTTAATGTGTGTACAATCCTGTAAAAAGTATGGTTACTTATCATGGTAAATTTTAATTGTATTGTTTTAACCAGATTACCAGAACCAGACTTTTAAATCTTAAATTAGGAAAATCAACCACAAATTTTGTAAACAAATATAATGTGGAATAGAATTCTAAAATAAAACAATAACACAATACCCACAGTAAGTCAGATAGTTTACATAATTACATTTCGTGTAATGACAATTGTATGTGCCATTTACAATAAAGCTCTAATTTTGTCAAGCCTACGTAATTAGTATGAATAAAATAAGATAGTTTATTTTGTCTATTTGCCATTTAAGTCCCACAGTTGTGTGAATCCCCAACCTTTAAAGCTCTGCAGCAGAGCCGATGCTCTCCACTTCTCATGGGTGATTATGTGTCCGTATGGAGGAGAGGCGTTCACGAGCCTCGCGGGAACTGGTTTACTGTCCATAGCAAATGTAGAAGTGACACCAGTAACAGTCCATACACTGGTTCAGTCCAATGCTGCACTGCGACCATAAGCTACAAACAAAAACATATTCGCCTTACAATTAGCTTACAAGTCATTCTTACATAATGGGCGCGTATAAATACGACAGTATAACTAACTTTTGTTGTTGTTTTATCTTGAACAATCTCACATTTCCGAGTCAAAACCATATAACGTTACTGTAAAAAGGTCAACAACACTAGTCTCGTCAAATCTCGCGCCCGTTTTACCCAGCAAATATCGCGATGCCTCTTTTGCATCACGCTGTCGCTTATTGGCTGGTGAGTCCATTTAAACAGTTGAATCCTTACAAGTGCGTTTAGAGTTTATTCACTATTCATTCCAGCGAAAGGGTTGATGGAATAATCTAATTGGAAGATTTATAAAGCAGTTTGCGTGGAGCATTTTAAGGTAAGTCAAGAGAATGGGTTATTTCGGACGGTCAATGTTATCTGAATTAAATCGTAAATTTGAATATAACGTTACATCTTAAACTAATTTTATAACATGCATTTCCGAATAGCATGCGGAACGCGGATTGTTAAAGTCTAATGCTGTCTGTAAAATCAACGATGCACGATGGTAGTGAGATTATGTGAGATTCTGTGTGCAATCTGAACGTTTTCACTTTCTGTGACTCCAGTCAGCTGGAGAGCCAAGCCCGGGCATGTTCCAATCCTACTATTCCAGTGGCAGCCCACAGTACACAGCCAATGGTGCACACTTAAACTAATACCACAGTAGTATACTGGTAATGGTGCACACTTAAACTAATGCCACAGTAGTATACTGGTAATGGTGCACACGTAAACTAATGCCACTGTAGAATACTGGTAATGGTGCACACGTAAACTAATGCCTCTGTAGTGTACTGGTAATGGTGCATACTTAACTAATACCACAGTAGTGTACTGGTTATGGTGCACACTTAAACTAATACCACAGTAGTATACTGGTAATCTTGCACACTTAAACTAATGCCACAGTAGTATACTGGTAATGGTGCACACGTAAACTAATGCCACTGTAGTGTACTGGTAATGGTGCATACTTAACTAATACCACAGTAGTGTACTGGTTATGGTGCACACTTAAACTAATACCACAGTAGTATACTGGTAATGGTGCATACTTAACTAATACCACAGTAGTGTACTGGTTATGGTGCACACTTAAACTAATACCACAGTAGTATACTGGTTATGGTGCACACTTAAACTAATACCACAGTAGTATACTGGTTATGGTGCACACTTAAACTAATACCACAGTAGTATACTGGTTATGGTGCACACTTAAACTAATGCCACAGTAGTATACTGGTAATGGTGCACACGTAAACTAATGCCACTGTAGTATACTGGTAATGGTGCACACTTAAACCATGCCACTGTAGTATACTGGTAATGGTGCACACTTAAACTAATACCACTGTAGTATACTGGTAATGGTGCACACTTAAACTAATACCACAGTAGTATACTGGTAATGGTGCACTGCACACTTAAACTAATGCCACAGTAGTATACTGGTAATAGGTGCAAACTTAACTAATACCACAGTAGTGTACTGGTTATGGTGCACACTTAACTAATACCACAGTAGTATACTGGTTATGGTGCACACTTAACTAATACCACAGTAGTACTGGTAATGGTGCACACTTAACTAATACCACAGTAGTATACTGGTTATGGTGCACACTTAAACTAATACCACAGTAGTATACTGGTTATGGGGCACACTTAAACTAATACCACAGTAGTATACTGGTTATGCTGCACACTTAAACTAATACAACAACAGTAGTATACTGGTAATGGTTGTGCACACTTAACTAATACCAAGTACTATATATCTGGTTAATGGTGCACACTTAAACTAATACCACAGTAGTATACTGGTTATGGGCACACTTAAACTAATACCACAGTAGTATACTGGTATGGTGCACACTTAACTAATACCACAGTAGTATACTGGTTATGGTGCACACTTAACTAATACCACAGTAGTTATACTGGTAATGGTGCACACTTAACTAATACCACAGTAGTATACTGGTATGGTGCACACTTAACTAATACCACAGTAGTATACTGGTAATGGGCACACTTAAACTAATACCACAGTAGTATACTGGTATGGGCACACTTAAACTAATACCACAGTAGTATACTGGTTAATGGTGCACACTAAACCTAATACCACAGTAGTATACTGTTATGGTGCACACTTAACTAATACCACAGTAGTATACTGGTTATGGTGCACACTTAAACTAATACCACAGTAGTATACTGGTTAATGGTGCACACTTAAACTAATACCACAGTAGTATACTGGTATGGTGCACACTTAAACTAATACCACAGTAGTATACTGGTTATGGTGCACACTTAAACTAATACCACAGTAGTATACTGGTATGGTGCACACTTAAACTAATACCACAGTAGTATACTGGTAATGGTGCACACTTAAACTAATACCACAGTAGTATACTGGTATGGTGCACACTTAAACTAATACCACAGTAGTATACTGGTTATGGTGCACACTTAACTAATCCACTATATACTGTAATGGCACAGTAAATAATCCACTAGTTACTGGTTAATGGTGCACACTTAAACTAATACCACAGTAGTATACTGGTTATGGTGCACACTTAACTAATACCACAGTAGTATACTGGTAATGGTGCACACTTAAACTAATACCACAGTAGTATACTGGTAATGGTGCACACTTAAACTAATCCACAGTAGTATACTGGTATGGTGCACACTTAAACTAATACCACAGTAGTATACTGGTTATGGTGCACACTTAAACTAATACCACAGTAGTATACTGGTTATGGTGCACACTTAACTAATACCACAGTAGTATACTGGTAATGGTGCACACTTAAACTAATGCCACAGTAGTATACTGGTAATGGTGCACACTTAAACTAATACCACAGTAGTATACTGGTTATGGTGCACACTTAAACTTAATGTGATACCTTGTTCTGATTTGTAGAGTAATAAGGCGCCATAATAACAATAATAATAATTGAGAATACAGGGTGGTTAAATTCAAACGCTCCGCATGCCACATGTTATGTTACATAACTTGTGTAGTAGCATTCTTGTTGCTTGCAGCTAGCATTTTATGGATCAACTAAAAAGAAATTGGGGAAATATGTGATTGTCTTTTTTTCCCTCCTGAGTTTCTGTTTGTTTGCTCTGTGTGCAGGGTCATTTCTGAGGATGGGTCTGTGGTTTGTGATGCTGTGGCTGTTAAGTGTGCAGTACGGTGAGGTGGAAGCTTTCTTTGATTGGCTGAAGAAGCCAGAACCAGCTCCAGCTCCAGCTCCTCCTCCAGAGCCGGTCTCCTCTATTCTGCTGCAGGGAGAGACGCCTGCCTTCGAAATGAGTGTTGTTGATGAGAAGTTTTTGGCTGAAGCAAAGCAGATGGAGCTCAGTCCTCTGGACAGCTGCCATTTCAGGGTAAGTGTGCGCACCATACAAAAACTATTCAGCACATGTCTTCACTATTATAGCATGATTGATTCTATCAATTTTGTGTCCACAGCAGAAGCTAAGATGTAATTGAACTTATTTACTAAGTATACGATGACATGTTTGAAGAATTCCACAAAAAAATTCAAATCAGCCTGCGTGTCACCAAATTCACCACATCAAAAATTAAAATCGCTGCTAAAGTAAAGTTTTAAAGAGATAGATTACAAAAAATGTCATTAATTACTCGCCCTCATGTTGGCCCAAACCCGTAAGACTTTTATTCATCTTCGGAACACAAATGACGATATGTCTGATGAAATCCTCCATTGACAGCTACGGGACTACCACTTTGACGTTTCAAAAAGTGCATTAGGAGATTGAAACTAATCCATATTAATTGAGTGGGTTAGTCCATATTTTTCTGAGGAGACTCGCTTTATATTTTGAAAAGATTTAATTTTGTTTTATTCACAATCACATAAACATTCATCAACTCAAACATCAAACATCACTTCGCCAAGTGTTCCTTGGCGAATATCTCAATATTAACACGAGCGGAGTGGAATAAAGAGTGTTTAGCAGGATTGATTTAAATTAGAATGGATTCTGATTGGCTGTCAGTGTTTTATCGTTTGACAGCTGGAAAAAAATCATTCTGAAACTGATCCCAACGATATTGTTCCTCATATCTTTATTGTTATAGTTGTGGTGTGACTGTGAACTCTGGTATTCTTTAATATGGAGAACGATTTTTAGAATTATATCTTTATCGTTATCTTTATAGTTATCGTGCTTGGTGTGAACGGGCCTTTAGGGAGTGGAAATGGTCAAACAAGTGCTGCCATCTTCTGGTTATTGTGGTCATTTCATATTTTTTTTAAAGTCCCCCTGTGGTTTAAATAAAACTTTTAATGTTGTTTATGTCTGTGGATAAAATTAGAAATGTACTAATATTAACTAACTCCATATTAACTAACTCCATTTGAACTAAAAGTAAATTAATGAATACATTGATGTCTATAAAAATAAATATTTTCCAAATAATATTGTACTATATATATTATTATTATTTTTAACAGTATTAATGTATTTTATACGTGAAAATATATTAGCTGTTTTTTAAATCTTGGGGTGGGGGTCCCCTCACATGAGGATGATCATATCATCATCACGGGGTTAATTTTCATTTCATGTTTTTGCTTTCACTCAAAAGATGGACAGTTCTCACTTGTATCAGATATGAAAATGAAATGTGATGAACAAGACATCCAAAGTACTTTATTTTTCTCCTAAATGGTGTTTTCCATACCTTTTTAGTTTTATAAACACACGCATTATACTTTTTTTTTGGCACATCAGATCAAACTGGGACCAGATTCAGAAACACTTCTAAAGTGATCAATGGTGATCTAAAACTAGCCTGTTTTTTCAATCGTAAATGTGTGAATACACTGTTCATCAAGCCACTTCATGCAGACTTTAAGTTGTAAGTTATTCTGCCCATAGACCTATTGTACTCTGCTTTTTTGAACAGGTTGTTGCTCAGCTCAAAGCGACTTGCAGCGGCCTATCAGAAGAGCAGTTGGCCAAATTGGGCGTGGCTTTGTTCAACTGCCAATCAGAGGTGGAGGGGCGCAGGACTTACCCTTGCACTGAACAAATGGTATGGTCAATGGTCCTGGACCTGCTGAACTGTTTTCAGTTAAATGCTTGTCTTTCTGCCAGTCAAAACAAGCACTTCTAGTTGTGTAGCGCTTAGCATCTAGAATTAACTGAGTTGGATTAAATGAATAATGGACTCTCTCTCTCTCTCTCTCTCTCTCTCTCTCTCTCTCTCTCTCTCTCTCTCTCTCTCCTCTCTCTCTCTTCTCTCTCTCCCTCCTCTCTCTCTCTCTCTCTCTCTCTTCTCTGCAGTCTTTGAAGGAGTGCACAGGGACATGGACTCAGACACGTGGAACGCGTATCACATTGTCAGTAACCGAGCGCGCGCTGTGTGTTATGCCACGCGCCAGCAGCATTTTCGCAAGCGAGCGGAGCTAACCGTCAATGCCCTGATTTCCACCGCAACTAGTCAACTGCATGCTATGAAAGATCTAAAGGTGTGTTGTAAAAAACTATTTTATTCTTAAGGCCAATTCACACTCACTGGCCAACACAGACAGTCACCACATTACAGTACGTCACTTCTCAGACCTTCCACAACCTGACAACCATCTGTTGCTGTTGGTCTGCGCTCGTTTTCGTAGACTGACGGGTCATTCAGTACAAATGAGTGTTGACTAGGTTTGGGTGGTGAAAGTGATTTCACCAAGTACCACATGATCCAGGATCAACATCTTTGTTCACCTTTCATTACCCTCTGATTTTAGGGAAAAGTTATGGGTAGGGTTAGGTTTAGGGGTAGGGTAAGGTACATTTTGGGACAGGAATGTTGATCCAGGATCAACAACATATGTTGATTCAGGACCATGTCTTACATGGCAAAATCACGGTGACCAGGGTGGGGTATCGGTTGGGTTTTATGCGATACCAGTACCTACTCGGTATTTTTTTTTCCGGTGCTTAAACGGTTCTTGAATCGGTACTTAAGAAAACAAAACCGCACACAATTGGTCAAAAAAGAATACCCTTTTATTTACAGGGCCAAACTGGACACAATATTAACTTAAATCTTTAAACAATATAAATACAAGTAACATATGGTAATAATAAATAAACCAACATAAAATAAAAATTCACATTTACATATCAAATAAAACAATATTGTATCAAACAATGTAATACTGGAGATTAATAGAGATTACTACCAGGGTAAACTAACATGGACATGGCTACAGGTTCCCATGTTTTATCAGCTTGAACCAGTCATATAAGTTATCTGGTCATTGTACTAGTTACGCAGCGCTTAGCTTGGCATTTCGTTCCCACTGCGTCTTAAGCTACGCAGAGTTGAGTGAACCTATGAAAGTGAACGTCTCTGGTTACTGCTGTAACCCATGTTCTCTGAATAGGGAATGAGACGCTGCGTTCGCTGCCAAACTCCTCGCGCTGCCGACAAGCTTCCTTTTTCGGCAGAGAAATCTGAGGAGCAGATGATGCGCGCGCTATTATAATATGACGACGTAAGAGGGTCAAGGCGGCGCCTGCGCCATCAGCCAATGGATTGGCGTGATTTCTATATGGGCTTCAGACAATCGGCACACCCAAAGGGCGTTCTGATGCGTAATTTTACACGTGAAATGCAGCCAAAAATTTGGAGCGTTTTGTCTTCGGCATCTTCATGAATCCCCTCGCTATCAGCAGACGTTCTTCACATTGTAGAGCACAGAATCTTCTGGAAATGATGCTTTCCAGTGTCCACAGAAATCAGCAGAAGTGTTCGAGGTTCGAGTTTTCTCTGGTGTCTGCGCGTGCAATAAGTTGGCGGGATTATGTTAATGTTTCGTCTTGACGTCACAACGAAACGGCTTATGACTCGTTTAAAAAAAACTATTCATTTCATTGACTTGGAGTCGACTCTTACTTTTTGAAAGACAATAACTTAATATACGGTGAACTTTCAGATTAAAACTTTGCAGGATGTTTTCATTCACTTAGAGCTGTTACACACTACATGAAAGGTCATTTTCAAAAATCCATAATAGGGGTACTTTAAATGGATAAGATCGATAAAATCAAGTCACTTTTTTTCTGATTTAATCCCATCTCATTTTTATTGGTTATTGGATTAGCATTGTATGAGTGTGTAATGATTGTTTATTGGTGTTGATCTGCAGGAGGGTCAGGTGGAGCTCAGGGAAATGACCGCGGCGTCCCTGGACAGGCTTCTGGAGGGGCACAGTGCCCTACAGCTCCAGCAAGGGGTCCTGAAGGAAGGCCAGGAGCAGCTAGACTCGTCCATCAGTGAAAACCTGCAGAGACTGGCCCAGGAGAAGGCTCTCATCAGCACCGGCCAGCAGCTGGTGGCTCAGCTAATCCAGGGCATCACACAGAGGATGGGTCAGTCAGACACACAAGCTGGCAATTCTCACTATCAGTTTAAGATGCATTCACAATGGCTTGGTTAATGCTCTCTGCAGTCATATTTGCATCATATATCTCCGTGTCACGTTTGCAGAGAACGTAAGTGGGCAGCTGAAGGATCAGACTGCAGAAGTGCAGGACGGACACCAGGCGATTCTTGAGGATCTGGCTGTGGTGCGAGGAAGTGCTCAGGACATCTACCATAAAATGGGTGATTACTCGCCAATGCTGCACTTCCTGTCAAGAGTTTGGAATAATTACCTGTTTTTATGTTTTAAGTTTACACAACATTTATAAGTGTCTTCTGCTCACCACGGCTGTATTTTTTTTTATCAGAAATACAGTAAAAACTGCAATATTGTGAAATATTACAATCTTCTAATGTGTTTTCTAATTTAATGTTAAAATGTAATTTATTCCCTTGATCAAAGCTGAATTTTCAGCATCATTACTCCAGTCTTCAGTGTCACATGATCCTTCAGAAATATAATATGGTGCTCAATTATTAATAATAGATCTTAACAATGTTGGAAACAGTTTTGCTGCTTAATAGTTTTGTAAAAACTGTGATATTAGTGTTATAATATAAATAAAAAATATTATTAAAAAATATTATTATATTATATTATAAATAAAAAAATAATAATTGTATTATTGTTTCCACAACTCATCATATTTGAATGATTTCTGAAGGATCATGTGACACTAAAGACTGGAGTAATGATGCTGAAAATTCAGCTTTGATCACAGGAATAAATTACATCTGAAAATATATTTACCTAGAAAACAATTATTTTAAATTGTAGTAATATTTTACAATATTACTACAGTAGTCAACATTTGAAGTGGATCAAAAAAGTTAATCAAAGTTGTCCTAAGACAAGAACGGGTATTGTTCAAAATTCATGTACAACTTTGATGAAAGGTTTTGATCCACTTCAAATGTTGACATTACTGTATTACTGTATCTTTATTAAAATAAGTGCAGCTTTGGTGAGCAGAAGAGACTTTTCAAAAACATCAAATCTGGTAACACTTTATTTTACAGTGTCCTCGTTACATATGTTACAAGTATTTCACTTAATAACAGAAAATTATGCATAATTCATTGCATTATTAAATAATTGCAACAAACCCTCAATCAAACCCTATTCCTTTTTCATTTAACCTTTATTTAACCAGGTGAGCACATTGAGAACACTTTCTCATTTACAATGGCGACTTGGCCAAGATAAAAAGTGTCGAGGTACAAAAAAAACATAAGTTACACATGTAATTACAAGACAAAGTAGTACACAGTAAACGTAGAAAATTAAAAATTGAGTCGGGTTAGCATGTACAATGGTCAGACAATAAATTTGCTAACAATAATTTAAAAGTGGTTAACGGGACAATGGATAACTTTCCTAACCCTAAGCAGTGGATTCCTAACCCTATAGTAAGTACGCATGTTGTTAATTAATATTACTCAGTATTTAAATATATAATCATACTGTAATATTGACACCTTGAAATAGTGTAGCTTAAAATCCTAATAATTCCAAACGTTTGACTGGTCCTGTGTATATCCAGCATTTCCTTCAAAACATCCTAGATTTCCCAGAATGCACTATTAGCAAATATCAAGACCGAGTTGGCCCCGTCTCGGCAGCTAAGCTGAAATGGTGTTTGTTGATCCCATGATGCAGAGCTCAATCTGAAGGGCTTCCTCCAGCAGCAGAACGCCACGGCTCGCTTCTACTCTGAGCTCACCAGTAAACTGGAGCGCATGAACGGCACTCTGGGATACATGCTTCGGTATCTGGACAACATGCAGAACCGACTGGAGGACAGACTGCAAATGATCCAAGGCTATCTTGGCTGGGCAGGTACTCTTTCATTCACTTGTGCACAACTTAACAATAATCATATAGTAATATGTAGTTGATAAATGTGTATTTCTCCTAGGCCTGAGCCTGCGTGCTCTGTGGACGTGTGTGATGCACACTGGGTTCTTTCTGTTGTGTGCGGTTCTGCTGTCGTTCCTGCAGTGCGCCACGTTCTCCCGCGTCTCTCTGCTCCTCACCGTCCCCATCAATGCCATCGCAGAGATCCACCAGCAGTCTGCGCTCGACCTGCCCGCGCTCGCTCTGCTGCTGTTCACTCTCTCACTAGGTACTGAGAACTGTCGTTTCTGCACCACTGCTGACACCTTATGAGATTAGCAAAGCGCTTGTATATGAGACAAGTTAGGTGAAATCTATTATGGTTTTTCCTTGGCTTTAGAGGCACTTTCCCGCCAGAACACACTCCCTCAGGCGGACTGTGTTAAAAGGAGAACCTCATAATCATTTGTTTTACTGGTGTTTTCGCAGTTTAAACTAAAGGTTGGACTCGATATGGTGATCCATGGATATTGACATGCAGCAGGAATCGTGTTTTCTGATATATATGTGCCTGATTTCAAGCAAATTTGCCTGTGAATGCTTTTTATAAATACAATATAGGTCTAAATTCATGTGATCACTTGTATCAATGTTATATATATCATCCAGCCCCAAAACCTGTATACTTTTGTCAGTGTTTATTTAAAAACATCCGATTATGCAGAATATACAATGGTAAATATTCAATTGAGATGTCAGTATAATACATAATACAATATATAGGGTATGATTTTACCCTAAAATGCAGCATATTGACACACAACTGGAAATCCACCTTCCACTGCCTGGATCCAGTTATTTCTATGAATTGCAGCGATGAATTTGCTTCGGTTTTGTAGTTTTCGGCAGTCGGTTAAAATATACCTCAGATTTCTTGTCAAATCTATTTATATAGTCAGTCTCAAAGCTTTTTCCCGTTTTAGATATTTTGTGTTTTTCACAGAATTCATGCTGAAAACCAATGCTGCCGCTCAGTCTTTTTCCCCCTCAGTGTGTGTAACCGCAGTCACTCCAGCCGACGGTGACGTATCTCGCAAATACTCTATTGTACGGTGTTTCGCATTCACACCAGTGTTTCACATTAATCACCTAGGCTGCGTCGCCTGCCACCGTTTCCTAATGAAACTTGCCTTTCAAGATCTGTCTTTTTTAAAAGGACTTGAGATAAGTCCATATAATTAACCATAACTAAGTGCACATGAAAAATGATAAACTAACAGTTTTAAATCCTAAGAAAATAATACTTTCTAATTTGCACAATTCAAAATGTATGTATACAGTGCAACGTCAAGAACTTTGAAGGGAAAATAGAGGTTACTTTTTAGAGGGTTTTTTATTTATTTTTTATATTTATACAAAAAAGTCAAGGTGCGCCACCTAACAGGAGCACATGGAGATGCACTGACCCGACTGCGTATAGATACTATACTGATCCTCCTCCTAAAACACTTGCCAGACAGGAGTTTGGACATATTCACCACCATAGTGAAATGTGCTCATGCAAAATATTATGATAACAGTTAGTTTTTGACATACAGTTTGTTTTCCCACTAATAAGGGGCAGGGTTGACAAAGTTTAAAATGAAGTTTAAAAACGTCAGACTTATTTAATTTTTTCCCCATGGGTTAAAAGTTTGACCTGGCATAAATTCTATTTGACTAAAATGCTTGTATTGAACTATTTTTATATTCTACCAAAGATAGAAGTTTTAAGTTGGGCCACTGGTTGGGAGCCTTTGTGCTATGGTCACTACGATATAGTGTTTTACAATTTGTGTGACAGGAAAATATGTATTTTAGGTAAGGGAGTGTTATGTTTTGAGTTTTGATATTTGAGATCTGTTCTTTGGGCTAATTTTGTTCTGCAGACTTGGCAACCCTGTTTATGTGCCTAATGACTGCTGTAGGTCTTCATCTTGATTACAGTCGTCGTCCATCGAAACAGTGGACCGAAAACATTCCTGCAGTTTACCAGCTTCAAATGATCTGATATCAAGCAGAGACGCCGAAAGAGAACTCTCTCTTGTCAACAAAAATCAAAACATTTCTAATTGATGCGACCAGATTGTTTATACTCGTTATCAAATTGGCCGTTCCAGAATGACAGAAGTTTTTAATATAAGAAGTTCCACCTGAATCATGTTTTAACCCTGTGAGAAACGTTTTTTTTTTGTTCAGTTAACACTTTGGAAGAAATTTAAAGTTAAACCAAATATAGTTTGAGTTTAGCAAAAATTGATTTTAAAAAACCTGATCTAGTTTTAACATATATTTTTTCTAAACTTTAAACCACAGTTTTCTTACGGGGGTGAACTGAGGTTCATCACTCTCAGCCTCACAAAATGTTGTGGGAAACCAATTACGTTCTGTTAATCTAATGCCTGATATGCTGAAAACGGCTCCATTTCATGTCCCATCACATCCAGTTATGATTTGCATGAATCATGGAAACGATAGCATTTATTTCTAGTTCAAAATGGCCACATTTGATGAAAGTGGAGTAGTTTGCATCACTGAATATTATTTTTGGTCGTTTAACATTTCTGTCGTAAAACCGTTGTCAAATATTAAACGTTTGGCTACTTGCGTCTTACCTTGCACTCTTTCACCATTAAAACTTCATTTGATCTGATTGGCCATCTGGGCTGCTCTAGATACTCTAATAACCAGAGCAACATTTTAAAGAATTGTTATTTTGTGCAAAATGAATTAACAAATGACCTGTTATGCGCATTAAACTAGGACGAAGAAATTTAAAGTCCCAACAACTTCCATGTTTCACCTTTAAATGCATGACTTTAACAACCCTGATCTCCTGTGTTCATGACTGTCCTCTCCATGTTCTTGTGATCCAGGTCGCTGGTTTGTGCTTCAGGTGCTCTGGGCGCTGTCTAAATTGAAGGGCCAGACCTGCAGCCCTCCTCGTCCTCTTCTTCTGGGCCCCAGTGAAGAGAAGACCCCAGAGAGAGAGCGCTGCCCGCCGTCCTCATCCACGCCGCTCCTGTGAGTCTACGACTGCACAAACTTCATTAACTATTGCAGCCACCATCTCTCATCCTTCCAAGCCTCTTAATGCTTTTATTTATTGCTGTTGCTGTTATTTTATATAACTGCTAATTCTGTGTGTTCTTCTCATTGTAGAAATGAACCAGACTGTGATTTTAGAAATGACCCAGCCTGTGATTTGGAGGTGGAGAGCTTCATGATGGGTATTTTCCTCACGTCTCTGTTGTTCCATGTATCAGACAGTGGCTGTGAATACATGTAGTTAATGGAGCTTGCTCATATGTAGGGTTACACAGGGTTTTCTCTCTACTTAGTTTTATTGTAACTTATTAAATGCAAAGACATTTAATAAGATAGGTTTTTATTCCATAAACAAGTGTTGAAATTGGTTTATGGACTAATAAATCAAAACGCATGATTTTGCTGATACACTAATGTCCGTAGAGAATTGTTCTAAAATTACTAGTAAAATCTCTATATTGAATGTGTTAATGTTTGTTTCCAGTAATAAAATTTGCCAGTTACAATTGAGTCCATTTCAGAGTCGGATAAATATCAAAATATCTAGAAAAGGTTTTTTTAATTTTAAACAAGCCTGAAATACACTGCACTTCTTATTTTGAAATGTCTCTGATTCTCTACTTCTAACTGCTCATTCAAAAATATTAGGGAGATAAAATATGCACTTTTACAACCATCTAAACCTTAATTTAATGTTAACATGAAGTAAACAAGCGGACCGAGACAGTTGAAATGATGGGTCTCGCTCTGATTCCAAACAAACTCTGTGGTTTGAATTAATTCAATTCACATTTATTTGTATAGTGCTTTTCACAATACACATGCATTTTATGTAAAGCTGCTTTTAAACGATGAGTCCACTACAATTTAGAGTGATCTGTTATCAAAGGTAACTGTCTGAGATATGCATTTCAGAAATGTACATAAACAAAATCAGTTTACTAGAAATGTATTAATTTAAACAATGTAATATAAGGCAGAAACAATGAGCTCATTGAAGTAATGAACAAGGAAAGTTGTAGCATTGATGCATGTTATGAATTTAATTGAATAATCACCTTAAAACCCCTCAGAACACTTTTTAACACAATCCTAGTGCGGTAGTGGGTTTCCACACAGAAGCACTACTAGTTCTTTTGTTCAGAAAGAGTTAAGTCTAGTTTCTTGCTGTAGGTGATCCATGCATCCTGGCCATGTCTTCATCTCAGCCTCATGGCTCTCCAAAGTTCAGTCATCTGACTTCAGGCACACCCAGCCATTCAACCCCCAGACTCAAGAATCGACTCCACATCGCAGGGGTAAGTTGTGGTGTTAATTATATTTTCATATTTTAATTAATACATTTTATTTCAATAATCTATATCAATTGATTTATCAATATTTGGATATTATGTGCCAAGTTTACACAACCAGTTACATTATTAACTCACAAATGAAACCAACATATATAACATTAACATTTAATTAAACATTTTCATAAATTGATTTTTATTGTGCATTCAAGTATCAATCAAACTGCAGTTGGGTTGTTTTGATTAAGTAATAACTCAAAAAATACAGGTAACTTACTAAATGAAAGTTAATTAAAAGTGTTTTTTATATGTATATTTTTTTTTTTTTTTTTTTTTTTTTTTTTTTTGCAAAAGCAGATAACTCCACATTTCATGTTTCAGAGTTAAACAAAACCAAGTAATTGCTATGATATAATAACACTCGGTTGATCTTTGTAACCCATCTCCTCAGCTGACATGGATGCCTGACCAGCTTTATTGTAGTGATTACAATGTGAGCTTTTCCCTCATCACTGTAACGAGCTGCTTTAGCAAGTTTCAGCTTTATTTTCCTTTTACGCCCCGAAGATTCATTAAGTTCCTTGAAATTATCCATCCTCGATCACTTTGTCAGCTTTGACCAAACTCCTCTCAGCTAGCGCGTCTTTTCAAAGTGACTAACATCCGTGTCACCTGACCTGATTACCGCGCACTGATACGCTAAAACGGACTTATCGTGTTGTGTTCACAGACAACACGGGTGCTTGTCTGTTTCTGCTGAAAACTTAACCTCGCGATGCCTTGATAATGTACAATACCGGCTTTTGTGACAAAACGTGTTTAGAGTTCAGTCAATCTTGTCAGGTGGAAAAGCGTAGATGGACGTTATGTGAGGACGTGGAGAGTGTCAAAATAAAGGTACCATAATATTGATATTTTTCACGTGGCATCGATGCATCGTATCGCTAGACGTTTGATATCGATGTAGTGTTACACCCCTACAAAATGACACATTTAAAAGTTTTTACCTTGAAGAAAAATTATTCATGTCTTAAACCAGCTTGAATGTAACTATCCTCATGTCTCATTTAGAATATGTGGTTCAATGAATATGCAAATGAGCCCCGCCTCCACTCACTCAGAGATCCACACGTTGATCTGATTGGTTACAAGGTAGTTTGTGACGTCAGAAACACCAGCGATTTCAAACCGTGTTTTTCAGACTGTCTTTGGTTCACTGCAGTTTTAAAGTCCCTGTAAAGGCAATTTCAAAAAAAATTCTAAACGCATTATAAATGTTAGAAATGTATTGCTAAAACATATTACAAAGACTGTGAACTGTGAAGTACTGAATTGTGGAGTTAGACCGTTAAACAGTTTTTCACAATTGCTATTTTCCGGATTTTCTGGGCGGGGCTAAAACAGGGCTCGATGACGCACTGGAGCCCCTGAGCTCCTGGACACGCCCCTACTTGATGACGCACTGGAGCCGCTGAGGCTGGCCGCTCCTAACAATATTAATAGAGCACATTCACATCAGTTTGCGGCTCAATCGCGAGTTACTGTCAGTAGTACTGTTATTAGTAACAGCCTACAGATTGCTAGCTAGCTATGCCTTCGTCACGGAAATGCGTACTACCTAGATGCGATCACCGGATCACGTACAAAACAGATCGGTGTCCTTATATAAATTTCCGATAAACGATTACATCAAGAAGTGGATTAATTGTGTGAAGAGCCACCTTGTTGGAGAGCTGAGGATCACCGCCAAAACCCACCTCTGTAAGTGATCATTTTACACGGGATAGTTTTATAAACTTTCGTCGGAGACAACTGGGAATCAGTGATAATCCGCTACTGGTGAATGGGGCCGAACCGACTCCCGCCTCAGCATTCGTCCTCCTGTCGCGCCGACAACTGATGCCATCATCGGCAGTGCGTTCCCACCGGCAGTGCGTTCCCACCGTGCGAGCATCCATTCCGGCTGTAGAGTTGAGTGTGGCGACGGCAGCTTTCCCGCGAGTGGGCGTGGCTTCAGCGCAGCCAGTGGACACGCCTCCAGCGTTTGAGAGCAGAGATTACTGCTCATTTTTTCAAGATTTTGATAGCTTATTTTATGTACTTGCTGGCTTTTTTTATCATTCAAATTTGGCTGGGTGACTAACACATTTTTCTCTGGTGTGACAAACTCAGAGCACATACTTAATTTTGACTTTACAGGGACTTTAAGGAGAAAATACTCAGCAATGCTGTCGACATTAATTTGTGCATGGATTGTCTTAAAGGGTACCTATTATGGCATTTAAAATGTTCCTAATATTGTTCTGGGAGTCCCCAACAACAGTTTTACGAGCATGCCATGACAAAAAACACTTTTGTTGTCTTATATGCATTTATTTTTACTTGATTTGCTCACCAACTCCCATATGAATCGTTTAGCGAGTCATTTTTTCAAACCCCGCCCTTGCGTGACGCTAATCTGCAGTGATATGTTAGCTACCATAGCCCAAAGTTTAGTGGTAAAAGCACATTCAGTCTTTGCTTTGCGTTAGCCCAACGCATAAACATATTGATAATGCAGTACTAAGAGGTAACGTTATAGCTATATTCTTTGACAACTCCATTAATAACGACAAACTTCACATATTTCAATACAACTGACGACCTATGCGCTGTGCGTACACAACAACACACATACTTATTGAGCATGATACATAAAACATAAAAGCAACAATTAATATTAATAATACTTACAGTTTGTGATTCGGAGAAGGAAGCTGATCCAAATAAACTCGGTACTGAACCTTCATTCAGTATCAGCCGGCTAGCAAATCCATACTTATAGCATTTAGGTTTGTGAAGCAATCATCTTCAAAATGACGCGAACACAGAACAAGGTTCGGCTATACTTCTGTGGTATAGTTGTATATATGAACTGTAGCCACTTAGTCTTCAAATGCTCCTCACTGGCAGATGAAAAAAGTTTGCTTTTGCGTGGCACTTCAAAACAGCGTCTCCACATGATGTTAGTTTCCCCTGGCGTCTCCGACAGGGTTGCGAGGTCTGCACAACAAAACCAGCCCAATTGCTCATCAAAACTAACCCAATCACGGCCAAAAATAGTCAAATAACAGTCCAATAACAATCATGTTCCAGTGGGTAAAACAATCGCGTCAACCCGTGCACTACACAAACAACCCGCGGAAACAGTGCAGGCATACGGACCTGGCAACACTGGTCTCCGAAAGCAATAAGTAGGCGTATCTTATTCAAATAACTTGTCAAGTTGACGTCAACTAGACAAAGGAAAAAGCATCGTTCATCGAACGATTCATATCAGCGACTCAGAGTCGACTCTTACTTTTGAGAGACAATAACTTTGTATACGGTGAACTTTCATGTTTAAAACTTTGCAGGATGTTTTCGTTCACTTAGATCTATGTTACACACTACATGAAGGGCAATTTTCAAAAATCCATAATAGGTACCCTTTAAAGCACATTAAAAACACCATGACATATAAACATTAAACACTTTAACATTCAACATGAAAAACACAGGGGACTTACAGTATATAAGACTACTTTTGAAAATGCAACGGAGAAAAAAAATTGAATGAATGTCAATAAATAAAACTCTCACTTCCTAGCACAGTGTTGGAGTTTTTGCTGTAATTTGATGGACTGCAAACTGCAAGGTTCTTTTGAGTGGTTCTTGAAGTCATTATGTAATCATCAGGCAGTGCTGGAGAATGTTCCTCTGAGGAACCTAGGAGGAGTGTTGGAGACCGTGAGTCACTCGCGAAGCTCAAGCCCCAACCATTCACTCGCCAGCAACAGGTAAGCCTTACTGAAGCCTTAGTCAACATATACTGAAAATGGACTTGTCTGCGGCTAAATAAAGAGGGCAAATGTGAATGAATTTATAGGAATCCAATGTTTTGATTCTAAATCTTTGGTCTCGCTATGGATAGGCATTTAATATTTATTTTTTCTTTTGTCAAGTTCTTTTTCAGGTCGCTCTCTGTGCAGCGGTGTCACTCGGCTGGGTCAGCCATGCAAGAAGAGGGCTGTGTCGGGTCAGGACTACTGTAGGATTCATGAAGGCGGCCACACTTCCTACAGCAGACTCTGAAATGGATTCAACAACTCCTGTCTTTTATAATGGACTTCTCTTTACAGAAGCATCTGCAGAATGTACATTGCACTTTTCGTTTTATTTCGTAACTATTTAATCATAGCAGTGGTGTCTTTGTTTTTTAGTCATGGTGGATTTTTTTTATGTTTGTTGTAATTATTTTTAGCTGTATTCTGCATTATTTATAATAAATTATGAACAATTACAATGCACGCTTTTTACTAAAATTGACTAGATTTCAGTGTGCTATTTGCAAATATTGCTTGCAAGCCTTAAAGTCATTTTGTGCAACATTTATTCCACAAAAAATTGTGTCTTTGCAAGTCACGTTGATGAACTGGAATGCTGACTGACGGATCTCTGGAAGGATTAAAGACTGCTAGACGAGTGTGCATGGCCTGAAATCTCCCCGTTTCCATCTGGTATTAGCATGCCATAGCCTCTTCTTTAAAAGTGCCTTTTAAAAGTATTTTTGGGGTGTAATGATATACTCACGATTCAATATCATTCAAGATACTCCTGAAACTTAAAGCCAAAATAAATACAATTGTTGATTAAAATGTTAAATTGGGTTGTGTATCCTGCTCCCCAATGCACAGCTCAAAGATGACACCAGTAATATTTGATTCTGAAGTGGAGAATAATAAAGAATTATGTTAGGCATATACTCTCGCTCACTGACTAAATATATTTAAATAAATGTAGGCCCTTTTTACTGGTAAAATCATACATTTGGCATTATTGGGACCTGCAGATATTCCCCCATATATTATATTTGATTGTAGTCTTGTAATGTATTGTCACTGAAACTGTAAACTTTTTTTTCTAACACAGTAAAATGACAATTCCCAAACTGTAAATAGTTCGTAAAAAATATATATAATGTCTTCATTTGCTCACCCTTATGTCATTTTAATGTGTTACACATGCACATAAATTAAAACCTCCATGTTTACTACAGTATGGGCGTTGATCAGTAAATCTGTTTGTGGTAGATTTTTTCCCTTTCGCACCTGACTTAAGTCTACCTGGGTCGTCTACTAACTTTTCTAAACGTCTCCTGAACAACATTCAACATTTATACTCTAATACGTCTCCTAATCGATGTCGCCAAGTCGGTCAACTTCTTGATCCCTATGAACACTAAAATAAGATATCTAGTGCTCTACTAACTTCTAGTGATGGGCAGATCGAGGCTTCGTGAAACAGTTGAATCAAATCAGGTGCTGCGTCCCAATCATAGACTAAAAAAAAGGCCAATAGGGCATCTAGTCTCTATATGATGTCTATGGTGCCAAATCTCTTCAATTAGACATTCTCTTCTTGCTGCATCCCAATTTGCATACTATCCATCCTAAATAGTATTCGAAAATAGAATTAGTACGTCCCAAATGAAATGAGTGTTTCAAAGATACCCGGATGGTCTACTATTTCCAGTCAGAATGAGTAGATCATAGAAATCATATAGAGAAATCTATCTATATCTATGGTGTGGTTTTATAGCGGTTATTGAATAATGTTGTTTCCAGCTAAAGTTAGTTTTGATTGATTCTCTTCCGTCGAAATGACCATTTTTTTATTGAATTAGGGGCCGCTAAGACGACGCCGTCCTCTCTAAACGCAAACCTGTGATAAGCGATGATGGCGTTCACATGCGCATTAAGAATTTATTCTATAGTTATGTGCGTTTGAATATATGTGCGAAGGTTTGAAATTCGCTATAAACCATGCCTAAAAAAACTACTTGTCTTGCCTATAAATCTGATGCAGAATTTTATTTTATTTTATCATTTCGGGTAGGGACGCGAAAACCGGAATTTCAACAGCACTTTCTCTGTAGAGTGGAATAGGGATCCTCCATAGGGTCCAGGCGAAGGTCCTTCGTCAGATCTGGAAAACGGCCTGGATCCGGCAGGCTGCAGGAAAACCTTGGGATAAACAAAGACACCAATGATGCCGTTCTTCTTATGATGTAACGAGTACATCAGGATTTAAGGGAAGTGTTCCCGGTTCCGGCTGACCTAATCTATGCAGCCTAACATTTAATTATAGAAGTCGATAATGTATTATGTGAATGTTAGGTCAAAGAGATGTGTTTTTAGTCTAGCTTTAAACTGACAGACTGTATCTGCTTCCCGGACAATGGTAGGAAGATTGTTCCAGAGTTTTGGTGCTAAATAGGAAAAGGATCTACCGCCAGCAGTCGATTTAGATATTCTAGGTATTATCAACTTAGCCTGACTACGTCAGACTTCCTACTTCCGCTAATTTCATTTCGCTCCTGTAGTCAGTCTGAGATAGCAGCCTATCTTTCTGTTTTCCACCGGCCTGAAAACAGCCGGGCCAATCAACGAACAGAAGGCGGGCTGAGAGCCGTGACGTAGTCGCTAAGCGCCGAGTTTAAGAGTTAGGTCAGAGAAATCGAAAACGACCGCGGATAGGGAGACGCGGATGCAATTCGCTCTGTTGTGGAGAATATTCCTGGCATTAGCAAACTGAAGCCCGAAGTAGAAGAGTGTGTATTAAACATTTTGAATGGAGGTGATGTTGTGGCCCTACTCCCTTTGGGAAAAATTTAATTTATCAACTATTACCGATCGTCAGCGAGAAACTGGGGAGCCTTTTGACAGGTCAGTGTCTCCTTTCTTTTCCAGGTCTTAAATACCGTAAAACTTCAAATAATAGCCTAGGCTTTTATTTGTCCAAATCATCTAACTGCACCGGTTTGTATTTGAGACAGGCGTCTATATGAGACAGGCCTTTATAATTTAGTGTTGAGATGTTGTTCATTGAGATGTTGTTCCTAGAGTCTCTAATCTATAAAAATCTCCAAATGCTCCACGTGAAACTGCGGTCTTCCGATCTTTTACTATCTTGTCGATTGATTTTGATTAATTTGCGAGGGAGAGAGAGCAAGACAGCGCTCGTGTTGTTTGAAGACCTGAGAGTGCGCGCGCGGCTCGCTCTCTCTCTCTCTCTCTCTCTGCTCGTTTGCGCCCTGTCAAAGCGCAGCAGTCATTCTATTAGCATCACTCACCGATCAAAAAAGTCGTTCACAGCCATGTTCACTCCGGTATTTCGCTCGCATCATCAAGTGTTTACAGCAGGTGGAAGTTCGATCATAGATTTGAGTTCGATGCATGATGTCTGTGGTTCGATGCGGCTGTGTCAGCGCATAACATGCGTCATAAATAAACTTATCTGATTGGCTTACGGTTAACCAATGATTTTAAACTTCAGAAATCGCCCCCTAGCGAGAGAGAAAACACTTCTCTATTATGCTATGCCAGACTCTGTCTACGAAGCAAAGTGAAGTAGCAGAGTCTGGTATTACCAGGCTATTATCAACTGGCCGGAATTTTGAGATCGCAATAGACGTGAAGGACTATAATGCGTTAAGAGCTCGCTCAAGTACTGCGGCGCTAAACCATTTAGTGCTTTGTAAGTAATCAGCAATATTTAAAAATTTATACAATGTTTAATAGGCAGCCAATGCAGTGTTGACAGAACCGGGCTAATATGGTCATTCTTCCTGGTTCTGGTAAGAACTCTAGCGGCTGCGTTTTGAACTAGCTGTAGTTTGTTTAATAAGCGTGCAGGGCAACCACCCAGTAGAGCATTACAATAATCTAGCCTTGAGCTCATGAACGCATGAACTAATTGTTCCGCATTTGTCAGTGAGAGCATATGACATAATTTAGATATATTTTTAAGATGGAAAAATGCTGTTTTACAGATACTAGACACGTGACTTTCAAATGAAAGAATGTGTGAGAGCACTTTGTGGACTACAACTCTTCGCTGCTTTCGACGCGGATCCCGCTAAACATGCCATCATGAATGGTGACATTTGGGTACAAAACACACAGGCATCTCGATCTAATTCCTTAGATTATCGCACCGTGATTTGTGGAGGGAAAATGTGTTATGCGGTGACGTCACATATGCGACGTGTAGTCTTTCTCGTTATGTCTATTCCACAACTGCTAGCCAAAGAATCATACAATATACTGTCAAACTCGTTACATGATAAATTATATAAAAAATTCACAGACAACATATGTTCACATTCATGGCACAATTTAAACGGGATCAGAAAATAATGATTTTCTCATTCACTTGCATTGACGCTTTTTCAACCTAGAGGTCCATTTGGAGTTTTATGGACGGGCGGGACTTACCAGCTCTATGGGGTTTCACCAAGGGGTAATCCATCAGCCGGAAGTTGAAGCCTCGCGGGAGCCGCCATTGTAGCAGAACTTCACCTGCTGTTAGCATTCCATTGACTCCCATTCATTTTGGCGTCACTTTGACAGCGAATAACTTTACATCTGAGGCGTCCAAAGACTTCATTTTGTCCATTATTTATTTCTAAAGAAACACGACAATGTATAAAAGGCTCCATTGCTTTGTATCTTAAGTTATGGCCCCGTAGAAGCCGTTTTTGTAAAAAATAGGCTAACAATTGCATCATAACCACGCGACTTTCTGGCGCACAATAGAGACATTACCGTATAGACAGGAGGAGAAACTCGCATGCAATCTTTTACTGTCTCTGAGGCAATCGGGGGGACACAGAAGCATAAAGTCAAAGGAGAAGCCCATAGATAAAGAGAGTCCATAAAAGCAATGGGACAAAATATTTCAACAACGTTTTTGAGGAATTAGGTGATTCAGATTTGTCTTGCCACCGCTACTAAAAGATTTACAACTGTCAGACTGTCATCACGCTCAGTTTGAGCCTGCGCAGTTGCTCAGTCATCAGAAGTGCAATAATCGGGCTTCAGTCTTCTCTGTTGAAATCAATGGGGCCGCTGTGTCCATTTCTTTTACTGTCTATGGGTTTCACCACCAGAAATCCACTTTTCTCCGGATATAATTTTTTGTCAAGTAATTTAAAAGTTTCATTCAAAAGGGAGGGCTAAGATAATACACTCAGCTAAAAAATGCATTTTTAAGTTCACTTATCTGTTCTAAAAATCCGTTCAAAAATGTGATGACGTCACATAATAGCAGAATGCTAGCGTGTTCCGACCAACAACGGCCTAACCAGAAATTGAAAGGACATAAGTACTTGTTAATTCGAATTTTGGCCTATAATCTATATTGAACTTGCAGAATCAACAATAAAATGTTGATTCAACGACAAGCAGGAGAAAGAGATAAAATTAGCCGTTTAGCTCCATAGACTCCCATTCATTCTGCACTCGCCCGCGATCACCTCTAGTGGAATTCTAATGGAACTGCAACCAAGATGATACACAATGGGGCTAATTGGAAGTGCCAAGGCTCTCTGTTAGACAGGCTCTGATCAAATGTGCCGTATTGTGCCGAGGCTTCGAAACAAACATACATCCGTCTCCACTGTGACCCCTAGTGGTCAGAACAGTGTTTTTTGAAGTCTGCGTGTTTTAATGCTCGCTCTGTCAACAATAAAGCAGTGGCCTTATCTGACATCATTCTGGAAGAAAAACTTGACTTCTTAAGTATAGTCGAAACATGGCACAAACATTCGGACGGTCTTCTCTTTAATGAACTTACTCCAGCTGGCTACGGGTTGTTAGATCTCCCGCGAGCCACTGGCAGAGGTGGTGGCATTATTGTTCTGTACAATAAGAAATTCAATTTAAGACCTGTTGCTGTTCCTTTGTTCTCTTCATTCGAATGTTTTGTTTTAACTGTTTCGGAGTGTCATTCAATTGCCATAACTACAGTCTACCGCCCTCCTAAAGCAAACAAAGACTTTCTATCTGAGTTTGCAGAACTGTTGTCGTATCTGTGCCTTAAATTTGAGAGAACTCTTTTTTTGGGGGATTTTAACATCCAGATGGACAAAAAAGACTCTGCATTAACAAAGGATTTCTCGTCCTTGCTGGAGTGCTTTGGTTTAAATCAACTTGTTGACTGTACTACACATAACAAAGGACATATTTTAGATTTAGTGATATCAAACGGGTCTTTTGTTTCTGGGTTGTCTACTATTGATTTAGGATTGTCTGATCATCTAGCAAATTTTTTTGATATGCATATTTCCGTTGCTAACACTACCCCTTCTCCGTATTTTGACATATCGGAAATGGAGATCAGTTGATCCTTCTGATTTCTCTGTCTTTATTGACTCTTCATTAAGTTGTTTTACTCCATCTGACCCTCTGGAGAAAAGGGTTTCTATGTTAAATTCTGTTCTCCTATCTGGCCTGGATTTATTTGCTCCACAAAAGTCACGCTCGGTTTCATTCGTACGTCCTGCTCCATGGTATAATGAGGATCTGCGTTTGATGAAAACATCTTGCCGTAGAATGGAGCGCATGTGGCGTCTTTCAGGCCTGACTGTTCATTATCAAATGTGGAAAGACTGCTTACAAGAATATAAGGCTGGAATTGTTTCTGCCAGATCTGACCATTTCTCTAAAATGATTGATGATAATCAGGGACATTCTAGACAACTTTTTAATTCAATTAACAAATTGCTGAATCACAAAACCGTGTCTTATGTTACTGCTTCTGATCATCTCTGTAATAAGTTTCTGGATTCTTTTGTCACCAAAGTCAAAAATGTTTGTAGAGGTTTTTGCACTTCTACTCTCCTGTCTTCTCCTGCTATTCATTTTTATTCTGGTACTAAGTTGTCTAAATTCTGTACAATTGACTCACATTCTCTTTTAGCAGAGGTTTCAAGAATGAAAGCATCTACTTCTTTGCTAGATCCCATACCGTTTGGTCTGTTTAAATCATGTTTTGCTTCCTTGTGCCCCTTTGTTCTGAGTATTATAAACGACTCTCTGTGTACTGGGGTTGTGCCGGAAACTTTTAAAACTGCTGCAATTACCCCTGTACCTAAAAAGTCAAATATTGACTTTGAGAACTTCACTAATTTTCGTCCCATATCTAATCTCCCTTTTTTTGCTAAACTCTTGGAACGAGTGGTTGCTTCTCAGTTGATTTCTCACTTAACTGAGAATAATCTCTTTGAGCCTTTGCAATCAGGCTTTCATAAATTGCATAGTACAGAAACAGCTCTGGTTAGGGTCACCAATGACCTGTTAATTGCTTCAGATTCTGGCTGTCTTTCAGTTTTGATCCTACTTGATCTCAGTGCCGCTTTTGACACTGTTGATCACTCAATTTTAATTACTCGTCTTGAAACTATTTTTGGGGTTTCAAATACTGTTCTTAATTGGTTTAAATCTTACCTCTTTAATCGGAAGCAGTTCGTTGCCATGGGTGGTTTTAGATCTGAGGTCAATGTTGTGCAGTCTGGTGTCCCTCAGGGCTCAATTTTGGGCCCTCTTCTTTTTAATATTTATGTTTATCCTCTTGGTCAGCTTTTGAGATCTCTTGGTCTAAATTTTCATTTCTATGCAGATGATACTCAGATCTACATTCATTTTAGGCCTAATGAAATTGTGCCTGTTAATTTTCTTTCTGAGTGTATTTCTAAGATGAAGGAATGGATGACTGATAATTTTCTTTGTCTTAACAGTGAAAAGACTGAGATTATGCTTGTTGGTTCACCCCACCAACTACGCAAAGTAGAGCCGGTCACTCTAGCTCTTGATGGCTCTACTGTGGAGTTTAAAACTAAATTGAGGAATTTAGGAGTAATTTTTGATGCCAATTTAACGTTTGAGCCACATGTTTTGAATACTGTTAAAATCTCATTTTTCCATCTTAGAAATATTGCGAGATTGCGTCCAATGCTGTCGTTTACTGTTGCGGAGAGATTGATAAACACCTTTGTGTTTTCGCGTATTGATTACTGTAATGCCTTGTTAGCTGGCGTGTCAAAAGTAACTTTAAACAGAATGCAGGTTTTACAAAATTCGGCTGCCAGAATCCTTACAAGAACCAACATACGAGACCATATTACTCCCGTTTTGGAGTCTTTGCACTGGCTTCCCATTAGGTTTAGGGTGGATTTCAAGATTTTGATGCTTACTTACAAGGCACTGCATGGTTTGGCACCTCAATATTTGACAGACCTTTTAACTCCATATACTCCAAAACGTGTTCTTCGTTCTTCAGATACTGGTCTTTTAACTGTTCCCTCAACCCGCTTGAGATTAATGGGAGATAGGGCTTTTTCTTCACTAGCTCCAAAACTTTGGAACTCTCTACCGATTGAGATCAGGCAAGCCAAATCTCTTGGAATCTTTAAATCTCAGCTTAAAACTAATTTTTTTAGGTTAGCTTTTAACTGATTTATTGTCTTTTATGCTTGTTTTTTTATGTTAATTTTATTGTGTATTATGTATCTTTTGTTTGTTGTATTCTTTGCTATTTTAATTGTTTTTGTACAGCGCTTTGAGATGTACATTTAAAGGCGCTATAGAAAATAAAGGTTATTATTATTATTATAACAGTGTAAATGCAACATAAACCCGGGTCAAACATGCATGAAAACCCCTTTTTAAAATCGATTGCAATTTTTTTTTACTGAAAGTAAAATCTTTCAAATGCAATTATCTAATCATCTAATCAGATTATCATGTGTAAACGTGTTCTTTTATCAATTGTTAGGGTTTGTTTTGTTTTCTATGAATGGCTCAGCTAAACAGACAAATACGACTATTAACTACCTAATTTTAATTATAGGCTACTAATGTCTAATTAAAATGTCTTCAAATGTATAAAACCGAACCATTGATTCGGAACAAAAGATTTGTAAAGGCTTCGAAGCTTCATGAAATTGCCATCACTACTAACTTCCTGTAAAATTCCTGTGCAGCAATAACTGAACAGACTCCAGGCAATGCATTCGAATAGCCTATGCTTTAATCACGGCCAGAGGATCTCAGACCAGTTTCAGAGAGAATCCCACCAGCAAAAAGAGGGGTAACATTTTACAATAGAGCATGAATAATCATGTACCAATTCATGTATTAATAGTTACTTCAGCATGAACGCATGATTAGTGAAGATATGAACTAATCATGATCCAATGAAGAGCCATCCTTAACTAGACAGGAGTCATAATGATTCATGCATGAATAACAGCAGCCTTAAACAAGTTACATGTTTGATAGTTAATGCATTAATTAAATAAATATGAAATATTTTGACTTTGAAAAACATTTAACTAAACAATTCATTAGTCATAATTTAAACTATAATTTAGCTATAAGCTTTTGCTAATCAAAGCATATACATTTAAACAACAAAAAATACAGTTAATTACTGTACATAACCTCCTGAAAACTCCCAAATACAACATACTTGCAAACAGGTCTTTAATTATTAATTCTGTTAAAGGAACTAGCCACCGTTTTTTGAAATAGGGGTTATTCACCGTCTCCCCTACATTTAGATAGGTGGACAAATGCATTTTTGTCTCAGTGCATGCATTGTCTAAGTCTGGCAGCGCCACCGCTAGCTTAGCTTAGCATAATGAATGGAATCCTCTGTTGCCGGATAGCATGTCGTGAGTAAAGGCCATTGCACACTGAGTCCGATTTTTTCGTATGCGTTTTTTCGTGTTCATCAGCCTAAAAATTCGTCACGCACAGAAACCTTGCACACTGAGTCCGATGCGTATTTATTAAACCTTTGCGGAAAAAAACGCTAAAAATACAAAATGGATTCGTCAAGCAGTGAGGATGATTTTGTTGCCCTCTCTCTTCTTTAAAAGAGAAAAAGGTGGGTTTTCAACATGGCGACACATTGATCGCACGCGTTTATTTGAGCTCTTACAGCATTCGGCAATTTCATTCTTAAATTAGCCTCATATCGATCTGAAACTGAACAAATATAAGTCATACAATAGGCTACTACTACGACAAAATGACATCGCGAACAACAAAGAAAAAACATGGAAATCAAGACGAATCCATTGCAGAGCCTGCTAATCTTCATGCTAGCTTGGCACCTGAGGGTAACGTTAAAGGGTACCTATCATGGAATTCTGAAAATTACCTTTCATGTAGTGTGTAACATAGATCTAAGTGAACAAAAACATCCTGCAAAGTTTTAAATATGAAAGTTCACCGTATACAAAGTTATTGTCTCTCAAAAGTAAGAGTCGACTCTGAGTCGCTGATATGAATCGATAGACAAACGATGCTTTCTCTCTAGCTTTCGTACGTCACTTGTACAAGTTATTTGAATTCGACACGCCCACTCAGTGCGCGCGCCGAGCAGACAGAGAAACCTGACAACAACATGTCGACGAGACTCTGTTCTGAAGTGCGAATCAAAAGCAAACTTTTTTTTTCACTGCCCAGGGACGAGCATGTGAAGACTCAGTGGCTAGAGTTTATATTTACAACTATACCACACAAGTATAGCCACCTTGAGCTGTGTTCGCATTATTTTAATGACGATCGCTTCACAAACACAAATGCTTTCAAGTGTGGATTAGCGAGTCGGCTGATATAGGAAGGTTCAATACCAAGTTTATTTAGATCAGCTTCCTCCTCCGAATCACAACCTGTAAGTACTATTAATAATTGTTGCTTTTATGTGTGTGTGTGTGTGTGTGTGTGTGTGTGTGTGTGTGTGTGTGTGTGTGTGTGTGTGTGTGTGTGTGTGTGTGTGTGTGTGTGTGTGTGTGTGGTGTGTGTGTGTGTGTGTGTGTGTGCGTGTGTGCGCGCGTGCGTGCGTGTGTGTGTGAGAGAGTGAGAGTTACGCTCAGCAGCTTCTAGGTCACCAATGTCATTTTTTTTTGTTTTTTGAAATATGTGACCCTGGACCACAAAACCAGTCTTATGGGTCATTTTCCTTAAATTGAGATTTATACATCACATGAACGCTGTATAAATAAGCTTTCCATTGATATATGGTTTGTTAGGATATGTCAATATTTGGCCGAGATACAACCTTTTGAAAATCTGCAATCTGATGGGGCAAAAAATCTAAATATTGAGAAAATCGCCTTTTAAAGTTGTCCAAATGAAGTCCTTAGCTACGCATATTACTAATGAAGGGAAATAAATAAAATTTAACACCATTGATTTACCACAACTAAACCTTTATTCACACAAAAAATCTCATTAAAATAGCCTATTTGTAATGCGATCTGGTCAAACCCATCGGCTGTCGCGCTGCACGGTTTCAGTATAAGGTCTAAAAATAGATCGAATGTCAGTTTTTTGTCAAAATTGGGTTTTCATAAAATTATTATTCTATAACATCTTGTCTATCCTCTTTGAATATATCTTGGGAAAATTTACAAGTTTAGTGCAGAAAAATTGCGATTTATAGTGGCAAGCTGAAAAGACTGTCTTACTTTCTCTTTAAGAACACGCACAGAGAGAGAGAAAAAAATCGACATTTTAATCAATGAAAGAAATAAAAACAGATTTGGGAAACAGATTATCAAAACCTGTAATAGGCTATGTCAAATTTCACCATGTGGTGGCTTTTCCCAGATCGCATCACATTTCACCAGGAACATATAAAATTGAAGAGATCCACACAACACACATTGATCGAATTCGTCGTCTTCCAGGGCATATTATTTGCCAAGCCGGTCTCTGGACATTCTGTATCATCTTCCCAATCATTTGCGAAAAAATAATTTACTATGTTCGTTACATTATTGCTGTCATTAAAGTTTAAATTGAGCAAACGCGCTATCTCAGAATCCATGGCTTGCACCGTAACCATTGCGGATTGTGTACACTGTGCACGCGAAGAAGTCGCCAGCCAATGAGAGGCGCTGTAGCAGGCCGTTGCTAGGAAGAAAACGTTTTTTTTTACACGAGAAAGTTTTGTTTTAACGCTCTCTATTGGCTTACTGCTCTAATGACGTTGTGGAGAGTTATGAAACCGAAAGCTGGAAATCTAAGCTTGACAACGATACCAAACTTAGCAGCGAGCGAGTTTTTTTAGGCATGTTTTCTGACTTTTTTTGCGCGATTTTGCTGCATCCACTCACAAAAAATTTTTTATATATATTTAAGGTAGGAAATTTACAAAATATCTTAATGGAACATGATCTTTACTGAATATACTAATGATTTTGGCATAAAAGAAAAATCGATCATTTTGACCCATACAATGTATTGTTGGCTGTTGCTAAAAATATACCCGTGCGACTTACGACTGGTTTTGTGGTCCAGGGTCACATATGTGAAATTATGTGAAGTGTATTGTAGTACTGCAGTGCTTTATCAATATGTTTAAGCTTTGGGCTAACGCAAAATATAACTGACTGCGTCATCTGACCAATCACCGCCGATTAGCGTCACGCAAAGGAGGGGTTTGGACAAATGAGTCATCAAACGAATCATTAGGGAGTCGGTGAGCAAATCAGGTAAAAATAAATGCGTATTATAAGACAACAAAAGTGTTTTTTGTCATTGCATGCATGTAAAACTGTTGTTGGGGACTCCCAGAACATTATTAGGAACATTTTAAATGCCATAATAGGTACCCTTTAAAGAAGTCAGCGCAAATAGGCCTACTGACAAAAATCAAGAGAGCAACATTATGAGTGCAATTGCAAGCATGAGATAAGACTTTTCAGTCCAATTTACAGGAATCCTCTCAGCCATACAGGAGGTTAAACAAGAAGTTAAGGAATTTTCTGACAGGCTGTCAACTGCGGAGCAACGTATCAGCGATACGGAAGACCAGGTGTCCGTACTGCAAAATACCGTAGACACTCTGCAGCAACAGGTGAAACTCATTGGAGTTAAACTGGAAAATCGAAGTCGTCGTAATAATGTCCGCCTCGTCGGCCTCCCTGAAGGCGCTGAGGCCTCAGATACGGTGGGTTTCCTTGAGAGATGGCTGCCTGAGGTACTGGGACCAGAGTCTTTTACCAACCCGATAACCATTGAAAGAGCTCACCGCTTACAGGGCAGCAGAGATCGGAAAGCTCCCAGAATACTCATTATGGGCTTCTTGAATTCTAAAGATAAAGACAAAGTGTTGCAAGTCGTGCGGGCCAAAGGCAAGGTAACATATGACGAACGCGAAGTAAAGTTTTTTCAGGATATCGCCAGCTAAACGCATCTGAATAGAAGGAAATTCTACGAAGTGAAGCAACAGCTTAAAGCCATGGACATCCGATATGGAATTATTTTTCCAGCGAAGTTGCGCGTCACTCATGCAGGACGAGACCGCACTTTTGAGAGTCCAGCTGAGGTGGAAAATTTCATTCGCAACCTAAAGGATTCAAGCTCTTAACTCTTCAACCAAGAAGGCCGAATGCAGAAGAAAGGAACTGTCATGTAAGGATTTTTATTTTTTTTTGAATAAAATAAGGGTCTGGCTGATGGAACTCAAGGTACGGTTGTCGGCAGTGACTTCTAATTTTTCATATTTTAATTTAGTAGCTCTTTCTATTATAATTCGTTGAATATTTTGAACTTGATATAAGCTATTTTTTTGCGGATATTTCAGTTTCTATTATAGGCTGTTCAATTTCTAATATGTTAAGCCGTTTGTTTGTGGGAGCATGACGAATATGCTTGTGATCCGTGTTATGCTGCTCCTAGCGGTAGGATCGGTGGCACAAAGTGTTGAATCCTCAGTTTATAGGTGTGTACGGGTAACGCACTGGCGAGTTCAGGGAGCCAGTGTCAAAAGAAGCATCCTATGTAAATTTTATCATTTTTCAGTAACAGGGGCATTTTCATTTTATTGTGCTAGGGTACAAGCTTGTAATGATAAGCAGATCACAATTCAGGCACCAACACTGTAATGGGCTCCAATTCAGAATTTAAAATAACATCGTGGAATGTTTGGGGAAATTAACTAAAGTAAAACAAGTAATGACTAGAATTAAACAACTTAATCCCTCAATTGTATTTTTACAAGAATGTCATATATCTTCAAATGACACGACACCAATACAAAGGCGTTGGAAAGGCCACATTTATTCAGCTTTATTTTCTCCTAACTCTAGGGGAGTCATTATTTTAATACACAAGTCAGTTCCATTTCAAATATCCAAGGTTTTACAGGACACTGCAGGACGTTACATAATAATTCAAGGATCTATTCTTAATGAAAATATTATTTTGGCAAATGTGTATTGCCCTAATACAGATTGTCCAAGTTTTTTTGAAAAATTCTTTCTTTCACTGTCGTCTTTGTCAGGAAAATTGATAATTGCTGGAGACTTTAATTGCACAATATCTCCTAGCCTTGACCGCTCAACAGGATCAGATACAACACATATACAGTCTAGGAAAAATATATGGAACTATATGAGAGAACTTAATTAGTGTGACCCATGGAGAAGTTATACCCTAGTAAAAGAACATATTCATGCTGCTCTACAGTGACGAAGGGTCATTCTCGTATTTATTATTTTTTTGATAATTGATAATTGATAATTTTTTGGTCATTGATATTTCTAATGACCTCTTTCCGAGAGTAACAATTTGTCAGTATGATTCTATTGTCATTTCGGATCATGGACCAGTTTCTTTAGTTTACAAATCAATAAGTGATATGAAAGAAACTCGCCGCTGGCGCCTCCAACCGAAATGGCTGCATGATCGTGATTTTATCAAATTTATTGGAGAACAGATCATTTTTTCAAAGAGAATAAAAATGAAACGTCAGCTACTATAAGGTGGGAAGCATTCAAGGCATTTATCAGAGGTCAGATAATTTGTTTTACAAGCTCAAAAATGAATAAAATAAAATTGGAATTAGATTTATTGGAAAAAGAAATTAAGATTGGAGAGGGAAAGGCTTATTTAGACACTTCAAATAAAATACATCATGAACTCCTTAAACTTAGGGTTCAATATAATACTCTCTCCATAACAAAAGCTGAAAACAGTTTAATAAGATTGAAACAATCTTTCTACGAACATGGAGAAAAAGCAGGAAAATTATTAGCATGGCAGATAAAGAAATTGGACACAGAAAAAGCCATTAATAGTATTCAAATGTTGAACGGGGAAATAACATCTAATCCTTTAGAGATAAATAATGCTTTCGTTTTATTTTATAAAGATTTATATAAATCTGAATCAGCCCATTTTACTGAAGACCAAGCTCGATTTCTCAATGAACTTCAGTTCCCACTCATATCAGAAGAAGATAAAAATTATTTAGATCGTATATTTGAAGAAAGTGAAGTCATGGAATCTATATCAAAGCTGAAGAACGGTAAATCAGCTGGCCCTGACGGTCTGCCAATTGACATATATAAGCTTTTTAAAAAAAAATTGGTAGGCCCTTTGAAGGAAATGTATGACGAATCATTTCAGAATGGCTATTTGCCACCAACTTTGAGAAATGCCTTAATCACTTTAATTTTGAAACCTGACAAGTCTCCTACCAAATGCGAGTCATACAGACCAATCTCTCTACTCAATACAGATGTAAAGATCATTGCCAAAATATTGGCGTCAAGATTAGAAAAATGTCTTCCATCTGTAATAGGTCTAGACCAAAATGGATTCATTAAGAATGGCCAGGCTACCCATATAGCCTAATATTAGGCGCGTCTTAAACATTCTGTATGAAAAAAGGGAAGACCCTGACACATGCATCCTATCACTTGACGCGGAAAAAGCGTTTGATAGGGTAGAGTGGCTGTATATGAATGAAGTATTGACTCGTTTTGGTTTCGGAGATTCATTTCTACGATGGGTCAATATTTTATACTTTAAACCAATAGCAGAAGTTAGGACTAATAATACAATATCAAGGCCTTTTAATATATATAGGGGCACACGTCAAGGATGGCCACTGTCACCAATGCTCTTTATTCTAGCATTAGAGCCTTTAGCAATGGCAGTCAGAAGTAACTCTATCATTAAGGGCATTCAAATTAAAGATCGTGATCACTGAATAGCACTATATGCAGATGACACTATTATTTTTCTAACAAGGCTTGAGAGGTCTGTTGCAGCACTGCTACAACTGATTGATAGATTTGGAAAGTTCTCTGGCTATAAAATTAACAAGACCAAATCATCAATACTGTTTTTAAATACCCAAGAAAGGCATCAACCACCGGTTGGGCATCCATTTATAAACGCAATTAATGGCTTCAAATATTTAGGCATAGTTATTACTCCCACAATTGACAGGTTAGTTCCTGCCAATTACAACCCAGTTATAACCAAAGTCTGTGAAACTGTAGACAGATGGTCCTCCCTACCAATATCATTAATTGGTCGTATAAACATTATAAAAATGAACATTCTTCCCAAATTTTTATATTTATTTCGCTCTATTCCACTTTCCCCTCCAGTAGGCTTTTTCTCTAATATGAAAAAAAAAATAACCAAATTCATCTGGAATAATAGACGTGCAAGGCTTCGCCTAACATTGTTATATCTCCCTTATGACAGAGGAGGGTTACGTTTACCCAATTTGCAGTGGTACTATTGGTCTGCCCAGTTGGCTTGTGCCACCTATTGGTTCTCCTTGCAGCCGAAGTTACCCTGGGTAGAAATAGAATCTATAGTTGCAAAAAATATAGGGATGGATATGTATTTGTACTCTGACTTGTATAAAAACCTAAAAAAGGCAACCAAAAATCCCTTTGTTAAAAATACTTTGATAGTATGGAATGATGCTCAGCGCACATTGGGAGAAGCCCCAACCTCTTTTTCTTACTTTTCTCCTATATTGGGGAAATAGGGACTTCAAACCAGGAAAAATGACCCTTTAGGCTTTAAAACAGTGGGCACTTAGAGGGCATTCGTAATGGTTGGGAGATTTGTTTGAGGTGAAATGACATTTGATAACCCTTTTAAAAAAGATCTTAATGAAAAATTTGAATCAATTAAACACTTTTTAAATACTTGCAAATTCCAGTTATATCAAATGCCAACAAATCATTCATTATCTAGACTCTACCAACAATTAAAGCTATGTTTTTGAGGAACTTAGTACAAACCAAATTTCAATTGTTTATGCATAATTTTTGTAAATATTCTAAGAATCATCTGAGTCCAAGAGAATTGCATTGGGTATAGATTTGCAATATGACCTTCCAGATTCAGAATGGAGCCAGATATTGTAATACCAAATTTGTCATTAACACTAGATTTAAGTGATCCAATATAACTGGGTAATGGACATATGTCACCCTAAATTAAATAGGTTTAACCGAAATCCCAGTATCTGATTTTAATGCCAAAAAAAGGAACATTCTTCCATTGTATTGGAAATGTGAGGTGATAAGATTTAGGCAAAAAGTAGCAGCACTAATTTTTCAATATTTCAAAACAATTCCAATGACCCCTGAAATATGTCCATTGGTAATTCCTGTAAGTCATATCATTATCAGTTGTCATATTAAATGATTGACATTGTTAGTTCTTGGGAAGACTTTAGTAGCTTTACTGGAAGAACATAGAAGGTCCACACATTGATCATTGGTTAAAAGATCTGTCACATTGTATTGCATTGGAAAGAATAACCTACAGTATAAAGGGCAAACTAAAAGATTACCATAAAATATGGGAACTTTTTATAAATTATCTGGAAAATAACCAAATATCGATACAGGCAATATTAGATACCTCTCACTCAATGATTACAGTAATATGAGTATATATGATGTGCTTATGTATTTGGAAATATATGAGCATGTCTGTCTTAGCCTTTGTATAATAACTTCTATACCTGTGTAACTGATTTTTTGGATGCTGAGGGTGGGTGTGGGTGGGGGTGAGAAGTTAGGGAAAATATAAATATATATAAAATGCTTTGTTTTTTGGAAATGTTATTGTTCTGTCTTACGTTTTTCAATAAAAATATGTTATAAAAAAAAAGAGAAAAAGAAGAAAAAGAGGGTCCATCCAATCTTGTGCCGAGAGGAAGGAGAGTTTCAGCTCATCAAGGAGTTGCGCAATTATCCCGAGCGATTCCAAATTTACCTCAGAATGTCAATTGTCAATGGAACAGTTTGATGCTTTGCTAGCGATACTGGAGCCACATATTAAAAAGAAGACCACCAAAAAAGACACACACACACACACACACAACACACACACGACCGGTAGAAACACTGGGCATACAGAACAGCTGTATGGTTTGTTTATCATACAGCATTTTGTGCTGCGAGACGGAGTGTATCAACTTGTCAGACGCCATTCTGGATTGTGTCGTTCGCTTGTACGGTGGGTCTGAATAGTCAAAAAACCTCTCAAAAAGCTGGCTGTGGATGCGAAAAACGCAGAAAATCGAACCTGATCCGAATTTTTTTTTGACGGACGAAAGTTTCGGAGGCAGTGTGCAAGCGTGATTGACATAACGTGAGGTCTATTTTTTTTTTAACGTGCGAAAATTTCGGATGCGAATTTCGGACTCAGTGTGCAATGGCCTTAAAAGTGATCCAAAAAAAATCCTAGGCAGATATTGACTTGGGACTATATGGGGGGAAGCACCATAGACAGTAAAAGAAATGGACACAGCGACCCCATAGACTTCAACGGAGAAAAGTGAAGTCAAATAGAAGCACTCACTTCCTGATTGCCAAGCTCACTGCGCAGGCTCAAACTGAGCTTGATGACGTAGATGTGACGTGAGCAACCTGTCTGACAGTTGTACATCTTCTAGTAGCTGTGCCAAGAGGAATCTGAATCATTCTCTTCTGAATCTTGCAGAGCCGGAGATCATGAGTATAAGCTGTCCATGAGCAGCAGCAGGAGAAACTTTACAACTCTCTATGGGCTTCTCCCTTGACTTTATGCCTCCATGTCCGCCTGATTGCGCGCGAGCTTCTACTTCTGTCTATATGGTAATTTCTCTTCTGTGCGACAGAGAGTTGCGTGTTGTGACGCAATCGTTTTTACAAAAACTGCTTCTACGGGGCCATAACGTAAGATACAAGGTAATGGAGCCTTTTATACATTGTCGTGTTTCTTTAGAAATAAACAATGGACAAATAGAATCTTTAAACGCCTCAGATGTAAAGTTATTTGCTGTCAAAGTGACGCCAAAATGAATGAGAGTCCATGGAATGCTAACAGCAGGTGAAGGCTTGTCAGCCAATGGCGGCCCCTGGCAGACTTCAGTTTCCGGCTGGTGGATTACCCCCTTGGGAAGCACAGGCTATGCACTGCTACTTGGGCGCAGAGATATCACGCAAGTTAGGTAGCTGTGACATAACTGCGGGCACGCTCATCTTGATCTGACACGTTGAGCCTGGTCATCGATGGCAGTACCTTGTCCCACTCGCCACACCACAGACACTCTATCTCAGTCGGCATAGGTTGGCATATTCCCCCACACTCACACCACCAGTTCGTGTTGGCTCTCATCCTCAGGTCCTCAGGCTGTTGAGCGATCGCAACCTCCTCCTCCTTGTCGTTGTATTTCCAAAGCACTCAGCTCCTCTACTGAAAACTCTGGTTCGTAGAGATATGGTTCTGGATCTTCACTGTCTAAGAAGTCGACCTCTTCGTCTCTCACAAAATCGCCATGTTCATCACCATTCACTATGTCTACTGTAGGAAAAATAGCCAGCTAATATTCACGCCGGTATGTTGTTGGAAGTAGGGGGATGTCAGGTGTTGCGTGATATCTCAGCGACCCAGTAGCAGTGCTTCGCCTGTAATAAGGTAATAAGGTTCTAAGAGTTTAGGGATAATTGGCACACAAATGAATGCAGTCTCTAGCCTACCCCCACAAGGTGTAAACTTCTGAATGCACATATCCATGGTATGAAACGCAACGAGAGCTCAGGGCCTTTTCTGTATCTCAGATCAGCCTGTGAGGTTGAGAGAGCCGAGTCTCTCAACCTCATGTACTTCCTAAATTTGCCTCTTTGTTCTAAAGCATTTGATGTTTTGCATTGATTATCTTTGAATTGATTATGAAATTGTAATGATACATTTACCTGACATAATAAATTGTTATATTTCATTATTCTAACGGACTTTGACATTATTTTCATTAGAGTTATATACATTAGCATAGTCAAACATTTGCTTATATTTAATGATGCACAGATATCATTAAAACCTTTTCATTTATGGAGTCAGATGAAAGAACGAGTTAATACATATGAGAAAATGTATTGCATTTAATCAAAAAACTTTGCCACGAGAAAATGCGTGGTAGGTGGATGCCGGACTTTGGGTCGACCGAGCGCGAGTTTACAGGCGACAGTGGCAAGGAACCAAAACTCCATCAAGAGACAGAATGGAGAAAAACAGGTCAGATACAAGTCAGAAGTCGGATTGGATCGGAACATTATATTATGCAGTTCATCTGGTTGAAGAGTCATCACGCGCGTATGGAGACAAGTTTGTTGAGGATCCGTGTCGATGGCTGTCGTGTCGATGAGGCCTTCACAGGGGAGAGTCCTGACACTTCAGGGATGTGTTTTTGGTCGTGTCTAGGCTCAGGTCCACCATCTGATCTGGATACGGCCCGGATCCGGCTGATTACATTATGCGCTGTGGTCGTGTCTAGGCTCAGGTCCACCATCTGGTCTGGATACGGCCCGGATCCGGCTGATTACAGTAAACCTTGGAATAAACAGAAAGACTAAAATTAGCGTAGATGCCATTCTTTTTATGATGAAAAGAATGATGCCCCAGGGGGCACAGAGGAGCCACGACTGTTCTCAGATATGTCTTATCCGAAGACTACTACGGCTGAGACTACTAAAGGAAGCCTGAGAAGCCAACTCAGTGCCCTGAAACCGATGACCGGAGATAGGCACCATATAATGAGGTGTTATTTATTTCCCCCCGGGGATTCACCATTTATTTCCTCAGAATTAAATGTCTCCTCAGAGATCAGATATATTTAATTTCCTCAATTAAATGCAGCCAAATATAAACCAGACAAGTAAACATGAAAAAGCTGAATAGTATATTAATACAGACATTTACTCCTCAAAGAGATCAGATGAGTACATATTTAATTTTCTCAAAAATTAAATGCAGCCAAATATCAACCAGACAATTAGAAACAGTCTAGGTGAAAAGCTGAATATGGTGTATTAATATAGACTTCAAATAAGAAGAGTATTTAACATTTAATTTCATATTATAATCTCAAACAATAAAGAATACATAACTAGTTTGCACACAATCATAAGAGAAAGAGAGAAAGGGAAATTCCCGTCTGCTCAATTCCCTGCGCATATTATACATTGCAGACCTATTATCTACACGTTGCCTCGGCAAAAGCGAGATGTGCCACTAGATTCTTATTGTGCTGCCTAGGCAAACGCGAGATATGAGCCACTAGATTCTTATTGCAGACCCCAGAATCTTTAATGACATTCTTCCCTCGAGAAGAAAGCCAACAGAAGCAGGCGAGGGCAGGGACGAACACACTATCCAAAGCTGTTTGCTCGCCATTAAACTCTTGTCTAAAAAAAAAATATATATATATATATATATATATATATATGTCAGCGTCTCTACACAGTTCGAGTTCCCTTGAAAGGGAAATGCGGTTTTACAGATGCTAGACACGTGACTTTCAAATGAAAGATTGATATCAAAGAGCACACCATCAAGTGTTAAACAGTATTCTAGGTTATTACGTGAGGACGTTTTTTGTCCAATAATTAGAATCTCAGTTTTTTTTCAGAATTTAGTAATAGAAAAAATAGAAAAGAACCACTGCTTATCCGTCAAAAAAGTCTTGTAGAGAGGTTTACATTACCTCATCATTACATTACCCTACATTAAATCATCATGGTAAATTGTAAAAATACAGCAGCCGCACACTCAACACTGTGCAAGATCAATTTATTAGCAAGCTTTCGGTCTTGCTAATAAAGGAAGGAAGATGGTCGCAAGACCGAAAGCTTGCTAATAAATTGATCTTGCACAGTGTTGAGTGTGCGGCTGCTGTATTTTTACAATTTTAGAATTTAGTAGTAGGAAATAACTAGTCATCCAGTTTTTTAAATCAGCTATGCATTCCGTTAATTTTGGTAGAATTGGTAAGTTTCGTCAGGGCATGGAGAAATATAAAGCTGATTATCATCAGCATAACAGTGAAAACTAATGCCATGCTTCCTAATGATATCTCCTAATGGTAGCATGTACAGAGTGAACAGCAACGGTCCTAGTACTGAGCCTTGTGGTACACCATATTGACCTTTTGATCGATAAGACATTTATTAATTTACTGCTACAAACTGATAACGGTCAGATAAGTATTATATAGTATTTAAACTATGATAGTATTTAAACTATGATAATGCAATTCCACTAATGCCAACATAGTTTTCAAGTCTATTTAAAAGAATGTTGTGGTCAATGGTATCAAATGCAGCACTAAGATCGAGTAACACTAATAGAGAGATACAACCACGATCGGATGATAAGAGCAAATCATTTGTGACTCAATGATAAAGTGGGGTAAAAGACCACTTAATATGTTTTCTTTATCATCTGAAAACACTGATATTTATTCCAAAGTGACTAAATGGTCAAGCCAGTCGCCCAAAAAAAGGGTGTGTGCGCCTATTACTATGGTAATTTCAGGAACAGTTGAGAGAGAGAACGCGCTTGAGTTGACTCTCTCTCTCTCTCTCTCTCTCTCTCTCTCTCTCTCTCTCTCTCTCTCTCTCTCTCTCTTACTTTGTCTTTATTTATTTCTTTCTCTCTTCTCTCTCTCTCTCTCTCTCTCTCTCTCTCTCTCTCTCTCTCTCTCTCTCTCTCTCTGTGCATGCTGGGAGTTTGGGAATGTGAGCGTCTCACGGGTGAGAGGAGCGTTTCTGGGGATAGTTTTTTTGTTTCTTTCTTTGCTATTCTCGGGGTTTTTTTTTTTCTTTTTTTTTTTTTTCTTTAGTTATAGTGTTATTTAGGATGGTTTAGTGTTAGAGGGAAACAATTGCTAGGTAAAAGTTGTTTTGCCTCGTGGCGGAGGGCTGAGATGGAGGTTGCGTCGGTTTCGCTCCGCCATGGAGTCCGGTGCGTGCCTGACGCTAGTGTAACAGTCGAGGATGTGCTCGTGGCGATCGGAGAACAAACTGGATTTGAAAACATTGTATCCGCTTCCAGGATGAACAAGGCCGTGGTTGTGTTTCTAAAGGATCAAAGTTTTGTGAGTAAACTCATCGTGAGCGGCATTTGGGCAAGTGGAGAGTTTGTTATTGTTTCACCCTTAGTATCGCAGTCGACAAGAGTAAACATTTCAAACTGTCCACCTTACATACCGAATGCAAGCATTGAAAACGAACTGCAGAGGTTCGGGAAAATAGTAAGTGGAATTACACTAATTCCACTCGGGTGTAAAAAGGAAGCCTTAAAGCATGTGCTGTCTTTTAGGCGGCAGCTGTTTATGGTTTTGGAATCGCCGGCGTTAGAAATCTCGTTTCGGGTTAAACACAGGGGCGTCGCACCCGTGGGGGATGTGGGTGTTTTAACACCCACACTTTTCCCAGTGAGAGGGTTCAACACCCACACTTTTTCTGCAGTTTTTCCGCAGTTTTGCACACACGCTTTACTACAGTCGCTCCTCCGTTTCTCTGGCCGCTCTGGCTGCTCTGTGTGTGCGCTCGCTGCGGCTCCTCCTCTCCCCCGCCCTCTCGAACGCGACACCGGCTTTGAGTAGTGTGACCGGCTGATGATTGGCTGTTCTGCCTTAAGTCCCGCCTCTCTTGGTGTGTTAGATTTATCTGTCAGGTCGTGCTGAGGAGGCGGGAACTTATGGTTATTTCTCCCTTTTCCAGGTACTTTGAATGACTTTCAAGGTTTTTTAATAAGCTTGATATGGGTTTGGGAGGATGTAATGTTTATGTTTTGTTGACATGTCGAGTTTTTTCGGTATTATATTTCGTTTTTTAGACTAAACAGCAAAAGACTTTAATTAGGCTGTTTGCGCACTTTGCTCACGCGATCAGCATGGATCTGGTGTTTTCTCCAAAATAAAAAGCTCAAGGGTTTATTTCTTGCAAGTGAAGAAATTAGGACAAAAGTATTGTAATTTTCTTATTCTATAGCGTAATATAAAATATACTTTTTATATATTTATACAGTAGCATACATTTAGTAATTTTTTATAGGCTATAAGGATTTTCCATCATAGGAATAATTATATAAATCATTATTATAGCCTATTATTATAATAAATGTTTGGCATTCTAAAACACCAGTGATAATGTAATGTAGACTGAGACTCTATCATAACTAAAAAGATGTTTGAGCCCTCTTTAGGTACAAGTCAATGCTTTTTCTTTGTTCAGTGTGCACAGTTCATGGGTTAAAGCCAGTTGAAGCTCTTAAATTTGAGCTCTCAAAGTGCACCAGATTGATGCATTTAACCTTAAAATTTACAAAATTTTCTTTCGGAGGGAGCATGCCCCCGAACCCCCCTAGAACGACAGAGGTCTACACAACATAGTTTTACAGCCCTGACCACATCCATCCCCCACACTTTAGAAAAGCTTGCTACGCCCCTGGAACATGAAGACAAATCATATATGATCTATGCGAACACCAACCATTTGAAATGCTTCAAGTGTGGTAATGTAGGGCATAAAAAAATGGAATGCCCGCAAAAAACACAAGCTGAAGGCGACATCAACGAAACAAATGTAATTGAACAGGCGGTCGATGGTGAAGCAGAAATTGCGGATAAAAGTAAAGAAACAGACACAGATAATGAAACCGACAAAGAACAGAGTGAATCGGGTACTCATGAACAAAATGAATCAACTGAAGATATAGGCCAAAAGGAAATGGGTGAAAAGGAATCAGGGAAAAAAAAGGAAAAAACTAAAAATTGTGATGGAGGGAGAAAAAAGAGGAATTTTGAAGAGGCAGGGACAAGTGATGCCAAAAAATCCCATCTTGAAAGTTCGTATGATATAGATGTAGACACTGTGGAGAATCGATTCGATGATATACCTCTGTCTCAGCTCTCTGAAAGCACTGATGTGACTGAAGAGATGGCTGATGATGATTGTCTCTCTGAAATATCAGATATTCCCTCCAATTATGATGAGGATCAGTTATATACGGTAAAGGAGATTAATGATTTCCTTGATGAAACCTTTGGGAAAAAAGCAGAAGTGAAGGGATTTTTTCCTGATGTGAAGAAGTTTTTGGCTTCAGTGATCAAGATACAAAAGACTGTCGGTTATGAAGAGTTAAGTAGAAAAAAAGATTCAGATTGAAAAAAATGGTAACGAATCTGAGAAAAGAAAAAGTTCGTGAAAACGCCTTATAGTTTACTTATGAAGGAAGCACAGGTGAACCATCTGACCTTTTTTGTCTTATCTCTTTTTTTCCTTCTTCTGTCCTCTTTTTTCATGGAGAGCCTTAGAATAGGATCCATTAATATCAATGGGGGTAGAGATAACAGGAAAAGAGCATGTTTAAATGAGTATATACAAAATAAGAATTTTGATGTTCCATTTGTACAAGAGACGCATAGTGATGTGAAAAATGAAGTGGAATGGGAAATGGAGTGGAGAAGCGATCTGTATATGAGTCACGGTACAAATGTTAGTGGAGGAGTTGCTATTTTATTTTCAAAGACAATTAATATTACCAGTGTGTCGGTTAATGAAATAGAAAAAGGAAGAATTTTGGCTGTTCAAGCAAGTATAAACGGGTTTGTTTTTGTGTTTATTAACGTCTACGCACCAAATACTGGAGCAGAGAGGATACAAATATTTAAAAAGTTAAATGAGTTTTTAAAGCAAAATTGTGATGAAAATGTATGGTTGGTCTTAGGGGGTGACTGGAACTGTACAGAAAATTTTACTCTAGATAGAAATGGAGAAGAACCTCATCCCTCTTCTGCTAAATTTTTATATGATGTTACTAGTAATTGTAATTTAGTTGATGTATGGAGACAGCAACACCCTACAGTTAAGCAATATACCTGGATAAAGGTTTCTCATGATCGTATTAGTTCTGCCAGATTAGACCGATTTTATGTTAATAAGAGTAAAAGTAATAGAATTTTAAAATCAACAATTTGTCCAAATGGGTTCTCAGATCACCATTTATGTATAATAGAAATAAATATAAGGAAGACACAAAGCCATAGCTATTATTGGCATTTTAATGTGAAATTATTACAAGATGTGCTTTTTTGTGAAAAGTTTCATGTTTTTTGGATGGAGTGGAAAAAACAAAAAAGTAATTATGTTGATATTGTTCAGTGGTGGGATATAGGAAAAGCACATATTAGAATGTTTTGTCAAAATTATATATACAACACAAATGCTAGAATCAAAAAAACTGTTTTTGAACTAGAAAAAGAGATAAAACAGATTGAAAGTGAGTTAATTGTTGGAGATGTTGTGACCGTTGAAAAGCTGGAAGGGAAAAAAAAGCTTTAGCCACAATATTCCATGAGAAAGCTAAAGGGGCTTTAATTAGAGCTCGCTTTGCATTCTTGAGAGAAATGGATGCACCAAGTTCCTTCTTTTTTAATCTAGAGAAAAAAGAAAAAGGGAAAAAATGATGCTGCATTTGAAAGATGTGCATGGAAATGTGATTTCAGACCCAAATGAAATGAGAAAAATCGCTTTGGGTTTTTATACGGACTTATTTGGAGAAGGACAATGTGACATCGGATGCATTGAAGAGTTGCATAAAGACTTATTGAAGCTTTCTGATGAACAAAGTAAACAACTGGACTCTGGCCTTCAGTTAAAAGAACTGTCTGAAGCTGTTAAAAAACTCTCGACTGGAAAAACACCTTGTCTAGATGGACTTCCGTCTGAGTTCTACAAACATTTCTGGAACCTATTGAAAGACGATTTTTATGAAGTGTTTAATTATTGTTATCAACAACATGAGTTGCCTACTAGTTGCAAAAGAGCGGTTTTATCCCTGTTACCTAAAAAAGGTGATCTTGGTTTGCTGAAAAATTGGAGACCAGTGGCTGTTTTATGTACAGATTATAAAATTTTGGCAAAGTGTCTTTCTAATAGATTGAAACCTTTTTTAGAATATATGGTTAATGAATATCAAACATATTGTATCCCTAATAGAACAATAATGGACAATCTGTTTTTGGTTCGAGACATAATAGACATTGCACATCTGAACTCTGAAAAAGTTGGCATTCTCGCAATCGACCAAGAAAAAGCATTCGACAGGGTTAGCCATTTGTATTTATTTAAAACGCTTGAAGCTTTTGGGGTTGGTCGGAGTTTCACTTCATGGATCAAAATGTTGTACAATGATGCATCTGTAATGTTGAAAGTGGGAGGAGGGCTGAGTCGGCCGGTTCCAGTGCTGAGGGGAATTAGACAGGGATGCCCGCTGTCAGGGATGCTGTATTCATTGGCCATTGAACCCCTACTTTGCAAGTTAAGGAAAACACTACAAGGGATTTCAGTTGAGAGGCCTATTAAGTTGGTTGCTTATGCTGATGATGTCACAATTTTTATTAAGAATGAGAGAGATGTGTCTAACTTAATAGAAACACTGACAATTTATGAAAATGCATCAACAGCTAGAGTCAACTGGGAAAAGTGTGAAGGGTTTTACTGTGGACAAAATAAAAACCCACCAGTGCTCCCAGGTGGTGTTAAGTGGAGTAAAGAAGGGTTTAAATGTTTAGGGGTTTATCTTGGAACTGAAACATTTAAGATGAGGAATTGGGAAGGAATGGTGGAGAAGATGTGTAACCGGTTGTCTAAGTGGTCATGGGTGCTACCCCAGCTATCATATAGGGGAAGAGTTTTGGTTATCAATAATCTAGCAGCTTCGGCACTGTGGCACAAAATGAATGTCTTGGACCCGCCAGATGACATCATTCATGAATTGCAAAAAAGATTAGTAGACTTTTTTTGGACTGGACAACATTGGACTAAAGCCGCCATTCTTTTCCTACCAGTGAATGAAGGTGGACAAGGACTAATAGACATTAAGAGCAGAATTCAAACCTTCAGACTGCAAGCAGCACAGAAGCTGCTGTATTCAAACAGATGCTGGACTGATACTGCTAAAGCCCTGTTACACAAAGTCGATGTTTTTAACTATGATCTACACTTGTTTTTAAGTAATCTAACAGAAAAACACTTCTGCTTTTTATAAAACAATGCTGAAAACATGGACTTCAAATTTTCGAGTGAAAAGGAGCTGGTCTGACTCTGAATTCTGGATAAACGAGGAACCTCTTTTTAATAATCCACTACTTCAAGCAAAAGTGCTGATTTCAAAAAGTCAAGAGAACAATGGCAAGAGCTGGATGCACAAGGATAAAGGACTTAAAACATCACGACGAGTGGAAAAGCCCAGTGGAAATGAGTAATCTGACAGGAATCAAGTCTGTCAGATTTATGAAACATGTAATGGATGAGATTGTATCTGCTTTACCCTCTGCCTTTCATCTGAAGTCAAGAGAAGCTCATTTGAACGAAGAGGAAGAAGAGAAGGAGAATTTTCCTGATATTATTGTTTCAGCTTTAGTGGAAGAAGAACCACAAGAGGAATCAATCCTCACTTTTAAGACTCCGGAGATACATGATTTCAAAAGGGTTTCAAAGAAAAGTTTGTATTGGACTTGTGTAAAAGTCGCTCACCAGTCAGTTCTGAAGGACTGTAGAGAAACGAAGTGGACCGATGAGTTGGGGCCAGACTCTTCCCTAGAGGATGCTGGAGATCATTGTATAAATCTCCCATTGAAAAACGAACTGCAGATCTACAATGGAGAGTTATACATTGGGCAGTAGCTACGAACAGACACGTGGCTCACATTGATCCCGCTGTAGAAAAGAAATGTCCTTTTTGTGATTCAGAAGAATCAATTGATCATCTGTTTTTATATTGCTCTAGACTGAGAGGTGTGTTCCAGACATTAGAAAACTGGATTGAAAAACTAGGTGAAGAGTTCAATGACACTGGGTTTATTTATGGACCGAAGTATAAGGCTTCTGAAAAGAGAAGAATTGGCATAATTAATTTGTTAATAGCAGAAACTAAAATGGCAATATGGGTAACAAGAAAAAAAATGATAAAAGAAGAAGCTTTGGTAGATCCAGAGATGATGTTAAGAGTTTTTGTGAAGTCAAGGATCAGAGCAGAGTTTGTTTATTTTAAATTGAAAAAAAATCTGGTAAGCTTTAAGGAAACATGGGGTTTAAGTGAAGTCTTGTGTACTATAGATCATGAGGAAAACCTAATTTTTAATTTTTAATAAAATAGCCGAAGGTAGAAAGTTTTTAAAGGGGTCATATAATGCCATTTTTGTACAAGCTAATATGACTCTTTAGGGTCTAAATTTAAAGTTTGTAATATACTTTAATTAAAAATTCTCATTAGTATTGTAAGAAAACACTTTATTTTACCTGGTCAAAAACAGCTCTGTTGTCAGCACGCCGTTTAAGTGCATATGCCTTTAAATGATAATGAGCTTTGCTCACCCCGCCCCTCTGTTCTGTGCGTACACCGTTTGTAACACAATAACACAAAAAGCATAACGCGTTGTTCATTATAAACATGGGCATGGGCGTAATTTCCTATGGGGACAGGGGGGACATGTCCCCCCCACTTTTCAAAATCCCGTTTGTGTCCCCCCCACTTTCAAGTTCGTTTATGATTTTTTTTTTAACCGCACGCCGTCATCGCCACGGAGGAGCAGATAGCCTGTGCCGATGCGCGCGTCCACACCATAGTTCACACTCTAAAAAGAGCTTGCTGAAAGTTCTAATGAGCAGGTATAAGAGATCTGGATTCTAGCGCGCTGTCTGTGAAAGTGCGTATGAATACCACGAATGTTATTTCTCGTGGCATTTATATATATATGATACGCAGTTTTCGCGTGCATATGATACGCACTTTATGGCGTGTAATACGCACGCACCCTCATCCCCCCCACCCCCCCCCCCCCCCCCCCCCCCCCAATCCTACCCAAGGGATTTTCAGTGCGTAGCATATGCACGCCAAAACCATTTTTGGCGTATAAATGCCACGAGAAATAACATTCGTGGTATTGATACGCACTTTCATGAGACTGCGTTGGAATGTCCTGATGGCTGACGCACACGACGCACAGACAGCGCGCCAGAATCCAGTTCTCTTTCGCACTTGAATAATAATAACACACACATTTATGCCAAAATTTCCATTTGTCAATTGTATCCTCACAAGAACAGTCTTAAATGAGTTAAATAAAACCTTAAATGAAAGTCAAGAGTAAATGAGAAAATTAAATGGGTAAGATCCTGTCATCAGCGACAGATCTTAAAGGGACAGCAGCCAATTCTGTCTGTCATTTAAGTTAACCAAAGAACAAAGGGGAACAGAGCAAATCACTCACTGATCGTGTCTAAAGAACATTGTAGATTAAATAAGGATTAATCTATATTTAATTTATAATGTATGCAGTGCAGACTATTTTATAACCTTATTCAATTTCTGTATATTTCGTACCTGTTAGACAGGAAGGGCACAGGTAAATATGACATTTATTATGGGTTTAAGTGAAGATTGTTTACAGTTTACTTAAATTAAAGTTGTTATATTTTGAAGCCTAATAAATGTTTCAAATTGGGGGGGGGGGGGGGGGGGGGTCATTTTCATTGAGACGTCAGTAGCTGTAGGCTATTAATATCAGTGATACTGGCCTTCATTCATAAAAAGATGCTATTACACAATTATTTAAAATATAATATCTTTATGTAGTTTTTACATTACAGTGGAAATTGGGTCTCACATAATTTCAATTTTATTTACACACAAAACATTAATGGTGAACATTTTTGACTTTATAAAATGATTCTCTCAAGTCTTGGCAATCAACCCCTATTACAGTTTTTTTCAATCGCTAACAAGTGCTTACCCATACTTCAGATACTTTTTCTAAACTCTTAACACAGACTCACACCTATAAAACACAATTTGCCAAATGGATAATTTTCTTCTCAAAAACACATTTTGTTAAATATATACTAACTCTTCATTTCAAAACAGAACACATCTTTCTCTGCACACACTAACTTTACCAAAACACTGGAAATCTGACTCAAAATGAAATTATTCTGTCAAAGAATAACACTTGTTTTCACTTCACAAAGTACATGCAGTCAATCAAAGTACACCAGGTTTCAAAATACTGGCTATTGTTGACATTACAAAAACTGCATAGACTTTTATGTTTCGGTTTTATAGGTATTTGCATCCAAAACATGCAATCCACCGTTTTTACACTAAATTTCTTGGTTGGGAATTGTATGTCCACATGTACAGTAATGGTCACATTCAAAAACAATCTTTCAAAGCAAAAGCAATCTCACCTCCTTTACTGTTTACTACAGGAGGTGCAGTAGAAACACGGTATGATAGAACAGACTTTTTTTACAGTATTGCTTACAGTGAACAAAATATCCATGAAACACACAAGAGCATTCTGAACAAAAAAGCAACAGCAAAAAGCCCAGATAAAAGGGGGGAGGGGGGAGACTAAAAAAAGCACAAAATTACTGTATCTAATCTCTGCGATTTTCAGGGTTAGGCCACATGTTTTCATCAACATCACATCTGTTATTATCCAAGGCGATGCAGCTGGTATTGCACCTCACTGCATCTCTCACTGCATCTCTCACTGCATCTCTCACTGCTCCTGCATCTCTCACTGCATCTCTCACTGCATCTCTCACTGCTCCTGCATCTCTCACTGCATCTCTCACTGCATCTCTCATGCTCTGCATCTCTCACTGCTATCTCACTGCATATCTCACTGCATCTCTCACTGCATCTCTCACTGCATCTCTCACTGCTCCTGCTCATCTCTCACTGCATATCTCACTGCATCTCTCACTGCATCTCTCACTGCACCTCTCACTGGGCCTGCTCTTCTCCCTGGACCCCTTGCTCTTACTCTTCCTCATCTATACATTACGGTGTTTGTCTTTTTCTGTTTCTGTTTCCAAAAACATCACTCCTCAAAGTCCTCCTTTTACCGTATAAGTGTCAATGTAATAGAAAAAATAACCCCTGCCACTGAGACTGAGCCAGACTGGAATCAGTTGTGGTTGGCCCAGTTTACCCAACATAAATCAGCTGTGTGTCAATTATTCAATTGTTTGTTTATTTTCAGCTGAAATATATAAATATATTGTTTTTGAACTGATATCATTGCAGAAGAAGAAGTTTTTATACTGTATCTAAGGTTGGGAATATTGTTTTTGCTATTGTGGGATGGTGTGTGTTAACATTCGTAAATACTACAAAAACAATCCATTATTTTGTTGGGAGGTATAGCTTGTCTGTTAAGAAAATGTAAGCATTGTGGAAATGTGTTCACTGACTGCATATTGTGTGAAAACGACATGAAATGTGTGAATGGTATGGTCACAAAGAACTGATGCTCAGCTAACTGTGTTTAGAGTTTTGAAAATGTGGCAACTGATTGGACAAACGCTTGTTAGCGATTGAAAAAAACTGTAAACAAAAAAGTAAAATCTTTTGGTAACACTTTATTTTGATGGTCCCTTTTGAACATTCTGGTGACTATAAGTAACTTTGCAACTACATGACAACTAGCAGTCATTAGAGTATTAGTGGATTATAATATATGATAACACTTTATTGTGATGCTCCTCCAACAGACAGTCTACTGACTATAAGAAACTATGCAACTACATGTCAACTTATTCTAACCCTAACCCTACCAGTCTACTAATACTCTACACACACTCTAGTGAGAGTTAGTAGACATGTAGGTGCAACGTTATATAGATTGTGTTAAAGGGACCATCCAAATGAAGTGAAACCAATCTTTTTGTTATAGTTTAGTAGCCTACTTTTTTTTGGCAGAATTTATCATTATAATCAACTAAATTATTTCCTGGATTTTGTATCACCATAGTCCCATAGTCCCTAAATGTATGTAAATGCAGGAAATGAGATTCAAATCGAAAAAAAAAAAACTCCCATTTTGTGTCCCCCCCACTTCTCAAACCAAAGTTACACCCTTGAACATGGGATTATGAATATTGAGAACGTCGTACATAGAAAACATGCCATAATGTTCCCTGAGTGTAAACCTTAGACACATTAATCGTGAAGCTAGCGATTTGCAAAGATTAATATAAATATGAATATAAAGGTTAATAAAACGCTACACTCACTTCAGTTCTTCTGGACGTGCAGGAACCTATGGCAGGAACACGAATAGTTGGTATCGATCCTTTTTTCAGGAGCAGCTTCTTAGCAAAACCAGCTTTATACTCCTCGTTTATAAAGCAGTCTGGTGTGTGAAATGATTCACGCAAACATGAAAGCATTGGCGATCGTGGCTAATATTCCCTTCGAAAACAAACTCAGCCACTGTGCGTCTTCAGCGGTTCGGATTTAGGAACATTAATGACTGCTGTGTTCCTTATTGCACCCAAGAGAACACCACTTCACTTAGACTCCATTCTGCTCATAGACTGTGCTGCTCCAGCATACTTTTCAGCGCGACACCGGTCCGCGCGCGCATGATTGACAGCTGGCTCACGAACGAGGGCGGGTCTGTGTTGAAACGCTACTGTCAATCAACGATCGTGGGAGGGGCGTGCGAGCCTGTGACGTCACAGGCTCGAACTGCTCGATTTGAGGCAGGGGAAAACATATAAGGAGATTAAAACAAAATCACTGGATGGATTTTTATCATTATATGACGGTTGTGTGCAGGCACTGCCAACACACATTTCAGTACAATCAACTTGTAAAAGTGCATGTACCATTATATGACCCCTTTAATATGTGGTGTAGCAGTATATGTATTTCATTTATTTGTATTTTTTTATTAATATTATTATTATTATTTAGAGTGTCTTAAAATTTGATGTGATAATGCGAGATGTTTTTCTGTTTAATTGTAAAAAGAAAAAAAAAGAATGAAAAGAAAAAAATTTCATTAAAAAAAAAAAGAACTTTTTTGTATAAATACAGAGATTCAAACGTCTCTCTCTCCTCTCTCTCTCTCTCTCTCTCTCTCTCTCTCTCTCTCTCTCTCTCTCTCTCTCTCTCTCTCTCTCTTTACACACATGCACACTCTTTCTTTCTTTCTTTCTTTCTTTCTTTCTTTCTTTCTTTCTTTCTTTCAGGTGTATAAATACCTCATTTCTCATAAGTAGAAAAATAATGGTCAGGTTTAATACAGGATGTCCCATATAGTATACACACCTCGTATCAAACCAGTTTACTGTAGCATTTTGGACATATGTCACTTTAATTGGCTCCAGATGTGTATTACAGAGAGAGAGAGAGAGAGAGAGAGAGAGAGAGAGAGAGAGAGAGAGAGAGAGAGAGAGAGAGAGAGAGAGAGGTAACTCAAGCGCGTTCTCTCTTGCAGCTGTTCCTGAAATAACCGTACTCATAGTAGTAGGCGCACACACCCTTTTTTTTGGGTAGCTGGCTTGACCGTGTATTTTCAAACCGCGGCAGGCCCGGTTCTACGGGGGTGCTTGAGAGTGCTAAGCACCCTCAAACAAAAGTGAAAGCACCCTCAGATGTAATTATTAATATGTTGACGAGATTTCGCCGACAATAGAATCACAGACGGATTTCACGCACATACGAATTGTCCATTTTTCACCATGGACATTTAAGATATTGGCTCAAGAAAGCTCAAACCTCCAGTAGGCTACATCCCAAGATGAAATGACACCTCCTGCCGATGACAGCAGCGAACCCCGCCCTACAACCTCACTCTCACCGCATGACACCCCTGCAAACACCGGTAACAAACCCAAGCTAGTGCCGCGGCCGATGGCGCCGCCGCCGCCGAGTGACCTTAATCTTTAAATCAGCTGTTTCGTTTAAAAGGACTGATTCATTGTCGTCAGAAACGAAATGTTTAAAATGTAAGTTACTTATATTAATTTCTTTATTCAACTTCAGAATAAAATCAATTTCAATACTTCACACATTTGCAATGTTGATATTTGGGAAAACAGCACTCTTTGTGTAACATTTATTAACTATATCATATGATAAATGTAAAGGACAAAAATTCGTACAGGACATCCCCCCAACCAAAATACGCTGGAAATAACACTTTGGTGGACACAGCGTTCCTGCTGTACAGGTGCTTGTGTGAGTAAAGACGAGATAAATAATGATGACATGTCAACATCAAATTCCTGAGGATAAAAGCCAAGCAGTGGTCTCGTCAAAGTGGTCTCGTCTGAACTACTGTAAATTACTCAGTCTGTGACATATTTTATCCTCAGGAATTTAATAGGAGAATGGTATTGGTTGGAGCATTTTGACAGCCTATGCCTACGTCACCTGTCTGAACTAATGCTGCGCTCGATTTGAGGATGAAAGTAAAACCAGTTTGGCAGAAACCTTTGTACATTTTAGTCATGTGAGATCAGTCGATTGGCTGTAAACGCCTGCTTTACATATTCAATGAGCTCATGAAAGACCATAAATACAAACCTCATTCTGAACGACACCAAGTTTAGGAGCTGATTCAAACTGATCACTTAAACCAGTTAAACAAGCAATGGGTTCTAAGAACAGCAAAGCTGGATCTAAGAATGACAGGAATGGCAAATCTAAAAGCAGAAGCCGTGGTCATAAACGCCGCAAACCTAAATTTGTTTCTAAATTTACTAACAAATGGGATGATCCTGGAAACGGTGATGCTGGTCCTGGAGGCTTCGATATGGGATGCTGCGATACGGGAGGCTTCGATATGGGATGCTGCGATACGGATACGGGAGGCTTCGATATGGGATGCTGCGATACGGGAGGCTTCGATATGGGATGCTGCGATACGGGAGGCTTCGATATGGGATGCTGCGATACGGGAGGCTTCGATATGGGAGGCTTCAATATGGGAGGCTTCGATATGGGAGGCTTCAATATGGGAGGCTTCGATATGGGAGGCTTCAATATGGGAGGCTTCAATATGGGAGGCTTGGATATGGGAGGCTTCAATATGGGAGGCTTGGATATGGGAGGCTTCAATATGGGAGGCTTGGATATGGGAGGCTTCAATATGGGAGGCTTGGATATGGGAGGCTTCAATATGGGAGGCTTGGATATGGGAGGCTTCAATATGGGAGGCTTGGATATGGGAGGCTTCAATATGGGAGGCTTCGATATGGGAGGCTTTGATTTTGGAGCCTGTGGCTTTTGAGTAAATTAGTTCAGACAGGTAAGTAGCAATTGCTTAATAATCACTCTATGCATTTCTTTCTAAATCTGGATTTTTTTAAAAAATATTTACTCCATTGTGGAAGTTTATTAAATGTTTATTAAAAAGAAGGCAAAATATGTCAGACAAGCTTACATTTGGATTAAAATAATCTGACACTGACACTTACTACCATGCCATTTTATAAATTTACTCTCTTCCAGTGAAAATATCTTGAATCAAGTCAATTTTAAACAACATATCTTTAACTAAGTAAAAGATTCACAGCTGTTTCTATGCATTCCTTGGCATAAACTGCAATTACAAATGTATTTTGGTCATTGAGTCGCTCTGTCTGCTATGACATTGACATTATTGCATTTCATTAATGGAATCTCATTCTACTTTTAGACAATAATGATGTACTAAAAACGAAAGGGTTTTTTGCGTACAGTTGACCACATTGTCAAAATGATCCTTGTTCACATAAAGCCCAGCTGGATCAGGCCAATGAGGTCTTCTGATCAGCGGGTGAAGGTGTCTACGAGTTATAGTCTTTCCTTTTTTCGGAATATTCAAGATTAAATGAAATCATGGGCTTTGGAAGCAAAAAAATGTGGTTGGGTCATCCTCCATATTTTTTTACTGGAGTAGATTAGGGGTAGCCTGGCTCCGCCCGCCTACGCACTTCCGCTCAATTTCATTTTCCTTCAGTACTACGTCTGGGATTGTGCTGTTGATTTTTTGTAGGACCAATCAGCGAACAGACGGAGTGGCTGAGAACGATGACGTTGATGTCGACTCGTGCGTTATTTTGAGTTGTAGTTCAAAATAAGAAAGATGCGAGCGAAGTCATTCGGTCCGTTGTGGCAACGCTGCCGAATATCAAGAAGTTAAAGCCGGAGCAAGAACAATCTTTGCTTAGTTTTGTGTTTATGGCCATCCTCCCACGGGGTTCGGGAAAAGACATCCGTCACGACCAAACGTTAGCGATTGGTTATGGCAGATAGAGTGACTCTGGGCAGATCCAATAGTTTTAGACTTCAAAAGAGTTCCCGCCTACAAGGAAGTTAACGCTTGTCAATGGAGCGATGCCAGACTCTATGTACAAATGAAATGTACGAGAGTCTGGTAGAACCAGGCTAGATTAGGGGTGTTCCCGAAGCCAAATACCTTTTTTTAAAATCTTATTTTAAAATCTAATTTTAGAGCTTGGCAATATCAACTCAAATAGGCTACTACATCTTCTACAATATGATATCGTATATATTGTATTGTATGTATATTTAAATGATTTAAGCCTTGTACAATATGATAGGCTTTTGAATGGAATAAGCATATTTGCCAAATACACAGATGTCTTTGAGACATTTTCATTCAATATTTTATGTACTGCTTAATACAGAGTCTGTTTGAACAAGAATAAAGTTCAGCATAAGCCTTTAGCTACTATCAATAAAGTGTAGTCTACGTTTGTTTTCAGTTTTATTTTGATAAACATGACAGAACATAACATTGTGACTACATGAAAAGAGTGTTTACTGTCATAAAAAAAATTATTTGGGCATTTTAGTGGAACTAAAGGTGTGAGAATAAACACGAAACACACATGATCGTTGTCATCCGGTGAATCCGGCCTCGTGCAGCCGCTCTTGAGAAGATGCGCCGGCTGAGTTCTCTGGCTGCTCTGGAATCGCTCTCGCGGTACTTTGATGGAATATGTCACAGTCACGTGGTGTCGGCGCTGTATCAACTCAGACAAAATTTCTAACCAGCATGCACTGCTTCAAGTCAGCCACCGATCAGTCTGCGCAGAGCTGCATGAAGTCAGAGACAATACCATATAACCATATAAAATACCATATAAAATACCAGACAATACCACAACACCATATAAAACTGAATTTAGCATCCAATGACCCCTATATTTATATTTATATTTGAAAACAAGATAACATTTCTTTTTCCCCAGTGCATTTGGAGGCATAACAAACATTTTATTCAATACTGAATCTTTTCTGTTCCAGGTGAACAATCTGTCTGGAGTCAATGGATTTGTGGAGACGCCGCAGCGCTCAGGACGGTTTCAGCTCCAGTAAAGAACATCATCAACACAAAGACAACAGCAGTCCAAACTACAATCAACATCAGGACAACCTTAGTGTCATTATGAATGTTAAACATCATAAAGGCAATGTTATCCATACATACTAACACAGTTCCAGCCAAAAACAATTTAATTAAATTAAAAAATTGTCTGATTATATAGATTGTGTGTGATAGAACTAATGTATAGGACTAATAATACATAGAGGTACACTGGTTACTTGTCTTTTAGCTTTAAGGTAAGCATTTCCCAAAAGTGACAAATTTGAAACAAGCATGACAACATTCTAGAGCCTCAGTCTGATGGTTTGATGAAGTGACAGATTTTGTGTTCATTGTGTTGAAAACTAGGCACAGGTTGTAAAGATTGTCACATTGGAATTTACACTATTCATTTACATCCACGTGAGCTCAGGGCAAAGAAAACAAACTCAAAGCTGCCGGGAAAGTCAAGTGTTTTAAGAAAAATGGAAATTCTGATCATTCTCAAAATTCTCTCTTTGTGTGTCTGTTCTTAAAAGTGTTTGTTGCAATCCAAATTGTTAAAATGTATTGTGCCTGTTCTAACAAAAAAAGGGGGAAAAAATAGGGAACGAGTGTATAATATGTCTCATGATTTAATAGTCTAGATTTGTGGATTAAAAATGGGGAATTTGGTCTGCTTACTATATGCTTAGAGATATGAGGCGAAACAATCATAAAGAAGTTAAAATGTTACCTTGCCATTTTTATGCATTCATTGACATATAAATATGCTAAAGTGACTCCTGCAAATAAAACATTCATGTAGAGAGCAACTTAAGAGTCTTGTCTGGTAATAAAAATGTTTAAGGCAAGTTATTGTGGCTTCTTGGATGGGCCGTCACACCCTTTTAAGTAAGATATGACACTATGACACTAATAACATATTTGAAATTTCTATATGATGAGTTTCAACTTTGTGTAATTATCACATATTGTTTATGAAACCAGTTTGCCACACGAGCTTCTGCAGTGCTGGAATGATAAACATGGAGGTCAAGAGCGAGGGAGGTCAAGTCAAGTCAAGTCAAGTCACCTTTATTTATATAGCGCTTTTTACAATACAAATTGTTTCAAAGCAGCTTTACAGAGATAACAGGAAAACAATGTTGTAATAGTATTGTTCAATTGAAAATTAAATGTCCCCAACTAAGCAAGCCAAAAGGCGAAGGCAACAGTGGCAAGGAACCAAAACTCCATCAGGTGACAGAATGGAGAAAAAAAACCTTGGGAGAACCCAGGCTCAGTCGGGGGGCCAGTCCTCCTTTGGCCAACGAATGAACAGTGTATGATTATGAGTTAGGCAGCATAATGTCAGGAGTCAGATGGGATCAGAACTTTCACGATATTATCCAGTTCATCTGGTTGGAGGTTGGGTCATCAAGGAGGTATCAACATCTCTGTGAACATTCCTGAAAAACACTGGGGAGATTGTTTTTCAGGCTCTTCAACTTTTGAAAATCACGTGACTAGATGTAATTTACATTTTTTAAGTGTCTCAAAGGAAATCGAGTCCAAGTGAAACATAGTGATCATAGTCCATACAATGCAATGAATGTTGACAAAAACATTGGTGCTCAAAAAATCACACACGACTGCAATAATGTAATTCATACTCCAGTTGTTTAATAATTAATTCATGCCTTCTGAAATGACGTAATTGGTTTAGGAGGGAACAAAACAAAATAGAAGTAGCTTTTTCACTATACATCTTGACATGGTCTTTCACCAACAGCTTTGCAAAGAGCGCAGCAAATGTTCAGTGACCTGAGGTTAGTTGTCCAGCGGAGCAGTGAAACACTGAAAATGCCATTAATGTTCAGAAGAGTAAAAGAAAACCTCTGGTGAAGAGGAGGAAATTGTTATAAACCAAAAGCTGCTCTTCCTGCTTCATCAAAAGCCTTGTTAACAGATACAAACACATACTAAAGAGCTGTTCATTTTCTGGCCAAACCAGAGGCTAATTTGCTTTGGTTTGTAAAAGATGTTATACATGTTTGAAATGTTCTTGTGACAGTTATATAGTCTCGACCAGCAGGTGTCGCTGGCACTTAGTGTTTCTGGTGCTTCGAAGCGGTGGCTGCGTCTGAAAACTGATAAATGCATTCGGAGGACACTAAGGTCGGAAGGCATCAAGACGAATGCAATTTCACTTCCTGTCTCCTGAGAGACCTTCATCCATTGATTTTTTATTCAGTTTTATTTTGATAAACATGACACAATATAACACCGTGACTACATAAAAGCTTTTACTGTTATAAAAAACAAATTTGTGAGCATTAGTGGAACTGAAGGCGTTAGAAACACACGTGATTGTTGCCATGCGGTGAATCCGGCCAATCTGAAACATCTGTGTCGTCATCAGAGCTCTTGCAGCCACTCTGGAGAAGCAGCGCTGTATGAAGTCAACCAAGCCTATAATCATCTAGTATGGTGGGTGATTAATTAATTAATTATTGATCTTATTAATTAGCAGATTTGCCCCAATAATTAGTTAACGAGTCATCCAGGTGGTACAAATGGTCTTCTATTTAGCTTTTTAAAAGGCCTGGTTGGTTTGAGACTTTAGCTTGTGTTGTTGAATTGTGGCTCAGTTTGTGTTATAGAATGGGTTTGATTAAATTTACTGTTTTGGTAGTTCTTTATCACCAGTTAGTATGGCATGGTGAGTTTAATTTTTGTTTGCTTTTATTAAGTTTACTTGTCTGTTTTTTTTTAAAAAAAATGTGTTTTTCAGAATTCAGCTGCGGATCCTTAGATTTCTCCTTGAGTGCTGTTGGGAGAGTAGTTGGAACAAAAGGTTTGTAGACCTTTTTGTTTCATAATCTATACTCTTGTAAAATGTTTATACTAACCCATTTACATGGTTGTTGTTTTTGCTATTAGCAACACTTTTTTTTTTCTCTTTCTTCCTCTCTCCAGACAATTCTAACTCTGTCCAACTGCAGGGCACTTTTAGCAAGGATGCCCCTGAGGGGTCCGGTTCTGTGAACGCCACCTTCAGCCAAGATGATGCTGAGGGATCTGGTTCTGTGAACGCCACCTTCACCCAAGATGATGCTGTGGGGTCCGGTTCTGTCAACGCCACCTTCACCCAAGATGAGGCTGAGGGGTCCTGTTCTGTCAACGCCACCTTCAGCCAAGATGATGCTGTTGGGTCTGGTTCTGTCAACGCCACCTTCACCCAAGATGATGCTGTGGGGTCCGGTTCTGTCAACGCCACCTTCAGCCAAGATGATGCTGTGGGGTCCGGTTCTGTCAACGCCACCTTCAGCCAAGATGATGCTGTGGGGTCCGGTTCTGTGAACGCCGGTTCTGTGAATGCCACCTTCAGCCAAGATGCTGCTGAGGGATCCGGTTCTATCAACGCCACCTTCAGCCAAGATGATGCTGAGGGATCCGGTTCTGTCAACGGCACCTTCAGCCGAGATGATGCTGAGGGGTCCGGTTCTGTCAACGTCACCTTCAGCCAAGATGATGCTGTTGGGTCCGGTTCTTTCAGCCAAGATGATGCTGTGGGGTCCGGTTCTGTGAACGCCACCTTCAGCCAAGATGATGCTGAGGGATCCGGTTCTGTCAACGCCACCTTCAGCCAAGATGATACTGAGGGATCCGGTTCTGTGAACGCCACCTTCAGCCAAGTTGATGCTGTGGTGTCCGGTTCTGTCAACGCCACCTTCAGCCAAGATGATGCTGTTGGGTCCGGTTCTGTCAGCCAAGATGATGCTGTGGGGTCCGGTTCTGTGAACGCCACCTTCAGCCAAGATGATGCTGAGGGATCTGGTTCTGTGAACGCCACCTTCAGCCAAGATGATGCTGAGGGATCTGGTTCTGTGAACGCCACCTTCAGCCAAGATGATGCTGTGGGGTCCGGTTTTGTCAACACCACCTTTAGCCAAGATGATGCTGAGGGGTCCGGTTCTGTCAACGCCACCTTCAGCCAAGATGATGCTGTTGGGTCCGGTTCTGTCAACGCCACCTTCAGCCAAGATGATGCTGAGGGATCCAGTTCTGTGAACGCCACCTTCAGCCAAGATGATGCTGTGGGGTCCGGTTCTGTCAACGCCACCTTCAGCCAAGATGATGCTGTTGGGTCCGGTTCTGTCAGCCAAGATGATGCTGTGGGGTCCGGTTCTGTGAACGCCACCTTCAGCCAAGATGATGCTGAGGGATCTGGTTCTGTGAACGCCACCTTCAGCCAAGATGATGCTGTGGGGTCCGGTTCTGTGAACGCCGGTTCTGTGAACGCCACCTTCAGCCAAGATGATGCTGAGGGATCTGGTTCTGTGAACGCCACCTTCAGCCAAGATGATGCTGTGGGGTCCGGTTCTGTCAACACCACCTTTAGCCAAGATGCTGCTGAGGGGTCCGGTTCTGTCAACGCCACCTTCAGCCAAGATGCTGCTGAGGGATCCGGTTCTGTCAACGCCACCTTCAGCCAAGATGATGCCGAGGGATCCGGTTCTGTCAACGAAACCTTCAGCCAAAATGATGCTGAGGGATCCGGTTCTGTGAACGCCACCTTCAGCCAAGATGATGCTGTGGTGTCTGGTTCTGTCAACGCCACCTTCAGCCAAGATGATGCTGTGGGGTCCGGTTCTGTCAACGCCACCTTCAGCCAAGATGATGCTGTAGGGTCCGGTTCTGTCAACGCCACCTTCAGCCAAGATGATGCTGAGGGATCCGGTTCTGTCAACGCCACCTTCAGCCGAGATGATGCTGAGGGGTCCGGTTCTGTCAACGTCACCTTCAGCCAAGATGATGCTGTTGGGTCCGGTTCTTTCAGCCAAGATGATGCTGTGGGGTCCGGTTCTGTGAACGCCACCTTCAGCCAAGATGATGCTGAGGGATCCGGTTCTGTCAACGCCACCTTCAGCCAAGATGATACTGAGGGATCCGGTTCTGTGAACGCCACCTTCAGCCAAGTTGATGCTGTGGTGTCCGGTTCTGTCAACGCCACCTTCAGCCAAGATGATGCTGTTGGGTCCGGTTCTGTCAGCCAAGATGATGCTGTGGGGTCCGGTTCTGTGAACGCCACCTTCAGCCAAGATGATGCTGAGGGATCTGGTTCTGTGAACGCACCTTCAGCCAAGATGATGCTGAGGGATCTGGTTCTGTGAACGCCACCTTCAGCCAAGATGATGCTGTGGGGTCCGGTTCTGTCAACACCACCTTTAGCCAAGATGATGCTGAGGGGTCCGGTTCTGTCAACGCCACCTTCAGCCAAGATGCTGCTGAGGGATCCGGTTCTGTCAACGCCACCTTCAGCCAAGATGATGCCGAGGGATCCGGTTCTGTCAACGAAACCTTCAGCCAAGATGATGCTGAGGGATCCGGTTCTGTGAACGCCACCTTCAGCCAAGATGATGCTGTGTTGTCTGGTTCTGTCAACGCCACCTTCAGCCAAGATGATGCTGTGGGGTCCGGTTCTGTCAACGCCACCTTCAGCCAAGATGATGCTGTGGGGTCCGGTTCTGTCAACGCCACCTTCAGCCAAGATGATGCTGTGGGGTCCGGTTCTGTCAACGCCACCTTCAGCCAAGATGATGCTGTGGGGTCCGGTTCTGTGAATGCCACCTTCAGCCAGGACGTCCCTGAGGGGTCTGGTTCTGAGAACGCCACCTTCAGCTAGGATGATGCTGTGGGGTCTTATTTTATTTATTTTTTAGTCCCTGTCTATTTAACTTGACATAAGTTAAGATTCTGTGTAACAAAATAAAGTTGTCTTTTGGAATGGGTTTCATGGTTTGATTTGTCAACTCTGTCTTTTAGATTTTCTAAGGTTTCATAGCCACTTGGATTAGTTTGTGATGGCTTTAATGTCTTGTGGTTGACAGGAGGCTTTTCTTTTGAGGTCCATTTTTGCCAAAGTCTTCAGCTGTGAAGTATCGTGAACATTTATTCTTCCCAGTTTAATTTCTTTGAGGACTATGATAGTAAAAAGGATCTGCAATATTTTGCAGATGTTGTGATTATTCATACTGTAGATGAGTGAATGATTAAGGAGCCCTACTTACTTGCGGAAGTAGATTGCCCAATTTTTCTAGTTTACTCCCAAGCGGCAACCTCCCTGTCTCTCTCTTGAAACCAACACTGAAGTGAATTAAACTGCAATTCATTGACTGGCCGCTTGAGGCTGGCAGCAAAATGAGTCAAATCTGTATCTTCCCCCATGTTAAAATGCCCAACTTTACAATAGAAAAAATGTTTACAGCCTGGAGCAAAAAGTGGCTTTGGTGATACAGCTAATTTTGCCCTTCATGACGACCGTGAGGGGGGTTGTTATTATTTTTTTTTACAACTCATCAGTTTAAATTATATTAAGCCTTAAAGTTCTGCATAATTAAGAGAGTGGGCCACTTGAGTGACGGGTGGATTGTCACTGCTAGCTATTTGTATGCTATCTGTTAACGTCACCCTCAGCTAATCCCAGCTGTACTTTTTTCAGGATTATTTCATACAATTTAATACACGCATTATACCTTCACCCACGCCGTTGAATTCCGTCGTTGTCGAGTATGGAGCGAAAAACTAGCGTTTTATTTCCAGTTGTTTTTCCTCGCATGCACTAATGGATGTCTGACAATTTAGTTGCTTTTTGAAGTTTAGATTTAAAAAAAGTCTATAGATATAGAGACCACACTCGTTATGCGGTACTGCTCTCACAGAACAGATATACATAATGCTTATTTAACTTTTTGATGTTAAATAAAAATGTACCGTCAGATAAAATCCTGCAAGTGTCAGTGCTTAAATTGAGAGGCGGCCAAAATCAGATTTTAAAATGGTCTGAATAAAGCTCTTTATGAACTTGACGTGCGATGCTGCGCTGACTGACATGTATGCGCATGAATCACTGTTACACGCACAAGCTCAGAGCAATATTGTTTACGTAAGGGTTAATGCCCGACGAGGTGTCCGTTGTCAGGTTTTAATGGACGACGGCGAGGTCTAAACCGGCCGACGCGCAGCGGAGGCCTCCGCCGAAGTCCATTAAAACCTGACAACGGACACCTCGAAGGGCATTAACCCGCTTATACCAAGGTCACTTGCCAAATAAAACATTTTTAAAACATTAGTTTATATTTTCATTAGGCTAAATCTATTTTTTTTTTCAAATAATAACTTGCCTGACGATTTACTTAGCAACTTGAGATATTTATTGTCCGCTCAGCTTGAACCCTTCAGGTTCAAAATGCATTTTTTTTTCATGAAACACAAAGGTAGGCATAGTTTTGTTTTATTACACATAAAACACTATGTGTTACACTAGTCTGCACTAACCACAGCCTCCGAAGCACCGCTGCAGGTCGACTCTCCGATGCTGGACTGGAGAGCGGTGACAGGCCATCGATGCGAGAGCAGTCGAGATGTCTGCGCTCTGCGGGCTTTCTGGGCTCCGTCAGTCCGTGAGAGACTGAAGATGAAATAACGAAGTCGCTCATTGTTGTATTAGTAGGCTTAGGCTATGTAGGCTAATATCTAACTAACGTTAGATGTTTGTTTTGATATAGCAAATTGTTAACTGATACTTTGACTGCCTGCTGCTATGGTTACTCACAGCTGTTGTAGGCAGCGCATTTATTTATTAATTTCGAATGGTAAACAGGCAGTTTCACCAGAACTACTTTACTAGGTGTCCTCTATCACTTTTTAACGGACACCCTGCAGCCAATCAGAATCGAGTATTCACCCAGACCATGGTATAATGCATGATAATAAATTTTTAACTAGAATATTAATAATGTATCACGATACACATATTCTCACTTTTAGTTACGTCTTTAACTATTATAGTATTTCGAAGGGCAAAAACATGAACTTTATTGGCTTTACTTCTTCAATGAGCTGTCACTTTAGCGCGAGACCGGTAACATATAGCATTAGCACCCCACGTCCCGCCTATTTGCCCATTTTATTTTATCCGGGAGTGACGAGAGGTAACACGCTTCCAAGATGGCGACCGGTCGGCCCGGCCCACTTTAGGCTTCAAAAACGCTCTTTAGAAACCTATGGGTGATGTCACGGACACTACGTCCATACTTTTTTACAGTCTATGTTTACTCCCCAACTTTTATTATTATAAATTTTATAACTCTATACTTAATTACTCTAATAAATATTACTCTATAGCAGGCGTGGGCAAACTACGGCCGTTAGGCTGTTTAATCTGGCCCGTCGAGTATTTAAAAAAAATTGTCTTATATAGATCGCATTCATCTTGTCTTTTTCCTGAAATACTTTGCGCTATATTTATTTATATACGTATAGTGGACAGCAAAATATTCTTTCACAAAAGTCTGATCAAAGGTCGTATGTCTTATTTGCCAATAAACCATTGCAGTTTTCAAAGAATACAATATCAGCCACCACTTTTTCACCAAGCATGCTAACTATGTTAGCAACCAGTCAGAGCAAGAAAGGAAGCTACTGCTCAGAGGTTAGCAGCCAATTTACAGGCTCAGCAAAACATTTTTCTTCGACATGCTACTATTCAGGAGTCAAGTACCAAGGCAAGTTATTTGCTGGCATTCAAATTAGCAAAGGCCAGCAAGCCTTTCTCCGAAGGGGAGTTTTTGAAAGAATACATGGTAGAGACTGCGAGTCTCCTTTGTCCAGAGAGCAAAAATAAATTTGAACAAATTAGTTTATCACGCAGAACAGTGACTCGCCGTATACAACTAATTGAAAATTTGACCAGCGACTTGAACAAAAAAGCAGAGTCATTAAAATTCTATTCATTAGCACATAAAAGACATTGCGCGGCTCTTAATTTTTACCAGATGGATTAATGATAATTTTGAGATCACGGAGGAGTTTTTGGCCATGGTCCATTAAGGTGACAACACGAGGAGTGGACTTGTATGACAGCTTGACTGGTGTCATCGACAGGTTGAAGTTACCATGGTGTAAACTTGTGAATGTCACCACAGATGGATCAAACTTTGGGCCACTGAAAATAATCCAGTATAAGGTGAAAGAGGAAAACCCTGAGTTGGATATAATTTTCATGCACTGCATAATCCATCAGGAAGTCCTGTGCAAGTCTGCATTGCAGCTTGATCATGCAGTGAAGGTAATCATAAAGCTTGTAAAGTTCATTCGAGCAAGAGGACTTAACCATCGTCAGTTCATTCAATTCCTTAAAGAAACTGATGCTGATCACCAGGACTTACTGTACCACTCTAATGGCGCTTTTCCACCACACAGTACCAGCTCGACTTGACTCGACTCGACTCGCCTCAACTCGGCTCGCCTTTGTTTGGTTTTCCACTGTGTAAAAGTTGTACCTGTACCTGCTTTCGGGTACTTTTTTTCGTATCACCTCCGGCGAGGTTCTGAGCATAGACAGTAAAAGAAATGGACACAGCGACCCCGTTGATTTCAACGGAGAGAATTGAAGCCCAATAGGAGTACTCACTTCCTGATAGCCAAGCGCACTGCGCATGCTCATACTGAACTTGACGACGTAGATGTGACGTGAGCAACCTGACTGACAGTTGTACGTCTTCTAGTAGCTGTTCCAAGAGGAATCTGAATCATTCCCTTCCAAATCTCACAGAGCCGGAGATTGTGAGTATTAGCTGTCCATGAGCTCGCAGCAGGAGCAACTTTATGACTCTCTATGGGCTTCTCCCTTGACTTTATGCCTCCACGTCCCCCGATTGCGCGCGAGCTTCTACTTCTGTCTATATGGTAATGTTCTCTAGTGTGCGACAGAGAGTCGCGTGTTATGACGCAATCGTTAGCCTATTTTTACAAAAACGGCTTCTACAGGGCCATAACGTAAGATACAAGGTAATGGAGCCTTTTATACATTGTCGTGTTTCTTTACAAATAAATGATGGACAAATGGAGTCTTTGGACGCCTCAGATGTAAAGTTATTCGCTGTCAAAGTGACGCCAAAATTAATGGGAGTAAATGGAATGCTAACAGCAGGTGATAGTCAGTTACAATGGTGGCGCCCGGAGAGGCTTCAGTTTCCGGCGGATGGATTACCCCCTTGGTTCTGAGCGAGCTGAGATTATACTAAAATGTGACGTGAAAACAATGCAGACTGCTGATTGGTCAGAGAGAATCGTCACTGCGTCATCATTGCACTTGCCAGACGGAGTATCCTGAATAACCCCGCCATTTTTAAATAGTTTGGCCAGAGATTGCGTGATATACCCATTAATAAATTAAAACAACATACACTCGATTTCCTCCATTGTCCTGTGTGTGTGTGTGTGGGTAGCGGGTGTGTCGCATAGAAAATTATGTCACGGCAGTTTCCTGTGGCGTCGCTATGATGACCTGGTACTATTGCGGAGGTACTACCTGTAATGGAAAACGGAGTGAAAAGCGAGCCGAGCTGAGTCGAGCTGAGGCGAGTCGAGTCCAGCTGGTACTGGTAATGGAAAAGCGCCATAATGTCCGTTGGTTAAGTTTGGGGAAAGCATGTCAGCGAGTGTGGGAGCTCAAAGGGGAGATAAGCTCATTTTTGGAGTTAATGGGGAAGGCTGACGATTTTCCTGAGCTGAGCGACACAGACTGGCATTGTGATTTTGAATTGGTTATTTTTGCTTTTAGGATTTGTAGAATATCCCACAAATCCTAGAATATGTAAAAGCTCCTTTCTGCTCCATGAATGAAAGATATGTCAAAAAAAAAATTCTCTGAGTTCTGCCCATTAGAAAGCGAATTTGTGACCTACTACTGATAGGAGCTGAAGGTGAGTGAATCATCACGTGACCCAATAAACAAATCTGTCTAGCAGGGGGTGACAGACAGGCTGTGAAAAATCAACAGCTAACCTTCATGATGAGGGTGAGCAGAAAAAAATTATTTACCCTTGAAAAGTCTATGCTTAGGGTAGCAAAAAAAAAATTTGATAACCACACAAAGTCCATCAGTCTAAACATACTGTTATAGCAAGCAGTCATTTGGTTGCTGTTGATCTGATGAGCTACAACACGGTAAGACAAACACACTCATACTTAAAGGTATGGAAGGTAAATACTTAAAGGTAAAGGAAGCCAGCGTCTATCAACGAACACGATCATTGATCCGCGCTGGGTTTTTAAGCAATGTGGCCAAGATGAGAGACGATATCATGTTACAAGCTGCTGAAGCTGGCCGTACCGTGTTCCTGAGAGCCTTGCTAGACCTAATAGAACCATCAACCAGTGCTTGGAGTAGTCCGATCGTTCTGGTCCCTTAGAAAGATAGTTTGCTAAGGCTGTGACTTGCCTTTAGAAAACAAAATTCTTTTTCTTAGTTTGATGCGTATCCAATGTCCAGAATCGATTAGATGGTGGGGAGGATTAAAAGAGCCAAGTACATCACCACGTAGATCTCTGTAAGGGATATTGGAAGGTTTCACTGGAGAAGAATTCTAAGGAATACACTGCACTCAGGACACTTATAGGACTCTTTCAGATTACAACAATGCCATTTCAGGTACACAGGGCTCCGGCGACATTTCAACGGCTTATGGATACTCTTCAAGAGTGTGAGGACTGCTGTGCCACTTACTTGGTTGATGTGGTCATCTATAGTAAAACCTGTGATGATCACCTTCAACATTTGCTCCGAGTCCTGAGCAAAGATCAGTGAAGCAGGTCTGACACTACATGTATCTAAGTGTGAGCTGACAAGGCAAGAAAACCGATAACTGGGATTCAAGCTAGGAAATGGCAAAGTAAGACCTCAGTTGGACAAGGTTGAAGCAATACGCAACTGCCGCAGACCCCGTACAAAGAAGGAGGTAAGTTCTTTTCTTGGACTAGTTTCATACCACAGTCCTCCAGCATATAGTAGCTGTAGCCCTGACTAACCTGATCACAAAGGCAGTTAAAAACCTGGTGACATGGACTGAGGACTGTGAGCAGGCCTTCACACAGTGAAAACATTATCTGTGTACATCTCCAGTCCTGAGAAGCCCTGACTTCAGTAAAGGATTTTAGTTCAGGTGGATGTCTTCGCAAAGGGGATTATATAAAAACAATTTAATTAAATTAAGAAATTCTTTAACTTGTCTGATTATAAAGATTGTGTGTGAGAGAACTAATGTATAGGACAAATAATACATAGAGGTAAACTGGTTACTTGTATTTTAGCTTTAAGGGAAGCATTTCCAAAAGTGACAAATTTGAAACAAGCATGACAACATTCTAGAGCCTCAGTCTGATGGTTTGATGAAGTGACAGATTTTGTGGTCAACGTGTTGAAAACTAGGCACAGGTTGTAAAGATTGTCACATTGGAATTTACACTCTATTCATTTCCATCCACGTGAGCTCAGGGCAAAGAAAACAAACTCAAAGCTGCCGGGAAAGTGAAGTGTTTTAAGAAAAATGGAAATTCTGATCATTCTTAAAATTCTCTCTTTGTGTGTGTGGGTATGTGTGCGTGTGTGTGTTCATGTTCTTAGAAGTGTTTGTTGCAATCCAAATAGTTAAAATGTACTGTGCCTGTTGGGAAAAAAAGGGAAAAATAGGAAACGAGTGTATAATATGTCTCATGAATTTAAAGGTGCAGTGTGTAGATTTTAGCGGCATCTAGTGGTTCGGTTGCGAGTTGCACTAATGGCTCAGCCCACTGCTCACCCCTCCCTTTCGAAGAAGCTACGGTGGCTAAAACGGGACAAACATATTGTCGTCTGAGACAGCAGAAAATAGCCAGAGTAAGCCAAGAGTGTGTAACATTGTCACTGTTTCTGTACCACAGTCCATTATAAACCACATCATGGATAAAGTTTACAAAGCCATAGTCAGGTGAGGATCAAGGGTCTTAATATATGATATAATAATAGTAATCAGCTGATTGTCTCCTGATCGTAACCAGTACATTTCTCCCCACATAGCAAACCCATAATACAGCGAGGGAGAAGAACCACATGAAACTATCTAACTACATATTTTTCCTTCATCAGATCCGGATATGGCCTGGATCCGGCGGACTGCGGTAAACTGCGGATAAACAGAAAGACTAATATTAGCGTAGATGTCATTCTTCTTATGATGTAACGAGTACATCAGGATTTATGTGTTCCCGGTTCCGGCTGACCTAATCTATGCAGCCTAACATTGAATTATAGAAGTCTATAGTGTGTTATGTGTATGCTAGGTCAAAGAGATGTGTTTTTAGTCTAGCTTTAAACTGACAGAGTGTGTCTGCTTCCTGGACAATGTTAGGAAGATTGTTCCAAAGTTTTGGTGCTAAATAGGAAAAGGATCTACCACCAGCATTTGATTTAGATATTCTAGGTATTATCAACTGGCCAGAATTTTGAGATTGCAATAGACGAGAAGGACTATAATGCGTAAGGAGCTCACCCAAGAACTGGGGAGCTAAACCATTTAGTGCTTTGTAAGTAATTAGCAGTATTTTAAAATGTATATGATGTTTAATAGGGAGCCAATGCAGTGTTGACAGAACCGGGCCAATATGGTCATATTTCCTGGTTCTGGTAAGTACTCTAGTGGCTGCGTTTTGGACCAGTCCAGGGCAACCACCCAGTAGAGCATTACAATAATCTAGCCTTGATGTCATGAACGCATGAACTAATTGTTCCGCATTTGTCAATGACTTTCATTTGAAAGTCATGTGACTACTATCAGTAAAACCGCATTTTTCCATCTTAAAAATATATCTAAATTATGTCATATGCTCTATATGATGTAATTTAGATATATTTTTAGGATGGAAAAATGCGGTTTTACAGATACTATTCACGTGACTTTCAAATGAAAGATTGGTATCAAAGAGCACACCCAGGTTCCTAACCGACGACGAGGACTTAACAGAGCAGCCATCAAGTGTTAGACAGCATTCTAGGTTATTACGTGAGGAATTTTTTTGTCTAATAATTAGAATCTCTGTTTTTTCAGAATTTAGTAGTAGGAAATTACTAGTCATCCAATTTTTTATATCAGCTATGCATTCCGTTAATTTTGTAAATTGGTAAGTTTCGTCAGGGCGTGAAGAAATATAGAGCTGAGTATCATCAGCATAACAGTGAAAACTAATGCCATGCTTCCTTATGATATCTTCTAAGGGTAGCATGTACAGAGTGAACAGCAACGGTCCTAGAACTGAGCCTTGTGGTACGCCATACTGAACTTTTGACCGAGAAGACATCTCTTCATTTACCGCTAGAAACTGATAACAGTCAGATGAGTATGATTTAAACCATGCTAGTGCAATTCCACTAATGCCAACATAGTTTTCTAGTCTATTTAAAAGAATGTTGTGGTTGATAGTATCAAATGCAGCACTAAGATCGAGTAACACCAATAGCGAGATACAACCACGATCGGATGATAACAGCAAATCATTTGTGACTCTGATGAGAGCTGTCTCAGTACTATGGTACGGTCTAAATCCTGACTGAAAATCCTCGCAGATATCATTTCTTTCTAAAAAAGAACATAGTTGTGAGGATACTGCCTTTTCTAGTAACTTTGACAGAAAAGGTAGATTCGAGATCGGCTTATAATTGACATTCTCTAGGATGAAGTTGCGTTTTTTTAACAAGAGGTTTAATCATAGCCAGCTTAAAAGTTTGTTGGTACGTATCCTAGTGACAAAGATGAATTAATAATATTGAGAAAAGGATCTATGACCTCTGGAAGCATCTCTTTCAATAGCTTAGTTGGTATAGCGTCTAACGTACATTTTGTCGATTTAGATGATTTAACGAGTTTAGAAAATTCTTCCTTTTCTATAGCAATGAATGAATCAAATTTTTCCTAGGGGAGACTACAATACACTCCCTGATGCGATCCTATAATAGACGGCTGCATAGTTATAATTTTCTTCCTGATATTATCAATCTTGTTAGTGAAGAATATTATAAAGTCATTACTGTGGTGCTGCTTGGAAACTTCTGGGCTTGAAGCTTTGTTTTTCATGAGTTTAGCAATATGTTAAATATCTCTGTGAACATTCCTGAAAAACACTGGGGAGATTGTTTTTCAGGCTCTTCACCTTTTTAACCCTCTGGGGTCTAAGATGTTTTTGGGGTCCTTGAGATGTTTTGACATGCCCTGACATTTGTGCTTTTTTCAGTTGCTTATAAACATATTAATGGCACAGGTGAAATTACACTCCATTTAGCACAAACAGGGCTACCATAATGTGTGAGCAACATGTATGTACATGTCTGTATTTGTCAGGTCTGGGAATCAAACCCAGAGTGTGTTGCTGGTAACTCAAGGTTCTAACCACTGTTCTACTGGGTAGTGTGGACCCAATTGGCAGAGAATCACAAGAGGCAGGTTTAGAAGGAAAAAACAGGTAGTCTTTACTTTCCTGAGCATGAACAAAGGATCCAGCATAAATGCTGTGTTGAGCAAGGTACAAAACCACTCTGGATGATGCAGGCAAAAGAGTCCAATAATATAAAACAAAGATTACCAGTGAAGCTGGTCAAAAGGTCTGAGCAGAAGTCTTCCAGGTTAACCAATACACAAAAGCATAGGCTAGGCAAAATAACTTCAAGACTGTGCAAAGATACAATACGGTTTCAGAAAAAAGAGCACAACATGTATGGCTATATTAGATCTAATTGAACAAATTAATGACTGTATTGAAGAGGGAAAATGTGGTATTGGTATTTTCTTGGATCTATCAAAAGCCTTTGATACCATTGATTTTGATATCGTATTGCACAAATTACAACACTATGGTATCAGAGGTCTAGCACTTGAATGGTTCAGAAGTTATTTATATGATAGAGATCAGTATGTCCATGTCAATGATTATAACTCTACCTGTAAGCCCATAATCTTTGGGGTCCCCCAGGGTTCCATCTTAGGGCCACTCTTATTTATTTTATATATAAATGACTTTGTAAATTCATTGACACTATTCCATAAAATCATCTTTGCAGATGACACAAATTTGTTTACATCACTATAGTAACCTAGTTATTCTACAAGATATAGTCAATTTAGAGTTAATCAAAGTTGACTCTTGGTTTAAATGCAACAAACTGTCATTAAATGTAGGCAAAACAAATTTTATTATATTCAAATCGACCAAGAAAAAATGATTTAAAAACACTGAACACTGTCTGATTAAAATTAATGACCAATTGATAAAAATAGTGCATTCCACTAAATTCTTGGGGGTCCTCATTGACGAATCTCTTACCTTTAAATGTCATATTGATTATCTTGTGAACAAACTTTCAAAGTATGTTGGCTTATTTTATAAGATCAGACTTGTTCTTCCGCTGTCTGCCCTACTCTTGTTGTATAAAACTCTCTTTGAACCACATCTTAATTACTGTAATGTGATATGGTGCAACACCTTTACAAGTCATCTTAAAAAACTTGAATCATTGCAAAAGAAAGCTATACGGGCTCTGTCCTGGTCAGAGATAAATTCTCCTACTCACCCTCTATTTTATCACTTTGACTTATTAAGACTAGCTGAGCTAAATAAATATCATAATGCCTGCCATATGCCATGTTTCAAATTGTCAATAGTATGAACTTTAGATTGAGTAGTCTTGTTCCTATCTCCAGCCCCCAGCACATATACCAAACGAGAACCAAACCACTCATATCTGGAAACAATCGCCGACATGTTCGCGCCAACATTGTCTGTAGGGGGCCGCAGATTTGGAACGGGATTGATGATGGCTTTAAGGTGTTGCCCTTTATCTCCAACTTTAAAAGAGAACTAAAAATATATTATCCATCAACCTATATTTAATATAATATAACTGTCTTTTCCTGGACTACTGGGATGTATGTGTATGATTGTATGTGTATGTATTTTTATGTATGTACTGGTTTCGCTTTGCGTGCTTTCAGTTCTTTACCATTGTTTGTTTGCAGGTGGTAACTGTGTACCTTGTCTGTACCACTTCTTTTTCAAAAATTATGGGCCCCCACCTATAAGCTTATTTAGCTTCTTTGGGGGACCCATTCACTATACCAAATTCTGATTCTGTACCCCCGCTGTATTATAGAATTTGCTGGTAGTGGTATTTGTGAAAATAAAATAAATAGTAGATAAAAAAAAAAAAAAAAAGAAGATTAATTTTAGTTTCCTGAGAGACCTTCATCTGATTGATTTTTTTATTCAGTTTTATTTTGATAAACATGACACAGTATAACATTATGACTAAATGAAAAATGCTTTTACTGTTATAAAAACCAGGGCCCGTATTCCTAAAGAATCTTAATGCAAAAAGTAGCTCCTAGTGACACAATTCTAAGAAAATTCTTAGAAATGTGGGCGTTTACTCTTAAAATGAAAGAAAAAATCCTAGTAAAGAAAAAAGTAATTCAGAAAGCATCTTAACCCTTAAAAGAGGTCTTAAGGTCAAAATTGTTAGGAGCACGGACGAGGACTTTTAAGAGGCTTAAAGGATTAGTTCACTTTTTAAAAAACTTTTGCTGATAATTTACTCACCCCCATGTCATCCAAGATGTCCATGTCTTTCTTTCTTCAGTCGAAAAGAAATTAATGATTTTGATGAAAACATTCCAGGTTTTTCTCCATATAATGGACTTCAATGGTAGCCAAAACGGTTCAAGGTCCAAATGAGTTTCAGTGCAGCTTCAAATCACTTTAAACGACACCAGACGATGAATAAGGGTCTTATCTAGCGAAACGATGCGATGACTCGAAAAAAGATTTGTTCATTTTGATGAACGAGTTCGAACAGGAGAATCACGAACGTGCATTTCAGGACAGAGCAAGGCGAGCATTTGTGCTAATAATACTTAAATTGTTTTATTTATTTTCGAAATGGCGCATCGTTTCGCTAGATAAGACCCTTATTCATCGTCTGGTGTCGTTTAAAGTCATTTGAAGCTGCACTGAAACTCATTTGGACCTTGAACCGTTTTGGCTACCATTGAAGTCCACTATATGGAGAAAAATCTGGAATGTTTTCATCAAAAATCATTAATTTCTTTTCGACTGAAGAAAGAAAGACATGGAAATCTTGGATGACATGGGGGTGAGTAAATTATCAGCAAAAGTTTTTTAAAAAGTGAACTACTCCTTTAAGAGTTTCTTTAGCAGAGGAGAAAATTGCAGAAAGACGAAGAGGGAGAAGAAATGTGTTGCAGACAATAGATGATAGTGAGTTTGGTACATTAAAACCAACATTCAAACCACCACTTTAAATAGACACGCCAGTAATCAGTGTAATTGGAAAGAGTGGAACAATTAAAGAAAATTAGAATGTTACATGAAATAATTTTAAACATTCCACATCTTTGGAATTCTCTCCCACCTCACATTCGTCACCTAGACTCTCTTCTTCAATTCTAATCTCAACTTAAAACTCATCTGTTTAGATTAGCTTATTCAACATAGATTTTCATCGGGATTTCATTTTACTTACATTTTTGATTGTACTTATTAATTTGATTTTACAAATGATATTATTGTTGGGCTAGTATTAATGTTCTGTTTTAAATTTGCTCTGTAAGGCGTCCTTGGGTGTCTTGAAAGGCACCCTGAAATAAAATGTATTATTATTATTAAACACAGAAATGTCAGTCCTCTGAAAAGAATAATCATGCATATGTTTAAAGTTATACTAAATATATTAGTTTCATCTTTTAATTTTAATTACTGAAATACATGAGGTTTTGCACGATATTCTAATTTTTCCAGTTTCACCTGAATACTTAAATCACTATTTTTTTCCTTCTTGGACAACCAACCAATCACAGTCTTCAAAAGATTGTGTCATACATAGCAACAGGGTCAACCCCGCCTCCTCACTAAGATAAAAGTTTTTGTCTTTTCCTTACTCAGAGTTGCTCTTAGATCGATCCCGAATCGCTCTTAAGCTAAGACTCCTACGTAAAAGTTTTTAAGCTAAATTAAGAGTTTTCTAAAAGGATTCTTAGATTCTTCAGGAATACGGGCCCAGATTTGTGAGCATAAGTGGAACTGACGGTGTTTCGAATAAACATGAAACATGTGATTGTTGCCATGCGGTGAATCCGGCCAATCGTGAAATGTCTGTGTCGTCATCAGAGCTCTTGCAGCCACTCTGGAGAAGCAGCGCTGTATGAAGTCGAACAAGCCTATAATCATCTAGTATGGTGGGTGATTAATTAATTAATTATTGATCTCATTAATCAGTAGATTTGCCCCAATAATGAGTTAACGAGTCATCCAGGTGGTACAAATGGTTTTCTGTTTGGCTTTTTAAAAGGCCAGGGGCTCGTTCTTCGTACGTCGCTAACTCAGTTAGCTGGATTTGATTGTTGGCGATTTGGCATGATCTTGGATCGTTTGGTTCTTCGAAGCTCATCCTAGACTTGCTGTCATAGCAACAGGTGCGCTAGCTTGAACCTGCTCGCGAGCAGGCTTATTTCATGTAAACAGGATTAGATCGCGGCTTTATAAGCAGAGCTGATACGGGAAGTCTTTTGACGCAGCGCGATAGTGTACTTTTTGAGATTTTTTTCTTCTCATGACTCGTGAGTATGTCGTTACATCATTAATTTGTTGGAAACGCACAAATGTTCGACTCGTCGGAGTCGGGCTTTAATAACAGCACAAATAAACAGCATATAGAGATTCTTTGCGAGTGGCTCTTTCCTTTACATTGGAGATGCGGAGAACTTGGTGAAGTAATGTCTGTCGTGCCATTCGCAAAGTTTACCTGCCTCTTAAGCAGGTTTTAGGGCATTTCCAAGCCACTTTAGACCCAATTGGTTGTATAGCAGTTTTTTTTCAACGCAGGTAGGCCTAACGTTACATTATAATTTTTAATGTCGATCATGTAATCGTTAGCATGATGATTATGACTTTCAGTACAATATAGGCCTATTCCTCAGGCTTCCCTAATGTGATTGGTGCCATAGACTGCACATGTGTTCCCATCAAGGCCACAATGAAGGGGATTTTGTGAACTGAAAGGGGGATCACAATGTAAATGTGCTGCCAAGTTACTACGATTCTTAATATTCCAGATTAGTAGCCTAATATTACATCAAATTGTAAAAAAAGGCAGTTGACAGACTAAAATCTCTTAGATGGTGTGTGACTGTTCCATATCACAAATGTGGAAGCACAGCGATTCAAATTTATGCACATATTTGAACGTGGTTAGGAAAATATTAATATCAAGCTCACTGTATTACTGTACATACACTCCAGTTACAATGCAGCTCTAGGACAAGGGCACACAATGCAATGAACTTTGGCCAACTAAAGGGGAGATTTCAGTGTCTGAAAAGCCTGAGGGTTGCACCTGACAGGACCTGTGACATTGCATGTGTCATATTACACAACCACCATCAGAAAAAATATAAAACATTACATTAAATGTTTAATAAAAGACGAGACAAATTTGCTTAGTTCTTTGAGTTTTATTTCAATTGTTCTTTGTAAAGAAAAGCCAGTGATCAAGTCATATTTTGCCTGCAATAAGAGATACTATGCAAGGTCAGCAATAGTTCTCTGTGTGAAATAATATATTAGCACTTACTCTGAAGTTCATTTGAAGCAACTATATCTCTAGTGCCAGTCTTTTTCTTTAAGTTGTCACTTTTTCTTTAAGTTGCCCCCCCCCCCCCCCCCCCCCAAGAAAAAAATACTCTATATTGTATATATACTCTATATTGGGGGGACTTGGGTTAAACATGTCAACACAAGCCTTATGCAACAAAAATGACAAGGAAAAGTACAACACTGCCCACCTCTGCATCACTGCTTTGTGCAGACTCTTCTGTAGATGTGGACTCCTGCAACTCATATTGCATTCAGAAATAATAGGTAACTCAAGTGTAAATTAAGTAAAGTTATTTATGCACTTAAAGATACCTGAGAGGGTTTCTTCACTGTCCTGTGCATTGGGGGGGAAATGGGCATTATAAAGTGTTGTACTTTCTTCCCTTTTGATGTAAAGTTATGAAAAGTCTTACTGCACATGCTTCAGCCACTTGCTTGGGAACACATAAAAGTGTTGGTGTATTGTTTAAAACTTCACAAAAGAGGAAAACACAATTACATTACAATGAAGTACACTGGGGGGAAATGTGATCAATAACTCATTTCTACATTTTTTTTACATTAACTATGTTTCACAGTCACACATGTAGACTTTCACAAGTCAAAGCAATTCATTACAAGGTTTAACAGCTGATATGACTGGACAGCCATTGGGCTTACTTAATTTAATGCAGCAACAAATTATTTTACAGTGTGCTAGGATCATTTAAAGTTCATTTACCAGCAGTGAAGGTGTTGCTGCTCCTGGCTGTGGGTCTGAGGAAGAGCTGAACCCAGGGATGCCCTCCACAAGGTTCACATTTAACCCAAGGGCCAGCTCTTCTGCCTGGGTATAATGTGGGGGTGCAAGACCACCACCTGTTTGTTTTTCTTTTCTTTTTATTTCTCAGCCTTTTCATGGTTGCTTTTATAAACAGGCAAACATTTATTAACAGTGCCTTTTTAAAAGAGATTAGTATAAGTACAAATTACTATTATGTAGAATAATAGTACTTCACTTTTACTTGTTCCCATGTTCTAGCAGTGTGGTGACTCTGACATTACAATGAACAAAGTTATTAATTATTTAGAAATTATTCAGATATAAAAAAGATACTGTAATAAGTGATAAAAACATCTAATACAAACTTAATTTGTCTGCTACTTTTTGCCAGCCCTCTCTCCTGGCTTTTGCACACGTTAAGGTGTTCCCTGGCGTTTTAATTAAGTTTTCAAATTCAGCATATCCTTCAAGCAATAACTCTTGCTCTTCCGTGGAGAAAAAAACTGAGCGCGCTCTTTGGGCTCGGTGAGCAGCCAATAGCAGCGTAGCTGATCAATGTTTCTACTATCGATACATATCCCCTTTTAACCCAGCGCATGAACGCGCAGTTATCTCAGAAAATTCAATCCAGCGATACTAATCATAAACAACAGGTGTGTTCGAAGAACCCAATTAGCCGGATCATGATTAGCCCGATGATATTATCTTGGATGTCTCATTTGATCTCGGATGTTTTAAGCAACGTACGAAGAACGAGCCCCTGGTTGGTTTGAGACTTTAGCCTGTGTCGTCGAATTAGCTTTCTTGGTGGTTCAGTTTGTGTTATAGAATGGGTTTGATTAAAGTTACTGTTTTGGTAGTTCTTTATCACCAGTTAGTATGGTATGGTGAGTTCATTTTTTTTTTTTTTTTTTTTTTGCTGTTAGTAAGTGTACTTGTCTGTTTGTTTTTGTAAAATGTCAAATGTGTTTCTCAGAATTCAGCTGCTTAGAAGATGGATCCTTAGATTTCTCCTTGAGTGATGATGTTGGTAGAATAGTTGGAGAAAAAGGTTTGTAGACCTTTTTGTTTCATAATCTATACTCTTGTACAAAGGTAATGAGTTTATATTAACCCATTTACCATGGTTGCTGTTTTGTTTCTTTCTCCCTCTCTCCAGACAATTATAACTCTGTCCAACTGCAGGGCACTTTTAGCCAGGATGCCCCTGAGGGATCCGGATCTGTAAACGCCACCTTCAGCCAGGACGATCCTGTGGTGTCCGGTTCTGTGAACGCCACCTTCAGCCAGGATGATCCTGTGGGGTCCGGTTCTGTGAACGCCACCTTCAGCCAGGACGATCCTGTGGGGTCCGGTTCTGTGAATCCCACCTTCAGCCAGGACGATGCTGAGGGGTCCGGTTCTATGAACGCCACCTTCAGCCAGGACTATTCTGAGGGGTCTGGTTCTGTGAACGCCACCTTCAGCCAGGACTCCCCTGAGGGGTCCGGTTCTGTGAATGCCACCTTCAGCCAGGATGCCCCTGAGGGGTCTTGTTCTGTGAACGCCACCTTCAGCCGGGACGATTCTGAGGGGTCTGGTTCTGTGAACGCCACCTTCAGCCAGGACTATTCTGAGGGGTCTGGTTCTGTGAACGCCACCTTCAGTCAGGACTATTCTGAGGGGTCTGGTTCTGTGAACGCCACCTTCAGCCAGGACTCCCCTGAGGGGTCCGGTTCTGTGAATGCCACCTTCAGCCAGGACGCCCCTGAGGGGTCTGGTTCTGTGAAAGCCACCTTCAGCCAGGACTATTCTGAGGGGTCTGGTTCTGTGAACGCCACCTTCAGCCAGGACGATCCTGTGGTGTCCGGTTCTGTGAACGCCACCTTCAGTCAGGACGATCCTGTGGGGTCTGGTTCTGTGAATGCTACCTTCAGCCAGGACGATGCTGAGGGGTCCGGGTCTGTGAACGCCACCTTCAGCCAGGATGATCCTGAGGGGTCCGGTTCTGTGAACGCCACCTTCAGCCAGGACGATCCTGTGGGGTCCGGTTCTGTGAACGCCACCTTCAGCCAGGAAGATCCTGTGGGGTCCGGTTCTGTGAATGCCACCTTCAGCCAGGACGCCCCTGAGGGGTCTGGTTCTGTGAATGCCACCTTCAGCCAGGACTCCCCTGAGGGGTCCGGTTCTGTGAACGCCACCTTCAGCCAGGACGATTCTGTGGGGTCCGGTTCTGTGAACGCCACCTTCAGTCAGGACGATCCTGTGGGGTCTGGTTCTGTGAATGCCACCTTCAGCCAGGACGATGCTGAGGGGTCCGGGTCTGTGAACGCCACCTTCAGCCAGGATGATCCTGAGGGGTCCGGTTCTGTGAACGCCACCTTCAGCCTCGACGATGCTGAGCGGTCCGGTTCTGTGAACGCCACCTTCAGCCAGGACGATCCTGTGGGGTCCGGTTCTGTGAACGCCACCTTCAGCCAGGACGATCCTGTTGGGTCCGGTTCTGTGAACGCCACCTTCAGCCAGGAAGATCCTGTGGGGTCCGGTTCTGTGAATGCCACCTTCAGCCAGGACGCCCCTGAGGGGTCCGGTTCTGTGAATGCCACCTTCAGCCAGGACGATGCTGAGGGGTCCGGTTCTGTGAACGCCACCTTCAGTCAGGACGATCCTGTGGGGTCTGGTTCTGTGAATGCCACCTTCAGCCAGGACGATGCTGAGGGGTCCGGGTCTGTGAACGCCACCTTCAGCCAGGATGATCCTGAGGGGTCCGGTTCTGTGAACGCCACCTTCAGCCAGGACGATCCTGTGGGGTCCGGTTCTGTGAACGCCACCTTCAGCCAGGACGATCCTGTTGGGTCCGGTTCTGTGAACGCCACCTTCAGCCAGGAAGATCCTGTGGGGTCCGGTTCTGTGAATGCCACCTTCAGCCAGGACGCCCCTGAGGGGTCTGGTTCTGTGAATGCCACCTTCAGCCAGGACGATGCTGAGGGGTCCGGTTCTGTGAACGCCACCTTCAGTCAGGACGATCCTGTGGGGTCTGGTTCTGTGAACGCCACCTTCAGCCAGGACGATCCTGTGGGGTCCGGTTCTGTGAACGCCACCTTCAGCCAGGACGATCCTGTTGGGTCCGGTTCTGTGAACGCTACCTTCAGCCAGGAAGATCCTGTGGGGTCCGGTTCTGTGAATGCCACCTTCAGCCAGGACGATGCTGAGGGGTCCGGTTCTGTGAACGCCACCTTCAGCCAGGATGATCCTGTGGGGTCCGGGTCTGTGAACGCCACCTTCAGCCAGGATGATCCTGAGAGGTCCGGTTCTGTGAACGCCACCTTCAGCCAGGACGATTCTGAGGGGTCTGGTTCTGTGAACGCCACCTTCAGCCAGGACTATTCTGAGGGGTCTGGTTCTGTGAACGCCACCTTCAGCCAGGACTATTCTGAGGGGTCTGGTTCTGTGAACGCCACCTTCAGCCAGGACTCCCCTGAGGGGTCCGGTTCTGTGAACGCCACCTTCAGCCAGGACGATTCTGTGGGGTCCGGTTCTGTGAACGCCACCTTCAGTCAGGACGATCCTGTGGGGTCTGGTTCTGTGAATGCCACCTTCAGCCAGGACGATGCTGAGGGGTCCGGGTCTGTGAACGCCACCTTCAGCCAGGATGATCCTGAGGGGTCCGGTTCTGTGAACGCCACCTTCAGCCTCGACGATGCTGAGCGGTCCGGTTCTGTGAACGCCACCTTCAGCCAGGACGATCCTTTGGGGTCCGGTTCTGTGAACGCCACCTTCAGCCAGGACGATCCTGTTGGGTCCGGTTCTGTGAACGCCACCTTCAGCCAGGAAGATCCTGTGGGGTCCGGTTCTGTGAATGCCACCTTCAGCCAGGACGCCCCTGAGGGGTCCGGTTCTGTGAATGCCACCTTCAGCCAGGACGATGCTGAGGGGTCCGGTTCTGTGAACGCCACCTTCAGCCAGGATGATCCTGTGGGGTCCGGGTCTGTGAACGCCACCTTCAGCCAGGATGATCCTGTGGGGTCCGGTTCTGTGAACACCACCTTCAGCCAGGACGATTCTGAGGGGTCTGGTTCTGTGAACGCCACCTTCAGCCAGGACTATTCTGAGGGGTCTGGTTCTGTGAACGCCACCTTCAGCCAGGACTATTCTGAGGGGTCTGGTTCTGTGAACGCCACCTTCAGCCAGGACTCCCTGAGGGGTACGGTTCTGTGAATGCCACCTTCAGCCAGGACGCTTCTGAGGGGTCCGGTTCTGTGAACGTTATACAAAGTTATACACCCATCTAGGATGATGCTGTGGGCTCTTGTTTTATCTCATGTCTATTTAACTTGAAATGAGTCAAGATTCTGTGTAACAAAATAAAATGTGTCTTTTGGAATGGGTTTCATGGTTTGATTTGTCAACAAAGGTTTTACAGCTAATTGGATTAGTTTGTGGCGATATGGAGAAATGATCCATATCAGCTTTTCCACATTTCCTTATGGGCGGAAACCAATGGGGAAATGGAGGATAAAAGAGAGCTAGAAACGGAAGTGAGAGAGAGAAAAAAAGAACGGAAGTGAGAGAACGAAAAAGAGGAAACACACGTGTAGGAGATTGAAGTGGGACCAAGTTACCTGAAGAAATTTGCTGCTATTGTCTGCTGGAGTTTCTGTGTGTGTGCTGCTGGGTGCGATTGCCGGAGGGACGGAGAAATACGGCTCTTCCTGGTTCGTTGCGTTGCCTGGAGCCACATCCACTATCCAGTTTGCTTCACCTGCCTCGGGTTATTGAAGTGGGACGCCTACGCTACCTGAAGGACGCTTGCTGCTGTTATCCGCTGGAAATCCTGTGTATGCGCTGCTGGGTGTGACGGCCAAAGTGACGGAGAAATACCGCTCTTCCGGGTTCGTTGCGTTGCCTGGAGCAACACTCTCCAGTTTGATTCACCTGCTTCAGGTACTGATCTTGTTGCCCATCACTTTTAAACCTCACGTCAAAGCCTTCGAACTCTCCGCCGAACTTTTTAACCTCACATAAAACTCAAAGCTCATTTTCCCGGCCAGGGATTCCCGGCCGTTGCACAGACTGCTTCACGTGGTCATTACAACCACACACACACATACACGCTCCATGCACGCGCATGCACCGAATACATATATATATTTGTTCATTATTTATTTTCTTTGTTTTGTTTATTGTGACTGAGTTCAAACAAATATCAAACTATTTGACACTTGCGATCCAAGGACTCTCGTGATTTCTTTGTGTGAAAATTTGAAATGTGAACTTGAAATTGTTTCCTTGTTTTTTTTTGTGAACAAAAGAATAATACAACTTTGTGAAAAATGAATTGTGGGTATCAGTTTGATTATTATTATTATTTTTTGTGTGTAACAGTGGTTGGAGCTATCCAGCATATATATTTAGTTTTTTCTGACAAGTTGAACTTGTCTGGCGCCCGAACAATTTAAGTTAAATTCACATAAATAAAAACCCAAATTTGATTTGGGGCAGCCACCGTTACAAGTTTGTGATGGCTTTATTGTCTTGTGGATGACAGGAGGCTTTTCTTTTGAGGTCCAGTTTTGCCCAAGAAGTCTTCAGCTGTGAAGTACCATAAACATTTATTCTTTCCAGTTTAATTTTTTTGAGGACTATGATAAAAAGTGTCTGACTGAAATATTTTGCAGATATTCATAGATGAGTGAATGATTAAGGAGTCTTCTGATAGGAGCAGAAGGAAAGTCACTGCTGTACAGAAGCGTTTCTGTGAGTTAATCACGTGACCCAATAACCAAAACTGTCCAGCAGGGGGTGACAGACAGGCTGTGAAAAAGCAACAGCTAACCTTCATGATGAGGGTGAGCAGAAAAATACATACTGTTAAAATTTACACTTGAAAAGTTTTCTTTAGAGTTTCATCAGTGATATTTTTCTTTTAAGGGGGAAGGAGAGACAGAGATTCCTGCCACTGTTAAAAAAATGTGTTAACCACACAAAGTCCATCAGTCTAAAAATACTGTTATAGCAAGCAGTAATTTGGTTGCTGTTGATCCGATGAGCTACAACACAGTAAGACAAATACACTCATACTTAAATTAAAACTGATTGTTATTGATATATTGTACAGTAGTCAACATTTGAAGTAGTAATCAAAGTTATACATGAATTTTGAACAATGCCCGTTCTCGTCTTAGGACAACTTTGATGAACTTTTTTGATCCACTTCAAATATTGACTAGTCAAGTCATCCTCATTTATATAGCGCTTTTAACAATGTAGATTGTTTCAAAGCAGCTTTACAGAGACAAACATATAATTTAAGGTAACAGAGAATGGTTTGGTTTTATAGCGGTTCTCGAATAATGTTGTTTCCAGCTAATGTTAGTTTTGATTGATTCACTTCCGTCGAAATGATCATTTGTTATTAAATCAGGGGCCGCTAAGACGACACTGTTCTCTCTAAACAAACGCAAACCTGTGATAAACGCTGATGGCGTTCACATGCGCATTAAGAATTGATTCTATAGTTATGTGCATTTGAATATATGTGCGCAGGTTTGTAATTCGCTACAAACCATGCCTAAACAAACTACTTGTCATGTCTATAAATTTTGATGCAGAATTTTATTTTATCATTTCGGGTAGGTACGCGAAACCGGAATTTCCACAGTGCTTTATCTGTAGGGATCCTCCATAGGGAGAGGCTAGTTGGCACTTAAGCACTGCGTTGTCATCGGGTCCAGGCGAAGGTCTTTCAAACTACTGTAGATGAAGCTCATATAACACATGCTTTCTATAGTTTGTTGATGTATTTTCTTTTGAAACAGGAAGTTAGGCAGATAATTAAAGTGTTTGGCCTTTTTTGATGAACTAAAAGATGCAAAACACATTTTGTAGCAACTCTTAACTCTTGAATAATGGCAGAGAGTCTCTAACAGGTGCAATCGATTTTTATTCTTCTAAGATATTTTCGGTAAGATTTTGTTTGGGCGCAGTAACAGATTTTCCCCATTGGGTTTCCCATTTTAGATTTGCAGTTGAGTTTTTCTCTCTCAAATATTACAAGCACACAACCACACCCATACAATCCACACTCAGACATCCATACCAACACACCCACACAATTATCGTTGTACAATTTATCTAATTGGGTCTATAATATGCCGAAGCAGAAAACAGGAATAATGCGCGTATTTTCTTTATAGGCCAATCCTGGAAAAATGGCACCATCTGATAAAAAATAGTACAACACATTTTGTAGCTCTTGACTCCTTAATAATGTCAGAGAGTCTCTAACAGGTGCAATCAATTTGTATTCTTCTAGAATCAGCATAAGCACCTAGAAGTAAACACAAAAAGCTGGTTAATAAACCAAATTTACAAATAAATCCTCACTCCTTTTACAGTGCATCATCATGCATTTGTGTATATGTGCAATGCACATTAGATGACCTTTAAAGCTATTTAAAAAAAAACACACACATAAAACAATAATTTGCTCACTAAACACATGCAACTTTCCTGGTACAAGATACACTACAAAACAATTTCCAGTAACAGCCAATGTAGAGCATTTTATATCAATTTTACATCAAGCCATTAATTCTCTTATACATGGAGCCAAATAATACATACCTCGCTCCACTCACTAAGGGTGCAAACTTTAGACTTGCTGCTTTCCTGAAATAGCCGCTAGCTTAGTCTCTGAACTAAACAAGCACACACATGTGTGAACATAAGACAAAGCAACTTCACAAAAACATTGTGAAAACAGAATTACATAACTTAATGTTGCAGAGTGAAAGCACCAGGATTCCACAACCTGAGTTAACTCACATATGTCCCTGAGCTTTTGAGACGAGAGAAATCAGGCGAGAGCAAACTGTTGATCGGCTATAGAGGTTCCTGGGCTCACAGCCTCAAACCCAGTCACATGAATGACCTGACTGTGAATGAATTACATCTAGCGGCCTCCAGTGACCACTTACACATTTAAAAAAAACGAAAAACATTATTTGTCATTTGTTGTATTATTTAATAGAGCAGCACGCTGTTCATGGCTGATTTCTTTGCTCGGGGTAAGGCCTTTGACCTTATGGTCAGGCGAGGGTGTGTGAGAAATTAAAGTTAGTGGAGAGGGCAGCAGGTGTGGCAGTGTCCTCTGGTCTGATCCAGGTCTCAGTCAGGGCCAATAGGCTGAGACCTGAATGACTAGAAATAGATGTAATGAAATCAGCTTTGTTTGTTTGTTTGTTTTAACTTTATTGTCTGTTCAGATTTACTGAACAGAAATTCATCTTTGATACTGGCTTCAACAACATACTACAACCACATTAAACACATAAAACACATAATACACACATAATAATTGATAAATACATGATTCAATAAAAATAAAATAGTGTACATAATTCACAATAACAACCCTAATTGAGAATTTGGTTTAAAACAGTCACTGCCAATGGGACAAATGATCTTTTAAAAATGTTCTTTCTAGCATACGGTGTACGTAGCCTGCGACCCGAAGGGAGGACTTCAAAGCATGAGTGAAGAGGATGAGTCTGATCTGAAAACACAACTAGCGCCTTTTTCTCCATAAAATTTAAGAATAGTTCTTGCAATGTACTCTGTTTATGGCCAATAATCTTGTTTGCTTCGTTAATTACTCGTGTTAATTTATTCTTTAATTTCATTGTTAAATTTCCATACCATGAGACAATATTATAGGTTATAATGCTTTCAATCATCGATCTATATACAATGGTTAAGATCCTCCTTTCGATGTCAAGGTTTCGCAACTTTCTAAGTAGGCTTAAGCGCTGTCTTGATTTCTTATGTACATAGTTCACATTATCCAAAAACGAGAGTTTGTCATCAATGATTGTGCCTAAATATTTAAAATTTTGAACTTGCTCAATCTTTGCACCTTTTATAGTTGCTTCTTCATATGGGAGGACAACTGTACATTTCTTATTCTGATTCCCACAGCATAATTCCTTTGTCTTCTCAATGTTCAACCGTAAATGACTATTGTCACACCATTGTACAAGACTTTCAATATACTCAAAATAGGTGGGACAGTTCTTATCTGTTTGGCACGAAATTAAAACCAAATCATCTGCATATTTAATCAACGTAAGATCATCACTGTTACACTTAAGTTCATTAGTATAAACAGAAAAGAGCAGAGGCGATAATACACATCCCTGAGGTAATCCAGAATGTAAGACTATGCAGTCAGATAAGATTCCGTTAACACGGACTCTCTGTGGCCTTGTTGCTTAAAAAATTCTCAATCCACAAAATTAACCAGCTATGTACACCTAAATCTCACAGCCTTCCTATTAAAATTTGTGGCTGTACAGTATTAAATGCTGATGTAAAATCCATAAAAAACATTCTGACATGAGCATTAGTTCTATCTAAGTGATGCTGTGCTTTGTGAAGTAAGGTCAGGCAGGCATCAGAGGTGCTCCGATTGGACTTATAGGCAAATTGAAATGGGTCAACAGATCCGTTAATTTGTGCTAGAAGTTCCTTGCTCACTATGCGCTCCATGCACTTGCACAGAACAGATGTGAGGGCAATAGGGCGGAGATCCTTCGGGTCTCTTGCATAGGTGGTTTTAGGTACTGGAATAACAGTAGTGTTTTTCCATGCTACAGGCACAAAGCCATCGTCTAAAAAGATCTGAAACAGCCTAGTACATACATGCCCAAGTTGTACTGCACACTCTTTTAGAACAATACCCTTAAGGCCATCTGGACCGCTAGCCTTCTTCGGTTTAATCCTACGGAGCACCTTGATAACCTCCCCTACCTCTATTCTCATAGGTTCAGATTCTGTCAGAGTAACATTATGTTCCGTATCTACATGATTGTCAAACCTTGAGTAAAAAACATTTAAATTATTTACAAAACTATGAGGATCATCATCAACAGCCAGTTGTGCCCGCTTCTGTTGTTTGCCCATCATAATATTTAATCCTTTCCATGCGTCTCTGACATAACCGGTTTTAAATTTATTTTCAACTTTATCTTTATACTGTATTTGGGCCTCCTTTATCTTACATTTAATTTCTTCAGTTAATTCTCTTACCATGTCTGTCTCATTCCTTAAAAATCAGAATCAGAATCAGAATCAGAAAGAGCTTTATTGCCAAGTGTGCTTGCACACACAAGGAATTTTCTTTAGTACTGAAGCTTCCAGTGCACATATACAGATACAAATACAACAAGAAACAGTAATACAAAATCTTAAAATAAAATTATAAAAAATATGAAAATACTATAAATATAGAATAAAAAAATAAAATAAAATATAAGGCCACAGTTGGGTTTAGTCAGAATAAACATTTACGGATTATGAACATATTTACAGTATTTGAGTAGTATGAATACATATAAATAAAATCACCTGAGTTTAGGAGATATTGCACTAAACAGTGGAAGTATTGCACTTGGGGGGAGTATTGCACTTACAGGCATATGCCTTGGGAGATATGTTAACTGTTCAGAAGGGAAATGGCCTGTGGGAAGAAACTGTTCCTGTGCCGAGATGTTCTTGTGGCCAGTGATCTGAGTCTCCGTCTTGACGGTAACAGTTCTAACAGGTGGTGTCCAGGGTGAGTGGAGTCTGTGATGATTTTACCTGCTCTCTTCTTCACTCTTGAAGAGTACAGGTCCTGGAGGGTTGGCAGGGGGGAACCAATGATCCTCTCTGCAGTCCGGACTGTCCGCTGTAGTCTCCTGATGTCTGATTTGGTAGCTGAACCAAACCAGACAGTGATGGAAGTGCATAGGACAGACTCAATGATGGCTGAGTAGAACTGAATCAGAAGCTCCTGTGGCAGGTTGAACTTCCTCAGCTGGCGAAGGAAATACAGTCTCTGCTGGGCCTTTTTCACAATGGAGTCAATGTGATTGTCCCACTTCAGGTCCTGAGAGATGATAGTGCCCAGGAACCTGAATGACTCCACTGCTTCCACAGTGCTGTTCATGATGGTGAGTGGGGGGAGTGCTGGGCTGTTCCTCCTGAAGAAAAAGGCCATTCTCTTCTTATTTAAAGTTTGTTTAAGGTCTTTGTTAATCCAAGGTTTATTGTTTGGAAATATTCTGATATTTTTTGTTTGAACCACTGCCTCTGTACAAAAATTTATATAACAGGTAATTATGTCATTCAAAGACTCATGATCGACATTGCAACCATTAAAATCATTAAAAAACAGATTCCAATCAGTGCTTCCAAAGCAATCTCTGAGGTCCTCAATTGAGTCTTTAGTCCATGACTGAACCTGCTGAATGACAGGTTCAATCCTTTTTAGTATCTGTCTATATTTTGGAAGAAGGTGGATGACATTGTGGTCTGAACGTCCTAATGGTGGGTGCAGCCTTGGTACATAAGCCCCGTCCACATTACCAAAACATTTATCCAAAGTTTTACTTTGTTTACAGCATACTGGCAGTTCCAGAGACAAAAAGGAAAAGAGAATAAAGTACTAAAAGACACCAGAAAGGTACGCAGGTTGTTAGGATTGTACTGCCTCCAACGTGTAACATTTGATTTACCTATGTTAGTAATAGTAGGGATTTGAAAACACAGTGTAAAAGAGCTCACAAACAGAAATATAAATTAGTGCTGGGCAACAATTAATTTTTTTTAATCGCGATTAATCGCATGAATTTCTTGCGATTAATCGCATTGTTACACACAAAATTGAATAATGAATTCTAAAGTAATGTATTGCGCACTTTTGATTTAAATGTAAAGTGCAATAACATGTGGTTTGCAAAAACTTTAAACAAATAAGGTGCTTTATACCAGCAGTATTCTCTTTACACAGTAGCAATAAAATATTTATTGTAAATCTCAACTTAAACATTAAGTAATCAAATCAAATATTAAAACAAAGCTATTTGGCACTGGGGATTACCTTTTATCTAGTTAAAACGAGTCCAGTTTTCTTGTTGTTTTTTTTTTTCTGAACAGGTATCAACAGGTATCTTTTATCAGGGAGCAGCAGAAACAGTCTATGTAGTCAGAGGTCATGACCACTACTACAGATATAAGTCCACCAACTACTTCTCTGATAGTAGCTTAGGTTTGGTCATGCATGGTTTCCCACGTAAACTAAGATTAGGCTACATTAAACAGAGGTAAAGCCCAATATATACTTCTGCGTCGAACTCACGCCTACTACGTCGTAGGCTGTGTGTAGCGCGCGTACCCTGACGTGCACCTCTCCAAAAATGTAACAACGCGTCAATGCGTACCGCAAGCGATGTGATTGCTAGAACCGCTCCCCGGGTTTCATATGCTCCCTCTGTGTAATTGCGCGTCAATGCGGACAACGATGCAGAAGTATAAATGAAAACCAACGTAGAGGCTCCGGCATAGGTCTGACGCAGAAGTATAAATCAGCTTTTAGAGTGAGGTGAAGTGGTCGAGCAAAAGGTGCAGCGAAAAGCGGGTGCGTTCCTGTGAAACTGTCATGCTCGCATCTCGCATGCGCCCGCGCCCGCCCGTTGCCGAAGTTGAATTGTCTATAACTTTTTGTACACGACGCGCAGCACAAATCATTGGAAGAGAGACTGATCCTCGGCTCGCTGTTTGTGAGTTTCCAGCATCTAAATAGTTATCAGGACATCAACAGAAGGGAATTCACATGGCAGAGCATCCCCGCTAAACAAAATTTAAGTTGAAAAGTTAAGAATATTAAGTTAAAAAGGCTACAGCTGCGTAGCGCACAGAAGCCGTTGCCATGGTTACTATCCATAGAGCGCCTGTAAAACTTGCGGAGCGCTGTCTCCTTTTCTGTTCACCTGAGAGAACCTGCCTCTCTCCACTGCTTGTTTGGGTGGGTTATTTGCTGGCTGACCAACATCCCACCCCTCCTGTGATCCATGGTTTGACTGTAGGCCTGTGTGTAGTATTCAGAGCCAGTGAGCAACGGACTTTCAAAAAAAAAAAAAAAAAAAAATGCGTTAACGTGCGTTAAACAAATTGTCGGCATTAATTCATAAATGCGTTAATACGATAATAACGTGTTAACTTGCCCAGCCCTAATATAAATACACCGATTATATACACACCTAAAACCTTGTTATTGAATACAGCAGGTCAGTCGAGCCAGTCGTCGAGATAGTATACGGTCCTGCCATTGGGTCTGTCCCTGGCTCCTCGCACTATCATGAAGTGCATGGATGCAGCCGTCTCCCACTGAGACAGATGGGAATCCGCATTCTGAACGACTGGCTCGTTTTGGCCCAGTCGGAGGCGGAGCTAAACTCTAAACTGAGAGCTAAACAGATCCGTGCTCCTAAGCCACTTGGAGTGCCTGGGTCAATTTCATCAAGAGCTCACTGTCCCGCAGCCTACGTCTTCGACTTGGCCCAAATGTGGCCAAGTCAGCTCTGGCCCCTTGGAGAAATCCTTGATGGTTCCAGTCTGGCGTGGCGCTGGGGACGGTTACCAGACATAAGGTGGTCTCGACAGATGCTTCCATCACAGGTTGAGGAGCTCTGTGCAAAGGCAAAACCGGCCTTCGGCTCCTGGTCGAATGAGGAAAGTCGGCTGCACATCAACTGCCTTGAAATGCTGGCAGTCTGTCGAGCCTTTCAGAATTTCCTACCAGACGTGAAGGGACACAACGTCTTAGTCCGATCGGACAGCATGTCAGTGGTATCTTACATAAATCACCAGGGCAGGCTCACAAAATTTCTGTTCAAGCTGGTGAAACACCTCCTGGTATGGGCACACCACAACCTGTGCTCTCTGAGAGCAACGCACGTGCCAGGCAAACTGAGCCAAGGTGCAGACATGCTATCTCAAAGCAACGTCCCCTTGGAGGAGTGGATGCTTTACCCCGACATGGTTCATAAAATATGAGAGTTCTTCGGGAAGGCAGAGGTTGACCTTTTCGCCACAGAAGACAACTCTCACTGCCCAACTTATGTCTCAAAAAGCACGGATGCGCTGGCCTACAACTGGCCCAGCCTTCTCCTATACGCTTTTCCCCCGATCGCACTGATCCCTCAGGTCATCAGACAAATCAGGGAATATAAACATGTAGTCCTCTTCGTGGCCACTCTCTAGGGGAACCAACCATGGTTCTCAGAGCTGACGCAGCTGCTCACACCAGCCCCCAGGGCCATCCCTCTGAGATGGGACCTCCTCTCTCAGGCGAACAGGATGATTTGGCACCCCCAACCCGAGTTGTGGGCACTGCACCTTTGGCCTCTCAATAGGAGCCTATGGACCTCACTGAGAGAGTTTTAAACACTATTTCCGAGGCTAGTGCCCCGTCTACACGATGCCTCTATGCCCTTAAACGGTCTGTGTTCTCTGCCCATGCACAGCCATAGCAGCGTTCCCCTGTGGCTGGTCAAACTGTGGGCAGAAACAACCTTGTGATTCGTTTCATAAAGGGGTCCAGGAACAAGAATCGGTCAAGCATGCATGTGGGTGACATACATGCACTCTCTGTGAGCGACCCTTGTGCTTGGAATTTGGGCCAAACGACTGCAAAGTCGTCCTCAAACCAAAGCAGGGTTATATATAGTGTTAATTTTGTCACCTATTTTTAACTTAGTCTTAGTCTTAGTCTTGTGCCAAATGTCCTTGTTAGTTTTAGTCATATTTAGTCATTCACATATCTTTTTTTGTTAGTCAAGTTTTAGTCGACTAAAAGTCTCATCATTTTAGTCAAGTTTTAGTCAAAAGAGAACTCAAGGTATCTTAGTCAAGTTTTAGTCAACTAAAAGTCTCATCATTTTAGTTTAGTTTTAGTCAAAAGAAAACTCAATCTTCACTGACAGGTTACAAAGGTTTTTTAAACTGTTTTTGGTTGCCACGTGACGTGTCTCATTTTTCTGTTCAGAGCAGAAATAAAATAAGTATAGGCTACCCAGAAAAACTGAAAAGAATAGGCCTACTGTACTGTAGTGTAAAATACAACCTATTTACATTCTAGGTTGGTCTTGAGAAATAACAAATGAGATTAAACAAGGCTTAACAATTAATATTTCTGCTGTTACTTCGGATGATTATATATATTATATATAACATGATATTATTTAGATATTTTTCATTTAAATGACTATTACTATATCATAATTAGATCTATCTTTGCAACAAAAACAGAAGAGACAATTAAGCATTATTTCGGCCATCTGTAGCCCGAAAATCATTGCCCTTTGGTTTGTATAATAGTAACTTATTCAACTACATTTGGATTATTAGAAAATGTCGAAATAACGTGACTCTGGAAAGTTTTTTCGCATTCAAAGGCATGTAAAGGGAACCATTGACACAGAGAAGAAAGAGTTAAAACTTCACATGTGCTTGCGCTCATGACCGCTAATGAACATCTGAACACAAACAATCAAATGCACATCGACGGATCTTCCTCTGTCTTTTCTCCAAAATGTAATCAAATGTATATTTCTGCAAGCATTTTTAAACTGTTTAACTGTGTCCAAGGCAGGCACTTTTCGCCACTGCACAATACACACACATTACCGCGGGATGGCGGGTGTGTTCATTTCATAAACTGTATAAATTAATGTAGGCCTATATGTCCAAAAAACGGGTAATGTCATACTTTGTAGTAGTGCTATCGTGGCGTAATAATCTGTTTGGTTGTAAAATGTATTACCTGAATGAAATGAAATCGTTTCGTCCTGTGGAATTTCACATAGCCTACAGCTTACGAAGATGTTCAACTAATAAAGATCTTCATCGCTGGCAAAAATATGATGCATTTGCAGATATGCTTTCACTTGACTACTATAGGTCCACGGCCATTTCATTCAACGCTTTTGCTGTTCTTAAATCTGAGTCGAGTGTGAATTGAAAGCGCTTCAGATGAGTCAGTGCGTGCAGGAAACTAAACAGATCATTCAAACTGATTCGCGAACCGATTAAGACAGATCTGCCAACTTGTTTGATGAAGTCTTTGAACAGAATCGACTCAAAAGAGTGATTCATTTGACACTGGACGAATTCATTGGCAGCAACAGGAGTATGAGACCTGGGCCCGTATATATAAAACTTCTAAGAAATGCTCTTAAGAATAGTCTTAAGCTTTGACTTAAGTGTCAAAAAATACTTAGTAAAAAGTAGGACTTCTCTAAGAGTAAGATACTTTTATAAAGCAGCTAAAAGCAACTTTCAGTAAAGTATAAGACTGATTCTTAAGTGCTGACTGAAGTAGCACTTAAGTGCTGCAAACTAAGGACTACAATGATGTTAACCCAAAATGGCCGCCCTGAACCTCTGAATCAGCCAATAGTGAGCCTGCAAGGGTGAGGTCACTGCAAGCATGACACCAAACATTTAATGTAATTATAACAAAATAATTTAATTAAGACACTGAAACTTTAATATTTAAAAACTTTAATATTTAAATGTATTTTTTAATTGCTTTGCATTGTGCAAAATTATCACAAATTAGTATTGAAGGAAAATTGTCAGATTCACCCTTTATTCAAATAGTATTAAAAATGTGTTAAATATTTTGTAAGCGTATTGTGTAGTTGTGCCTGGAGTCAATTGTTTATTTGTGATAACACAATGAAACATTCCAAATTGTACAGACATAAGTTTTAGCCAGGCTTTCATACAAATAAATTATGAACTGGTGAAAAAACAAGAGAGGATAATGAAATATTAAGTAATGATTATGTTGCAGACGATGTATGTTTTTTTTCTCCTGTGAGCTTTTTAGTTTTTCCAAAACCTGTAGCTGTAGTTTGCCCTTATTTGTCACTTAATATTTTAAAATAATATTGATCTGCCTGCATTGATACCATTATATGAGAACTGAATGAGCTGGATGATGACATCACTGTTTTCACCAGAGTGGCTGTAGAGATAAATGAACTAAATAGATAACTAGTGATTTTTTACAATGGAAATGAATGCTTTAGCTTAAGTTCTGCCAGGAAGACTAATATACCTCCCTAATACCTCCCGGTGGTCGGCTCCGCCTGCGTCTTCAGGCAGTAAAAACAGATTGCGTTACCCTCTGAATGCGAGCTACACAACAGAACTTTATAACACAATACAGTACTTGCTTGCTGGGCTGTTAATAAACTTTGTCACATCATTTTGCCTCCCGAGTCTTTCTGGTTGAAATTAATAAACACTGAATTTACTTAAGCAGGACAATGACACTATTTTCTTCTAGAGCTGCTGTACAGCCAAGACTAACTTTGTTGCATTATTTTCCTGTAATCTCTGTAAAGCTGCTTTGAAACAATCTGTATTGTAAAAAGCACCGAAGAAATAAAGGTGACTTGAAATAATTTTGTCAGATAAATACTTTCACTAAGTTTAGTGTTTTGTTCTTCCCTCATATTTTAAAATATTAAAAAAATATAAAGATAAAAATATTTTCCTCATAATTTGATGGTTTAAGCAAACATAGGGTCATTTAAAAAAATAAAAAATAAACTCTGCACATCACTTTTGGCCACCACTGTATTTTGGTGTGGTCAGTGTCACAATAGTGCTATTCAAGAGCCTACTGTGGACTGAAGGGCCCGGGTCATCACAGGTGCACTGCTGAATTCCAATCGCCAAAAATCTAAATAATACTTTAATTTCATTGCTATAAAACTTTTTTAAAGGTAAGTTACAAAAAGAATACCTTGGTGATTAAACTTTTTTATCATTTGATCAACTCATTTTACTACAATACATCATATTTTCATTGAAAAGTGCATGGCCTAATCTCTCTGCTGCCATCTTGTTACTCCTAACTAGGTTAGGAGACCTCTCCAGCTCTCTTAAATAATTTAGGAGCTGAGACCAAGTCTTAACACTTAGGAACCTTTATGAATCACACTAACTCTTAAGTTTAGGAATAAGAGTAAAATTATGTAATTCTTAGAATTTTGACAGACTTGAGACTAAAATTTTACTCTGAGTGGCTTTATACATACGGGCCCTGAGCAGCAACAGCGCGAACTCATTCGGAATATTTTGAAGGCGTAACAGTTGAATATTCTCATCATGAAAAAGTAGAGACGATTGTAGACGAAAATGGAGAGAGATTTTACCTTAGTTTTTATTTTATGCAAAACATTTTAGTCTCGTCTTTTTTCGTCAACAATAATGCATGTTAATTTAGTCTTAGTCAGCGTTTTTGGACATTGGTGCAGTCTCGTCATCGTCTCTTCTTAGTCATGGAAAAAAAGTTCGTTGACGAACATATTTAGTCTCGTCTCGTCTGACGAAATTAACACTAGTTATATACCTAAGGTGCTCAGAGCACAGGTTCCCTCTCAGCACTTCCTCCCTCCGTGGATGAACGAGAGCTGCATTTACTTTGAGAATATACATAGAGCGTTTCGCCTCTTTTAGACATGTGGAACAGCTTTTTGTATGCTTCGGAGGTCGCACCAAAGGGCATCCGGTCACAAATCAGAGGATATCCAGATGGATAGTGTTGTGGCAAAAACAATTTAATTAACAAATAACATCAAATAACATCATAGTAAGAGACATCAGATTCAAATTGTACTCTAAAAGATGTTTATTCTTTTAGAGGAGACTGGTTTACAAAAGTATCGCGACAGCTACCTCGCGATAGAAACACAGATCTCACACACAATGCAAACAGACAGACTTTATACCCCTTCCTCAGAGTCCGTTCTCTGTAGTTTTCCATTCACCCCAAACTAACCAGTTCTAGCCGATGTCTCCACTCATCTCAGTTAAACCAGTTCTAGTTTCGTTAGAGAAAACAGATAAAGCAGGTTTGTTAGAAGTACAATGGTCCTTCCTAGCCCCCCTTCCTGGACTTTTACTATCTCCCCACCTGTGAGGCCAAAAGCTGAATAGTCCCACTTGTCTTTCCTGACTATCCATGCTAAAGAATTTAGAGGCTGTCTGACCAGTTGCTGTGGGTGTGTGTCTCAGTTTCCCCCAGGTATACAAAATAATCCAAGAGAGAAAATACATGATTGAAATACAGGAAAACCCATACAATATCAAAGTGAAAACTCAACTATAAAATTTTCTATAACAATCCCTCCTATTTATCATTCAAAATAATAAAATAAAAAGATAAATATAATAAAATGAAATTAAAAAAAAAAAATTAATAGACAAAGACATTACATCAAACCCATAAATGGTTACAATCATTTCAAGTCTTTACATCACAGTTATACTCTTCATGTCTGATTTTTCGTATACCTGATCATTCTACTTGAATCTTGGAAAGTAATAAAAATGTAAAAGTAGCATATTAGGGATAAAGAAAAGAATAATAAAAATATACATATATATATACATACACACACATACACACACACATACATATACATATAAACGGGAAATAATAATAATAATAAACAAAAATTAAATAAAAACAATTCCCTTATTTTCCAACCTATCACACCTCTGTGTAAATGTCCGCACTCTCGTCGCTCTCATACTCATCCCATTTGTCTGCATCATCTATCGGGTTAACAGTCAATTTCACTGCCTGTATGGGCATCCCTGCCCTGACCAATCTCTGTACTGACATGGAAACACATTTCATGATGCACGGCAAGCATAACAGAATCAGAATTCCAATCACTACAATTGGCAGAACAGTTCGAATTATCCAGTACATCCATCCCCCCCACAAAGACATAATCCATCCGATCCACTGGTTGTCAGTCCTTTCAGGTTCTTTTACGGCTTCTCTCATGTGGTCAATTATGTTGGTTATATTATCACTGTAATCAGGAATGTTAAAACAACAAGACACCCCCAGCATTTTACAGACTCCGCCTTTTTCCGCCGTAAGAATATCGAGAACTAAACGGTTCTGAATGACTGCGTCCCTCAGCTGTCTCATTTCATCACTTATCAATGTCAAAGCATTTTCTGTGCTGTTGGCTATCGCTAATACCGTCCATGCTAATCCATTAATTTTGTTAATCGTTACTGCTGTACCCACCCCTAAGAAAATTGACCAACCTACATTAGCTCCTGGTGTTGTCCACGGATCAGTTAGTGTGTACCCCGCATAATTATTTGGCAGAGCCTCAGGCAAAATCTTAATATCTCGTTTCTCCCTTTTACCTACTTTGCTGGGCAAATACACAGAAGTCCCCACATTCATTAAAGCTGGATAGCAGCAACCTGACCAGTCCTTCTTTGGCAAACGGTGGTAAGCTCTGTCACCACACACCCACACCGCAGCTGGTGAACTTTCGTTCGGTTTGTTGAATGGGCATGTGAAGTTGATTTCTTTGTTGTTGATGATCGCTGTACAATTGTTCATTGTTCTGTCCTGTATGTTGTATGCTGATCCTGCAGTCAGACCATCCAGTCCTTAACAGTCTTGGTCTGTTGAAGCAGACGCAAACATCACCCTGGACATACGTTACTCTTAAAGGTGGAATTGCTATGTCAGTGTTGTTATACTGGTGTATATGTTCACAGTTTTCATCAGGCTGTTTTGTTGGTGTCCTTCCTTCCTCCAGGTCCACAGCAGTTTTTAACACATCAGTCATTTGTTGGGGAATAAGACACTTAGTCTCGTTGACTGTTGTTGTCCTCAGGGGGACGGCTTTCCAGGCATGAGATATTTGCAGACACATCCAGCAACTCGTTTTGATCTCCAGTTCCTCTTTCTGTAGCATTGCCAGTGCACAGGCTTTGTTCCCTTGGCATTTCATCATGACTTTCCGCACTTCAGGATTTATTTTACCTTTGCTTATGTCTCCGTTTTCCATCCAGGCCAGTTCCTCTTCAGTAGCCTGTTCGACCTCGGGTGGCACAGGTGACAAGAAAGGTGTCGTCGTCGTTGTTCGTGGTCTGCTTGCCTCGACTATCATAATGTCTATTGTCTCATACCAGTCAGTTTCAGTCAAATCCAGGGCGCAGTAATACCTGCCTTGGTCCGCACGTGTCGCCCGCCCCAATTGTACTCTCATTCCGTATCTGTTGTTATTCATTTCATCTACAGCGTGCACCTGAAATCTTTCGTCGAATTCCGTCTTGTAGTGATGAGTGTATGCTTTTACGTCGGCCCACCTACATGGGCTTTCACAGAAATAGAAATGTGCGTGCTCTTCAGTATGTCCATCACATCCGAGACAATTCTTTTGGAATGGGTTGCACTTAAAGGTCACACTTGATCCCTCCTCTATCGTGATGACACTTCCATGCAGTCCTCTCACCGGCTCCACCTCCGTGAATGTGTCTCTTTTATCACGCTGTCTGATGGTGTTGTTCAGCACAGATGTTTCAGTCCAGTTGGTGTGTTTTTTCTCAGATGACATTTTCAAGCCCTCAGTGGAACACAAATTTATCAAAGTTAAAATGAATATAGTCTTACAAAGTTCATGCATTCCTGGCAGTCTGAATGGGTACCACGGTCTTGAACGATCCATTTTGTCTAGTGATTGCAGCCTTTTGCACTGCTCAATGTTCCTGGTTGTGGCTGCACAGTACACAAATAGCTTTATTCTGCACACCGGCCTTGTCACTCCTTCTGAGTGACCTTGCCCTTGCATCTGGTGTTTCGGCTCGATCTTGGAACTTCTTGTTGCTGTTGTTGTTGAGGCTCCTCCTCCTGTTGCCCTTCCGATATGGGCGGAACTCTTCTGCAATGGCTGACGTGCACCCACGTGGCTCTCTCTCCGACCTTCACCGCCGTGTATGTGGTCAACAGGACTTGGTACGGGCCTCGCCATCGTTTTGCCCTCCAGTTCTTCCTTCTCAGGTCGCGAATTACCACGTAATCTCCCGGCCTGATCTTATGCAGGAACGTCTCAGCAACTTTCCCCTGGGCAGCTTTGACCTGCACAGAAATATTGGATAACAGACACGACATTTCCTTGCAGTAATTCAACATCTCATTTTCACACACATCTGTTGATGGAAGCCTGCGTTTTCCCCCTTCTATCCCCATGAACGGTGGTTTACCAAATAGAATTTCGAATGGGCTCAAATTTGTTTTGACTCTCTTTCTCATTCTCATGTACATTAACACGGTTGGGAGTGCTTTCACCCACGAGAGTCCAGTCTCCTCACAACATTTAGCCAATTTATTCTTTACTGTCTGGTTTTCACGTTCCACAGCTCCTGAGCTGGAGGCGTGATAGGCACAGTGTGTTCTCATATTAATGCCTAAGAACTGACCCACCTGCTTTATTGCCTCATTGACAAAGTGTGTTCCGTTGTCAGAACGGATTTTTCTTGGAATTCCCCATCTCGGAACAATCTCGGTTAGCAGAGCCTTTGCTACTGCTGCTGCGTCTTGTTTTGAGGTGGGGAAGGCCTCGACCCATTTGGACCACATGTCAACCATTACCAGGCAATATTTCTGCTTCCCACAAGGGGTTAATTCAATGAAATCGATCATTAGATATTCAAACGGCCCTTCTGGGCCTGGCTGGGATACCAGCTGTGTTTTAACGCCCCGTGCCACATTGTGTGTATTACAAATAACACATCTTTTGCAAAAATTTTCAGCGAATACTGTAAAGCCCTTGGTAAACCACAATTCTTTTATTTGTGCAATCATACCCCCTTTTGACACATGATCTAAACCATGTGTTAATTTAGCATAATGTTGAAAGAAATGTTTGGGTAAGCAGGGCATTCCATCAACTGATGTCCACACTCCATCTACAAGGCTGCAGCCTGACGCCTTCCATTTGTTTTTCTCAGCTCCTGTGGAAAAAAACTGCATGCTCTGTAAACAAGGAGAAATGTCATTGTTAGGGTTAATGTCAACTTGTGCACAAGTGGCGCTTTTACTATCATCTTTAGTCTGATCCGCTGCCGCTGTTTTTGCAGCCATATCAGCTCTGCTATTTCCTGTTGAAATAAAACCTTCTGTATTAGTATGCGCTGCGCATTTACAAATTGCAATTTTGTCAGGCAACAGAATGGCCTCGAGGAGGTCCGATACTAGAGACGCGTTTAGTATCGGACGCCCATCTGATTTCAAAAATTTTCTGTGCTTCCATAAAGCACCAAAGTCGTGCGTGACTCAAAAAGCATACTGTGAGTCTGTGTAAATCGTCACACATTTATCTGTCATCAATTTGCATGCTTCAGTCAACGCGATCAGTTCAGCTGCCTGTGCAGAGTAATGACATGGTAATTTGCCAGATTTTACAGTTTCAAATTCAGTCGTTACAGCATAATGTCACAGGGGTGACTAATGGGCAAACGAGCGGCAGGTGTGGAGATAGGAGTTGCCTGGTGATTGGGGCACATGCTCCCAGGTGGAGTATAAAAGGAAGCCATTTTGAAGGGGTGGTGGCACACACAGGAACGGAGACGGAGCGTGCACGCAGCAGGGGAGAGGCCGAGGAGCCGAGGCTGAGGCCGAAGCAGCGGTGTTCAGTGGGATTGAAGTGCTCAGTGAGTTGGAAGTGTTCGAAGAGCCTAAAGGGTTGACTTGGAGCAGTGTTGGATACAAGCTTCCTCAGGAAAACCGTTGGGGTGTGGAGATCGCCCATTTGAGTTTGCTGGATCAGAGGATCGTTTGTGGGAAGTCTGCTGGACTGAGCCATCGTCTAGATTGGTGCGGTGGAAGGAGAGAGAAGAGATAAGTGAACTGATTTCATCTTATGAGTATTTAAATTGCGGGAAGAGGATGCAGTAAATGTGGATCTGATTGTTGGAAGAGCTATGTGTTTCAGAGTGTGTTGAGGAGGAATTGAAAGAGAAATCCCTCGTGGAGCGAGCACAACAAACGGAGTGGGGCCTCTGACCAGCCTTAACGTGTGAGTGAATTGCAGTGCTTTTGCCTTATTGATACACATCGATTTGTGGCTGTGGAATTGAGGTGAACACAAGTGTGCTGTGCCTTTGCTGAGAAGTGGCCCTAGCCCCATTCACACGTTGTGGAAAGTACTATATCTGCTCCCCATTGAAAGTCCAGTGTGATACAGCTGCACTGAAGAGGTTACTTTGTGCTGTGAAGGTCCTTAATTGTTATTTACTGTTTGAGCTTAAAAGCCTACAGCATCACTGGAGAAACGATCTTTTAACCCACCGCCTCCTCACTGTGAATTGAAGAGAGTACTGCGCAGATCCTTACCTGTTCCACTTACTGTTGAGTCCAGACGCATGCAGCATCACTGGTAAAGTACCATTTTAATCCATTGTCTCCTTGCTGTGCACTGAAGTGAGTCTACTGACTGCTGTCATACTGTGAACTGAGAGATCCTGTGGATCATCACTCTTCTGAAATGAGTCTACTGACTGCTGTCACTCTGTGAATTGAGAGATCCTGTGGATCATCACCCTTCTGAAGTGAGTCTACTGACTGCTGTCATGCTGTGAACTGAGAGATCCTGTGAATCATCACCCTTCTGAAGTGAGTCTACTGACTGCTGTCACTCTGTGAGCTGGGAGATCCTGTGGATCATCACCCATCTGAAGTGGGTCTACTGACTGCTGTCACTCCGTGAACTGAGAGATCCTGTGGATCATCACCCTTCTGAAGTGAGTCTACTGACTGCTGTCATACTGTGAACTGAGAGATCCTGTGAATCATCACCCGTCTGGGGTGAGTCTACTGACTGCTGTCATGCTGTGAACTGAGATCCTGTGAATCATCATCCTTCTGAAGTGAGTCTACTGACTGCTGTCATACTGTGAACTGAGAGATCCTGTGAATCGTCATCCTTCTGAAGTGAGTCTGTGACGGCTGTGCTGTTCTAGGAACGAAAGAGACTTTTAATGTTGTTTTTATTATATTAATAAAGAACTTATATTTATTTTAAATGCTGTGTCTGCCTCATGTGTTTCACGGCACGCTCCTCGGGCGGTGGTCCGCTAAGAAGGGGGTGGGCGGCCCGCTGACGCCCGCCCCTCACCTGTGACATTAAGTGCCGTAGTCGGCAGGATCCGCCCCGAGTTGAGTGACCGTGGACCATGGGGCGACCAGTTTTTCCCCCCGTTCCAGGGACTGGAACGGACTGGTGGGGGAGGATGTCACAGGGGTGACTAATGGGCAAACGAGCGGCAGGTGTGGAGAGAGGAGTTGCCTGGTGATTGGGGCACATGCTCCCAGGTGGAGTATAAAAGGAAGCCATTTTGAAGGGGTGGTGGCACACACAGGAACGGAGACGGAGCGTGCACGCAGCAGGGGAGAGGCCGAGGAGCCGAGGCTGAGGCCGAAGCAGCGGTGTTCAGTGGGATTGAAGTGCTCAGTGAGTTGGAAGTGTTCGAAGAGCCTAAAGGGTTGACTTGGAGCAGTGTTGGATACAAGCTTCCTCAGGAAAAACGTTGGGGTGTGGAGATCGCCCATTTGAGTTTGCTGGATCAGAGGATCGTTTGTGGGAAGTCTGCTGGACTGAGCCATCGTCTAGATTGGTGCGGTGGAAGGAGAGAGAAGAGATAAGTGAACTGATTTCATCTTATGAGTATTTAAATTGCGGGAAGAGGATGCAGTAAATGTGGATCTGATTGTTGGAAGAGCTATGTGTTTCAGAGTGTGTTGAGGAGGAATTGAAAGAGAAATCCCTCGTGGAGCGAGCACAACAAACGGAGTGGGGCCTCTGACCAGCCTTAACGTGTGAGTGAATTGCAGTGCTTTTGCCTTATTGATACACATCGATTTGTGGCTGTGGAATTGAGGTGAACACAAGTGTGCTGTGCCTTTGCTGAGAAGTGGCCCTAGCCCCATTCACACGTTGTGGAAAGTACTATATCTGCTCCCCATTGAAAGTCCAGTGTGATACAGCTGCACTGAAGAGGTTACTTTGTGCTGTGAAGGTCCTTAATTGTTATTTACTGTTTGAGCTTAAAAGCCTACAGCATCACTGGAGAAACGATCTTTTAACCCACCGCCTCCTCACTGTGAATTGAAGAGAGTACTGCGCAGATCCTTACCTGTTCCACTTACTGTTGAGTCCAGACGCATGCAGCATCACTGGTAACGTACCATTTTAATCCATTGTCTCCTTGCTGTGCACTGAAGTGAGTCTACTGACTGCTGTCATACTGTGAACTGAGAGATCCTGTGGATCATCACTCTTCTGAAATGAGTCTACTGACTGCTGTCACTCTGTGAATTGGGAGATCCTGTGGATCATCACCCTTCTGAAGTGAGTCTACTGACTGCTGTCATGCTGTGAACTGAGAGATCCTGTGAATCATCACCCTTCTGAAGTGAGTCTACTGACTGCTGTCACTCTGTGAGCTGGGAGATCCTGTGGATCATCACCCATCTGAAGTGGGTCTACTGACTGCTGTCACTCCGTGAACTGAGAGATCCTGTGGATCATCACCCTTCTGAAGTTAGTCTACTGACTGCTGTCATACTGTGAACTGAGAGATCCTGTGAATCATCACCCGTCTGGGGTGAGTCTACTGACTGCTGTCATGCTGTGAACTGAGATCCTGTGAATCATCATCCTTCTGAAGTGAGTCTACTGACTGCTGTCATACTGTGAACTGAGAGATCCTGTGAATCGTCATCCTTCTGAAGTGAGTCTGTGACGGCTGTGCTGTTCTAGGAACGAAAGAGACTTTTAATGTTGTTTTTATTATATTAATAAAGAACTTATATTTATTTTAAATGCTGTGTCTGCCTCATGTGTTTCACGGCACGCTCCTCGGGCGGTGGTCCGCTAAGAAGGGGGTGGGCGGCCCGCTGACGCCCGCCCCTCACCTGTGACAATAACCTACATTATTCTGTCCTGTCTGTGGATTCTTTGATGCAGATCCATCCACAAACAGGATATTGTCACAATTATCAAGCGGAACGTCCAGCAAATCTGGACGCGGTGTGCACACCTGTTCGAGCGCTGACAGACAACAATGTTCCTCGCCATCCTCCTGTGTGGGCAAGAGGGTGGCAGGATTCAAAGTTGTGCATCTTTTCACAGTAATGTTTGGCATATCCAGCAAAATAGTATGATATCTCAGCCATCGTGCAGTGGAAAGGTGTGCTGTTCGTTGCTCTTGCAGAATCATGGAAACAGAATGTGGTACCATTAAAGTTAAATCAGAATATCCTACAAACTCTCTGGAGGCCATCACAGCCAGCTCTGCTGCTGCCACTGCCCTGAGGCAATGCGGAAGTCCTGCAGCTACAGGATCAAGTTTTGTTGAAAAATAAGCTACAGGCCGCAGTCTGTCACCATGCGTCTGCAAGAGAACAGAAGTCATATAACCATTCTTTTCATCGACCATCTGTACAAACGGACGGTTTATGACAGGAAGGCCTAACGTTGGAGCCATAGCCAATTGCACTTTCATGTTATCAAACGCTTCTTCAGCCTCACTTGTCCAAACAAGTCTGTCACATGACCTCAGTCCTTTCCCTGTTGTTAGGGCTCGCAAGGGTTGTTCAAAGATGGCATAATTAGGAATGAACGTACGGCAGTAAGCGCACATTCCCAAGAATGACAGCATTTGTTTCTTTGTAACTGGTTTTGGCACCTCTTTTATGGCACTCACCCGTTTTTCAGACAGTGACTTACTGTTAGGTTTGATAACATGTCCCAGGAATGTCACTTCCTGTTTCACAAACTGCAGCTTTGAAAGACTGACTTTGTGCCCCTCCCGCTCCAGATGTTTCAGGAGAGTCACAGAGTCAGAAATGCAAGTGGTTTTATCTTTGGCACAAATTAATAAATCATCAACGTATTGCAATAAAGCCCGCTGTCAAAACCAGAGGCTCAATACTTCTCCTAAGGGCCTCGTTATATATGGTTGGACTTTCGCAAAATCCTTGGCACAATCGTGTAAATTTATAGCCTTTATTATTGAAATCAAACGCAAACCAAAACTGGCTGTCTTGTTCAACTGGAACGCTAAAAAATGCATTAGCCAAATCCACCACAGTGAAATATGTTGCGTCTTGCGGAATTTGTGACAAAATAGTATAAGGGTTTGGCACCCGTACTGCCCTGGCAATAACCGCTGAATTCACAGCCTTTAAATCCTGGACGAATCTCCACTCAGTGGGCTCCCCCTTATCTCTGTTCTTTTTTACAGGAAAAATAGGTGTGCGCACTGGGGAATCATTGCATGGCACAATTATCCCCTCCTCTAATAGGGAATTAAATACAGGCATTATGCCTTGCAATGCTTCGCGTTTGAGTGGATACTGTGCCAGACATGGTTTATAATCAGATTTTGGGGTTATTACAACTGGCTCGCATCCCTTTATCAAACCCACATCGTACTTGTGTTTTGCCCATAAGTTTGAAGGTATTTCTGCCAGAGAAATATCAATTTCTGATGCAGAAATAGCCCCCACCCCCCGTTTTGTCACATCATTTTTTAAAACGACAGTTAAGGTTCTTGAAACTTGCACATCAAAATCACAGTTTGATTCAAATGCTTTAACACTTTTGCTCTGTGCTGTGTCTATATCAATTTCAACCCAGTCTGTAGCTTGCAAACAGTTATTCACAAAAAGACCCAGTTCTTCCCATTGCATATTTGTCTCCTTGGACACGGATAAATGAGGAGCACTGTTTCCTGCCATTAAATAGTATTGCAATTGTTTTTCATTCAAACAGGCATACAACGCACACACATTCTCTGTCCAGAAAATTGTGTCGAATTTCACACTCTCATTCTCCTCTCCACTAAACCAGGTTTCCTCATAGTATGAATCACGTTCATTTACGACATGTGACGTGCAACGCATTCTATCAGGCGTCATAAACTCTGTGTTGACTGGTGTTATTCGATCTTTAGCCAATTTCAAAATCATCTCTGCCCAATCAACATCTTTTATTTGCCATTCGTAAGCCCATTGTGGCTCAAATTTAGAACATGTAATTTGTGGTGCTTCCTCAATGCTGATTCCGGAGAAATCAGCACTGAGGATCAAATTTAATTTACACATTAAATTCTTTGCCATTAGCGGTGCGGGACAGTTGGCCGACCAGACAAATTCATGTTTCAGCGTTCGACCCCCCTCTGTTTCGCACCCTAATGCCTCGGTAATTTGTTCAGAGATTAAATGACCCGAAGCCGAAATGCTTTCATACACTTCTCCTGTCATTTTCGGCACACGCGGCAAGTCACATGGTCGCAAAGTGCTAATAGAGGCTCCCGAATCCACTAGAAAGTTAATTACTACTCCCTCTACTATCATTGGGTATTTCGGCATTTGGGAGAATCCCGTGCTTTTGTACATTTTCAAACATTCATCAGAAACACTGCTAAAATTCTCATCATTCACACCATTGCTTAAAACACACAAAGATTTGCAAGCAGTTTCTTCTTTGCAGAGGGCAGAAAGTAAATCAGTGTATGTGTTTGTGTATGTGTTGTGCTTGCTTGTTAGTAATATATGATCACTTATCTGGCTTGTGGACAGACACCGATCGCCTCGAACCAGACCCTCTCCGTCCCGCTCTCCGATCCTTTCGTTTCAATCCGACTTCAGATTCGGGCACTCATTGCTCCAATGTCCGTCTTTTCTGCATCTTCTGCATTTGGTACAGTCTCTGATCGTATGTTTGTTCGTAGCACACACATAACATCGCCATCTTGTTCCATCACCTCTTCCTCTCATCCTTTGTTGAGCTTCAGGTCTGTTTCTTTCATGTTGCACAACTGCCATTGTGAGTGGCTTTCGAGATTTCTGTTCCTGCAGCTGATCTTCGGCGTGTATAGCGTGCATCAGGGCTGAAGTTAAGCGTCCGTTCTTCCACTCTACGTAACTTGCCTTCGTTCCTCTTGAAATCTCTGGTCTTAGTCCTCTTAGAAAATGACCTAGCAGAAGACTCTCCCATGTACCTGGTTGATTCCCTCTGTCCTTCGGCTCCGTCAACCCGCTGTGTTTTTCAAAGGTCTCAAAAAGTCTGTAGTAAAAGTTGCTAACGAGCTCATCCTTTCCCTGGGTACAGCATGTAATTTTTTCAGTGTCCACACGCGGAGGGAATGCTGCCTTTACTGTGTTACTGAAATTTTCCACCTCCTTTTTGTAAGGCTCGTTGCTCGGGTGTTCCCAGTCTGGGTGAATTCGTCTCACATCCGTGTTCGCTAGTTTTCCGCTCACCTTATGCCAGTTTGCTGGGCCCATTTTCACCCCCAACATCCGTCTCAGTTCTTGTGAAGTCGGGCTGAATTCTTGGCACAGTAAAAGCAGTTCTTTTGCAAATCTGTCGCCCGCGTCCTGTGGGTCCGGCAGATGGGCCATCACGTCTTTCATATCAGCCACTGTCCAAGCTCTAAAGACTAGCATTGGTCCTTCCGGTCCCGCAACTTCGACCATCGGGGCTGTTACGTTCAGAACTGTGCCGCTGATCTTTTCACTTTTAGTCGCCTTGGATCTTGTCACTCTTGGCCCGTTGGTGCTCGATCTTCCTGAATCAGTTGTGCTGGGAAGCATTTCAGATGTGTCTCCGAAAACTTCCTGTTCTTCGTTATCTCCTTCTTCGCTGCCTGTGGCAGCGAGCGCTGAGGACTTTACCGCCATCTGTCGTATTGGCGGTGATGGTGCGTGTTGGAATTCTTGTAACATGTGTGCTGCTGCAGTTTCTGCCGCTGCTCGCGCTCTTCTCGCTTCTGTTTCTGCTCGCTCTGCTTTTCGTGCTGCTGCTTGTGCGTTTCGTGCTGCATCTTGTGTTGGTCTTTGGATGGGAGAGCGGTCGAGATCGTGGTCCAGTTTCAGGGCTTTCAGTTCCGCCACGGGATAGTGATGGTTGTATGCCGGCGGCGCCGAGACAATCTCGGTTGCATTTTGGAAAACACAAACACACTGTTTATTAGTAGAATTCTGCTCCGGTGGAGCCGTTTTCACACACACATTCATTCCTTTGCTCAATTCATTCATCAATATCTTTCGTTCTCTTCTGTCGGCTTCTTCAATCCAACAGTCTATAGTTTGCTCACATTCTCTACAAACATGACGAAAACAACCGCAACAATTCTGTTGATTTTCGCTGCTTTTTTTTTACTGACTTTTTCACAATATTAAGTCTTCTTTTACTCAGTGTCCCTTCTTCAGGAAAATCATGATATTTGATTAACTTTTCTATGTCCAACATACATTTATGACCGTAATTCTTTTTCATTTGACCGAAAACTGGTGTGTAAAAATTGTCTTGCTTAGGCCTACTATAAGATGATCCCATGTTGGCTGAATTTTCTCTCTTGGATTTTTAACTTCAACGCGTCTTAATCTGTCAAACGTTTTCAACAGATCCGATTCTGTCACCTCGATTCGGCAAGGTTTAGCAAATATGCTCTGTAATTATGGTTTACTCAAGGTTCAATTCAATAATAAAGAATAATAAAAATATTTTGGATAGCACAATTCATAACAAATCTTTCCGTGAGCGCCTTTCAACATTCGATTGTATAAAATTGGTCCGACTTCCTCAGGTGCCAATTAAAAATTTTGTAAACCCATAATCAGCCACAGCGGCTCCTTCGTCCGCTTTACAAGCTAGTTTTCGGCATAGAATTGACTTGTAGTGACGGGTGTTCGTGCTGGTTCACGTGTTACAATTACCGGTTATGGCATAATTCATAAAAAATACTGTTAGTAACAAATCTTTCCCTATTGTAAGAAATTGATCCGATTTACTCAGGTTCAAATTTCAGTTTGCGGCATAAAAATTGGTCCGACTTCCTCAGGTGCCAGTTTTTTAATTTATTATTTATTTATTTCTAAGAGCCGTTATGCCCATCACTACCTCAATTCACCCCTCGACAAACTTTCTCTGCCCGACCAAAGAGATAGTTCAGCCACTATGGTTCGCCTAATAGTTATATCAAATTACACCATACGAAAAACAAAAATAAAATAAAAATAAATTTTAGGTCTCTTACCAAGATGTTTTACTGCCACCGGGTTCTTTTCAGATCTCGGAGTCCCTCCTGGCCCTGAAAAACCGGGATTTGGCTCTCTCTCTCGTAATCTGTTGAGTTCTCTCTCAAACCGCCGAGGTATGAGACCAGTATCCTGGTACCGGGGCGATTCACTCCGTCAAATCCGTCTCAGGACCAGAAGAAACTGCCATAAGATCCTCACATCTGACACCAAAATTGTTGTGGCAAAAACAATTTAATTAACAAATAACATCAAATAACATCATAGTAAGAGACATCAGATTCAAATTGTACTCTAAAAGATGTTTATTCTTTTAGAGGAGACTGGTTTACAAAAGTATTGCGACAGCTACCTCGCGATAGAAACACAGATCTCACACACAATGCAAACAGACAGACTTTATACCCCTTCCTCAGAGTCCGTTCTCTGTAGTTTTCCATTCACCCCAAACTAACCAGTTCTAGCCGATGCCTCCACTCATCTCAGTTAAACCAGTTCTAGTTTCGTTAGAGAAAACAGATAAAGCAGGTTTGTTAGAAGTACAATGGTCCTTCCTAGCCCCCTTCCTGGACTTTTACTATCTCCCCACCTGTGAGGCCAAAAGCTGAATAGTCCCACTTGTCTTTCCTGACTATCCATGCTAAAGAATTTAGAGGCTGTCTGACCAGTTGCTGTGGGTGTGTGTCTCAGTTTCCCCCAGGTATACAAAATAATCCAAGAGAGAAAATACATGATTGAAATACAGGAAAACCCATACAATATCAAAGTGAAAACTCAACTATAAAATTTTCTATAACAATAGTGACCACAATTGCACTAGCCTACTTTTCGACGGGCCTACAATTCCCCATCGAAGTAAGAGCTCATTCCACTAAAGACATGGCCTTGTCCAGAGGTGTTTCTATTGGTGATATTCGTGCAGCAGCCGGCTGGTCCTCGCCATTCACTTTTAACAGGTTCTACAATCTAGTCCCTGCTCTGCAAGCACAAGTCCTTTCTGTCTACCGTATTTGGCCTTAGCCGATGCAAAACCACTATGAACTTTCCCCCCTACTATATGGGGTAACTCTGTGGCTATCGTCTATTGCTATACCTTTGTGGCTCCGATCAAGGTCTGGGTCACTGGTAACAGGCTATAGACCATTTACGCAAAAAAAACGAAAATACGTCAAGGAAGCTTAAACCCAGTTCCGGTGTAAGCTTTGTTGACGGAGAAATGGCAGCTACCATTAGAGTGTTTTCGACTAGCCTGACTTGTCTTCCGAAGATCACCAGCGCCGATGTGGTGAAGAGTGTGGAGATACATTTGTCCACTAAAGAAAACAAACTGGACAAGGGATATAAATTCTTCCAAAAATAGTTTATCCACAATTACCAAGGTAAGAAATCAAGAAATTGCTATAGCTAGCTTTAACCATATCACCGGTCATAACTCTGTTAACGTTAACTGTAAAGTAAAGTAAGTAATGGTAAATCTTAGGTATTGTGAATTTGTAATATAAGGCATAACACATTGCAGTGAATATGTCGTATTTACAGGGGTTGGACAATGAAACTGAAACACCTGGTGTTAGACCACAATAATTTATTAGTGTGGTGTAGGGCCTCCTTTTGGGGCCAATACAGCGTCAATTCGTCTTGGGAATGACATATACAAGCCATTCTTCTTGCAGGATAGTGGCCAGGTCACGAAGTGATGCTGGTGGAGGAAAATGTTTCCTGACTCGCTCCTCCAAAACACCCCAAAGTGGCTCAATAATATTTAGATCTGGTGACTGTGCAGGCCATGGGAGATGTTCAACTTCACTTTCATGTTCATCAAACCAATCTTTCACCAGTCTTGCTGTGTGTATTGGTGCATTGTCATCCTGATACACGGCACAAAACTGTGCTTTTACCCTGCTAATTGGACCTTCACAGTCTGCTCTTATTGGTTCAATGTGCAATTAATGAAGATTGGCCACCAGGCTGGTCCAATTTAGCCATGAAACCTCCCACACTAAAATGAGAGGTGTTTCAGTTTCATTGTCCAACCCCTGTATGTTTAAGTGAGAGGGTATGAGATGACATAACAACCTGTAATTTAGTGAAGCTGTACTAGGTAAATGTTACTGATATTGTGTTGTGACTTAGCAAAGTACAAAGTAAAGTTGTGTATTTCTATGTGAGATAACACGTAACATTTTCTTGTTGCATGTGGTTATAGTATCAAATATGCTCCTGTCGGGATGTGGTTTCAACTACAGCCGCCTGATGTCAGAAAGCCACAATGGTTGTTGTCAGAGGGCTAGTTGTATACCATTACCCTGAGTTGTTGCGTCAATTTGTTTGCCGATAGGCTCGGGAAGGGATGGAATGACTTGAGTACTATGCAAGAAATCATTAAAGTTGAGGTGAATTTATTTAGGACAGCTGTCTCAGCACACGTGTTCCACATCAAGCTCAAAATAAACAAAATAAATCAAAAATACTCAGAATAGACATTACAAAACATAAATAAAACATGCTGAAAGCAGCAAAACACGGCATCAAATCCAGCCTTGAGGAACAAACCTCTAACAATGAAGACACATCTTACAGCATTGGACTGTACCAGCTCAGGCACATGGCCCGTCTCTCCCCGGCTCAATTAGCCTCACTCCTTTATATATGCTATTTTCCCGCCAAACACTAGTGGGTCATACCAACCGTAGGGGTCGGTTAACTCTCCTGACTATGGGAACATTCAATGTCAGTGTTCTTGCATGTACATCTCAACAGATACATAATCACAAATAATATCCTTAATCAAAGATAAACAATATGAAAACAATCATAACATTAAACAATAAAGCAATGTACACAACACTGTGAACTGATGTTCACATGGTGATAACCTACAGGTTCATCATCACACACCCCCCTTCCTCTAAACAGTCACGACCTCAGGAGTGACGTGACAAAAAGTCGGCCATAACATTAAGCGCTTCTGGTCTATATTGGATTTCAAATTTAAAAGGTTGAAGGGATAAATACCATCGTGTTATTCTTGCGTTAGTGTCTCTCATTCTCTTGAGCCATTGCAATTCTCTGTGATCGGTCTCAAGCACAAAGTCTTTACCAATCAGATAGTATTTCAACGTGTCTAAGGCCCATTTGATGGCTAGGGCCTCCTTCTCGACTGTGGAATACTTAGTCTCTCTGGGAAAAAGTTTTCTGCTTATGTACTGAACCGGACGACGATTTTCTCCTTCCCCCTGTAACAGTACCGCCCCCAGGCCCAACTCAGATGCATCCGTTTGTACCACAAATGGCAACTCAAAGTTCGGACTTTGTAACACAGGGTCTTTACACAGACAGGACTTAAGATCTTGAAAAGCACGTTCACATTCAGGTGTCCACTTGACTTTAGTGGAACTGCTTTTCTTTGTAAGTTCAGTCAGTGGCGCTGCTCTGCTGGCAAAGTTAGGTATAAACCTTCTGTACCAGCCGATCAAACCTAAAAAGGATCTGACACTTTTCTTCGACGACGGAGGTGCACATGACAAAATTGCTTGTAGTTTGTCCACTTGCGGTCTCACTGAACCTCCTCCAGCAATGTATCCCAAGAAAGAAACTTCTTGTCTGGCTATCTGGCATTTCTTTGCATTGACCACCAGACCTGCCCGCTGAATTCTTTCAAACACCTTCGCCATGTGTTCCAGATGCTGTTCCCAGGACTCGCTGAAAATGACAATATCGTCAATGTACGCTGCTGCAAAGCTGTCCAGACCCCTCAGCACTTGATCCACCAGGCGTTGGAAGGTTGCTGCGGCACCGTGCAGACCAAACGGCATATACTTAAAATGATATAGCCCTGCGGGAACACGAAAAGCAGTCAAATTCTTAAAGGGTACCTATTATGGCATTTAAAATGTTCCTAATATTGTTCTGGGAGTCCCCAACAACAGTTTTACAAGCATGCAATGACAAAAAACACTTTTGTTGTCTTATAATATGCATTTATTTTTACCTGATTTGCTCACCGACTCCCATATGAATCGTTTAGCGAGTCATTTTTCCAAACCCCGCCTTTGCGTGACGCTAATCTGTGGTGATATGTTAGACACCCAGCCGAAGGGGTGTCATTGGTTGTTGCGCTAGAACTTACCCAGATACAACAGTGCTATTTTCTGATTGGCTAACAACACCAGACGAACAACACCAGAGGAGACCAGGGTTGCCAGGTCTGCACAACAAAACCAGCCCAATTGCTCATCAAACTAACCCAATCACGGCCAAAATTATTCAAATAGCGTTCCCGGGTGTTTCCTCAATAACAATCATGTTCCAGTGGATAAAACAATCGCGTCAACCAGCGTGCACTACACAAACAACCCGCGGAAACAGTGCAGGCATACAGACCTGGCAACACTGGAGGAGACGCGCTTAAATCCTGCCGGTTCCACAGTGAGTGAGTTTTGGGCACTGCGGCATATTAAATATATTACAAATAGTTTATCAGCGTGAGAAATACAATGTGTGGCCGGAGAGCGTGACAAAAGACCGAAATGAGTGACTGTCACGCTCAATGCGTGATGCGTGACATTTGAGAGCCCTGTGACAACTCCATTAACAACGACAAACACTTCACATATTTCAATACAATTGACATTGAAGACCTAAGTTAGCTGCTAGAAGCTGCGCTGTGCCTGTGCGTACACAACACACAAAATAATTATAGAACATGATACAAACATAAAAGCAACAGCCTACTTACAGATTGTGATTCGGAGAAGGAAGCTGATCCAAATAAACTCGGTACTGAACCTCCCTCCTTCAGTATCAGCCGGCTGGCAAATTCATACTTTATAGCATTTAGGTTTGTGAAGCAATCATCTTCAAAATGACGCGAACACAGAACGAGTTCGGGCTATAATACTTCTGTGGTATAGTTATGAACTGTAGCCACTGTCTTCAAATGCTCCTCACTGGGCAGATGAAATAAGTTTGCTTTTGCGTCGCACTTCAAAACACAGCAGCGTCTCGTCGACATGATGTTTTCCCTGGTGTCTCCTAATGCAATGAGTGGGCGTATCTTATTCAAATAACTTGGACAAGTGACGTACGAAAGTGCATCGTTCGTCTATCGATTCATATCAACGACTCAGAGTCGACTCTTACTTTTGAGAGATAATAACTTTGTATACGGTGAACTTTCATATTTAAAACTTTGCAGGATGTTTTTGTTCACTTAGATCTATGTTACACACTACATGAAAGGTAATTTTCAAAATTCCATGATAGGTACCCTTTAACAGAATCAGTCAATGGCACTTGCCAATATCCTTTGCACAGATCTAACGTTGTCAAATACTTAGCTTTGCCTAGTCGTTCGATCAACTCGTCGACTCTCGGCATCGGATAAGGGTCGAAGGCTGACACTGCGTTCAGTTTTGAGAAATCAACGCAGAATCTGAGCGTGCTGTCTTTCTTTGGTACCAATACAACTGGGCTGCACCATTCACTTGTTGAGGGCTCGATGATATCAGACTCCAGCATCAATTGCACTTCCTCTTTCAAGGCAGGGATCAGGCGTGCTGGCACTCTGCAGTGATTTTGCCTGATCGGCTCGGTTGCAAGCAAACGAATATTGTGGTGCAAAAGTGTTGTTTTTCCTGGTTTGTCAGAAAAGAGACCCCCTGGGACTAGACTCTGGAACTCTTTTTGCTGTTTAGGTACTAGATGATCTATTAGTGGGAAAGTTGAATTTGAATTAACAGGAAAATATTGTTCCTCCAATTCCTCTTCATCCTCCACTTTCCTCGCCCACAGCTGCTCTGACCATGAGCCTTTTCTCTCATTCCAAGGCCTCAAAAGATTAATATGGAAGATCTGAGACTTTTTCCTACGGTCAGGTACAGCAATCTCATAATTTGTGGGACTTAGCTTTCTAAGCACTTCGTATAGCCCTTGCCATTTGGCCAGAAGTGAACTTTCTGTAGTAGGAAGCAATAACAGTACCTTCTGCCCTGGACTCAGTGTTCTTTTCCTACTTGACTGATCATACCAGTGTTTCTGTTGCTGCTGTGCTTTTGTCATGTTAGCCCTCACCACCTCGGTCATTGAGTCCAATTTCTCTCTCATCTTCATGACATATGATAGGATGTTTGTTTGCTCACGTGCATTACCTCCTTCCCAAGCCTCCTTTAGTACATCCAACGGTCCTCGAACCTGACGTCCATATAGCATCTCAAATGGTGAGAAGCCTGTTGATGACTGTGGAACTTCACGATAAGCGAACATCAAATACGGCAACCATTGGTCCCAATCAGTACCTGTATCCGCCACAAACTTTCGTAACATGGACTTCAAGGTCTGATTAAATCTCTCCACCATACCATCGGTCTGAGGGTGATAAGGCGTGGTCTGTATAGGATGTATGCGTAACATTGAGCAAACTTGTCTCATTAACTTAGACGTAAAGTTAGTACCCTGGTCTGTGATTATCTCTTTAGGCAATCCTACTCGAGAAAAAAGTTGAACCAGTGCATTCACAACCTGCCTTGTCTTGATGTTTCTGAGAGGAAACACTTCTGGATAACGCGTAGCATAATCAGCAATAACAAGAATGTACTTATTACCAGATCTACTCCTTTCCAAAGGTCCTACGATGTCCATCGCAATACGAGAAAATGGCACGTCAATAATAGGCAAACTAACCAGAGGTGCTCTGTCACTCTTTTAGCTGGTCTCACCATCTGACATTCTGGGCATGATTTACAAGAATCCATAACGTCTGTATGAGCTTAGGCCAATAAAACTTACTAGCAATTCTCGACAGTGTTTTCTGCTGGCCTAGATGTCCTGCCCAAGGTACGGAATGACCCAATTGTAATACTTTTAATCTCATAGACTCCGGTACCACCAATCTCTCACCTTCAGCACTTACTAAGTACAACTTGTCATCTTTGATCATCAGCTGATCTTTCTGAATTAATGCAGACATTGTACCATTAGTCTTAGCTTTCTCAAACAATGGTTTCAAAGTTTCATCCTGCCTTTGCAACTGCACAATATCATGAGGAATTTGTTCGAGATCGTCTGCGTTCGGTTTTGTCACATTTTCAATTATTTCAGTACCCATTACTTTATCCTGCCGTTTCTCCCTCCTAGATTTCCTGTTTTTAGAAACCACCTGGAATGGTAAATCTTGCAAAAGTTGTTTAGTGACTTCTTCTTGATTAGCCTGTGCTCTTGTTACGACCCTAGCATCTGCTACCTCGTTATCACTCTGCAACAAATCCACCAACACAGGTACATCTCTGCCTAATATCACTGGATAAGGGGACTTGTCAATTACTCCAACTGATAACTTATAGGCTTGGCCTTCAATTTCGATCACAATCTCAGTTTTTGGATACTCTTTTTCATCGCCATGAATACAACAGACCCTCAACTTATCCTGTTTCAGCACATTTGACTTTCCCAAACACTCTGGTCTCACTAATGTCTGGCTTGAACCTGAATCAACCAATGCTTTAAACAACGTGTTTCCAATCTTCACCTCCACTACTGTGTTCGTGTTCAGTTCAATCTCATTTAGCTTCACTGAAGATCTTAACTCATAGCAGACATATTTTGCACTGGACACTCAGCTTTTTTATGCCCTGCCTGACCACATGTATGACATATAATCACAGACCTTCTGTTATACTGACTAACTCCACCTGCACGCATACTGTTACTCAGAGTAGAACTATTTTGCAATGTTCGTATATCAGCATCAAACTTTCTCAGACCACTACCCTTAGCATCCCCAGACTTACCGGTTGGGCTGTGGTGGATGTCTCGCCATCGTCTCGGCTGATGCAGCGATCGCCTTGCAGCCATGAACGTCTCTGCCAGCTCTGCAGCTTGTTTACACGATGTAGGGCCATTCTGCTTCACCCACGTTCTTGCTTCTGGGTTCAGCAATTTGAGAAACTGCTCCAACACTATTTGATCGCCAATTTCCTGTTTAGTTCGACGTGAAGGGACCATCCACTTTTCATACAGATCTCTCAGTCTCACATACAGTTCACGTGGTGTTTCATCATCACCTAGACTGTACGCTCTGAAACGTTGCCGGAAGGTTTCTGGATTAATTTCAAACTTGTCAAGTATCATCTGTTTAACGCAATCATAGTTCATTGAATTCTCAGGCTCCATAGCCACATACGCTGCTCTTGCTTTACCTGTTAACAACGGCAAGAGATGCAACACCCAGTCATGACTCGGCCATTTGCACGCTTGAGCAATACGTTCAAAAGTCATTAAATAATGCTCAATGTCCTCATCACTTGACCAAGGCAGCATTCTTGGGCAGTTAAAACTCGTTAAACCATAATCTCGTCTTCCCTGCCGCTGCTGATGTCGTCGCTTCACTTTGTGCCTGTTGTCGCCTAGGACGCGCATTTGAGTCAGACCTCAACTCTGTAGCCTCTGTGTCCCTCAGTGTTGGCACCCCACTTGCCAGTCGTTCCTGTCTTTCCTGATGAACTTCGGACTGTAGTTGTACGAATTGATGTTGAAGTATCCGATATTTGTGCTCGTGCCGTTGCGCTTCTTTTTCCAGCCTTTCTTCTCTTTGCTGTTGGCTATGTAGAAAATTTTGTAGCATTATAGCCATCGGCTCTGACGTACTACCTGAAGTCATTTCATCGTGTGTTGGAGATGAACTCGTTGCCTCCAGTTGCTCTGCTGGTTTACCTTCTTCTTTGCCCCTCGCTCCATCTTGCCTCTTTGGTGGCATTTTCCCCTTCACGAGAAGTCAACCTCTGCCGCTTTCCTTTACACGATGTGCAGCTGGGACAGCATGATTTTCACTGCATGTGTACTCATTTCCCTTTTAAGGCCTGGAAGCACCGCTGCCACCATGTGTCGGGATGTGGTTTCAACTACAGACGCCTGATGTCAGAAAGCCACAATGGTTGTTGTCAGAGGGCTAGTTGTATACCATTACCCTGAGTTGATGCGTCAATTTGTTTGCCGATAGGCTCGGGAAGGGATGGAATGACTTGAGTACTATGCAAGAAATCATTAAAGTTGAGGTGAATTTATTTAGGACAGCTGTCTCAGCACACGTGTTCCACATCAAGTTCAAAATAAACAAAATAAATCAAAAATACTCAGAATAGACATTACAAAACATAAATAAAACATGCTGAAAGCAGCAAAACACGGCATCAAATCCAGCCTTGAGGAACAAACCTCTAACAATGAAGACACATCTTACAGCATTGGACTGTACCAGCTCAGGCACATGGCCCGTCTCTCCCCGGCTCAATTAGCCTCACTCCTTTATATATGCTATTTTCCCGCCAAACACTAGTGGGTCATACCAACCGTAGGGGTCGGTTAACTCTCCTGACTATGGGAACATTCAATGTCAGTGTTCTTGCATGTACATCTCAACAGATACATAATCACAATAATATCCTTAATCAAAGATAAACAATTGAAAACAATCATAACATTAAACAATAATGCAATGTACACAACACTGTGAACTGATGTTCACATGGTGATAACCTACAGGTTCATCATCACAACTCCAGGGACAGGTTGTAGTGAGAGGTAGATTCGGCACTTTCTTCACTTACTATTTCTTTACTGAAAGTTATAGTATCATGTTATTATGAACATTGATGTAACAGCGCAAGTATGACTTCAGTGTAACCTATTTAATTTGTTATTATGTCTAGATATCACTGGAGGCAGAAAGTCCCAACCTGAAAGCTTTCACCTGGAGTTGTGCGGCTGGTAAAGGATTCTGCAATCACATAGTTGTCATCCTGTACCAGACCACACATTATTCACAGCTGGGTCTGCAGGCTGTTCCCCCCCCTTGCCTGGACATGTGGCTTGCAAAGATGGCACAGACCAAGAACACAGGTGGGTTTGTGATAAACATCACAATAAACATGTGATAAACATGTCATTATTATTTAAGAACCGATGCTCCGTATCTAAACAACTGTAAATTATTATAAAAACACCCCCAGTAGTGACTACAGACTAGGGCTGCACAATATATTAAAATTATTGAAATATCACAAATTTATTTATTGCGTATGCATATCGCACCGGCTTGCAATAACTGGGGTCACGAACAAAAGAGAAAATCACACTGCTCTTGGCTGAATAACTTTTGTAGCTTTAATAGGAATCAGTACACTGTATATTGAATTCATACAGTGAAAACTAGCAGCGTTTTATTTTTACATTTGATTATTCAGTTTCTTTTGTTAAACAAACCTAATGTAGGCCTTCCTGAAACCCTAAACCCAGTTGTTTACACTTATGTTAAAATAACACTTACTTCTTATGCTACAGTAAAACACTGCTGTTGCAGATGGTGTAGAGATGTTTTCTTGCCACAAAAAGAATGTGAAACACATATGTAGGTTATATAATTTTAAAGATAATTTAAGTTTATTTTACACACTTTAAGCATTATCGTATCGCATATCGAATATCGCATTATTTAATGAGTTATCACATATTGCATTTTTCTTCAACATCGTGCAGCCCTACTACAGACTGTAACTGCTTTTTGTCTTTTACTTTTTTTAAGGGAATCCATCCTGAACCTGTTAGTGAGCTGGTGGTGCAAAAGCCCAAAACAGTGGGTCAGAACGGTCTGAGGTCCACATTGTACAAGGCATATACAGGTGATTAATTTGTTAACTGTTTGATTGTTGCTTTGTGAGAGTAAGTTAAGTTTTTTTATGTTATGACTAACATCATTATGGTTACCGCAGATACAATAAATAAAATGTAAATGTAGTTAAGCACTCATGTCTAACTTTTTGAAGGTTAGAAAGGACCAATGTATCGATGAATCAGCTTACGGCAAGGCAGGCGGAGGCAAATGTAGCCACACTTTCTGCTGGTACTTAGGAGGTTCCGAACAGCGACGATCTGCTTGGTCCTTATGCCTCTGCACTGGCTGTTGTAGATGCACATGAGCCGAGTCCCATACCCTCTCGCTTTGATGGAACCAGTAATAGACAGACTCAAGGTAAGAGTGGAGGTTGAAAACCCAGGACACACTGAAAGGGGGTGAGCCCAGTGGTGGACTGCCAAAGGGAATTCTGTGCGTATTCAGCCCAGGGGAGGAACTGGCTCCAGCTGTCCTGGTACTGGTGGCAATAGGTCCTCAGGTACCGTCCAATCTCCTGGATCTTCCGCTCAGTCTGGCCGTTTGTCTGAGGGTGGTATCCAGAAGACAAGCTGACCGTAAACCCGAGGAGCCTGAAGAACACTTGCCACACTCTAGAGATGAATTGTGGGCCTCTGTCTGAAACAATGTCTTCGGTGATGCCGAAGTTCCGAAATACATGATTGAAGAGAGCTTCACTGGCCTCAAAAGCAGTTGGAAGCCCCGGCAATGGCAACGGCAATTAGCTTGTAGGCCTTTGAAAAGTGATCCACAACGAAGAAGATGCAAGTGTGATTGCTGGATCGGGGAAGGTCAGTCATGAAATCAACTCCAATGTGAGACCATGGTCGTTGTGGGATAGGAAGTGGCACGAGCTTGCCCTCCGGGAGTTTTCTGGGGGTGTTGGTAATGGCACAGACTGAGTATCCTCTGACGTACCTGGAGACGTCCTAAGAGATGGACGGCCACCAGTACCGGTTACTGAGGAGCGAGAGGGTACGCCTGCTATCTGGATGTCCAGAGCCCAGAGTGGTGTGAGTGGAGTCCAGAAGGGCGGCACGTAGGTAACGAGGAACGAAGATGAGCCCCTCTGGACCTCCCAGCGGAGCGGGATGGTCGATGTCCCAGACGATCGGGTTGATGAACATGGCTGGAGGGAGAAAAGGTTCAGGCGAAGAATCTTCGCAGGAAGTATGATGAAGACGGGAGAGAGCATCTGCTTTACAATTCTTACTGCCAGGTCTGTAAGACACAAGGAAATCAACTGGTGATTAGCTCCCTCCAGCCAATGCCTCCACTCCTCTAAGTCCAACTTGATGGCGAGCAGTTGTCGATTCCCAATTTCATTTTTCCGCTCTGCCGGGGACAGCTTCTTAGAGTAGATGGCGCATGGATGGAGTTTGGGAGGATCACCCTGCCACTGGGAGAGAACCGTTCCAACTCCTGTGGAGGATGCGTCCACCTCAACGACAAAGGGAATCTCAGGGTCAGGATGAACCAGGATTGGAGTGGTCAGGAAGGCTTCCTTGAGGTGTTGGAAGACTTAGATGGCTTTAGGAGATAAGGACAGAGACTTGGGCCGGCCCTTTAGAGCAGATGTTAGAGGAGAACTGATGTGACTGTAATTATTGATGAATCTTCTATAGAAATTGGCGAACCCGAGGAATCGCTGAACATCCTTCACAGTAGAGGGCTGGGGCCAGTCCCGAATAGTTTCCACCTTCCTCTGGTCCATCTGAACTCCCTGTTGGTCAATGAGAAATTGCACAGAAATTGCACCGTGGTGGTGTGAAACTCACATTTCTCCAGTTTTACATACAGTTTATGAGCTCTCAGCTTCTCCAGAACAAGAGAGACGTGGCATTGATGCTCAGAGAGAGACGGGGAGTAGATGAGAATATCGTCAATGTAAACAACCACAAATCTGTTGAGATATTCCCAGAAGACCTCATTCATGTACCCTTGGAAGACTGCTGGAGTGGTGGAGAACCCGAAGGGCATGACTCGGTCCTCTTAATGGCCGGAGGGCGTGATGAATGCTGTCTTCCATTCATCGCCCCGACGAATTCGGATCAAGTTGTACGCACTGCGTAGATCAAGCTTGGAAAAGATGCGTGCTCTCTACGCAGCTGCTCCAGGGCTGCTGGGCCAGAGGAAGGGGATAACTAAACTTCACGGTTTGAGAGTTGAGATGACGATAATCTATGCACGGCCTCAAGCCTCCGTCCTTTTTAGCTACAAAGAAGAAGCTGGAAGCGGCAGGGGATGTAGATGGACGAATGTACTCTTGTTTAAGGGCTTCCTGCACATACTCCTCCATGGCCTTCTGCTCTGGGATGGACAGAGGGTAAGCACGGCCTTTAGACAGAGTGGCTCAGTCCCATGGCCGATGAGGTGGTAGTTTGGTCGCCAACTGCTTACTGAACACATCCTGGAACGCCATGTACTCAGTAGGAATCTCCACCTGGTGTTGGACCTCAGGACTCTCAATGGAAGTGGAACAAACGGGAAACTCAGATCTTCCCTCAGAAGACGGAGAGACAAAGGAAGGGATTTTCTGGTTCTTCTTAATCGAAGCTAGACAGGAATGGAAACAGTCTTCACCCCAACGAAGGACCTCCCCGGATTTCCAGTCGATGGTGGGATGGTGTTGGACCATCCAAGGGCGTTCCAGGATGAGCTCAGCAGTGGACTCCTCCAGCACCATAAAGGAGATCTCCTCCGAGTGTAAGCAGCCAATGCAGTGCATCAGTGTAGGGGTGAAATGACGAATACAACCTCAGCCCAGCGGCTTACCCTGGATGGTTTGAACTCGGAGATCTTGATGACTTTGGCGTTTTCAGCTGTTCAGTTTTTGAAGGAGTTGCTTGGAAATGAAGTTCCCCGCTGAACCAGAATCGAGGAGGGCTTGTGCTGAGACACATACACGAGAGGTTAACAAATGGACAGTAGTTCGGTTCAAGGTTGAAATCTTAGGAGGAATCTGAATGGTGCTTACCGCAAGGTGTTAATGAGGTGTTTATCACCCCCACAATACAGGCAGAGATGTTGCTGAATACGACGCTGCCACTCCGTGGAAGAGAGATGAGTGAAGTCAAACTGCATAGGCTCGGGTGCTGGAGGAGCGAAAGCTGGAGCCGAGGGCAGAGGACATACAGCGGTAGCAGGGTTGTCGCAGACAGACAGATGTTGGGAAACTCGAATGGCTTTCTGAATTAGGCTTCTATTCCCAGTTAATCTTCTTAGACCACTACCAGCTGGCGGATGTTGGGGTTGAGACCATGTCAAAAAGCAGTAATCAGAGCGGTTTCATTCCAGCCACTCGAAGCCGCCAGCCTGTGGAATTGAAGTGCATTTGTACTAACAGAGGTTATTCCTTGACGAAGATTGAAGAGCTGGGCGTGAACGGTGAGATCGGAAACTGTCGTACCAAACACTTCCTTGAAATGTTGAATAAAACTTGACAGGGATTTTATCACAGGAGAATCTGAATTCCAAAGGGATTGTGCCCAATGGATTGCTCGGCTAGACAGCAGGGAAATAATAAAGGCCACTCGGGCTGAATCATTCGAAAATTGATGAGCTTGCATCTGGAAATAGAGCGATACTTGAAGCAGAAAACCGCTTTAGTCCTCCGCCTCTCCGGTGAATGTCGCTGGTCGGGCCATGGGACTCGCAGAGGCAGCTGATGAAGCAGCGGGTGTTTGCGGAAGTAATTGCTGCCGTGCAGAGTGAAGGATATCTTCGGGAACGGGGGGTGGATTAGCTGGTGGAGAAGGAAGTAGAGATTGCATTTTATGGTCTGGTCTTCTGTCACGGATGGAACAGGAGTCAGACAGGTGGTAAGTGAATATAATTTATTTACAGATTTTGCAGAAGCAGACGGGGATATGGTGAGTATTCAACAGATGATAGTCAGATGGAACTTAGCTGATGGATAATAAGAGTCTCTGTTGCAGATGCAGATGGAGGATCGCATGGAAGGGTTGTAAGGGAAGACTGAAGATGGTATATGAAGGCCAGGGTTAGAAAAGAGTCCAATGGAAGCCAGGTAAGTAGCAGTTGAGTAGCATGGCTGAGTCTGTGTGTCATGTAGAGACAAAACCAGACAATAGCCGCGTTTCCACTGCCGGGCTAGGGCCGGGCCAGGGCTAACAGCGAGCCGAGCCAGTGGCCTCGGGCCTCAAGCACTGGGCTTGCGTTTCCACTGCCGGGCCAGTAGCCCCGCAGCGCTGCCCTAAACCCCACCCCTAACACGCCTTTCTGGATCAAACGTCATACAACCCAACCCATTTCAGCGGGTATTATGAATTATTTTTTTTTAAAGTTAGGAAGATAGCATGTATATTAACTCACCAGCCGTGGCTGCAATAGTGTCCCGAATTGTCTCGCGAGTCGCCACTAACAGAGGGACGGTCGGTGACCCAGCACACCGTCCATCAAGTCGAACCATAGAAACCTCCTTCTCTGAGCTCCGCTTTATCCATTGTGCGTTTGAATCGCCTTGTACAATACTGCGCCCGCAACTTTTTTATTTTTCCCGAACTTGAAGCGTTGCTCGCTGAATGCTTAGCTTGTTCAGCATTGATGTATTTTATAACGTCCTCGTTTCTTCACACGCCGTCGAATTGACGTTGTACCCTTTCTTCTGCCCAAATGCTCAGAAGAGCTTTGCTATCTTCGACAGACCAGTACAGGCGATTCTCCATTTCGAGCAGCGAATATTTTGTGCGATATAAAAAAAAGTGAATTGTGCATCTTGCCGCAGATCATCACATTCCATAACACCGATAAACTCCGCCTTTTACCTTGAGCACGCCTCTAGCCCGAGCTAGCCCGCTTTGGCCCAAGGTATTCGACGGGCCAGAAATCCTGGCCGTTGGCCCCGAGTAAGCCCCGATCAAGCCCCGGAAGTGACAGTGGAAACGCGACTGGCCCTGGCACGCACTAGCATGGCTCGGCCCTGGCCCGGCAGTGGAAACGCGGCTAATGAGTGTGTGAAGGGGAGCTGAATATAAAGGGAGGTGGAATGATGAGGTGCAGGTAATGGTGATCAGAACTCGGGTGATAGTGAACGAGTGGGAGGAGTGAGTGAATGAGTGGGAGGAGTGACTGGGGCTGGTGGAATCCTGACACATACATGAATGCATACCTTGAATTCCAGTAATCTTGTCTTTACCAATCAGTTTTGCCTTCTGTCTTACTGTTGAATGAACTGTAATGTTATTTTTTTATTGTAAATATTTTGTGTTATTTATTGAATAACTTGTTATAAATTATTTGATGTTACACACCAAAAAATTAAAGGGGTCATGACATGAGAAACCAAATTTACCTTGATCTTTTGGTATTTAAGAGGTCTTTGTTCCATTAAACCTCCTGCAAAAGCTTAAGACGTCCTCCCCATTATAAAAGAACGATTTATTTAATCAAGTTCTAAATACAGCTCGTTCTGGATCCTTTGAACTTAGTGACGTCACCGTACGACGTGACGTACCCAGTCGTTTCCATATGACCGCCTCCAGCGAAAGACAACTAGGCCTGACGCATGCGTTATCATGCAGCGAGTTGGTCAGTTTACAAGATGACTGCGATGCCACGCAGATGTGCTGTTCCTGGCTGTGGACAAATAATTTGTTTGAATACGCTGCCGAACAATCCAGGCGTCGGGGAAAGCAGTTGGATGCAGTTTATTTGCAGCATATGCAGCCTGCCAAAGCTATATCTTATCGGTAAGTGATGTAGATGAGTGTGAAAGGGCGCGTGTTACTGAAAGAACGAGCAGAGAGAGAGAGAGAGCCACGGCCGTGCGCGCGCCTTCAAACTGTGTTGTTCTCTCTCTCTCTCCCTCGCGCATATGAATCAAAATTAATTGAGAATTGACACGATGGTAAAAGATCGGAAGACCGAAGTTTCACGTGATGGAGCATTGTGTAGCCCTCATGTGATAAAAAAGGATTAACGTTAATAATTTATGCATAAGCAGCACTGACGTTAGCCAATCATAAAAGTGGGCGTTAGCACTGAACTCTTAAAGGGGAAACACCTCCAAAATAGACTGTTTGAATCAGAGGATGAGAAACAGGGTGGGAAAAGGTCATAAATCACTACATTTTTGTACAAAAAAACTATAGTAATACTATAATTGCACCTAAGGGAACATCATAACGCAAAACAAAAAACCATGTCATGACCCCTTTAAAGGATGCATCATTTTGACCAAAATTGTTTTAATCGTTCATCTAATGTTTTAGTGAAATCAGTCACATTTCAACAGAACAATATTAATATAACAATTATATTTAATTTAAAGTTTAAGAATATGTGGGAACACTAAATTATTTACATACTATTTACACATTATACATTATTTACATACAAAACATTAATTCATTCACTCTTCAAAACAAAAAGGTCCTTGATAATTTGCTAAAACACAACAGTTAAGCCAGATCTGATTCACACTGCCAATCAGTGTGAGCGGCACAGGAGAGTCCCAGATGTGAATGGACTTTACCCTACCGATCACTCTCTCCACTATAATTCTGAGGCAGGCAATGGCTTGGGTTTGTTCCGTTTCCTCTTTGCTGAATTGAGCTGAACGCTTAAAAGGTGGATTGATGAGCTTAGCTCCAACGTCAGCAAGGAGATCTTGAATGAGGAACCCTTTATCCGCCATGATGTTGTCTCCTGGCTCCAGCAAGGGAAGGACTCCACTGATCCTGGTGATCTCCTTATCTGAGATACACCCAGTGTACAGGGGTGAGACAAATGTCACCAAACCATTGGGAGCAACTCCAATCAGGCCTTTCAATGTTGTCCTGTTTTTGTAGCTCGAAAATGTTTCTGACTGTAAGGTCAGGGATGAGGCTGTCTCCAGGGCAAGATCTCCATTCTGACGTTAGGACAGTACCTCTGGAATTTAAGGGGCATGGTGGACTTAACCTTTTCCCTGCTTATCCAGTGAGCTCAGCATCATAAAAAGATAATTGGCCCAGGTGATTGTAACCCTGCTGACCCTGGCAATGCTGACATTGAACATGTCAGCAATGAGCTGCTCCTTCATGCCAACAGCAACCCACATGGAGTACATCAAGGACTCATCTATTAAAGCTGCCGTCGGCAACATTTTTTTGATCATATTCAGTGAATTCGACACTATAATCCGACAGAACAACATAAATAAAGTGGTTTTAGAAAAAAACCCGAGTTTCTAATGTTGCAGGTCTCGCCTCCGGAGACCCAGCAGTCAGATTACTGAAAATACAGTAAAGAAAGAAGAGAGTCGGGAATCACGTCTGTTCTCTGCCAGCTCCTCTGTATGATCTCGTTTATTGACAACAAATCAATCTTCAACATTCACCGGTTTCTTAAACCACAAAAATAAACTCCTATAATCTCTTTTCATTGTTTGTCTTTTTCTCATTTAACCTGTTTGAACATACAACAGTCAAATCTAGCAAGTTAATACTTTGATTATTCACCTAAGTGCAGTTTATAAGTCTGTTTAAACTCTTAAAGCATTTGTGACATTTGTTTCACTATTAGTTTGTCAAAAATCGACATTTCAATGCATGAATAGCTATTCAGGCCGCCATTACACATTTCTGCACGCGCTGGTCACGTGACCATCAAGCGCGCCAAGCGCGAGTTCAGAGTGAGCTTTGTACACAACATCTAACCCAAACGATTAACTTCTACACATAACCCAATGGAACATTTTGTTCTGACAGACTGAATAAACATATTAGACTCAAATTTGGATTCACAGAAGTATTTACAGTAGTTTTACCACAGTATAACCCACACAACAGTTTTAGAAATCACACTTGTAAGTTATCAAAGTGTCACAAAAGGGAGATTACACCGTACATTACAATTAAGTGAGTGTTACCCGATTTGATCAAGTTTTCCCCCCCGAACATCTGTACTATGTACCTGAAAATACAGTAAAGAAAGAAGAGAGTCGGGAATCACGTCTGTTCTCTGCCAGCTCCTCTGTATGATCTGAGCGGAGGCTGCAGAGATAGCCCGTAAACGTGGTCCCGTGTCAAAATAAAAGTCTCTTTTTTAAGTGTCCATGCAAAATGTAAAAAACCAGAAAAAGAAGTCCTTCATGAATGTCCATATGAAAGGGGTATAGAAGAGGAATATTATATATACAAATTTTCATACAACCATATTGTGTACTCATTTTTTTCCATGGGTATCACACACAACAGTTTTAGAAATCACACTTGTAAGTTATCAAAGTGTCACAAAAGGGAGATTACACCGTACATTACAATTAAGTGAGTGTTACCCGATTTGATCAAGTTTTCCCCCCCGAACATCTGTACTATGTACCTGAAAATACAGTAAAGAAAGAAGAGAGTCGGGAATCACGTCTGTTCTCTGCCAGCTCCTCTGTATGATCTGAGCGGAGGCTGCAGAGATAGCCCGTAAACGTGGTCCCGTGTCAAAATAAAAGTCTCTTTTTTAAGTGTCCATGCAAAATGTAAAAAACCAGAAAAAGAAGTCCTTCATGAATGTCCATATGAAAGGGGTATAGAAGAGGAATATTATATATACAAATTTTCATACAACCATATTGTGTACTCATTTTTTTCCATGGGTATCACACTCTCCCTGACAAAAGAAAATGCAAAATCCCTTAATCAACCACTCTTAATAAACAGCTGTAGCAACCCCATAAGGTGTGTGTACTGGAGGTAAGTATAAGTAAGGGTAGTTGATCGGTGTGGTGTAATTAGGTGAACCCCAAACAGGCATGTATGGAATGGGACAGGCAGTAACTGAGTTCAATGTGGGGTAGGGGTGGATTGCAGGTTGGCCCAACATGTCATAGGTATAAATCTGTTTTGGTCTCCGCTCCCTGGCTGACCTTCTCACACTGGTTTCTCCTTCCATCCTCAGATCCTCGGCTCTATCTATGTCCTCAGACTCACTTTCTGGGCTCGTACAGTTTCCTTCATCAGCATTGTCTGGACATGTAGCGTCATCAAGGCATGTATCTGTAGCTACTAACCGGATGTTTTCCCTTACAGGTGTCTGTTCTGGGAGTTGGTTGTTCCCCACTATTGGCCAGCTGACTGGAGCTCTCAACCAGTATCCTCCTACTCTACTCTCGGCATCCGAGTCTGTCAGATCACCGTCTCCGATGTTCTCTTTGTTGACTTTTTGTCTAACTGTCTTTCTCTGTCTTTCAGGCCTCGTGGACCTAGGTGTCGTTGCTGGAGCTTCCACCGGTAAGTCATTCACCAGTAACAACAGGTTTCGATGCAGCGTCCTGGTTTTTCTGCTATCACCATTCTCAGGGTATACCACGTATATGGGGTTGTCAGTCAACTGTTCCTTTACCACATATACTGCTTTTTCCCAGTAGGACCGCAATTTTCCTGGGCCTCCTCGTTCCCTGAGGTTCCTGACAAGTACTCGATCCCCTGCCTTCAACACAACTCCCCTCACTTTCCGGTCATACTGCTCTTTCCCTCTCGCACTTGACTGACGGCTGTGACTTTCCGCGATTTTGTATGCTTCAGTCATTCTGTATGCCCACTGCTCCGCATACCCGTTTGGTGTTGTTTCGTCCTCTTGCTCCACTAGGCCAAAGATCAGATCCACTGGAAGGTGAGGATGCCGTCCATACAACAGGTAAAAGGGAGAGTACCCCGTGGATTCATGCCGTGTGCAGTTGTAAGCGTGCACCACTTGAGGTAAGTAGTCCTTCCATCTCTCCTTTTCCTTGTCTGTTAGTGTCCTCAGCATCTGCAAGAGGGTCCGGTTGAGCCTTTCCACTGGGTTCCCTTGGGGGTGGTACGGGGAAGTGCGGGAATGACCGATGCCAGCAAGTTGTCTGAGGTTCCGGAACAGTTCATTTTCGAATTCCCGGCCTTGATCATGATGCAATTTGGCCGGGTATCCAAAACGTGGGATGTAGTCTTGGAACAAGCGTTCTGCTGCAGTTCGCCCTGACTTGTTTTTTGTTGGGTAGGCTTGGGCGAACCTGGTGAAATGGTCCATGACCACTAGGATATACTCATATCCTCCTCGGCTCGGCTCCAAGTGAAGGTAGTCTATACACACCAGCTCCATAGGTGAGTGCGTTGAGATACTGCCCATAGGTGCCCGGACGTGCGCGGTGGGTTTCTTCTGCTTTATGCATGGGCACCTTCTGGTCACGTACCCCTCTATCTCCTTCTTCATGTACGGCCAGTAGAATCGATCCCTTGCCAAGCTGAGTACTCTCTCTGTACCCACATGTCCCATCCGGTCGTGGAGGTGCTCGAGGGCCAACTTCTTATACATGTTTGGTAGAACTAGTTGCGTTCTTTCCCTTGCCCTTCGACAGAGAAGTCCCCGTTCTAGATACAGGTTTTTCCACTCGTACATGAGCTTTCTGCTGGTTCCTGTCATGCTTCGTCTCATTTCCTCAGTTGGTATGACCCCATCGACTTTCCACTGTCTTACTTGTGAAATCACTGGGTCCTCTTTTTGGGCGGTAATCAACTCTTCCAGTCCAATTGTCGGCAACCAAGTGTTAAATGGCTGTAGTTCCTTTCCCTCCGTAGACAGGTACAATGCAGCGATCCAGGCCACATCCTTATCTTCTGATGCGCGACTACCCTCCCAGGCTGCTCGTACTACACTGGTAGGCAACTGTTTTGTGCACTCTGACTCAAATGCTTCAATGTCCAGGGGGAGACGGGACAGAGTGTCTGCATCGATGTTTACCCTGCCTGGCCGGTATTTGATGTCAAACCGGAAGTCGGATAGTTCCCCGACCCAGCGATAGCCCACCGCATTCAGCTTCGCTGTGCCCATCACGTACGTCAGCGGGTTGTTGTCAGTATACACTGTGAAGTGTGAGGCGTAGAATAGGTAGTCCCGGAATTTCTCACATACCGCCCACTTCAACGCCAGGAACTCGAGTTTTCCGCTGTGTAATCGATAGTTCTTCTCCGCTCTTGTCAGTGTCCTGGATCCATACCCGATGACCCTCAATTTTCCCTCCTGTCGCTGGTACAGGATCGCCCCCAAACCCTCTTCCGATGCGTCGGTATGGAGTGTAAAGGGTTGATTGAAGTCTGGATATGCCAGAACTGGTGGTTCCTCAAGCATTTTAATTAGTCTCTCTAGAGTCTGCTGATGGTCTCGGTTCCATTCCACTGGAGCCTTTGAGGGAACTTGTGGCCCTTTAGTTTTCCTTCGGCTGTATATATCCTGCTCAGTCCCGGCTTCCTCTGTAGCAATTCATACAGGGGTCTTGCGACTCTGGAGAAGTCCTGAATGAATGTTCGATAGTAGCTGAGAAACCCCAATAACCTTCGTATATCCCCCACCGTCTGAGGAATCCTGCGTGTGAGAGACCGGACAGCTTCCAGGTCCTTTGGATCTACCCGCACCCCTTCAGCCGACACCAGACGCCCTACGTACCTGACCTCTTTACGGAACAGCTCACACTTCTCAGGTTTTAGCTTGACCCCATGGCGCTGAAGGGCTTTTAACACTCTCCTTAGGCTCTCGACATGTTCCTCAAAGGACTTTGCGTAACACAGGACATCATCTAGGTATGGTATGCAGCACTCATCCCTTAATGAGTCAAGCATCTCCTCCATGCTACGTTGAAAAGCAGCAGGTGCGTTTGACAGGCCGAACGGAATACGGACCCACTCATACAGCCCCCAAGGTGTAATGAATGCTGTCATATGTCTGCAACCCTCAGCGATAAAACCCTGGTGGTACGCCTTACCCTGGTCTAAGATGCTGAACCAGGAATATCCCCCCAGTGTGTCAATCAACTCCTGTATCCTGGGCAACGGGTGTCTATCAGGTATAGTCTTCTTATTCAGGAGACGATAGTCTACGCAAAGCCGGAGTTTGCCGTCCTTTTTCCTAACACAAACCACTGGAGCGGCGTATGGCGACTTGGACTTGACAACCCATCCTTTAGCCAGGAGATCTTGTATATAGCTTTTTACTTCACTGAACAGGGGTTTTGGTACTGCCGAATACGCCCTCTGAACAGGGATGTCATCCTGAAGGATTATTGGCATCTGCAGACTGGGGATACGTCCGATGTCGTCTTCGCCCCTACTGAAGGCGCCGGACTCCTCGTATAACATCTTCTGTACGACTGCACGTTGGCTCTCACTCAGATGTCCTAAGTCAACAGGAGGATACCATACGGCCGTGTCCATCCCTCCCTCTTTTGTCGCTGCCGTCTGGACCCTTGCCATCTGCCTTGCTCCACTTGTTCGTCCAGAATCAACTATTTCCTCCACCCGCTGCAGTGTTCCGAGGAGTGTACCCTGCTCTAGAGCTACGTCACATCCTGTGTTATTCCCTATGGGTATGGAGACGCCTGAATTACGTTGTTTTGGTATCTCCAAGAGTCCCTCCCCAATATCCAAATGTCTCAAGCGGCCATTATCCTCTTGTGGTTCAAACAAGACTACAGAGTCCATCTGCGCCAACCTTGGTGCAACTCGACACTGAACCCAGGCGACCTGTCCTGCTGGAATGACGACTCCTCTTTGGCCGACCTTTAAACGGCCACCTTCCTCATCTTCATCCGCTGTCCGTATCACCTCGACTAGGGTCTGTGCCTTCTCGCCAGGAACATTAATGGCTCCAGCTAGTAGCGTGGTAAGTGTTGGCATGAGTCGTTCAGGCTGTCCCTGAATCAGTTCCTCTACTACATTGAAGCCCAGAAGTGGTCTCTCAATTGGCATCTTGCTCACTAAGAATGGGACATCGATGGACAGGTTGGGGTCCTCATTTCCTAGCAAGTTAACTGTAATGATTGTCCATCCGTCGAATGGAATTGGATTCCCATTCACAGCATAGACCTCCAGGTCATTTTCACATCCCAGTAAGTCTCGTAGTGGCCTCACCTCAATATGGGGTAAGTATTTTTCCTTCCACATGCGATCCACTATGCTGACCTGTGCACCTGTATCAAGTAGTGCTCTCACAGTGAGTCCATTTAGGTTGCACTGGGTTAATGCTTTGCTTCCAATTAGCTTAATTATTGTGTCATTCTTTTTCTGGCAGGGATCCAAAACATTTGCTCCTGGGCTCCTATGGACCACTTTTGTGTCTGTTGATTTGTCTTTATGTATCTGATTGTTAAATCTGGGCCTGCCCAGCTCTGAGCAGGTTGCATAAGTATGGGACATTCGCTCCGCGGTCACTGGTTGCCCCTCTACAGTGGCCGATTCTCGTTTCCCTGCCGCTGAGGTCGTCTCAAACACCCAGCTGCCCGGTGCCCTTCCTCTCCACAAATGAAGCAATGTGGACAGTCCTGTCGGCCTTCTCTTGTACACTGTGGACAGCAACGAAACCGGCTCACTCTGTGGGAGACTGGATGACTGGTGCAGCAGTGGCAGCCCCTCTCTACCTGTGTTGCCATGGAGTGTTGTAGGGTATCGACCATGTTGGTTAGAGCGTCGATCCTCGCAGTCAGTTGTTTGATTGGGTCGTTCTGGTTTTTCTTTACAGTGGCCTCTGTCCTTCCTCCCACATCACTGCCAGTTTCACTATGGACTTGGGCACTACTCGCTGTGGACTGTTTCGCTCTGGTTGGTGGCCCCAACCGTCGCAGCCTCTCATTTTCGTCGCTTGTGACTTTCATTACATGTCGGAGGATGGCATCATCAGTCACGTTACTGTCAGCAAGCAGTGGCTTCAGTTCGCTGCGAATGTCCTTACATCTGTGACTCAAGCCCTGGTACACTGTATGTAAAAACACGTCCTGCACGGTGGCTGCATTATACTTTCTCTCTGAACCAGCTTGTCTTGCTGCGAAAAGTATCTTCTGTTTCAGCCCCATTATTCGGTACAGGAATTGCTGAGGGGTTTCATGCTCACTCTGTTTGGTGCACATTAGTTCCTGGAACAGCTCTGTGCTATTTCGGTCCCCCAAGTGTGATTGTAAGAAACCTTTTAACTCAGTTACAGTCATATCGTCCTTGTTCATTAGCATATCTTTAAAAATGCCTGGCTTGATAATTCGCAGCACCCCTCTGACAATGTCGGCATTGCTGAAGTTCTCTTTCAGACCACTGTCTATTTGCCTGCACACGTTGTTGTATGTGATGTCCGACGAGTGGTCCCCAATCTGACCTCCGTGTATCTTAAACTCACGGGGCTGAATATACTGTAACCCCGTAGGAAAAGCAAAATCATGAGCTACATGTTTGGGTCGCTCAGTATGATTTACGTGTGCTGTAGTGGTGTTCCCCTGCGCTGCAGTGTGCGTCGAGTCAGTGTTCTGAGTAAGTGTCATGTACTGGCGGATTTTTCTACTCATATCTTCATATTCTGCAAGCATCTTATGTATGTTAGTGTTTGTTTCAGATTCAGCCCCCTTAACACCCCCTGAACCGGATGTCACATGGGGTGGAGAAGTGTAAGTGTCATCAGTGGTGGATGGATGTAACACATGTGCAAATTGAGTGTTTATATCAACATCAGATGTAGATACAGCAGCGTCAATCTGTTTTGCTACTTTTACAGTATCTTGCAATGTCAACAGTTCGCTCATACCCTGGTCCTCAGCCTCAAGCAAAGGTTCACTGTGCATGTAGTCGTCAATATACTTGAAACAAACCTCACTATCCTCCAGATCAAGTTCACTTGTGTGGTGCCCAGGTACTGGCCCGATACCCTTGGCAATGCGGAACAGTTCGTCAGCAGGTAAGGTGATTAAATCTCTCTTTACGTCCCACACCAGCTGTTTCCTTGCACGACCCGCCATTATGTCGCTTTGTCGGCACTCCCGTTGTAGCCTCAACCTCAGGATGCAGACAGCCACCAGCAGATCGCCTGGCACACTCCTTGTTGTCTCGTTGTCCGTGGATGTAGCAGCCGCCGGCCTCTAGCTCCAACGCCGCCTGGTCCCACGGTCTTTGAAATCTTTGGATCCGCCTCCTAGCGTCACATGGAGTGGATCCCGGACGAGCCCCCAAGAATCTGTTGCAGGTCTCGCCTCCGGAGACCCAGCAGTCAGATTACTGAAAATACAGTAAAGAAAGAAGAGAGTCGGGAATCACGTCTGTTCTCTGCCAGCTCCTCTGTATGATCTCGTTTATTGACAACAAATCAATCTTCAACATTCACCGGTTTCTTAAACCACAAAAATAAACTCCTATAATCTCTTTTCATTGTTTGTCTTTTTCTCATTTAACCTGTTTGAACATACAACAGTCAAATCTAGCAAGTTAATACTTTGATTATTCACCTAAGTGCAGTTTATAAGTCTGTTTAAACTCTTAAAGCATTTGTGACATTTGTTTCACTATTAGTTTGTCAAAAATCGACATTTCAATGCATGAATAGCTATTCAGGCCGCCATTACACATTTCTGCACGCGCTGGTCACGTGACCATCAAGCGCGCCAAGCGCGAGTTCAGAGTGAGCTTTGTACACAACATCTAACCCAAACGATTAACTTCTACACATAACCCAATGGAACATTTTGTTCTGACAGACTGAATAAACATATTAGACTCAAATTTGGATTCACAGAAGTATTTACAGTAGTTTTACCACAGTATAACCCACACAACAGTTTTAGAAATCACACTTGTAAGTTATCAAAGTGTCACAAAAGGGAGATTACACCGTACATTACAATTAAGTGAGTGTTACCCGATTTGATCAAGTTTTCCCCCCCGAACATCTGTACTATGTACCTGAAAATACAGTAAAGAAAGAAGAGAGTCGGGAATCACGTCTGTTCTCTGCCAGCTCCTCTGTATGATCTGAGCGGAGGCTGCAGAGATAGCCCGTAAACGTGGTCCCGTGTCAAAATAAAAGTCTCTTTTTTAAGTGTCCATGCAAAATGTAAAAAACCAGAAAAAGAAGTCCTTCATGAATGTCCATATGAAAGGGGTATAGAAGAGGAATATTATATATACAAATTTTCATACAACCATATTGTGTACTCATTTTTTTCCATGGGTATCACACTAACTCCACCTGGAGCGTGTTATTTGTTTTGCAAAAATCCACAGCTCCCGGTTCATCGGGTCCAATCAGCGCAGGGGGTGTGAGATCTGACTGTCAATCACAGATCGTGCACACGCCACCCCTCGCGCACGTTACAATCACATGCACACGCCTGAAGTTCGCGCAGTAACGAAGAGTGATGGCGGATGTATCTCGCTTTCAAAACACTAACAGATCAAGTAAGCTCATTTAGAGTATAAATGACGTTAGCAATTGCAATCTATCGGTAGATTAGCCAAGGCAGCATACCTGCAAATACTCCATGGTGTTGATGGATGCTGATGAGACGGGCACGTTCACAGAAAACCTGCACACGCACTGAACTCGGTGAGTCAGTGGGAGGGTATCCGTTGATAGTGGGGGAGGGGCATGAGAGTTGTAAACATTCAAAATTTTGCCTAAGTCCACTCAATCTGCCAGACTTGCCGACTGGAGCTTTAATAGCATGATACGTGGTGGGCTGGGATCTTGGCAGCCTTCCTCACCTGCCCTCTTTGCTTTGGTCCAGTGCACCAGTCTAAGGGTAGATGGTGCAATCGACTCCCAAAAAATAGTAAAAACCCTCTCGGATGGAAATTTGGTGTAGAAACGAATTTGGTCGTCCGATGAACAGTATCAGCTGAAGAGAGTATGGGGTGGTAGGTCAGTGTTATGCAACATGGCTTCTATACTGTGAAGCTGCTTTGATACAATCTATATTGTGAAAAGCACTATATAAATATACTTGAATTGACTTCTAAATCATGTGTGTAATCCAAAGCCTCATCCAGAGCACCTGTAAAGATAAATAAATTAAAAACCAGTCTTAACATATTTATGCTACCTTTCAACACAACACAGAACAGCAATCATGTCAACTCTTAAATGACATCTCTGCAGAAAGAATGTCATTCAGAGCCCCCTACAGCTAGACAGCATGAGACTATGTTACAGGGAAATCTGTTACTGCGCCCAAACAAAATAATTACTGCTATCAAAGATATCAACATCACATTTGGATAGAACTTATTTAGATTTATGGCTCTGATTTTCTAGACGTTTTAGAGTTCAACTTGTTTCATAAAATATATATTTTATATAAAATAATGATCATAACTTTAAACCTATACAACTTTTTGGGGATTTACTTATTAATTTTAAGCAATAATCTTCCAAGGGTCTTCTTTAAAATAAGACCAAACTTAAGTCTGTGCTCCAAAGTTTAAAAATTTTATGACCGTTTTTTTGACACAGACATTTTTGCCATCAACGTAATCATCCGGAGTGAAGTGCTGGCTGCAGACATAGGTGTCCATTCATAGACAGACATAGGCTGCAGACTCTTTTTATATCAAAACTGTTCCCTTCCTCTCTTGGATTGCCTGTATCCATTTGGGTTTCAGGTTTGGATCCACAGGAAAACAATGAAACGAAAGGTAGGGCTGTTTTGGGGTGGAAGACGAACAGCCTGGAACACAACAGAAACTGCCTCTACGATAACAGGAAGTTCTAATACACTTCATTGACGTATTTCCGGTCGAAAAATGCGGAGGTGTGTATTGCCTTATTGCCTCAGTCTATTGCCTTCTCTTAACTGACCAGCTCTTGGCCCTTCTAGTGCCTAGGCTTTTCAGGTTTAGGTTTTCTTGGAACGATTGTCTAGGGCAGGATCGACCTCTGAGTTCTTCCTGGTTTACGTTCCTAGGCGGCTCCAACTTACGTCTGAGCCCCTAGCGAAATGAGGAATACTTTTATGTCTTGGTTCCTCTAAGCTGCAAAAGATGCTTTCCAAAAGGTTTTATCGTAGTTTTTGTCCGACTCCATTTGACTTGACTTGACCAAAACTACAATAAAACCTGTTGGAAAGCATCTTTTGCAGCGATTTTTGTGTGAGCATATCAGTGAACACCCCTGACCCCTCGGTGAGTTTCACGTCTTTGTAAACTAAAGTTTAATGCGTTTTATGAAGGATTGTTACCTATGCAACCATTGTAGTGGTGGGGGGTGAGACCACAGAAACCGAAATTTCTCGGGACAGCAGCAGGTGTCCAAATTTTAATCTTAACCGTTCTATTTCATCAGAAACGATCTTGAAACTGAGCTTTAAGTGTAAAATACCGAACTTGTCCTTTAAGGCCAAGTATATCATTAGTTGTCTGCAGCCATATCACGGCATGATTGTATTGGTTCCCCATACCAAAAGACCTATGTGTGTGTGTGTATATATATATATATATATATATATATATATATATATATATATATATATATATATATATATATATATATATATATATATATATATATATTCAGAAAGTCTTTTAGTTTTGTGAAATTGCACACAAAAAACCAGCCACTAGTCAGGTTCTCTTTCAAAACCATTTTAAAATAAAAATAAACATTTATTTTAATTTAAAATTTGTATAATTTAATTAGTTTTTCATTAAACTCACAAACCCCATGCAGTTCCTCTGTGAACCATAGTATGGTTATCCTCTGATTTACCATAATTATTTACCATGATGTAAATGTTCAATGCACTTATTTTTCAGTTCAATGTGTTAAACAGGTGAAATCAAAAGTAATATAAGGCCCTTTTAACACCTGGAATTAAGACGTCTTGGTCGATCGGATCAAAAGTAGATGAGGGAGACATTACCATTTACATCAGGGCCCGTATTCATAAAGATTCTAAGAATCCTCGCAGACAACTCTTAATTTAGCTTTAAAACTTTTACGTAGGAGTCTTAGCTTAAGAGCGATTCGGGACCAATCGGAGAGCAACTCTGAGTAAGGAAAAGACAAAAACTTTCATCTTAGTGAGGAGGGAGGCTGACCCCGTAGCTATGTGTGACAATCTTTTGAAGACTGTGATTGGTTTGTTGTCCAATAATGAAAAAAAGAGGGATTTTAAGTATAGGGTCTATTCCAATTTCCTATAAGGTATTTGATTGGCTTAGAATGATCATAAGATAATAAGATCAGTCACAAACATGATCCCTGCATGATCTAATCTAAAGCGTCTTATTTACTCACTGTCATCCATTGTCTGCAACACATTTCTTCTCCCTCTTCGTCTTTCTGCCATTTTCTCCTCTGCTAAAGAAACTCTTAAGCCTCTTAAAAGTCCTCGTCCGTGCTCCTAACAATTTTGACTTTTAAGGGTTAAGATGCTTTCTGAAATACTTTTTTCTTTACTAGGATTTCTTCTTTCATTTTAAGAGTAAACGCCCACATTTCTAAGAATTTTCTTAGAATTTTGTCACTAGGAGCTACTCTTTTCATTAAGATTCTTTATGAATACGGGCCCTGGGCCCGTATTCCTAAAGAATCTAAGAATCCTTTTAGAAAACTCTTAATTTAGCTTAAAAACTTTTACGTAGGAGTCTTAGCTTAAGAGCGATTCGGGATCGATCTGAGAGCAACTCTGAGTAAGGAAAAGACAAAAACTTTTATCTTAGTGAGGAGGCGGGGTTGACCCCGTTGCTATGTATGACACAATCTTTTGAAGACTGTGATTGGTTGGTTGTCCAAGAAGGAAAAAAATAGTGATTTAAGTATTCAGGTGAAACTGGAAAAATTAGTATATCGTGCAAAACCTCATGTATTTTAGTAATTAAAATTAAAAGATGAAACTAATATATTTAGTATATATAACTATAAACATATGCATGATTATACTTTTCAGAGGACTGACATTTCTGTGTTTAATAATAATAATAATAATACATTTTATTTCAGGGCGCCTTTCAAGACACCCAAGGACGCCTTTACATAGCAAATTTAAAACAGAACATTAATACTAGCCCAACAATAATATCATTTGTAAAATCAAATTAATAAGTACAATCAAAAAATGTAAGTAAAATGAAATCCCAATGAAAATCTATGTTGAATAAGCTAATCTAAACAGATGAGTTTTAAGTTGAGATTTGAATTGAAGAAGAGAGTCTAGGTGACAAATGTGAGGTGGGAGAGAATTCCAAAGATGTGGAATGTTTAAAATTATTTCAAATTTTTTTTATTTCATGTAACATTCTAATTTTCTGAGATTTTGAATGTTGGGGTTTTCATAAGCTGTAGTTAATCATCAAAATAATAACTTTTGCACTATATTCTAATTTTTCCAGTTTCACATGTAGGGTCTATTTTAAGCCTTCACTTTGAAATTACATGCGTAATTTTTCCTATTTGACCGTTTTCTCTCTCTCTCACACACACACACCCCACACACACACACACACACACACACACACACACACACACACACACACACACACACACACACACACACACACACACACACACACACACACACACACACACACAGTACGTGTATATAAATCCTTGTTTTATTTACAATGCTGTTTTTTTCCTATAAGGTATTTGTTTGGCTTATAATGATAAAAATTGTTCCACTCTTTCCAATTACACTGATTACTGGCGTGTCTATTTAAGTGGTGGTTTGAATGTTGGTTTTAATGTACCAAACTCACTGTCATCCATTGTCTGCAACACATTTCTTCTCCCTCTTCGTCTTTCTGCCATTTTCTCCTCTGCTAAAGAAACTCTTAAGCCTCTTAAAAGTCCTCGTCCGTGCTCCTAACAATTTTGACCTTAAGACCTCTTTTAAGGGTTAAGATGCTTTCTGAATTACTTTTTTCTTTACTAGGATCTTTTCTTTAATTTTAAGAGTAAACATTTCTAAGAATTTTCTTAGAATTGTGTCACTAGGAGCTACTTTTTGCATTAAGATTCTTTAGGAATACGGGCCCAGGGCCCGTATGTATAAAACTTCTAAGAAATGCTCTTAAGAATAGTCTTAAGCTTTGACTTAAGTGTCAAAAAATACTTAGTAAAAAGTAGGACTTCTCTAAGAGTAAGATACTTTTATAAAGCAGCTAAAAGCAACTTTCAGTAAAGTATAAGACTGATTCTTAAGTACTGACTGAAGTAGCACTTAAGTGCTGCAAATTATGCAAATGCAATGCAAATTAAGGACTACAATGATGTTAACCCAAAATGGCCGCCCTGAACCTCTGAATCAGCCAATAGTGAGCCTGCAAGGGTGAGGTCACTGCAGCATGACACCAAACATTTAATCTAATTATAACAAAATAATTTAATTAAGACACTGAAACTTTAATATTTAAATGTATTTTTTAAAATTGCTTTGCATTGTGCCAAATTATCACAAATTAGTATTGAAGGAAAATTGACAGATTCACCCTTTATTCAAATAGTATAAAAAATGTGTTAAATATTGTGTAAGCGTATTGTGTAGTTGTACCTGGTCCTGGAGTCAATATTTTATTTGTGATAACACAATGAAACATTCCAAATTGTACAGACATAATTGTTAGCCATGTTGTCATTCAAAGAAATTATGAACACGTGAAAAAACAACAAAGGACAATTAAATATTAATAAATGACTATGTTGCAGACAATGTATGATTTTTTTTCTCCTGTGAGCTTTTTAGTTTTTCTAAAACCTGTAGCTGTAGTTTGCACTTTTTTGTCACTTAATATTCAACAATATAATTGATCTCCTGCATTGACAACATTATACATGTATGAGAACTGTACTGAGCTGGACAATGACATCACTGTTTTCACCAGAGTGGCTGTATAGATAAATGAACTAAATAGATAACTAATGATTTTTACAATGGAAATTAAAGCTTTAGCGTAAGTTTCTGCCAGGAAGACTAAATTGTCACGTCACTTAAGTCCGCTTGGTAACGTTACAAAGCGGACCTAAGAGTAGGCTACTGATCCACTTGTCCGTGCGACACTTCTGTCGCGCGGCACTCCACTTTGGGGACGTTCGACAAGTCCCTTGTTTGCCTTTTTATCTATCCAATCGTGTTCTAATACTTGAAGTATAAAAGATCGGTGGGCCTACTTACACACGTCTGAGTTCGAAGATGCTGGCGCCTACATTCCCCTGCATCCTACCCATCACTACCAGGATGGTCCCTTCCCATACTGTCCCTCCTGGGGGTCCTACATCTGTCCATACCTCATACCTCCCGGGGGTCGGCTGCACCCCTGCCTTCATCCTCAGCCAGGAAATGCAGTTTCCGTACCCTCGGATTGCGAGCTATGGATGGGCTACGCCAAATAACTTTAGAACACAATACGTGCTTGCTGGGCTTTTAATAAATGTATATACTTTGTCTACAGAAATAAAAGTGACTTGAAATAATTGTGTCAGATACATACATTCTCTAAGTTTAGTGTTTTGTTCTTCCTTTATATTTTAAAATATTTAAAAAATATAAATATAAAAATATTTTCCTCATAATTTGATGGTTTAAGCAAACTTGTAGGGCCATTTCAAAAAAAATAAAACCTCTGCACATCACTTTTGGTCACCACTGTATATTTGGTGTGGTCAGTGTCACAATAGTGCTATTCAAGAGCCTGCTAACTGTGGACTGAAGGGCCCCGAGTAATCACAGGTGCACTGCTGAATTCCAGTCGCCAAAAATATAATTATTACTTTCATTTCATTGCTATAAAATTTCTTAAAGGTAAGTTAAAACAAATAATACCTTGATTATGAAACTTTTTTATCATTTGATCAACTCATTTAACTACAATACATCATATTTTCGTTGAAAAGCGCAATGCTGCGTCCTCTCTGCTGCCATCTTGTTACTCCTAACTAGGTTACAAGATGGCAGCAGAGAGATTAGGCCATGCACTTTTCAACGAAAATATGATGTATTGTAGTAAAATGAGTTGATCAAACGATAAAAAGTTTAATCATCAAGGTATTCTTTTTGTAACTTACCTTTAAAAAAGTTTCATAGCAATGAAATTAAAGTATTATTTATATTTGGCGACTGGAATTCAGCAGTGCACCTGTGAGGACTCGGGCCCTTCAGTCCACAGTAGGCTCTTGAATAGCACTATTGTGACACTGACCACACCAAATATACAGTGGTGGCCAAAAGTGATGTGCAGGGTTTTTTTTTTTTTAAATGACCCTACAAGTTTGCTTAAACCAAATAATGAGGAAAATATTTTTACATTTATATATTTTAAATATTTTTAAATATGACGGAAGAACAAAACACTAAACTTAGTGAAAGTATTTATCTGACAAAGTTATTTCAAGTCACCTTTATTTCTACGGTGCTTTTTACAATACAGATTGTTTCAAAGCAGCTTTACAGAGATTACAGGAAAATAATGCAACAAAGTTAGTCGTGGCTGTACAGCAGCTCTAGAAGAAAATAGTGTCATTGTCCTGCTTAAGTAAATTCAGTGTTTATTAATTTCAACCAGAAAGACTCGGGAGGCAAAATGACGTGACAAAGTTTATTAACAGCCCAGCAAGCAAGTATTGTGTAATAAAGTTCTGTTGCGTAGCTCGCAATCTGAGGGTAACGGAATCTGTATTTACTGCCTGAAGACGCAGGCGGAGCACAGCCGACCCCAGGAGCCCGATCTCATGAAAGTGCGTATCAATACCACGAATGTTATTTCTCGCGCCATTCATACGCCAAAAACAGTTTTTGCATAGTTTTAGGCTTTCAAGGGTAATTACTTGCATCATGTTGATATTTAACAAAGAAATATAATTAGATGTTTATTTGATAACATCATTTATCAGTAAAATTACAAAGAAAGCTGTAAGGAATGTCAGAAATTTGCCCATTTCAAAAAATCATTAGTTATCTATTTAGTTCATTTATCTCTACAGCCACTCTGGTGAAAACAGTGATGTCATCATCCAGCTCAGTTCAGTTCTCATATAATGTTGTCAATGCAGGCAGATCAATATTATTTTTAAAAATTAAGTGACAAATAAGGGCAAACTACAGCTACAGGGTTTAGAAAAACTAAAAAGCTCCCAGGAGAAAAAAACATACATTGTCTGCAACATAATCATTTCTTAATATTTCATTATCCTCTCTTGTTTTTTCACCTGTTCATAATTTATTTGTATGAAAGCCTGGCTAAAACTTATGTCTGTACAATTTGGAATGTTTCATTGTGTTATCACAAATAAACAATTGACTCCAGGCACAACTAAGCTTACAAAATATTTAACACATTTTTAATACTATTTGAATAAAGGGTGAATCTGGCAATTTTCCTTCAATACTAATTTGTGATAATTTTGCACAATGCAAAGCAATTAAAAAAATACATTTAAATATTAAAATTTCAGTGTCTTAATTAAATTATTTTGTTATAATTACATTAAATTATGGTGTCATGCTGCAGTGACCTCACCCTTGCAGGCTCACTATTGGCTGATTCAGAGGTTCAGGGCGGCCATTTTGGGTTAACATCATTGTAGTCCTTAGTTTGCAGCACTTAAAGTCCCCGTGAACCGGAAGTTGCAAACGACTTTTCTCCAGTGCTGTGACGTATTTCCGAGAGAAACGGAATACTAAATGAGGCAAAATAGTGAGCGTGGCTTTTTTTTCCAACTAGCACCTGATTGGATCTAGAAAAATGCACCTCCTCGCCATCTCTCCTTTCACACGCTGTGTGCCTGTCTAATGTCAGTTGGAGGGGCGTGATTACGGATGTTAAGCAGACACCTAAACCGTCAAGTGTACGTCATCGGGCAAGGTCCTCCAGTGCAGAGGGGAGGGGCATTTTCAGAATTTGATTAAAGATTACGAAGCCAAAAAATTTTTTTGTGTGGATTGACTTGCATGGATGAATTGTTCACCACAAAACGATCAATTTAGGCAAACAAAGTAAGTATGGTCAATTTTGATTTCATGGGGACTTTAAGTGCTACTTCAGTCAGCACTTAAGAATCAGTCTTATACTTTACTGAAAGTTGCTTTTAGCTGCTTTATAAAAGTATCTTACTCTTAGAGAAGTCCTACTTTTTACTAAGTATTTTTTTACACTTAAGTCAAAGCTTAAGACTATTCTTAAGAGCATTTCTTAGAAGTTTTATACATATGGGCCTAGGTGTTTTCAAACACTTATGATTTCTTCGAGGGGAGGGTCTATAGGCAGGCATGTGCTTTTTCAATCTTTCAATTTAATGGACAAAATAAGCTTGCACAATTTACATATGAACGTGCTTGGAGTCCATGGAAAAGACACGGAGAGCAGAAGATTTCGTTTCTGCTCTGATAATGATTCTGATCATAATGTTTAAACATGATGTCTGTAGGTAGAGAGTAGATGGTATTGTATGGCTATTTGAAAACATTCGACCACCTGAGCATTTACAATGGGAAAGCAATTCGGTCAAATGCATTTTCGACTACCTTTGAAAGTGGTCGAAAGTGGACAAGCTCAAAATGTTTTAGACCCTGTTTACACTTTTATTTTAGCATCGTCCACTTGTGATCCAATCGACCAAAACACATCTTAAAGGGATACTCCACTTTTTTTGGAAATAGGCTCATTTTACAACTCCCTCAGAGTTAAACAGTTGAGTTTTACCGTTTTTGAATCCATTCAGCCGATTTTCTGATATTTAGAAGAATATCAGTAAGCAGACAGTTTCTGGTCTCATTGACTTCCATAGTAGGAAAAAAATATACTATGGGAGTCAATGAGACCAGAAACTGTCTGCTTACTGATATTCTTCTAAATATCAGAAAATCGGCTGAATGGATTCGAAAATGGTAAAACTCAACTGTTTAACTCTGAGGGAGTTGTAAAATGAGCCTATTTCCAAAAAAAGTGGAGTATCCCTTTAACACCAGGTGTAAACAGGGCCTAAAAGTAATCTTAAAATTATTCACATTATATGGCCAAATATGTGTAATATAATGGTTAACATTACTAACTAAATATTTTGTCATGTAATTTGAAAGCACAGACATACCTTTTGTAAGTCATCTACCCAGCACTGCTGAAACACAACAGAAGAACATTCCGCTTGTTTCCGAGAAAACTCAAGATACATGGAGACATTACCTGATTTTCTCAAAATAGTTCATGGTGGTATAAAATCTCCCATAAAAAGGTGCATTTGAGCACACAGATTTGAGAACACACACACACACACACACACACACACACACACACACACACACACACACACACACACACACACACACACACACACACACACACACACACACACACACACACACACACACACACACACACACACACACACACACTTCAGCTTCAAATTATTTATTCAACTGGATAATTCATATAGAAAAACTTTTAAAAATATGATACAAAAAAAAAAAAAGATGAACTCCAAGGACACCACTAAAAAAAATGCATTTACCACATTGAAAGATATATATATATATATATAATGCTTTCACTACAAGGTTGGATTGCTGTTGTGTGCTACCTGTCTCAGCATTGGATAATCCTCAGATCATAAAATTAAATGAGACACAATACACCACATATTCTGTGTTACAATAAACTAAAGACTTGATATCATGAACTCTTTTTGGGGCTGATCTTCCCAAAGTATACTGTTCAAAACACACTCACAAATCTTTGTGCCATTCCTGGAAACAGTTCCTGTTCAACTGAAGACACAAGTGTACGTCACATGCCTGGCATTTCCAAGGTGTATGTTGCTTCTTTCCATGCACTGTTTTGCAATGAACACACATGCGGCGACCAGTAGTGGCAATATTTCTGACATCAGAGGTCAGCTCAGCTCCAGGAACCGGGACATGGTCACTACTGGTGTGTTTTGGTGCTGTTTTCTGAGACACACCACAGAGCTCTGAAACAAGAACTTCCATAAACGCCTTGTGCGTCATGTTGCCGTGTAGCTCCTTGTGCAATATGAAAGCGTTGGTGGCAGCAATGTCCAAGAAGTGTAGAAAGACTTTTCTGTACCACTTCATGGTTTTGTGCTTGACAGTGTAGTACTGCAACAGCTGGTCGGACAGGTCAACACCCGCCATGTGCTGGTTGTACGCGGTCACAGGCGCAGGACATGGAAAAATCTTTTTCTTCCATGTATCTTGTGCTTTCACTTTCCTTTTCACACGGTCTCCTTTATAGGCAGCATGGATGGTGGAGCAAACAGACACCTCTTGTTTGTCCATCCACTTCACACACACAAGAGGCCCATCCCGAATCCACCTGATGGATCCCCTGCTGGACGTTTTGGTCAGTGAATTAGATGCGCTCCATGGAAAGTCCTTCCTATAGTCTCTGTACGTCCCACAAGCACCAAACTTCATAGCAAACAAGTCTGTTAAGAGCTTTGGACTTGTGTAGAAATCGTCCATGTACACATGGTACCCAGAGCCCAAAACTTTCTTGTCCAGAAGAGACATCACAGCATCATAAGAAATCCCACGGCCTGTGGGAAAGATGTTCTTGCCCGTGTACACAGAGAGGTCCACAGTATATCCATTCGACGAGTCAGTAAGGACAAAACACTTGAAACCCACCTTAGTAGGCTTGGCTTTCATGAACCGTGCTATTTCTGTATTTCCTTTGGATGCCACAAATCTTTCCTTAACAGCTAAATTTTTTCTAGGATGATAAAAGGCTTTACACGCAAGACGGATGGTGTCCATGAGGGGTCTGACCCTGAAGAGCTGGTCATGTTCAGCTGTTCCCCTCTTTTTGTCATTTTCCTTGTCTGCATCTGGGTGACTTATGTGCAAATTCCATGAAATGGTGCGGTATCGGTCCCTAGACATGACTGTGGCGGGAAAAGGCACAGTAAAAATACTGTGCTGCCGCCAGTAGTCAGCGATGGAGCTCATCTTTACCGTGGCCATGTAGAAAACGAGTCCAATGTAGCGGTACAGCTCGCCAACACTGACATCTGTCCAACTGTATTTGCGACCCTTTGCGAGCGCCCTGGCAGCCTGAGCGTTTGTGTTGTGGCACAGATTTGACACGGCGCTCTCTGAGAAAAACTGTTTGAACAGACTCACAGGGGAGTGTGATTCAGCAAGACTCAACTGTGGCCCAGGTTCCCGTGCCGGCAGGAATCTCCGAGGCTTTGGGGCCACGTCGACATCAGTCGCTTCTCTCCATGACAGAGTCTTATTCTCTCTCTTTGCAACAGTCTCTGCTTTCCATGACAAAGACTTCTTGTCTCTTTTTGCAGCAGGTATCTTGTCACTGTCATCCTCACATCTGCAAAAAAATAATAACAATGCTGACAAGAACATAGATGTACGGGAAAATTCCTTTTTTAGATTCCTTAGAAGCCTATGAAGGAGTGACCCAGCTCTCAGATTTAATCACAAATATCTTAATTTGTGTTCCGAAGATGAACGAAGGTCTTACGGGGTTGGTACAGCATGAGGGTGAGTAATTAATGACTTAATTTTCATTTTTGGGTGAACTATCCCTTTAATAAATTTTCCATTTCATTTTTTACCTTTGTAATACCTTTAAAAAATAAATAATGCCTTAAATAAAACAATTTTCAATAAATAGGCAATGTTAAAAATAGTTTAATATTAATAAAAATATTATATTAAAATCGCCAGTAGGTGGCGGTAACTCATTGTCTGTGTGAGAGTTATCGAGTCATTCATTGAATCTCACGATTCGTTCAACGCCACAGATTTCGTCGCAAAATAGAGCAATAAGCCTGACTCTACTGTTTTAAATGTAATAAATCACTTAATGTTACCCTTTTGTTTTATTTTTTAACTGTTGTATAAAATCAATGTCACATTTGAAATCGTGTGGTGGATATTCGGGAAACATTGCATCAACATTAAAAACACTGCTGGATATCAGCCTGCATTTTGTTCGCACAAACAGCGCAAGCGGCTCATGAGTCACAGTCTATGTTCTGTCACGAGTCGTGACAGAATTAAGACCGACTGAATGACAGTTCAAATTAAGTTGAAAATCTCAAATGCTGAACTCCAGCTTGTCTGTGTTTTCAGATCATCCGCGCTTCTTCAGCAGTGTAGAGAGAGCGTGCGCGCGCATGTTTGCCAGATACTATTGAAAAGACCGGGTAGAAAACATGTTCTTTTAACAGAAAAGCTCTGATTTGGGGTTTAAATTATTGAATTCTGGCATTTATGTCCACAGCAGATTAAAGTGAAACTTTCCCATTTCAGACGACAAGCTACGCTTGGCTACTATCTTGTTCTGTATCTCACTTGCCTAGTAACCATAGGAACGGTGCGCACGCTTTCTGCTATGACGTGGAGCACGAGGTGCACTCAACGCTGCATGAATTTTTAATTACTCTGCATTAGTAACAGTTAATTTTGTTATGGTATAAACTTAATCCTAGTAAGGGCAAACAAATATATAATACCTTTGTAACAAAGTCCAAGACTTCGTATACCAAATTCAAGGCTTTTAAGGCCTTAATTTGAGATTATTTTTCAATGTTTTTAAGATCGCACGGGTACCCTGGTTAATGGTCTATTTTCAGTTCAAAGTGGTGAAAATAGACAAAAGGTAATTAGTTTGCCTGATTATTTGTGTGATTCGTTTAACATTTATGACCTAAAAAACTGTCAAATAGGAAATGTTTCGTTTAGCAACTTACCTCGCACCTGACTGAAGCGCGTCGAGCTCCTTAAAATTCGCACTGTGAACATAAAGCCCGCCTACTTTGATTTGATTGGTCATCTCAAATATTCTGACATTGATGAGCAGTGACAGACCAATGAGGCTCAGATGAACACACACACACACACACGTCTTCTGTTTGTTCTGACGAGCTCACTGATAACAAGACTGAAGCGAACACGAAGGCTTATTACATATTTAAAGATTGAAAGGGAGAAAACAGGACAGAGGTAACCTGGCGGATGTCGCTCATATACTTTTTTTGACGACGTAGTTAAAGGGTATCTATTATGGAATTTTGAAAATTGCCCTTCATGTAGTGTGTAACATAGATCTAAGTAAACGAAAACATCCTGCAAAGTTTTAAACATGAAAGTTCACCGTATACAAAGTTATTGTCTCTCAAAAGTAAGAGTCGACTCTGAGTCGCTGATATGAATCGATAGACGAACGATGCATTTTCTTGTCTAGTTGACGTCAACTTGACAAGTTATTTGAATAAGATACGCCCACTCATTGTGCGCGCCAGACACCAGTGAAAACATCATGTCGACGAGACGCTGTTCTGAAGTGCGAATCAAAAGCGAACTTTTTTTTCCACTGCCCAGGGACGAGCATGTGAAGAATCAGTGGCTAGAGTTTATATTTACTACTCTACCACACAAGTATAGCCGAACCTTTAGCTGTGTTCGCGTCATTTTAATGACGATTCCTTTACAAACATAAATGCTTTCAAGTGTGGATTCGCAAGCCGGCTGATACTGAAGGAGTTCAGTACCAAGTTTATTTGGATAAGCTTCCTCCTCCGAATCACAACCTGTAAGTACTGTTAATAATTGTTGCTTTTATGGGTTTTGTAGCATGCTCAATAAGTGTGTGCGTGTGTGTGTGTGTGTGTGTGTGTCTGTCAGTTACGCTCAGCGCAGCTTAGGTCTCCAATGTCATTTTTTTTTTGTAATATGTAAAATGTTTGTCGTTGTTATTGGAGTTGTCATAAAGAATAGAGCGTATTGTAGTACTGCAGTGCTTAATCAATATGTTTAAGTTAATGCGGAAAAATAACTGACTGGGTCGTCTGACCAATCACCACAGATTAGCGTCACGTAAAGGCGGCGTTTGAAAACTGAGTCGTCAAACGAATCATTAGGGAATCGGTGAGCAAATCAGGTAAAAATAAATGCATATCATAAGACAACAAAAGTGTTTTTTGTCATTGCATGCATGTAAAACTGTTGTTGGGGACTCCCAGAACAATATTAGGAACATTTTAAATGCCATAATAGGCGTGTGTTGCTTAAAGGGTTAGTTCACCCCAAAATGAAAATTAAGTCATTAATTACTCACCCTCATGCTGTACCAACCCCGTCAGACTTTCGTTCATCTTCAGAACACAAATTAAGATATTTTTGATTAAATCTGAGAGCTGGGTCACTCCTCCATAGGCTTCTGAGGGAATGAAACTTGACAGCCCCGAAAAGTCATTAAAGACATCGTTAAAATAGTCCAGGTGACTATAGTGACTCGATCTTAAGTTTATCAAGCGACGAGAATACTTTTTGAGCGCAAAAAACAAACAAAAATAACGACTTTCTTCAAGTATTCACTTCCTTCTCTGTTTGGCCTTTAGATTTCACTCAGTGTAATTGCGTAGAGCTTCTGTGTTATACGTCACACGTAGGCTCACTATTGGCCGACGCTGGTCATCTGTGTGTGTGTGTGTGACGTTCAACACAGAAGCGCTGCGCAATTACACTGAGTGAAATCTAAAGGCCAAACAGAGAAGGAAGTGAATACTTGAAGAAAGTCGTTATTTTTGTTTGTTTTTTGCGCTCTAAAAGTATTCTCGTCGCTTGATAAACTTAAGATTGAGTCACTATAGTCAGTTGGACTATTTTAACGATGTCTTTAATGACTTTTCGGGGCTGTCAAGTTTCATTCCCTGAGAAGCCTATGGAGGAGTGACCCAGCTCTCAGATTTAATAAAAAATATCTTAATTTGTGTTCCGAAGATGAACGAAGGTCTTACGGGGTTGGTACAGCATGAGGGTGAGTAATTAATGACTTAATTTTCATTTTGGGGTGAACTAACCCTTTAAGCCGCCTTTCCACTGCACACGACAAACGACAGCCGTCAAACCGGAAGTCATTCTTTTCCAATGGAGAGTCGTACGGGAGCTGCGGGGATTTCCGATCATATGCGTATGCGGAAAATTCGGGTCCGATTTGAGCTTTGGATCCGTTGAAATATCTGAACTTCTGCGAATAGACCGTACGCGACCGGCCGACCGGATGTGATGTTTTCTAATCAAAACTATGAGCGCGCGGCTAGAATTACCAATATTTTAACTCTTTAATGTTATTCTCTAAAGTAACGCTATTTCTGTAAAATCTAGGTTATTAATAATTATGGCAGAAAAAAATATTTTTTATAATTATTAAATCAATATTAATACTGATTAGCTCTATAAAATCTATTTGTTTTATTTTAGATCTATTGAGGGTCATTTGTTTTGTGTGGATATATTCATGCATGCATTACATTCATTAAAATCATTAATTTAACCATTGTGAATAGCCGAGGGTAACGGTTGCTTCACGACCAATTACAAAGTTCCGTGCGACTGGCACTAGGGGGCGAAATGCGACAATCGTATGCGAATGTCGTGTGCAGTGGAAAGGCGGCTTTAGGTGGCCGCCTTAGTTTCAAAGTGCTGCGGGAAACCCTGGATTTCATACATTCGGAGGCAAATTGGTAAAGCTGCTTCAATATATATGTAATGAGTGATTATAATTCAAGGTATTAATCAATATGTTTCCTTCTAAATATCAAATGAATTGAATGACTTCTCTAAGCTTTTGAGATTTTACTTTGTTATAGAAGTTACCAGTGTGATTAGAGAATACATGAAAAGAACATTTCAGTAATGTCTATATTTGATATCTGAATGAAGTAACAGTGCTTGCTCAATTAGCCCAGCTTCCAGAAATGAAATATGGACTTGTTTTGTTGAGAAAGGTCTTCAACGTGTTAAAACATATATCTGTTCTTCAAGCTCACCATGACTATAGGTCACAAGGGTCATTGAAACCAATAGTGTAAGTGACCATTTCTTAGCTAATATCTTTACTGCGTTAGTTCTCAAGGAGAGGACACTTTAGTCTATGTTAGATCAAAGAATTATCTTGATGTTTTGAAAAGACTCTGCTGTTTATAGTTAGAGCCTGGCCAAATCCAACCTTCAAAAAGCTGGCGTCTTTGTATGTGCAAGTATTTTTGGCTACAGGAACAAGTGTCATTATTGGAGATGAACTGACTTTTTTTCTTTGACATGTTGGCGACTAGAAACGCAGATCTGCGAGCTGGAAGGTCACGATGTGCCTAACTTCAGGGTCCGAGTGTCAGCTGCCTAATCGATGGAGATATGTTTCAGTCTATCTGTATATGTGTGGAAAATTACGTATGTTCATCTATTTGTTAGCCAATCAGAAACTGCAACCTGAAGCAAGGATGTAGCTTAGACCTTGGTGAAGGGTTTAACTGCTGTGATCTTTGTAACTGTAAGATGGGCGGCCTACAAACTCATGTGTGAGTCTTGAAGCTGACTTCTGCTGATGAAACTGCAAACTATATTCAGTAAAAAAAAAAAAATCTTCAATTTATTGTAATTCTGACTCCGAGTCTTCATTCATCATATCTGGTTCTGGGTCTTTGACTGTAAATCCCCTAACAAAGTAAAACTCAATGACTTTAAAGATGTTTTTTTAAATAATAATACAGACCTTATGTCATAGAAGTGAAATTTTTGACTAATTTACAGATATAGCAGAACATTTTACTGAATAGACGGGTGTTATGACTAAATTCATAGAGTATAATCTCAGCCAACCCGATCTCACGACCAATTCGTATGAATTTGTACGAGTGGCTGATTCGTAACAATTCATACGACCTGACTCGTACGAATTTGTAGGATTTTTGCTAAATCGTACATATTTTACGAATTCCAAATTCGTATGAATTCATACGAATGACCTACCCCTGACCCCGCCCCTAAACCTACCCATCACGTGGGTTTAAACAAATCATACGAATCCGTACGAGTGAGGTCGTATGAATTTGTACGAATTAGCCACCTTTTAATCATTCGTACAAATTCGTATGAATTGGTCGTGAGATAGCGTTGTCTCAGCAGTGCCAGGTTGCTGCTTTTAAGATGTCTAATGGATTTAGGTGATTAAAAGATAATTCCGGTATTTAACACTTTGAGTCTATTTTCTAGTTTGTTTTGGATGAACTAGAGTGGTGGACTTAGAAATTTTGACAATGGGTCCTGTCTCGACTTTTTGACTCTTTTAGGATCGCCTCTGCGTGCTTCAGAGTGGCTGTCTACGAGCATACTGAAACATGTCCTTAAAACAACACTTAACATTAGTTTTCAAAACTGTGCAACTCACTGAGTGGTTAGTGGTGTTCGTTGATGATCCAAAACAAGTAGCGTAGCGAAATACAGTTTCCGTCGTGTTTTATTTGGCATATTGTAAAATCGCATTGATGTCTGTTGGAGGACAATTGCTTGTTGATATTACTGCGCTACCGGATACCGAAAGGGGTCTGTTTACATTTGGTTGTAGTCTTTTCGCTCGGTTCTCCATCTCTCAGAAGGGTAGCGTGAGCAGAGCAACTGCGGCAAAGTGTTTGTCGCCATCAAGTGGTCGGGAGTGTGCTAACGCTTCAGACTCAAATATCCAGCGGAAGTTTATACGCGGTTGTGAGGTATCTGAAAATATAGTTCCACTATAGTAAATAACACGGATTGAAAGCATACATTGCACCGATATATTTGTTTTTAATCATCAACGAACACCACTAACCACTCGGTGAGTTGCACAGTTTTGAAAACTAACGTTAAGGGTTGTTTTAAGGACATGTTTCAGTATGCTCGTAGACAGCCACTCTGAAGCGCTCAGAGGCGATCCTAAAAGTCTCAAAAAGTCGAGACAGGACCCATCGTCAAAATTTCTAAGTCCACCACGTTAGTTCATCCAAAACAAACTAGAAAATAGACTCAAAGTGTTAAATACCGGAATTATCTTTTAAAGACAGCTGTAATTAACCTGTGTTTAATATTCAGTATATAGTCACGGCTCACGGGACAGATCCATTGATAACTTTTTTTTCTCGATTCAGACAAATTTGGAGAGCTAATCTTGCGTTTGACTGGAGGACGTGAGCTCGAATGGTTTAGTTTGACTGGAGGACGTGAGCTCGACAGGATTAGTTTGACTGGAGGACGTGAGCTCGACAGGTTTAGTTTGACTGGAGGACGTGAGCTCGACAGGTTTAGTTTGACTGGAGGACGTGAGCTCGACAGGTTTAGTTTGACTGGAGGACGTGAGCTCGACAGGTTTAAAGAAAAACGCGCGCTTTGGCGCTTGATCTCGAGATCCGTCGCTCCAACGGAGAAGCTAAAGTGCAATCACGCGCAAACGAGTTTCTCCACTAATGCTGAGAAATGGTGGAGTTATTTCCCTATCAAATGTCGAGACTCGAGACCGCATTATTGTAGCGCGAAAGTACATTAATATAATGCGCGAGCGTGAATCCCTCTGCTCGCGCGCGGAATATGATGTGCCGAGCGTGAATCTCTCTGCGCAAGCACGGAATATAATGTGCGAATCTCCCTCTCGCACTCTCAGATACACTTCTCTTGTAAGAATTCTCTCTCTGGGCTCGCTCAGTGAATCCTGCACTTAAAACGTGTTCAGTGCAATCGCGAATCTCTCCTTTTCCCCAGCTAACAATTTTAGGTTATAAGAACGTTTTCATAACGTTCCCATTAAGTTATAAAAACATTAGCCTATTTATGAATGTTTTAGGGAATTTCAAAACGTCCAGTTTTTAGACGTTGTATTAACGTTATTTCTTAGTTAGAAGAATGTTAAATTCTCCCATTATATAAACGTTGTATTAACGATATTTCCTGGTTATAATAACATTAGAAAGATTAATTCTCCCTTTATATAAACGTTGTATTAACGTTCTTGCTTGGTTATAAGAACGTTATTCAAACGTTCAATTTTCCCATTATATAAACGTTCTCTTGTTTTTCTAAGATAATGAAAAACGTTTCATTCACTTATTAAAACCTTTCTTAATGTTTTTTATATAACAAGGTAGCCTATATAAATAGGCATATGAAGAACCTAAAACAAGAACTTTCAGATTTTAAAATTAAGACAAAAATATATAGAAAGATAATTTAAAAAAGACCCATGAATCATGTCTATATTATGTGTAATGTAGTCCACTGAAGTCGAGTTGAATTGAACCCAAGTAGTTTATTCCAATAAACCGATTAGGGGGGGACCCTACATAGCCTACATAACATATGGAATAGCAATTTCTGATTGGTTGTTGCCGTTTTGACAGCGTTTATGCGAAGAGTAAAGAGAACAGTATAGCACATAGGTTCTCAAAGTGCGATAACATCTGATAACATCTGTGAAACTGTTAAAACTGTAGGCCTACATTGCTTTGAAAAAATGAATATCTCCGTTTAGTGGTGTTTAGCGGCATCTATAGGCATAAGCGGTAATTACATGGTCCGACCAATCGCACTTGACACTCCCAAAGCCATCAAGGGAACAGTGGTTGTCTACACAGGAACAGGAATCGTGGCCAACCGAAACGAGCACCACAAATCCCATTGCAATTGAAAAGGGTATGTTGACCAAGTACTCAATATTCAGTGTGTCTTAATGTCAAGTTTATTAATAGCCGCGTTTCCATTACCTTTCAAGTTTTTCGCAGGCGCGAACACTTGCATTTTCCTATCAACAATGGAAACAACTTAAAATAGTCTATAATTTCTGGTCCAAACAGAAAATAATAATGCATTATTCGCAACTAGGCCTACTTTTATTTGTGTAAACTCATAATAACAAGAAAACGTTGTGCTTTTGTAAAATAAAAGAAAACAACCAGATACGCTTTCATGATCTCCGTGAATGGAGCGCGAGAACTGAAACAAAATATAGCCTATGTAGGCTAAAGCTTGAAGTGTCCACTTTTAAACAAACAAACTCGAATCGAAAGCAAACCTGATTTGCCTATGTAATCCGTATGAAAGGTGTATTTCTCTCTAAAAGCGCATCTGCTTAACAGCGGAGATTGAGATATGTTTTTAGCCGACACTTAGAAAACAACAGTTATTAATAAACAATTAAAATGCCTCGCTGTTTTTTCAGACGCATTTATTATCATTAGCCTATAACTCACATATAAATCAGGCTAGATCAGACACAGGCTATGGCTCTTCAGAAGAGCTTTCAATGTTGTTACGGAAAGGGTGAAGATTGTTTGGTTCTTGTCACATAAACTGCGGTGCGCTTGCGGCATTCTGAAAAGTTGAGGTGTTTTCATCTCACTGCGCCTGGGAAAAAATGAGCGCGTCGCTTCAATCCGCTCCTTGCACATAGTAACCTGACGTCATATCCGCAACGGGTAAATACGGCTCGCTCTCTTCCTGTTTGAAGGCGTACATACACAACGTAGACATTTTCCGCCTAATACTAGAAAACAGTACAACATTATAACACGCATATTCTGTCAGCCCGGGGTTGTTTATTAGCCTAATGTAAGCTAGCAAACTAACGTAAGCCATAAAGTTTGAGATATATAGACTTACCTTCATATCCGTGGATATATGAAGAGGCATACATTTTAAAGCCCTTCTCTCTAATTTGCTGGTAGGTGATTTGGAGGAGGACTTACAAAGGCGATGTACGTCCGTTATTGTAAGTTTCGGCAACTCTTGTAAACATCTCATCTCATAGTGTAGAATAGCGCCGGAAAAGATGAGGCCGCATTTCCGGTAAGGAAGTAGTTACGTGCAAGGAGCCCATTAGTGCACTTGCCGCGCGTCTACATTTGAAATGACGAACTTGAGAGCGCAAAAGACACGATATGTGAACGACCCCTTGACGAGCTACCTCCAGTCAGGCCACAAGCTACTGGTAGCTCGCGAGTCGCCGAAAAGTGCGCTGTTTGCATCCCTGTTAAATACTCTTGTTCCGCCCGTTTTGTTATAATAGGCCTACATCCCTAAAAAGTGCATAATAATATTCCTATACAGCACTGAGAAGAGCTCTTCTCATTCATCACTGCGGGAAAAAATATAAATTCCAGGTTCTAATTTGGCCTTAGAAAACCAGTAAAATAGATTTTTTTCCATATTAATTTGTGAATATTTAAAATGTTTAATAAAGAGGCAAAAAGTAATTTAAACAAAAATCTGAAAAAGTCTGTCGATATTGACTTTTTTGCGCAGCAGTTGGTGTAGCCAGTTCAAATTAAAATTGTGTTCAACTTTGCGTTTTTAAAAAGGCAACAGTTCACGAGTTTCAGTGGTGGAAAGTAACTAATTACAAATACTTTCGTTACAGTACTTGAGTAGATTTTTTGATTTTTTTCTACTTTCTTGAGTATAATTAAATTGTGGTACTTTTACTCTTACTTGAGTAAAATAAAAATAAAGTATTCAACTTCTCTACATTTATTTTTCATAAAAAGTACAAAGAACTTTGACAAAGGTGCCGACGGAGCAACAGGGCAAGCTGACATTTGACAGACACTTTTCATACTACTGCGGGTGGAGCTCTGCGCTTCAGCCAATAACAGACAGAACTGAAGCAGTTCAGCCAATAACAGACAGGTCTGACTCGGGTGCAAAACCAATCAAAACTTCCAGTTCGGCTGGGGGGCGGGGCGTTCAAACCGCACTTTGGCATTCAATCACTGGCGCTCGTGTTTTGAATCAGTAGCGCTAACGTTTCAATATTTCAGTGAACGTATGTAAGTGAGTATTCTGCTCATATTTAATTATGGCAACTACTGAAATGGGTCATACCATTGATAATACCAGAGCACTGAGCAGTTGAAGTAAATAAAAAAGCTCAGCTCATAACATGGACGCAGTTATTGCATGGATGGAGCAAGATCAATGTGAGTGTATATAATACATGCACACAGTTCAATTAATGGTAAAGCTCGCCCTCTTTAACAATACAGTTAAACTAAATATACGAAGCAAACTTTGTACAAAGCTGAAAAAACAGTGAAATAAGATCGCATGATTTCTGTCAATCAGATGCATGTAAAAGTGTAGTCCGTTCCTATAGCAACAGTGGGCTCCCAGCACATTTTCGGTAGGCTACAACAGAAAAAAAAGATAATTTAATTTAACATGTTAACCATAGCCCACTTAATTTTTTTTTTTACTGGGAATTTTTTATTCACTGTTTTATTGTTTTTCATACCTTTTTTTATCGGACCTCTCACTTAACCTTCTTTGCTTTCAATGATGAAATGATTCAAATCAAAACATTCATATGATCTTACTTGGACTTAATTTTCAAAATTAGTAATAAAAATTTTGCTCTTGACAACAGAGAAAGCTAGTATTCTATATGTGGAGCACTTTTATCATGGATGGATGCACTTTTTTGGGCTTTAAATTTTCTCCAGTCATTCACTGCCATTATAAAGCTTGGAAGAGCCAGGCCATTTTCTAATATAACTCTGATTGTATTTGACTGAAATCAGAAAGTCATATCTTCTATGTCTTGAGTGAGAGTAAATCATGGGCTAATTTTCATTTTTGGGTGAACTATCCCTTAGAGACATACATCATTCTTTTGAAAATACCTGATAGTTTGATGAACACAGATATATTATAGCTATAATGTGTTTGTCTTCATGTTTCATCAGTCAAAACATCACTATTTGCATGTTATTATATCAATATAAGGCATTTCCTGAAATGTGTAAGTTGAATACTTCTATGCATCAGTACTGGGCCTTCAGTATGAATGAAACAGAGGACATGACAGTGTTTAGCGCTCCATTTCGCTATTATCTCCCCATTTTGGGTAAAAATAGAAAAATACTAAAGTACTTTGTAACATAGTTACTTGAGTAGTTTTTAAGCAAACTACTTATTTACTCTTACTTGAGTCATATTATATTTCAGTACTTCTACTTGTACTCAAGTAAATTATTACTTAAGTAGCAATACTTTTACTTAAGTACAATTTGTCAGTACTCTTTCCACCACTGACGAGTTTACATGTTAATGTAATCTGATGTAATATTATAATGCGTATTTGGCTTGCTGTCCGGGGGAGGGCTCTGAGCTCAGAATTCGGCCCGACCCCAGAGTACTCCCCCTAACCTTAGAGGTCATAGGTATCTATGAGCGGACCCCGCCGAATTTGGGGTGAAGGGGTGGTGGAGGGATGCTGAGAAGGAAGTCATGAGACAGGAGGTAAGGGAAGGCTTTATTTATACTGGCTTCTTCTTGTGCTGATTGGATGATTACCTGAACATGCTCCTCCCGAACTTTGTTACATAAAACTTCATTTCATTTTTCGTTTTTCAGTTACGGGTTAAAAAAGATAGATAATCTTTTATCTACCTTTTCCTTTTTCTACCCCGCCCCTTTGGCGGCCCTCAGTTCAATGTTGGGTTCCTAAATTGGCCCTCACCTATCAAAACTTTGAGAACCCCTGGTCAATGCAGTACATGAGATCCACGGGGAGGAGTCGGATCAAGATCCAAGGGGTGGAGATGGGTAGGATTCGGGGTGGGTTTAGGGATTTAGGCATTGAGATTCAAGCTCGCGCATTATATTAATGTACTTTCGCGCTACAATAATGCGCTCTCGACATTTGACAGGGAAATAACGCTGTAAGCATTAAGATTTTTAAAATCTTAATGCTTACAAGGCCTTGCATGGACTGACACCTCATTTTCTAACTGAACTTTTAACACCCTACTCATCAGTACGTGATCTCCGTTCTTTGGAAGCTGGCCTTTTAATTGTTCCGCATACCCAACTAAAATCAATGGATGATAGGGCCTTTTCGTTGAATGCTCCAAAACTCTGAAATTCCCTGCCTATTGAGATTAGGCAAGCAGAATCTCTTAGTGTTTTTAAATCATCACTTCAAACTTATTTGTTTAGGGTAGCTTTTACATAATTGTTGAAAATTGTTATTATTATTAATCCTATATTTCATAATGTTTTTATTTGGTATTTTATTACGTTTTTCTGTCATCAACTACTAATGCATTTTTTTAATTGTATGTTTTATTATGTTTCTATATTTGTGAAGCGCTTTGAGATACTTTTTAAAGGCGCTATATAAAATAACGTTTATTATATTATTATTATTATAAGAAATTGATTTTTTCTTTTTAAATTCGCTATTATTATTCTCCAAACTGCACAACACGGTGTTTCAGCTGTGTATGCCTGTGTAAAATACGGGACAAATCGCGTCCTATTGATTTGATAGAGATTGATTTAAAATATTTAATTTCTAGGATTTTAAAAGAAGTTTAAAACCCTGAAGTCAGAGGACAGATACGAGTATGTGGGAACGTAAATTACTCACTCGTTGCTATCCTCCACTGGATCAAATCTGTCTTCAAAATGCAAGCGTTCATCTTCAAAGTCTTCGTCTTCTTCAGAGGAAAAGGTGCACTCTTCCTCACTGTCCATGTTCTCCTGGAGAACTCGCTTTCGTGCGCGCCGTGGCATCGTGATGAAAAGTTAACCAAACTGCTGCTTATTTTAGGGGTTTTGGCGGCTGGCAGCTACTCTTCTTCTTTGTTTAGTTTCTTGGCGGGTTGATACCTCTTCTTCTTTCTTGTTTTACGGTGATTGGTGCATTGCCGCCACCCTCTGCACAGGAGTGTGGATCAGATAATAGGGGTGTTTCTCAAAACCAAGAATGCAAAGAACGGACTTGTGTTCTTGGGGAGAACGCTCTTGCTAGTTGTTCTTGGAAGAATGAACTTGCAAGGTGACGAGCACACAGAACGCTGATGACAGTTTGAGACGATGTGTTCTTGTATGAGGCGCCGGACTGGACAAAAGCGAAGCGAACTGTGCGAGTTGCGGGTATTGCGCAATAGCCTCACAGAACTCAAACATTTACGACTCGCCATACATTTTCGTAAAAATGGCAATATTTGAAATCTTCAAAGTTGATTTCTCGCATCAAATGTTCTCAGAAGTGAATTGAGTGAAGAAATAGCATACGAAATTGTATATTTTAGGCAACAATCAAACGAAATATGCAACTCTGCCTCTTTTCATAAAAAAACAAAACTTAAAACATATTGGCCTAAATGGCCACCCAATTGTGGTTCAGTCAACGTGTACATTAAGGATCTTTACTGCATATTTATAACAACATGAAATATTAAAACACAACCCTACTTTTTTTTTATTTTATTTTAAAAATATGAAACATTCTTGATTTTTATTGCCATTTGTCAAAGAGAGACAGGGTTGTGTCATTTTATTTTACATAGTGAAGAGAATGTTAAAATAAATATAAAAAAATATATATCTATTTTAAAGTATATAAAATAAAAAAAACAACCCTGTCTCTTTTTGTTAAATGTATTTTTTACTGATCAATAATATCTAGTATAAAAGGTATAAGAAGCTAACTTACAATGAGAAATTAAGCAAACAATTAGGCTACAAAGTTAAAGTTAAATAGCCTAAATATATAAAGTTATGAAACTTCACTTTGCCCTCAGCCAAAACGATTTGCCATGGAACAAAATAGATTAATGAGTGAGACCAAAGATCGACACAAGACGAATATACGTCATGTTTATCCACTAGACTAGAGGCACCAGAGCCAGCGGCACACGTCGGAAGCACTAGCCGGGGAAAAGATCTTCCAGTCGGTGTTAATCAGCGCTGAACGCCCGCTGATCGCCTGGATCTCACAACTCCGAAAGCGTCAGATACATTTTTCAAATAGGCGCTATCTTTATAAACAAACCACAGATTTGAGCTTTAAACAACTACATTCTCGACTGAAACACTCTTAAAAGTACATTTCATGACACAATAACAGTAGTATTTTGATATTACGCGGGTTTTCTCCTCTGGCATTGACGCTTGCTGGTTGGTGCGAGATGCATTCTGGGATACATGCCTGTCTCAAGTCCGCACAAGTCACCATGCAATGCATCCTCGGTAAACGGGGCGAATCAAGAACACATCCAGGGATTTGAACTGTTCTTGGCTAGATGTGAACTTTGAATTGGGACAGTACTTGGGCAGCGACTGATGACGTTTCACAAGTCCACAAGAACACAAGTACAGACAAGAACGCATATTGAGAAACAGCCCTGGTTTACAATCTATATCACTCACCCTCGCTTCCCCACTAAAATCCACACAGACTAATTCGTGGCGATGCGCCACATAATGCGTTTCGTTATTCATTTTTAACGCTATTTAAAACATGCAGCGTATTCGTTCAACTGCATTTCATTTCTCTCTCTCAGAGCTGGTCCGAGCCTTGGGGGCCCTAAGCAGAATTTGATTTGGGGGGCCCCCTCCCACTACACGAAGTCACCTGTGCTTGACGATTATTGACACAAATGTCATGCAATAATGATACATTATAAATGAATAAAGTGAGGTTATGTTATGTATTAATACAAAATAAATACTTAATAAAAAATAGATGCCTACTTAAATAAAAAAGTTTTAACTTTTACTTTACTCTTTTACTAACTCGTTGAAACCTCTTAAAACCAACGGTCTCAAAACATATAAAATAAATTATTTGCTAAAATAATGACAAAACTGAGAAATTAGAAACATAATAAGAGCAAGGGTTCAACAATGACAATTGTTGAAAACTGTAAAAATATTATTATTATTTCTCAACTGTCTCAATACAGTGTAACTGTCCTCAAAATCTGTTTTATTAATATTATTGTAACAGACTTTGTTGGATTGTACATGACAGAATCCAACTTGGGCTGCGTTCCAGTCCACTTTTAGACACGCACTTGCGAACTTCCCTAAGCACTTCCCCTCGGGGGAATCCCTGCCGCCATTTTGAAGCGCGTTCCACTTCGTGAAGTGAACAAGGGAAGTTTATATGGACAGACCCTCATTCCCTCGATTTTGACCTAGGGAGCGAGTCTACTTCATATGGACACTTCAGGCTGCTCCATATACCATAATGCAACACGATTGTGACGTCACGGCAGAGCTCGTCTAATCACCACCACCAAAAACAACTCTATGATATATTAATTATAATTTTTTTATATAAAACAACCCAAACACACCTATATACATTTGGATGCTGCATTAAACAAATTCTTAAAGGGAAAAAATTGTAAATATTAAATCAACTCCATAGCTGATTCCAAGTGATCAAGGGCTTAGGACCATAGTAGACATCATATAGAGACTAGATGCCCAATTGGCCGCTGGAAACCGAGAAATACGGCCGCCATCTTGAAACGGTCGTACTCCTAGTTGCGTTGCATAGCAGCAGTAGATGCTGAGCACTGTGCAGCATATTCCTGCTCAAATCGGCGGACCATCGCAAATAGGGCTCGGGAGATTACTTTTCACAAGTAAAATTTAACATTACCGTACTATTGTCAGAGCCTGACACCACCCACTGGCAATATTTAAAATATTCTGGAAAAGTGGGCAGAGCCCAGCGTGCACCTGAGACGCATCTCTCTCTGTAGGCAAGGGTGTGGTTAGCTGATACCCTCTGACGTCACGCAGTACCACAACTTCCAATAGGAAAATTCAACAGCAGTAGCCACCGTTCAACCTAAAGAAGGCAGCACTCAGACATTTTTACACCATATCAGTAGAATTAAAACACTTTAAACCCAAATGTCAAAAAAATTACTTGAATCAATGAACAGCATTAATAAAGCCCCAGTATTACAGATTATTAACTAAAAAAAAGTTGTTTTAGGGCAGGGGTGCCCAATCCTGCTCCTGGCGATCGACTGTCCTGCACAGTTCATCTCCAACGCTAATCAAACACACTTGCCTTTAATTTTCAAGTGATCCTGACGTGCTCTGAAGACCTTAATTGGTTGCTTCAGGTGTGTTTGATTAGGGTTGGAGATGAACTGTGCAGGACAGCCGATCGCAGGATTGGGAACCCCTGTTTTAGGGTTTAGTTACACTTTAAAGGCTCCCTGCAGTGACACATTCATAGTGGGTCATATGGGTTTATGTGTTTTATCTACATGTTGATTTTTACCACATTACATTTTATTTTTCAGACAATGTTTTTTTTTTAATTTTTTTTATTCTGATACCACAAATGATTTCACCTAAAAAACATTAATAGTATACAAATTTGTGAGCTCGGCGACTTCTCCAGCGAGCGAATTCTAAGGGCACCACTTGGGGTTCAGGTGTTTTGTTTTGGGTTTGTTTTTTTTACACATTCATTTCACACATGCATAGTACAAATATGTGGTCTTGTTTCATTAATATAGACTAGTGTAAACTTTTTGCTTTATTTAATGAAGATAGAATGATGCCATAAAGAGATGTGAAGGGTAAGATTTGTGAAAGTGTACATAAGACAATATAAACTAAATTTGCATGTGCAAGAGAAGATTTGTGAAGGTGTAAATTGCCTTTCAAACATATATATTTGCAGCATTTAACTGTTATTCTGTAAATCATGTATTGTGAAACTGCAGCTATATGCTAATACGATTTTATTTACAATTACAATCTTATGCACACTTTCATAAATCTTACCCTGCGCATGCGATTCTTTATGGCAAAATTTTACCTTAAAATTATGGCATTCATTTTAGCTAATGAGTGAACAATGACAACATGCCCGTAGGGTGTAGTCTCGCGTAGCCAGACCCTCAGACCATTCCGTGGGTGTGACGTCTGAGGCTGAGACTAGGTACACTGTAACATGAGGGGCACATTGTTAGGACCATATGACAACTTTATATAACTTTATATAACAACATGCCCGTAGGGTACACTGTAGTCTCGCGTAGCCAGACCCTCAGAGTCTGTACCTCTTGCACATGCAAATATATATATATATATATATATATATATATATATATATATAATATATATATATATATATAAATATATATATATATATATATATATATATATATATATATATATATATATATATATATATATTATATATACTATAGAAACAAAAATATTTTGTAAATAAAATACAATTAACTTTTTCAAATAAAATAATGCATTTTTTAAATATTTAAAATAAACAACTTTTGGAGTTTGACAATGAACACGCTGCAAATACAGTTATGCAACAATTTAAAACAATGTGAGCAAAAGCAAATAGATGAGAAACGCATTCAGACATTGCGAAAAACACAAAGCGGAACACAACACACTGTCATACCCATGGTCACACCTCATCCACACACAGCTCTCATGGAACAAGAGACAAATGGACGAGCCAGAATGCTTTGCATTTCATGAAATAATAATTTCTGAATATTGAACTCAACTCGCAGTCTTTACTCGCAGTCGCCTCTTTCTCATGGTTTCACTTTGCAAACATAATTCATAAAAGTGATGTGTTAGCAGTGGCGGAGCCAGAGGGGGGTCCGGGGTGGCACTGGACACCCCTGACATGCGATTGGCCACCCCGGGTGCCACCCCAAAATTGTATTTGCTGGCAGTTGCTGATGCCAATTTAAAAAAATAAATAAAAAAAAAACGTTCGCCGGCAGCGCGCGCATTTTTCAAATTCAAACAGACGAGCAGCAGAGAGGACGAGAGATGGTTGCGAGTCAAGATACTTCAACTTCACAGAAGAAACATCATATTTGAAGTAAGTTTTTAAGTTTAGCATCAGGGTTGTTTGCTCCGAATACATTAATACACGCAAACAGTAGGCTACCATTGCCGTGTACGTTACAGTATAAACGCAGGCAAAGAAGAGAAGAGCTGAAACAAGCGATATCATAATGCAATCACTATAGCTACACTGTGAGGCTAAGATCTAACGTTAAAGTTACTGTGTTTTGATCATCATTCTGAATCTGATCTAGATGTAGTCTTTGATAAAAATTCGATTTTCTCAGCTTTTTGCTCACCTTTTTCTTATTAAACGTACCAACATTCAAGTGTTGATAAAAAAGGATGCATAAAGCTATAATAAAACAGCACAGGGTCTGTTCTTTCTTTTGACATGTTCAGATATTGTTAAAGGAGTCATAATGTGCAATTTTCACTTTTCCATGAGAATCAATGTATGTTATGATTGACTAACGATTATACATTGGCCGGGATGCCGATATTCAAAAGTGAAGCGTTTGTTTACCCCAGGGTTCTTAAACTAGCCAACGTGCACGCGCACTCAAATACGAGATTTCAATTTCTCCCCCGACTTGACGTCAAGACGGGGCCGGATATACCATATATGGACACCGCAGAGGAGGTCCGCCCTGCCCCTCTCCCCATCATATTCAGTCAAGGAAGATGCAGAAACGTAGTGCACACGCGAGTTGCTCTGTGGTCATAATCCACATTCTAATGTTTTTTTCTTTACCCAAAACTGACCAAACTACAAGGGACCAGTGGATGAAATTTATTTTTAATGACGCTGTTCCAACAACCATCTCAACTTGCTCAACGTTAGGTGTCTGCGCTAAACATTTCACAAAATAATCTTTTACAAATTTGGGGCAATATCAGGTGAAGTTGGCATCGAAGCTACGTTTGGAAAAAGGTGTCATTCCAACAATCAGGGACTTGCCTGAATTTGAAACGGTAAGACTGTGTTTTTATTACTATATTTTGTGTAACAAACAGCAGCTAACTACTAATGCGGTTAATGTATGTGATGTAAACACGGGGAATGGACTCTACGAATGCTAGCCACATCTTTCCACTTTGTTTTACACTACAGTAACGATGATAAAATGATACAGCTATTATTTAATATAAACGTATATAATATAACAATGACAACATAAAATTGTATTGATTTTTTTATATAATAGATAAGGATAGATAAATTGAAAAAACAGTCAAGAAATAATAAACATAAAGAAAAACATAACGTTACGTATGAAAATTATTGAATGTCTAAAAAAAAAAAAAAAAAAAAAAAAAAAAAAAATAGCAGTGGCCACCCCCTGGCCACCCCATGTATAAAACTCTAGTTCCGCCACTGTGTGTTAGTAACATCGCTAACGTCATAGCATAGTAGTTAATAGCATGGTAGCCAGAGCCGTCGCAAGGGCTGTGCGAACTGTGCAACCGCACAGGGCCTCGTGCCACCAGGGGGCCTCGCAATCCAGCTGTTTTTTTTTTTTTTTTTTTTTTTTCAACAAAGTAAGCGGGATTTTCACGGGCTGTAATCTCCCAGTTGATAAGTTTATTTATTGGTCGATACGTTCTGGGTCAACCAAAATTTCAACAGGTGGAAAGCACTAATTGCTAATGGGGGTGTTTTCAGAGGACCCCTGTTTCACAGGTAACAGTCTGTCTTCAGAACACCCCCCTTGTTTTCACTTTTTTGGATTAGTCCAACCCACTGCAGACAGATTGAAAACAGTAGCTACTAGAAGGTGAGGAATTTTAATTTATTTGCGAGCGTTTAATTTACGGTCAGTCCTCCTTTACCATGTCAAAGACATTGACAGTGTGGCAGCATTTTACGAAAACAGATAACGAAAAAAAGTCGAAAGTTTGCAAGCAACAGTTTGCATATCACAGCTAGACTACAAACATGGCATATCACCGTACGGTGAGCTAACTTGTCTGCGTTAGGTTACCCCGTCTGTTTTGAGTAGGCTATATGAATGAACATATAAGAATTGGCATTTAAATATTAGTAATAATTGTTTTTATAACTGCAGGCGCACCCGCACGCAACGACGGTATTGCGTAATTGTGTTGTAGCCTATTTGTTTTGAGCCAGTAAAAAAAATTAAGGAATTATCTCCTCCATACGGGTGATTATCCGCTTATCATTATTCAATCAACCCACAAATTAAATTTACACTCTATTCAACAGATTTCAATTTAATACCTTTTAAACATTTGAAACCTCTATTCGTGTCTCAACCGCAAAGCTGAGCTTCGAGGACATGCACAGAGCGGCTGAAATGAAAGTGTCTGTCAGTTATTATTATAACATTATGACAAAAACAATTGTCTAAATTATGTTGCATATTCCTTAACAGTTCTTGTGCTGATATCACTAGTTGACATATTACTATTTTCGGAAATCATGGCTATATTGCGCAGGTGCACGTGATGCAACGCCATCAGACCGTTTAGGTCTGGTAATTAGGTCAAAAACGATTTAATATAGGCCTATTGCAAATAGCCTATTCATTTTTTTCTGTTTGTTTATAATTAATTTAAGCGGACAAGTCTAACAAGTAGGCTGCGCACTCAATTATTCTAACGTCCAGAGCCTGGGAGGGGCCTCGCATTTCAAGTTCGCACGGGGCCTCGCACCCCACCTGCGACGGCACTGATTGTAGGCCTAACAGAATTGCTGGAGGTGGCACATGGACCACAACCACCTCAACTCAACTGGGATTTATATCTGGCTAATGGGTCCGTGTATCTTTTGGTCATTTGATTTCCTGTTTGGAATGGAATAACGAGAAATGAAAACCAGCTTGTTTATTCGTTTTTTTTGTTTAGTTTAAAAAACGAAAAAAATAAATTTTGGCTCGATTTTTCAATTTTCGTTTGTGGTTTACAAATCGGTTTATGGGTTCGATATTTCATTTGCACACGTGGGCGGCGCTGAAACGCCCCTTTCATCTGATTGGTCAAACTGCTCCGCCTTCAGTACGAGCTCTTTCTGTCAGGCAGAATAAGAGTCACGAGTGCGGCACCAACAAATACACTTAATAATTTCTGAAACCACCACTCACTGTTAACTACGCACAATATTTGAAGCAGAAATATGTTTCTGGTCACGTAACTCGTGCTTCTGCGACTTGCAAGACCCGAGTAATGTGAGCCACAGTAGGCCTACATGACAGATTATTTTAGCATGATGTATGTAGGAGCCCAAATGTGGTGTTTGTGCATTTTGATATTGGGTGTTGTTCCTCTTTTGTACAGTGGGTGTCACTCTAATATCACCTGGGGTTAAAGGTATATAGGAAGGACCTAAACGGCCAATAGGAAGGGGTTTTGTCCCGGAAGGGCAAAGGGTTTTTGACCGCTGTGGCGCATTGGCGCTGAAGCGTATTGTTTATATTCTATTGTATATGGTTTACCGTTGAAACTGGTTAAATGGACATTTACCTCTGCACGGTCAAACAAATAAACTGAATAATCAGCAACACAACAAAGTCTGGAGACTCTTGAAAATGAGACGGTATGGTGCTAATAGAATAACAATGGTACAGCGCGTCAGCCAGGGCACTCCTGGGCTAAACCACCTCAGTAACCGTCAGTATTAGACTGAGCGTTTACATTTAGTCAAAAACCCGGCTCATTTGGAACTTTGTTTGAACCGGACCGTGTGGGACACAAAGTGGATAAGCTGCCTTGCTGGCCTGGGGATTCAATCTACGTTGGCGGATGCAGTCAGCTGTTGGTGAAAGGACGCGGAGGTGCTACGAGGCGAAAGCCGGGTGTCGGTCAGGCGGATCACCGGATCATCGCAAGGCGCCCAACGCAAGAGGTATGTGTAGCGCTACACTTTTTGGCCATTTAAATTGTGTGCACACATAAAAGGGCATAAACCCAATCCATTGGTTGCTAGATAAGGCGGACAATAGGCTTTTCACAGACTGTTACGGCGAACTTTGAGTGACTGTTTTCGTTGTTATGGAGACTCGCGACGCAGCGTCGGACATTAGCGGGACTGGTGTGCTTAAAGTTACAGCTGGTAAACCCAGTAGCCTGACTAGTGGTGTTCAAGCACAAACTGAAAAACGGGTAGTGAAGCTCACTGCAAAAGCATTTGCTGATAAATTGGACAGGTTGCAAAAAGACAAAAAGGCTAAGCTCAACAAAGCCAGTGTGTTAAGAAAATCAATGCAATCTTTGATATTAAAGGGTGATAAAACACAGGTACTTAATGCTCTTTGAGAATTGATTAAGGTTTGTGATGAATCAAAATGCATACATGAATCGTTGTTGGGTTTACTGCCACCTGAGGAAAAGGAAAAACATGAAATATGGTTTAAAGCAAAAATGCTGTTTAATGTCAAGTCAAGTCACCTTTATTTATATAGCGCTTTTTACAATACAAATTGTTTCAAAGCAGCTTTACAGAGATAACAGGAAAACAATGTTGTAATAGTATTGTTCAATTGAAAATTAAATGTCCCCAACTAAGCAAGCCAAAAGGCGAAGGCCCTGATATAATTGAGTGTATAATTGAGCCAATGATGAGTGTATTGCTGATACAAAAGGGTGGGTTTCGAGCAATGAAGGTTATGAAGTTGCAAATGTAAATGTTGATGGTACTGATGTTAATCCTAATGACAGCGTTTCCCAGGTTGCTAGTAAACGCTCAAATCAGAGGAGTGTCAACAGTGGTAAATCAAGTAACATGTCCTCTGCACGGATTAAAGCGGAGGCAAATAGAGCTGCACTGGAAGCTCGTGTGGCAGCTTTAAAGGGGCAACATGCTTTAGAGGAACAGGAGCAGCAGCTGAGGAGGAAAAGAGAGCAGCTTGGTTTGGAAGCTGAACTGGCTGCATCCAATGCTATGCTGGCAGTATTACAGGCCGCTGATCTGAAAGGTTCTTCTCAGGCAACGTCAAATGGTATGAATTCCTACCTAGAAAAGGAGAAGAGAAAAACAACTGTTAATCTCTTAAACCCTATGGCAAAGGAATATCAGCCTGGAGCAGGAAAATCAAAACAACAAAACGACTTGACAAAGTTGTCATTTCCACCACGTAAACAACTATCAATGGATGTGCGACGAAAGGAAACTGATCAATGGGTTGAAAGCAATACATTGGGACCAGTGCATTATTCCCAATGCCAACCAACAACTGCTCAAACAAGGGATATGGAAGGAACGCATTCCCAACCTCAGATCCATTCAAATCCGCCTGGAGACATACTTAATATCATGCAGAGACAAAACGAAATATCAGCAACTTTAGTTCAGCAGCAGCGTTCGTTGTCTCTACCACCACGAGCTATTCCCATCTTTGAAGGTGACCCTCTCCAATACGGAGCATTTATTAAGGCTTTTGAGCAAGGAGTGGAGGAAAAAGCAGGTAAAGCAGATTGTTTGTACTATTTGGAACAATTCACAAGAGGACAGCAACAAGAACTTGTGCGTAGCTGCCAACATATGGAGCCTGGGCGTGGCTATGTAGTGGCAAAGGGACTTCTACAAGAGCACTTTGGCTCAGTATAAAATTGCAACAGCTTATATTGAAAGGGCTTTGAGCTGGTGACCAATACGAGCTGAGGATGTAAAGGCACTTCAAAACTACTCTTTATTCTTGCGTGGCTGCTGTAATGTTATGGAGGAGCTCCAGTATATGCAGGAACTGGATATGCCTGTTAACATGAGAGCCATTATTGCAAAGCTGCCATTCAAAATGAGAGAGCAATGGAGGACCAAGGCTCATGACATAATGGAAAAAACTAACTATAGAGCTCATTATATAGTCACATTCATTGAGTGTCGTGTTAGTATTCTTTCTGACCCCCTGTTTGGTAACATACAGGATTCACCACCAGGTGTAGCTGGTATGAAGAATCTTACCAGGTTTAAATCCCAGCCCTGGACCAAAGTAACTGGAAATATTGTTGCCACCACAGTAACATCTAGGAACTTGTCGGAGGGAGAAAGGGAGCCAATATTGCCTCCAGGGAAGGAAAAGAAAGCTGGATGCCTTTGCTGTGCTCGTAGTCACCTGTTGGAAGAGTGCAAACAGTTCAGTGGAAAGAAGCGCAAGGAAAAGATTCACCTTTTGAGGGAAAAGGGAGTTTGCTTTGCATGTTTGGGTCATGGTCACATGAGTAAGGATTGTGATAGGCGCTTGACATGCAAAGTTTGTGGCCAAACTCATTCCACCGTGCTGCATATTAAAAGGCAAACGACAGCTATGGTACAGTCAGAAGAGCCATATAACCAGCCAACTTCGCAGGAAACATGTGGACATACAGGGGCCGGTAAGGACCAGTGCGTTCTGTCTATTCTCCCTGTGAAGGTGAAATCTGCAAAGGGAAATTGCATCATAAACACCTATGCTTTTCTGGATCCTGGAAGTTCAGCCACATTCTGCACGGAAGATCTAATGCAGAAGCTGAATATTACAGGCAGAAGAACTAATTTCTTATTGTGCACCATGGGGCAAGAAACTGTTGTTCCAGCCTTCTCGTTGACTGGTTTGGAGGTATCTGATCTGGACAGCAATGGCTTCTATAGGCTTCCAGAGGTTCTCACGCAAAGGAAAATGCCAGTTACTTTGGATAACATGGTAACGCCTGAAGACCTGGCTAGCTGGCCGTACTTGTCAAAAGTACACATCCCAAGCATAAAAGCAAACGTCGATCTCTTAATTGGGACCAATTGTCCCAAGGTATTAGAACCTTGGGAGGTCATCAACAGCTGCGGGAATGGCCCGTATGCTGTTAGGACGGTGCTGGGATGGGTTGTTAGTGGTCCGCTGAATGGTAACAGCGGGGCGCTGGAGGAGGAGCTTCCTGCTGCTATGGTGAACAGGATATCTGTGGGCAAGCTGGAAGAGATGCTGACCATTCAATACAATCACGATTTCAATGAAAAGAATATGGAAAAGGAAATGTCCAGAGAAGATTGTAAGTTTCTTGAAATTATGGAGCACTCGGCAGTACTTCAAGAAGGTAAATATTGTTTGAAATTGCCCTTCAGGAATAAGGAAGTCTACCTCCCCAACAATTTTGATATTCAAGCCATGTTCCATCAGGTGAGGGTTGCTGAGGGAGATAGAGACTTTCTGTGCTTTCTCTGGTGGCCAGATGGGGACATCAGTAAGGATTTTGTGGAGTTTAGAATGACTGTACACCTGTTTGGCGCTGTTTCATCTCCCAGTTGTGCAAGCTACGCACTGAGAAGAACTGCTGATGATAATAATTCTGAATTTTCAGCTGAAGTTCTTCAATGTATTAAGCATAACTTTTACGTGGATGACTGTTTGAAGAGCTCAGCCACAGATGAAGAAGCTATCCAGATGGTAAAAGATCTAATTGCTCTGTGTCGAAAGGGAGGCTTCATCTTAGAGAAATGGATAAGTAACAGTCGCATTGTCTTGCAAGCCATGGCAGAAGATCAGAGGGCTAAAGACCTTAAAGGGTCACTTCACCCATTTGCATTAAGGTTTGTATTGTTAGAAACCCAGTCATATATTATAATGATGGTGGAATTTTGCTTGTTTTTTTTATGAGATGGGAGAAAAAAGGATTTAAGTGTTTTACTTCCGTCCTATCGTGACGTAAATATCGTCATTTTGCGTCACGATAGGACGGAAGATAAATTTCATTGAAAAGTGTATAGACTACAAACATTAGCTCATTATTATTCAAGGGTGTGGGACCCACTCACCCTACAGGCCTATTACAGATCAGTGGGTGGGACTTCACTTGCAGAAACCGAAATCAATATCCGCCATCTTGTTTTTGGAAGCTAAGCTAACGAGCGCTGTGGAGATAGGAAGTATGACAATGACTGAAGAAACTATACATGATATGGAAGAAGAGGATTTTGAAAGTCTGCTGCTCGAATCCGATGTTCGTGGCTATCTTTACGAGCCGCAATATAGTGAAGAGCAGCTGAGGCTGATGGAGGAACAGGAGGCGGCTGCCTGTCGCGGTCGAGGAGCCCGGACTGGCTCGAGCTGAGGCGGACTGCTGTGCCTGTGCTCTCGCTGTGCGCTACGGACACAGATAGAGTCCGTCTGCTGCAGAGAATTTCAACGAAGGGACGTTTGTGTTGTGATGTGAACCACCATAGTTTCGCCTGACTGAACATCCAGGTATCATGCAGTAATACACCATATTCAGAAAGAAATACAAACGAGGAGTAATTCACTAATGAATTTGCCATGTAACTTAACATTAACGGGGTTTGTTGTTGTGGGAAGAAGGAGGCTGGAATCGGCGAACATTTAAACATTTTAATAGTAAAATGAACAAATACACAACGAAAGTATAAGCCAACAGCCCCTCATTGAAGACTGAAGTCCACACACAACATAAAATCAGGCCTGTTCCTCTCTCGATCTGCCGTTTATGCTTCCGCTCCTCTGTGAGAGATACGAGACCGGTCGGTGCGTCTCTTTACTTTCATTATCACTTACTAGAAATTTTGCGTGAAATGAATTTCAAACTCTGGTGGCAGCTAACGTTAGCCTTGTTGACGAAAGAATGATTTCTTTGATGTGCGCGCAGTTCCGGATTAGTGGGTGTGGCTTGCGGAGCTGTGCAATGTGGTGCATTGTGGGTGTTGTAGTCTTTCATACAAATGCACCATATGTTGTCAGTTAACAGCTCGGTGTACGATCCGCTTGGGTTACTGGCGCCTGTCACTTTGCTTGCTAAATTGATGCAGCAAGAACTCTGTCGAAGACATTGTTCATGGGATTAATGCTCTGCCACGGGACATCTTGCGCAAATGGGAAAGGTGGTTGAAAGATCTGGATCTGCTGACTGCATTTAATGTGGATAGGTGCATTAAGCCAGTGCATTTTGGAGAGGTCAGGCATGCGCAACTACATCACTTCGCCGATGCCAGTGAAGATGGATATGGGACGGTAACCTACATTCGGATGTTAAATCAGGAAAACAACATCCACATGGTCACATTTCTGCTTGGTAAAGCCAGAGTGACACCACTAAAGGCTGTAACTATTCCCCGACTGGAGTTGACAGCGGCTGTCCTTGCTGTCAGAGTGGACTCAATGTTAAAGGCAGAATTGGATTTCCAGTTGGAGGAGTCAATATTCTGGACTGACAGCACTTCAGTGTTAAAGTACCTTAATAACGAGGACAGGCGCTTCCACACATTTGTGGCCAACAGAATCTCGACCATCAGAGAAATGTCTGAACCCTCACAGTGGAGACACGTTGGTTCTAAAGATAATCCAGCGGATGATGCATGGAGGGGTCTGAATGTCTCTGACTTTCTGAAGAAAAGCACGTGGTTTGGAGGTCCTTTATTTCTTTGGCAGCAGGAGGAAGACTGGCCTAAACCTGTGTCTGAATTGTCATTGGACTTGAATGACCCAGAGGTGAGGAAAAGGACTACAGCAAATGCCATCAATGTGTGTGCCGTGTGTAGTCCTACTGACCAGCTCATTGCCTACTTTTCTGACTGGAGGAGGCTGAAAACAGCAGTTGCCTGGTTCCTCAGGTTAGAGGTCATGTTGCTAGCAAAGATTCGTCTGAGGGGGCAGTTGGAGGCTGCTGTGGCTGACCATCCAAAGGAAACTAGTCAGGACAGATTGAATAATGCTGAAGGACAACGGAACGCAGTGACATCTAGGAGTGGAATCCTGACACTGGAAGATCAACAAGAAGCAGAGATTGCCATCATTCGCTATTGTCAGCAACAGAGATTCAAGGAGGAGATTTCTGTTCTGTTATCTGGGAAAGCAGCAGTGAGTAGACAGAGTTCCATATATAGACTGGATCCAATGGTGGAACAGGGACTCTTAAGAGTTGGAGGAAGGTTGAACAGAGGAGCGATGCCTGAGGAAGTCAAACATCCCCTCATTCTCGCCAAGGATCAGTATGTCTCCATGCTTATTCTTAAGCATGTACATCAGACTCTGGGCCATGGTGGACGGACTCATACACTGTCTAAAGTGAGGAAGAGGTTTTGGATTACCAAGGCCAATTCAGCAGTTAGGAAGGTTATTGCTGAAAGCAGCTTTTGTAGACGGTACAACGGCGGAGCAGTGGAACAAAAAATGGCAGACCTCCCAAAGGTGAGAATCCTTCCTGATTTACCGCCATTTACGAACACGGGAGTAGATTACTTTGGACCAGTTGAAGTAAGGAGGGGACGATCGACCTGTAAGCGATACGGAGTTATATTTACCTGTATGGCAAGCAGGGCCATCCATCTGGAAGTGGCCTTATCCCTGGAAACGGATGCATGCATCAATGCTTTGCGGCGCTTCATCAGCAGGAGAGGACAAGTGGGACATCTGAGGTCAGACAACGGTACCAACTTCATTGGGGCGGAAAGGGAACTCAAGAAGGCTCTTGTTGCTTTGAACCAGGATATGATTCAAGGAGCCATGTCGCAGGTTGGAATCCGTTGGAGTTTTAATCCACCAGCTGGTTCACACCATGGTGGTGTGTGGGAACGGATGATCCGTCTGGTGCGAAGGGTTCTGACTTCTGTCCTACGTCAGCAGACATTGGATGATGATGGACTTCATACCGTGTTTTGTGAAGTGGAGGCCATTTTGAATGATCGCCCTATTACTAAGCTTTCCGATGATCCCAGGGACTTGGAACCTCTTACTCCTAACCATCTTCTTCTTCTGAAGGGTAAACCAGCTTTGCCACCTGGAGTCTTCGATTCTCACGATCAATATGGGAGAAGACGTTGGAGACAGGTATCTGGTGCGCGCGCGGCATGGGTGGTGGGCGTAACCAAAGCGGCAGCATTGCTGATACTTTTTTAGCTCAAAACACAGACAGATTTCACTCAAAATAGGCAGAAATTACATGCATTGCGAAGTCAAACATCCCCTCATTCTCGCCAAGGATCAGTATGTCTCCATGCTTATTCTTAAGCATGTACATCAGACTCTGGGCCATGGTGGACGGACTCATACACTGTCTAAAGTGAGGAAGAGGTTTTGGATTACCAAGGCCAATTCAGCAGTTAGGAAGGTTATTGCTGAACGCAGCTTTTGTAGACGGTACAACGGAAGAGCAGTGGAACAAAAAATGGCAGACCTCCCAAAGGTGAGAATCCTTCCTGATTTACCACCATTTACGAACACGGGAGTAGATTACTTTGGACCAGTTGAAGTAAGGAGGGGACGATCGACCTGTAAGCGATACGGAGTTATATTTACCTGTATGGCAAGCAGGGCCATCCATCTGGAAGTGGCCTTATCCCTGGAAACGGATGCATGCATCAATGCTTTGCGGCGCTTCATCAGCAGGAGAGGACAAGTGGGACATCTGAGGTCAGACAACGGTACCAACTTCATTGGGGCGGAAAGGGAACTCAAGAAGGCTCTTGTTGCTTTGAACCAGGATTCAAGGAGCCATGTCGCAGGTTGGAATCCGTTGGAGTTTTAATCCACCAGCTGGTTCACACCATGGTGGTGTGTGGGAACGGATGATCCGTCTGGTGCGAAGGGTTCTGACTTCTGTCCTACGTCAGCAGACATTGGATGATGATGGACTTCATACCGTGTTTTGTGAAGTGGAGGCCATTTTGAATGATCGCCCTATTACTAAGCTTTCCGATGATCCCAGGGACTTGGAACCTCTTACTCCTAACCATCTTCTTCTTCTGAAGGGTAAACCAGCTTTGCCACCTGGAGTCTTCGATTCTCACGATCAATATGGGAGAAGACGTTGGAGACAGGTACAGTACCTCTCGGATCTTTTTTGGAGGAGATGGATGCGAGAGTACTTGCCCTTACTTCAAGAGAGGCAAAAGTGGAATCAGAGGAAGAGGAGTTTGATTGCAGGAGACATTGTGGTAATAATGGATTCTTCAGCTCCTCGTGGCTCTTGGCCACTCGGCAAGGGTGTGGAGGTTTTTCCAGACAAACATGGGCTTGTGCGGTCTGTAAGATTACAGACTAAAACTAACATCATGGAAAGGCCAGTGACAAAGCTCTGTTTACTGCATGGAGTGTAAATATGTTTGTTAATGCTGGGCTTGACTGTATTTTGATGAATTGTAACATTTTGGCTCTTTGTTTTGTTTGAATTGTAATGGCTGCTGGTGATTTACAATTAGGGGCCGGTGTGTAGGAGCCCAAATGTGCATTTTGATATTGGGTGTTGTTCCTCTTTTGTACAGTGGGTGTCACTCTAATATCACCTGGGGTTAAAGGTATAAAGGAAGGATCCAAACGGCCAATAGAAAGGGGTTTTGTCCCGGAAGGGCAAAGGGTTTTTGACCGCTGTGGCGCATTGGCGCTGAAACGTATTGTTTACATTCTATTGTATGTCTATGTATATGGTTTACCGTTGAAACTGGTTAAATGGACATTTACCTCTGCACGGTCAAACAAATAAACTGAATAATCAGCAACACAACAAAGTCTGGAGACTCTTGAAAATGAGACGGTATGGTGCTAATAGAATAACAATGGTACAGCGCGTCAGCCAGGGCACTCCTGGGCTAAACCACCTCAGTAACCGTCAGTATTAGACTGAGCGTTTACAATGTATTTCCCGTTGATAAATACAGGGAAGTGTATACTTTCCACAAAAAAAAATCCATTGACTTGTGTTATCTGAGCAATGAAGGCCGTAATACTTAACGCTGTCCACTAGAGGGGGCGACAGGATAATTAGTCTTTTCTACTCTCTTTTCCTGTTTGCATCAGTTTAAATGAAAAATAAAAGCATGAATTTCATTCATAAATAGGCCATATCTGTGTATGAGAACAAGCTTTACATTTCAAGCTGTATTAAAACTTAAACAGGGACAAACAGTCCCATTCTAGGGATAAATGTTGTAAATTAGCTATAGCTAGACCAACGCAGTCTCATGAAAGTGCGTATCAATACCACGAATGTTATTTCTCGTGGCATTTATACGCCAAAAGTGGGTTTGGCGTGCATATGCTACGCACTGAAAATCCCTTGGGTAGGATTAGGGGGAGGGGGGGATGGGGGTGCGTGCGTATTACACGCCATAAAGTGCGTATCATATGCACGCGAAAACTGCGTATCATATACACGCCAAAACTGATTTTGGCGTATAAATGCCACGAGAAATAACATTCGTGGTATTCATACGCACTTTCATGAGATCGGGCTCAGCTAGACACATTATGATATGCATCAGATTACTGTCAAAGTTTATCTATGTCATTTGTATCTGTCCCTATCTAAATAAACTTAAATAATAATAATAAACCCTAGCCTACTTCAAGGTTTGCCACTATCTAGTTTCTTTTAAGATATTGTTAGTTTTTGCATTTAATATTTGTCCATCTGGAACTTTTATTTGTCATGAGCTCTATATTTTAAGATGTACTAGAAAAAATATGATTCAGCAACAAAAACTCTGTTCTAACTCGGCAAATTTGTTTTCCTTTCAAGGCTATAGCCTACAAGTTAGCCTGCTTTTTGCCATGGCTTGCCATACTGCCCAGAATAAACTATATTTTCTCCACACGAGATGTTTAAAAACCCTGCATGTAGTTTTTGTGAAGACGAGCGCATATCTTACAATATCTTACAAAGGTTCTATCTATCTATCTATCTATCTATCTATCTATCTATCTATCTATCTATCTATCTATCTATCTATCTATCTATCTATCTATCTATCTATCTATCTATCTATCTATCTATCTATCTATCTATCGGTCTGTCTGTCTGTCTGTCTGTCTGTCTGTCTGTCTGTCTGTCTGTCTGTCTGTCTGTCTGTCTGTCTGTCTGCCTGAAAAACTTGAATGCAAACATTTATGCACAAATATATCTTAAATAACAGTTTAAAAAGGTGGTCTGCTATATTTCACAAAGGAAGCCCATTTGTGCGTTAACGAGAAGGACATTCTGAATATTATTTTAAAATTAGCTGGCTTAAAAATGCGGATTGATCATTACACAGTTATTCCAGATGCCTCCGGATGCTATTCGTATTGGAATTGTGTAATCACAGATTATGAACAGGGCCCGTATTCCTAAAGAATCTTAATGCAAAGAGTAGCTCCTAGTGACACAATTCTAAGAAAATTCTTAGAAATGTGGGTGTTTACTCTTAAAATTAAATAAAAAATCCTAGTAAAGAAAAAAGTAATTCAGAAAGCATCTTAACCCTTAAAAGAGGTCTTAAGGTCAAAATTGTTAGGAGCACGGACAAGGACTTTTAAGAGGCTTAAGAGTTTCTTTAGCAGAGGAGAAAATGGCAGAAAGACGAAGAGGGAGAAGAAATGTGTTGCAGACAATGGATGACAGTGAGTTTGGTACATTAAAACCAACATTCAAACCACCACTTAAATAGACACGCCAGCAATCAGTGTAATTGGAAAGAGTGGAACAATTTTTATCATTATAAGCCAAACAAATACCTTATAGGAAAAAAACAGCATTGTAAATAAAAAAAGGATTTATATACACATATATATATATATATATATATATATATATATATATATATATATATATATATATATACTGTGTGTGTGTGTGTGTGTGTGTGTGTGTGTGTGTGTGTGTGTGTGTGGGAAAACGGTCAAATAGGAAAAATTATGCATGTAATTTCAAAGTGAAGGCTTAAAATAGACCCTGCAGGTGAAACTCGAAAAATTAGAATATCGTGCAAAAGTTATTATTTTAAATGATTAACTACAGCTTATGAAAACCCCAACATTCAAAATCTCAGAAAATTAGAATGTTACATGAAATAAAAAATTTTTTAAAATAATTTTAAACATTCCACATCTTTGAAATTCTCTCCCACCTCACATTCGTCACCTAGACTCTCTTCTTCAATTCAAATCTCAACTTAAAACTCATCTGTTTAGATTAGCTTATTCAACATAGATTTTCATCGGGATTTCATTTTACTTAAATTTCTTGATTGTACTTATTAATTTGATTTTACAAATGATATTATTGTTGGGCTAGTATTAATGTTCTGTTTTAAATTTGCTCTGTAAGGCGTCCTTGGGTGTCTTGAAAGGCGCCCTGAAATAAAATGTATTATTATTATTATTATTATTATTAAACACAGAAATGTCAGTCCTCTGAAAAGTATAATCATGCATATGTTTATAGTTATATATACTAAATATATTAGTTTCATCTTTTAATTTTAATTACTGAAATACATGAAGTTTTGCACGATATTCTAATGTTTCCAGTTTCACCTGAATACTTAAATCACTATTTTTTTCCTTCTTGGACAACCAACCAATCACAGTCTTCAAAAGATTGTGTCATACATAGCAACGGGGTCAACCCCGCCTCCTCAATGAAAGTTTTTGTCTTTTCCTTACTCAGAGTTGCTCAGATCGATCCCGAATCGCTCTTAAGCTAAGACTCCTACGTAAAAGTTTTTAAGCTAAATTAAGTTGAGTAAAATTGAGTTTTCTAAAAGGATTCTTGGATTCTTTAGGAATACGGGCCCAGATGTTTTACACAAGGATATATTCATTGGGTTGTTGGGTTTTCATGTTTTATGGGAACTTTAGACATAATGATTTTTATAATGTACAAGTGTTATCCCTTTAACACATACGATTTTAAACACAAGGAACTGTGTTTACTCACATTTGAAACCCCCCGCGTCGCTGATCTCCGTGATGTTTGATAATGACGTATCCTCTCGCGTGGCCTCGTGGGATAGAAGAGTTATCCATCGGAGGGGCACTCAAAAACCTGGGCGAAAGCAGTAAGCCATCCGGGACCTTCTCGCTTACTCTTTTATGAATACTGATGTTTCGAACACACTGCAGCTTCTTTCACGTACTGTTTTCGCCTACTATTATAGTAGGAAAGTAGACATATTCAAACGCACTATGGTCCGAATCTCGCGATAATTAGTATGTCACCCACAGGACCGGCGCGTGCACTTATGCCGCTCTAGGCGAAAAGCAATTGTGCCGCCCCTCTATTTGCAACGTATACCAGCAACAACACACAAAGACCAATATGCCATAGGCCTGTACATATAACGCAAAACCAGCAACAACACACAAAGACCAATAAGCCATTGGCCTATACATATAACGCAAAACCATATGCAACAACACACAAAGACCAATAAGCCATATAACGCAAATAGTGCGCAAAGCGCGTATGCCCAAAATGCCAACAATATTAAAGTTTATGCAGGAGGCAAATGCCTGCTGGCATTTTTCTTTAAGCAGTCATGACAGGACGTTTCCAAATAATCACATTTCACCTCCTCAAATTACTGTTGCTTGCACATCTCTTTACACCACTTTATTATGTGCGTATTCAAATGAAATGTCAGCAAGCACATTATCATCAGCAGGTCCAGCATCTTAAAATAACGACTAAAGAGCAAGTGAAGCTTAACTTACGTTTCAGAAACGCGCACAGCGGCCCTTCATCGCAGCAAAGCTCTTAGCATCCTCTATTTCGATTCTCTGAGCCAGTTCTTGTTGGAGATTGCCAGTCCATTAAGTCTGTCTTGTTTCAATGTAGGCTACTGCGAAGGTAGTTTTTTATTAGTTTCAACTTTTCCTTTATAAGTTGTCTCTTTTTATATTCGCAACCAGATAATTTATTTCGTTTCGACATCCTGCATTAGTCCCTGATAGGTGACGATCTGTTCATTGCGTATGTCACGTGACACAATGAACAGATCACCCAAATGAACGTGCCTATGACTCGGAACTCGGAAGGTAAAGTAATTATTTATGTTCCCTGTAAATAATTGTTTACTGCATTATGATTTCTTAATTCAGAATATGATCAACATTGCGTAGGTGGATGTGATCGGGGAATTTGGCTGTTAAAAGTGTCAAATTTAAAGCCACTTAAATAAACGAAATGACTCGAATGACTCAATAGAGTCAGTAAAATGATCCGAACTTCCCATCACCCAGTCATGACTCGTGCGAACAGGGGCTCGCCCTCACTGGCGCTGCGGGGCGGCGGAAGCTCAGATCAGTCATGACTCGTGAGAGCAGGGGCGCGCCCGCGATGCGGGGCGGCGGCAGCTCAGTAAATCATAAAAATAACCTATTTTGTGAATTGTTCATTCCCGGTTGGCACAAATTTTGCCGCCCTTACAAAAGTGCCGCTCTAGGCAATTGCCTAGTTCGCCTATATGGACGCGCCGGCCCTGGTCACCCAGGTAATTCTCGCCTACTCTTATGATTCGTACATACTTTTTCCCTCGCCTACTCTTTTCCCCTACTATATAGTAGGGAAGTATGCGATTCCGAACACAGCCATGATCATTTTCATTTTACTTTACTGAATAGCTTAATTGGTAGCCAATGCCTGCTTTATCACCATTACAATGGTTACAGTAGTCAAGTGCAAAATATAAATACAACTATATACTAAATGATACAAATGTATTAGACCAATTTTAAAGTTTTACTGCATTTTGTAGTACATTTTTACTACATGATCAGGATGATCTTTTTTTTTTTTTTTTAGATCAAAGTTATCCAAATCCTACGGACAAGTTTTGAACACAAACTGAAGGTTTGATCCAGATTAAATCTAGGATTGCATTCCGGGATCTAATCTGATTTCAGATTCCTTCTTTCCCTTTTGAACAACCCATTTTCAAGATTTGATCCAATCAAATGGCTCACTACACTGCATTCAGCCCAGACTTTATTACAATAATAATGATACTTTTGATTTTCTGGTTTCATGAAAGCAGTGTGAAAGGCAGTGCCAGTGGTCATAAATACTGCATTCAGCACCTGGGCCCGGTTTTTCAAAAGGTTTAATCCGGATAAAATTGATCCGGATTTAGTAATCCTTTTTTTTGCGATCCGTGATCACGTAATCCAGCTTACTTTTGAGCCAGTTTTTCAAAGCAACATCGGATTGGATCAATCTGATCCGGATAGGAACTTTTCAGGATCACCAAATCTGGATAACCAGTGCTCAAACAGGATAGGAAATCACAATGTAGAACTATAGATATGTAAAGAGCAACAAGTAGAATAGCCAGTGTGTGGTCAATATACGTTTATTTTTATTTGAAATGAAAACACACACATTTTAAAAAAAAAAACTAAAAACAAGAAAAACCTCACCCCATCCTCTTGGATTTGTTTTGGATTTCAAAAATCAGTGATTCCCATTCTTTGCATTTTTTTGGTTATTCTATAATCATTGCATGCATCAATAATAAATATTCTAAAAACAAAAATATTTTCGATTGTGATGAATATATATATATATATCAATTAGTGACAGAATAAAATTTATTGTTCTGGGCAATTTTGACAGCTGTTTGGGGGATTATTTTATGAGGCCAACCTCTTTCTACTTTTCTGTAGGCCTATACTGAAAGGCTGAATTAAAGCCTACCTAATCACTGTAGCCTGACGGATGAACAAATAAAATTAAAACCTTATGAATAAATAGGATATCTTGTAAGATACTGCATGATCCAAATATAGTATTATTTGATACATTTTTAAAGTTTTTATTACATTTTGGGCATGAAATCCATGCTGAATCCACCCTTCTGATGGGATCAGTTTAATCCAGATTTTTTGGATCAAAGTGATCCAAATTCTACAAAAAAGTTTTGAAAAACCCAAAGTAAAGGTTTGATCCGGATCAAAACCAAGATTGGATTACGTGATCTAATCCGATTATGTAATCCGTTTTTTCTTTTGAAAAACCCATTTTCAAGATTTGATCCAATCCGTAATCCAAAATCCTAGTGGATTACTTTTGAAAAACTGGGCCCTGGGGAAATATTGATCCATTCCCTAAATGTTCTTTTAATATATTATATATATATATAAATAAAAGAGAGAGTCTCCACACATTTTGAATGTAGTTTATTTACAAAAATGGTGTACAGTTTACTCAAATTCAAATAAAAAAGGGTGTAATTGAAGGCACATTTCGATTACCCAGGTTTGAACACTCACACATTGCTGTGCCATTCCTGGAAACAGTTCCTGTTTAACTGAAGACACAAATGAACGTCACATGCCTGGCATTTCCATGGTGTTTGTTGCTTCTTGCCACGCACTGCTTTGCAATGCACACATATGCGGCGACCAGCAGTGGCAATATTTCTGACATTGGAGGTCAGCTTAGCTCCTGGAACCGGCACATGGTCCTTACTGGACTGTTCTGCATCTGCTCTCTCAGACACACCACAGAGCTCTGAAACAAGCTCTTCCATAAACGCCTTGTGCGTCATGTTGCCGTGTAGCTCCTTGTGCAATATGAAAGCATTGGTGGCAGCAACATCCAAGAAGTGAAGAAAGACTTTTCTGTACCACTTCATGGTTTTGTGCTGTGCGGTGTAGTACTGCAACAGCTGGTTGGACGGGTCAACATCCGTCATGTGCTGGTTGTACGCGGTCACAGGTGCAGGACATGGAAAAGACTTTGTCCTCCGTGTATCTTGTGCCTTTACTTGTCGTTGCACACGGTCTCCTGTATAGGCACCATGGATGGTGGAACAAACAGACACCTCTTGTTTGTCCATCCACTTCACACACAGAAGAGGCCCATCCCGAATCCACCTGATGGATCCCCTGCTGGACTTTTTGCTCAGTGAATTAGATGCGCTCCGTGGGAAGTCCTTCCTATAGTCTCTGTAAGTCCCACAAGCACCAAACTTCATAGCAAGCAAGTCTGTTAAGAGCTTTGGACTTGTGTAGAAATCGTCCATGTACACATGGTAGCCAGAGCCCAAAACTTTCTTGTCCAGAAGAGACATCACAGCATCATAAGAAATCCCACGGCCTGTGGGAAAGATGTTCTTGCCCGTGTACACAGAGAGGTCCACAGTATATCCATTTGACGAGTCTGCCAGGAAAAAAAACTTGAAGGCCAGCTTTGCTGGTTCGGCTTTCATGAGTCGTCTCATTCCTGCATTTGCTCTGCATGCCACAAGTCTTTCCTTCACAGCTAAATTTCTTCTGGGATGATAAAAGGTTTTGCACGCAAGACGGATGGTGTCCATGAGGGGTTTGACCCTGAAGAGCTGGTCATGTTCAGCTGTTCCCCTCTTTTTGTCATTTTCCTTGTCTGCTTCTGGGTGACTTATGTGCAAATTCCACGAAATAGTGCGGTATCTGTCCCTAGACATGACTGTGGTGGGAAAAGGCACAGAGAAAAGACTGTCCTGTCGCCAGTAGTCAGCGATGGAGCTCATCTTCACCGTGGCCATGTAGAAAACAAGTCCAATGTAGCGGTACAGCTCGCCAACACTGACATCTGTCCAACTGTATTTGCGACCCTTTGCGAGCGCGCTGGCAGCCTGAGCGTTTGTGTTGTGGCACAGATTTGACACGGCGCTCTCTGAGAAAAACAGTTTGAAAAGACTCATAGGAGAGTTTGAGTCAGCAAGACTCGACTGCGGCCCAGGTTCCCGAGCAGGCAGGAATCTCAGAGACTTTGGAGCCACATCGACATCTGTCTCTTTTCTCCATGCCAGAGTCTTGGCTTTCTTTAAAACAGGAATCTGGTCACTGTCATTCTCACATCTGTGGGGAGAAAAAACAAAAGTGAGCATGTTGACAACACCATTACTTATACTGATATTTTGCCCAGTCTCATTAAAAAACTATTTACACATTCATTCATGCACATATACTTTGCATGTATTATTTCACAGTACATGCAAACAAAAATAATCTGTCACTTGTAAAATGGCGGGGTAAACGTGCACTTACTCATTAAGATTTTCAACAGCGTTGAAAACTGAACGACGTTTGTGTCTTGTGTGAGGTCCACGTGGAGGAACCACATTCCTAAGAAAAGAAAAGGTACAAGCACAAATATTAGTAAACATTTGTTAGCTTACATTGTCCAAGCTGGCAAACCAGTGCATGCATGAGTGATAGACCCTTTTCACATTTCCAGGTTTCTCAGAAGAGAAAATCATAGTTATCATAAAATTGTAAACTGGTGAATGAGAAACTCCATTAAATATATATTTTCATGTTTTAATTTGCTCAAATAGCAACAGAAAAGCTTCACAAGAGTTTTCCAACTTTCAAAAATATGAGTGAGTGAGTGAAATTTAATGGTCACACACAGCCTCAGTATAAGAAACACCCTAGTTTTTGTAATTTGATGGAACGGTAATATATTACAAAGTAGGCTATAGTTATAAATGAACACACAGACTTTGCAGGGTTTACGATGCTGATCACCATTCAAATTAATCAAAGTGTTAATGTGATCACCATTAAAACTAGTAATTAATGGGTCGCGCGCTTTTTGGCTGTTGATGGGGCATCGACCAGCTTCTGTTATTCACATTCAAAACATTTACACCTCAGCAGATGTTGGAGAACACAGTAAGCTCCGTTGCTAAATTCTCTCTCTCTCTCTCTCTCTCTCTCCTCTCTCTCTCTCCTCCTCTCTCTCTCTCTCCTCTCTCTCTCTCTCTCTCTCTCTCTCTCTCTCTCTCTCTCTCCTCTCTCTCTCTCTCTCTCTCTCTCTCTCCTCTCTCTCTCCTCTCTCTCTCTCTCCTCTCTCTCTCTCTCTCTCTCCTCTCTCTCTCTCTCCTCTCTCTCTCTCTCCCCAATCTCTCTCTCTACATTAAAGTATAACATGTATACGCTTGTTTTGTAAGACATTTAGATGTACTAAAAGTCGAAATATCACTCAGAATATTACAAACTAATTTCCGTCTGGACATATTGGTCTGAAACGCCTATATGCGACTATAATAAGAAAAACAAGAATAAACGGCTTACTCTTCAGAAATTGTGTCCTGCGATGGATCAAACTGATCCTCAAAATGCAGGCCTTCATCATCAACGTCTTCATCATCAACGTCTTCATCTTCTGACTCTGAGGAACAAGTGAATTCTTCCTCGCTGTCTATGATCATCTGAAGAGCTTCCTCGTGTGCGTGACGTGCCATCGTGAGGAAAAGTCAATAAAGCCAAACAAAGATTTCCCGCCAGTTTTATCCTGTTGATCGGGGGCGTTTCACACATTCAGGTCATAAATGACGCGCATACCGGTGGGCGTGGCCAGACCGGCGCTAAACGAGAACAGGAAAAACAAAACATCAACTTTGTAATTTGGCGTAACTCTCTTTATTTCTGGATTTTAGATGTTTCTTCAATCTTTCGTCAGCCGTCTTGGTGAGCGCCTTCTTCGAGGGCAGATTTCACTGTTTCGGGAATGTTTTTCGGATCTGGTTCTGTAGCCTACTGGATATGTCTTCCTCTGATTGTCTGGTTTAATGCATAGACAGTAAAAGAAACGGACAGAGCGACACCATAGATTTCAACGGAGAAAACTGAAGCCCTTTAGAAGCACACAGTAATGGAGCCTTTTAGTCTTTTATACATTGTCGAATAGTTGAATATTTCAAATATCATGAATATTTTTCATAAGAATCATACAAATTATACATTAATAATTGTATATACAATTAAAACTTTTTTTTCTTTCAAAATAAGTGTTGTATTATAACCAACAGGACAGCAGTGATGTGTGAACTGAATTTGGCAACAATACAGTGTATTACAGTGAAGTTATTGAATACTTTTAATAATAAAAATCATAAAAATTGTGAATTTACAATTGTATACAATTAAAAATATATTTTTCCCAAAATAAGTGTTGTAGTATAACCATCAGGACAGCAGTGATGTGTAAACTGAATTTGGCAACAATACAGGGATTTACAGTGAAGTTATTGAATATTTTACATAATAAGCATACAAATTATAAATTTATAATTGTATATACAATAAAAAAAAAAATCCAAAATAAGTGTTGTAGTAGCCTATAACCATCAGGGCACAAGTGATGTTTGAACTGAATTTGGCAACAATACAGTGAATTACAGTGAAGTTATTAAATATTTTCATAAGAATCATAAAAATTATACATTTATAATTATATATACAATTAAAAAACATTTTTTTCCTAAATAAGTGTTGTAGTATAACCACCAGGGCAGTAGTGATGTGTAAACTGAATTTGACAACAATGCAGTAAATTACAGTGCAGTTATTGAATATGTTTCATAAATATAAATCATAAAAAATTATGCAAAAATACCCCCCCCCCCCCCAAATAAAATAAATAAACAAACAAATAAATAAATAAATAAATAAATAAATAAATAAATAAATAAGTGTTGTAGTATAACCAACAGGGCAGCAGTGGTCTGTAAACTAAATTTGGTGACACTAGTGTTTGACAGTGAAGTTGAATGTTTTCGTAGTAACGCTTTTCGGGGTTTGCACTTTGCAGACGGTCCCTTCGGATCTGTCTCTGTATTTTATCACTGCGAAGGAAAGCTCGTTTCGGGGAAAATCAGGTTGTAGCTGCTTGTCTACATTACTACGTTTAAAAGAGGTGTCATTTGTGTAGTAACAACGTTTAGTTGAGGAGTTATTGACCCGGGACATTCGAATCTGTGAATGTATTGCCAAATTTACTTAACTCTGATCTACAAGGAGACCCGCGGGGTGTTGAAGGTGTTTCTGGAGAACCGCGATGCCGTCACCTACACCGATCACGCCAAGAGTAAGACCGTCACCGCCATGGATGTTGTGTACGCGCTGAAGAGACAGGGACGCACAATGGCTTCGGGGATAAACGACTGAAATCAAGAGAAACTCAACATGACATCATGACTTTTGCGTAAACATACACGCCACTTTCAAGTCAAGTGGCGTGTTATTTATACGCATTTTGAGCTATCCGCGTGTATGCGTGTATATCTACGCCGTTATGTCCGAGTGATTCCGCATGTACACGCGTTAAAAATCCGAGCGAAATAAAGCCAAATTTTGATATACATCTGGGGAGCGATATTTTTCTTACTAGGATGGTAGGGAAAGACTCATAAATGGTTTTAACCAGTGACGGGTAGGTTTAGGGACGGGGTTGGGGTAGGTCATATATATACAGTCATGTAAGTCAACGGCGTTCATAAACACGCTGAAAAGCGATTTTGCGTGTTGATAGCACGCCAAAAATGGAAATACGAATTGGCGTGTTATACATACGCAGTTTCATGAGACCCACCGGCTCTTTTAAGAGCCACACACATTTTGAAAAAAAAAAAAGAGTATGTTTTAAGTGGTTTATTCTGTCGAATATTATTTTAGTAGCCACACTCAGACAGGGCTTATTCGCAGAATGGAGGTACAAAGTATTGGATTTGATTTTAGTTTAGTATTACGGAGCTTGTGTTCACAGATTAGCCTATTGCTCCTATATTTAGTTCAGGGCAGGGTCTTTTCGTGTGTGTCACACGTTTACACGCTACCTTATTTACTCACTACTAATTAATTAAATAAATAAATATCTAATAAACGTATTAATTTTAATACATTATCATTCACATCATTATTAATACAATTTTAGTATCAACCAAACTCATATCCTTCTAATGAGCCTTACTCTTTTTTTTTTTCAAAATGTGTGTGGCTCTTAGTCAGTTTAACCTTAAGACCTCACACCAATATGGCCAGAATGTAATATTCTGAGTGATATGTCGACTTTTAGTACATCTAAATGTCTTTAAACAAGCGTATACATGTTATACTCTAATGTAGAGAGAGAGAGATTTAGCAACGGAGATTAACTGTGTGTTCTCCAACATCTGCTGAGGTGTAAATGGTTTGAATGTGAATAACAGAAGAGTGTCGATGCCCCATCAACAGCCAAAAAGCGCGCGACCGTGTATCCATTATTTATCAATGGACCCTTTTCACAGACTGTGATGACTAGTTTTAAGAGTGATCACATTAACACTTTGCAGGATTTACGATGCTGATCACCATTAAAACTTGTAATTAAAGTCTGTGTGATTAATGTTTATTTATAACTATACTTGATATTTTACAGTTGCATCAAATTACAAAAAACTAGGGTGTTTCTAATACTGAGGCTGTGTGTGTGACAGTGACAGTCTCTCACTCTCTCTCTCTCTCTCTCTCTCTCTCTCTCTCTCTCTCTCTCTCTCTCTCTCTCTCTCTCTCTCTCTCTCTCTCTCTCTCCACACACACACACACACACACACACACACACACACACATACATATATATATATATATATATATATATATATATATATATATATATATATATATATATATATATATATATATATATATATATATATATATATATATATATATATATATATACAATTTTATTCTTTACTATTTTTGAAAGTTGGTAAACTATAATGTGAAAATGTTCTGTTGCTATTTGAGCAAATTAAAAAATATATATATTTAATGGAGTCTCTCGTTCACCAGTTTACAATTTCACACAACTATGATGATTTTCTCTTCTGAGAAACCTGGAAATGTGAAAAGGGTCTATCACTCATGCATGCACTGGTTTGTCAGCTTGGACAATGTAAGCTAACAAATGTTTACTAATATTTGTGTTTGTACCTTTTCTTTTCTTAGGAATGTGGTTCGTCCACATGGACCTCAAACAAGATACTCATTAGGATTTTCAACAGCGTTGAAAACTACTCGGTTACTCACGTAACCTCAGTTCCCTGAGTTAGGGAACGAGTATTGCGTAGCTATACGCAGTGGGGGAAACTCCTTTTCCTCGATTTACTGAAGCCTTTATGTAAAGCGCATTTGCAGCCCCTTGTGAAAAAGAAGTGTGCTTAATTGTATTGAAAGCGTACTTTTTGTGTGCTTAAACTCATAAAGGTATACTTTTTGAAAAGTGTACTTGCAGATAATATAATATAATTAAAATTAAAGACCACTTAAGTTTAACTTAAAGTAAGTACACTTTCATCACAATATTTATAAACACACTTGTGCACTTTTAAAAATGCACTTTGTAATAATATGTAATTAAGTTTTACTTAAAGAAAGTACACTTTGATGATCATATTGATAAACACACTTAAGTGCACTTTTAAAAATGCACTTTGTAATAATATGTAATTAAGTTTTACTTAAAGAAAGTACACTTTCATGATCATATTTATAAACACACTTAAGTGCACTTTTAAAAATGCACTTTGTAATAATATGTAATTAAGTTTTACTTTAAGAAAGTACACTTTCATGATCATATTTATAAACACACTTAAGTGCACTTTTTAAAAATGCACTTTGTAATAATGTCTAATTAAGTTTAACTTAAAGTAAGTACACTTTCATGACAATATTTCTAAACACACAAGTGTACTTTTTAAAAATGCACTTTGTAATAATGTCTAATTAAGTTTAACTTAAAGTAAGTACACTTTCTTGACAATGTTTCTAAACACACTTAAGTGTACTTTTTAAAAATGCACTTTCTAATAATATCTAATTAAGCTTAACTTAAATTAAGTAGGGCCTACACTTTCATCACAATATTTCTAAACACACCTAAGTGCATGTTTAAAAAAAAATCACTTTTTAATAATTTCTACTTAAGTTTTACATTTTAAATAATTATGATTTTATAGTGTTTTAAAGTTATTAAACTTATAAGTTATTAAATTAAATTTATTTTGATGTATTGACTAATATACTAAATAAATAATAATTTTAATGGAAAACATGGAAAGTAATTCATTTTAATTTCAACTCAAGTGTGTTGTCCAAAAACAATTTGTTCATTTATTTTAAATGTGTTTAGTCTATAATATATACTGTGTGCATTAATGCACTTGGAATGTGTTTTTCCAATAAATTTGCAATACAGTATAATCCAGGACAACTTATTGTTGACATTTTGGTCAGTTTTCTACATAATATATGACAATAAAATGTAATTTATGAGAGGAGTCTTAGCATAACAGTAATGTGTTGTACTTTACATCTGTGAGAATTTCAATATCATTATGTTGTTCTAAGTCAATTAAACGCATTTAATTGTAATCTACACTACACTGAACAAAAATATTGACTTTTAGTTAGGTGAAAGAGTAAAGTTATGTGAACTTACAGAGTCTAACAACACAATGAGTTAGAACAACTTCAACTTAAACAGAAAAGCTGAAATAAAAATACTAAATACAAACATGGTGTTTAATGCGCATGCGCCAGAAATACTACGTCATGATGACGCACTACTTCACTAGAGTTTGAAAAATGCGCTGTTATGTTTCTGTAATCGCGATGCACGAGGAAAGGAAACTGAAGCTTCCTAAACAAGAAGAGAACAAAAGGAGCGCCACGTTTGGCTGTTTGCAGATGAGATGTCATACTGCAAATAATCAGTCAAGTAAGTATATCTTGATGCTTCCTTTATTGACATTTTTTTCACCGCAGTTGATATTGCGATTAAGAGTGCTTTTTAATCGCAGATAGTAACGTTAACGTTATAAGCAATAGATTCAGGAGGTAAATTAATCATGTTTCCAATAATTTATCTATGATTGCATTCTGATAATGTCTTACATCGTAATGTGCTTGCGTGTGTGTGGGCTGTGTTCGAGGAATTTGTCTACTGACATGTTTTTTTTTAACATATATTTATTCATGGATTGTTGTGATGTTACAAGATTTATTATGAATTTTTGCCCTGCCAGCACACTAAGCTAAAACACTGCTATCAAGTATCCCTATAGCTTTAATGCTTTGTATCTTTTCCATTTGCAAGTTATACATTCCCACCTGTGCATTTACATATGCCCCTATAATCATCATATATTTTACAGGTAACAAACCAAATGAAGAAGGCTGCCGCATTACTGTGTCAACCGTGGTAAATACAGGAACATCCTTCATGAAGATACGTGCGGCAAGCTTAAAATTCAAGATTACCTTTCTCAATTTGCATGGGTCTTGGGTATGGGTCATTTACCTATATTTGTGTAATTGATAAAGCTATGTTTAATTCCTTGTAAAGTAGCAAAATAAATGTTCTCTATTTTTAATGACTTTAAAGTGTAAATTGCAGGTTAACCACCACAACCGATTAATGTGTACATTAAAGTGCACAATATGGATATATTAAAAAAATTCTGTCTTAAAATGCGTTAAAATAGCATTTATTGGGGTTTCTTCAAAGGTGGCGTGTTTTTTTTACCGTAACTGGGTGATAATGTCATAACAGGGAGCTGCGGACAGTAATGCACTCACTCTGTGTGTGCTGTTTGAGGGAGAATAAAACGATTTGCGGGACTCCCGCAAACTAGAAATATCTGAATAAAACGTTAAAACTAATACATTTTTATTCATCTGTTGCAGAAAATCAATAAGAACATCTAAAACAAAATAGAAACGGTTTACAGGCAGAGTTTCTATTTCTAACATGTCAGCAGCGAGGAGCGATGTAGCCAATCACAGACATATGTGTTGATTTCTTGAACGCAATAATAGCCAATCAGAAGCATTTACGATAGATTCCCCTCACCGCTCAAAACAGACTTTTTGTTCAGTGCTGAATTCTGTATGCTGGCAAATCCTCTAATTATAACAAACATAGTGTAACGTTATATATGATGGAAGCTTCATTGATAATAACAGAGATGTGCGAGATCTCTGTGAACTGATGTCAGCTTTAGGAATTATTATGGGATCGCACTTTGCGCGCAGTCATGCCAAACCATGCACGCAGTAGCCCGCTTGCTTTTATGTTATAACAGTGGTTTGTGTGTTAATGCTTTAATAACAAACAATTGATCAGGAGCACGTATGCTGATGTGTATGGTGGCGACACGTAGGCTAACTTGAAAGTATTTGGAGGTACAGAAAAATAGTATTTTTGCGGGCAGGAGCGGGACAAAACATGAATGTTGCGGTCGGGAGAAAGTAATACAAGAAAGTAGTTGAGCACGTCAGTTATAACGACCCACGTATTCAAAAATAGCCGGGTTTAAACCGGGCTCGGGCTCATAATTACAGTTAATGTGTCGGGCCGGACTCGGACACAGCGGGCTCGGGTAATGTTAGGGTCTTGCTTGACGTTTTGGGCCTGATCTAAGCTCTACCTCGGGTAAGTTATGCTAACACTTACAGGCACGAATCAGCCGTTTGTCCTTGGGGAACTTGTGGAGCCTCTCCCCCGTTTTTGATGTATTCGTACATCCCGCACAAGCACAATAGTTAACCATTTTCGCTAGCTAGGTCTCCAATATAACGTAACTCTAGGCTTGTAGCATAGACCGTAAAAGCTTGGAGTCCCTGTTATGACATCACGCCCAGCCTAGTGGAAGGAGGGGGCGTGGTTAAAAGCACTGTAAAACGAACCAACTTTTCATTATATTCAGCATTTGGTATAAAAAATATAAAAAAAAACAATGGTGGGCGGTTCTTATCTTTATATTTAGTAAGCACATTGCATTATCTTCGTGAAAATTTTTACCTGCAATTTACACTTTAAGCCAGTGAAGATGGCGTGGTCAGTGCAATCCTGGTGTTTGTGGGAAAATGCCCAGCTTTCTACTACGGTGTGACCCTGATGAGGTAATTCATCACATCACACATTCATCAACATTTAGCAGTCAAAAGTTTACGTATACACCTTGCAGAATAAACTGCTTCATCAGGGTAGTACTAAATAAAAAGACAACATATACATTTTTGTGTTCCCTCTTATTGCTAAAATTACTAACATTTTGCAGATACTGCAAGGTTTATATAAACTTTAAAGGGAAAATATCACTTTCATTCATTTGAGCCAAATGTAATAATGGACTGGATCTGTTTTATAAACAAATGGTTTCCTTCACTTTTAGGTATTTTTTTCTGACTTTCCTGCCTTTTTGGAACAAATCCATTCACATTTACTTCGGAGAGCACCGGGACATTGACATAAACAGCACTTTCCAACTACTTCAAAACATTTGGTGACAAATGATTTTGGTTTTCTTGTCTCTGTGCCTTTAGATTTCTTCAGTTTTATTTATTTATTATTATTATTTTTTATTCACTGTAATGCTGAAGTAAGCATTTTGTCATGTTTAATGTTGGTGCTATGAAAAGGTTTAAGAGATAAAATTAACCAGGTTCGGTAACACTTTAATTAGGTCTCATTTGTTAATATTAGTTTATGTATTACCAAAACATGATCTAAAAATGAGCATTTTTTTTACAGTATTTATGAATCTTTGTTAATATTACTAGTTAATTAAAATATAGTTCGTTAAAGTTAGTTAATACAATTTATAGTCATTGTTCATGCAGGTTCACAGTGCATTATAATTTTAATACACAACTTTTGAATATAATAATGCATTATTAAATGTTGAAATTAACTTTAACTAGAACTAATAAATGCTTAAAGTATTATTCATTCTTAGTTCATGTTAAATGAAGGAGTTAACTAATAATACCTTTTTGTAAAGCATTACCCATTTGAATCTTAGTGTTCACATTTTGCAGTATAACGTCACATCACATTTTGTTTGTATTAATTCATGGGTTGTGTGTTTGATGTACTGTGTGTTTGCTTCTAAAATTATGTTTGTACTGGTAATCCCTAGGTTATGGGGACCAAATTACCCCAAAAGTATAGTAATACCAGTAAATTACATGGAAACAATCTTATAAATCATACAGAATGATGTTTTCTGCAAATGTAAAAAACACAAAAATGTTTTCTGTGATGATAGGTTTAGGTACCTTTGTATGAGGGAGAAAATGATTGTGCATATAAGCATCATTGATAGTTATTTCTAAATGAGAGTTAAAGGGATATTTCACTTTAAAATGAAAATTCTGTCATCATAATAATCACCCTCAACTTACACTTAAGTGATCTTATGAATCACTGACAACTCTTAAATAACTGGTTTGCAAATAATGCTATACTTCATTTAGAAATGAATAATTAATAATTGATCATTAACAAAGTATGTAAATGCAATTATTAAACACATTATAGATATGCTTATAAATCAAGAAAAAAGCATTTATAGCTGTATTTAGAAACTTCTTAGTAATGTCTATTAATGCTTTATAAATGATTAATTAACTGTTAACTCATGCTTAACTAATGAATAATAGTGTGCATTTATTATAAAGTTTTACCTTTCTTTCTTCTGCTGAACACAAAGGAAGATATTTTGAAAAATGTCAGTAACCAAACAGTTAACTGGTCCCATTCACTTCCATAGTAGGAAACAAAATACCAAGTAAGTCAGTGGAACCAGATAACTTTTTGGTTACTGACATTTTTTAAAATATCTTCGTTGTGTTCAGCAGAAGAAAAATTCATACAGGTTTGAAACAACTTGAGGGTGAATTTTCATTTTAAAGTGAACTACGGTATTCCTTTAAAGTGTTGTAACTGTTTGTTTCTTGGGTTTTTTCTTGTGCATCAACAGAAAGGTTTTTATGTATTTATTTTAGAGATTGTTTTGTCAGTAAATGTAGAGGGTTTTAAACTGAATTTTGTTGAAGCTAGGTTATTAAGGCTTTTTTTGTCCAAATTTGAAATAAATTGCAACTTTATTTTTATTATTTTTTAATTACAAATGTATTTAATTATATAATAGTGTACATGTATATTACATTAAAGTATATTTTAGTTTACATTATTTGCTTGTCAGTATATTTGGAAGTACACTTTTACCATATTTCAAAGTTCATAGAAAAATGTATTAAAATCCCACTTAATTTGTTCCAATAAATCACTCTTAATATCAACTAATAGCATTTAATTTGAGCTTAATCTGTGATACATTTGAAATCAATTACATTTAATATGCAATAAGTTTGTCGAAAACATTACACTTAATTCACATTTATTAAAGTACATTTTAGTTTACATTAATTGCTTGTCAGTGCATTGAGCAGTGCACTTTAAATACATTTTAAATACACTCGAAGCAATTATGAAAGTAAATATAAAGTTGTATTAAAGTCCCACTTAAGTGGTACCAAAAAATCACTCTTAATGACAACTTATTGCATTTTATTTGAACTTAATATATGTGATATATTTGAAATCAATTACAATTAATGTGCATTCAGTGCGGCGAAAACATTGCATTTAATTTACACTTAAGTGTATTGTTAACTGATTTTAAAGTATATTTTAAATCACATTAATTGCGTGTCCTTATATGGTGTAGTGCACTTTAACTATATTTTAAATACACTCGAAGCAATTATGAAAGTAAATATAAAGTTGTATTAAAGTACCAATTAAGTTGTACCAAAAAAATCACTCTTAATGACAACTTATTGCATTTTATTTGAACTTAATATATGATACATTTGAACTTAATTACACTTAATGTGCATTCAATGAGCTGAAAACATTGCATTTAATTCACACTTAAGTGTATTGTTAACTGACATTAAAGTATATAAAGTATACTCGTTCCCTAACTCAGGGAACTGAGGTTACGTGAGTAACCGAGTAGTTCCCTTTCGAACGGTCACTTCGTATTGCGTAGCTATACGCAGTGGGGACGCCATGCAAAACGCCGCACTGGATAACTGGCTGCCACTGCAACTCAGGCCCCTGAGCATACAGAACAAGCCATAACCGCATAATTATGTATAAATAGACCAGACACCGTCAGGTCTAAATAGTACACCTCAGTTAGTAATAACCCAACCTACTACACCAATGAACCCAGACACTGTCGGGGTTATTAGTATATGAACATACCACCAGACAAGTGGGTTTATATATATAATTATAACCGGCAAAAGCGGGTTATATATGTATGGAATATAACTGGCCAAAGCGGGTTTATATATCTCATATAACCGGCCAAGAGCGGGTTTTCTATATATGTAATCTACCCGGCAACAGCGGGTTTATGCATGAATACAACCGGCCAGCAGCGGGTTTTATATATATGTGAATGTGATTGTGCACAGTAATATATGACAAGACCAGCCTCCGACGGGTCTAAATCATACCGAAAGCACCTTCGCCTGCAGGGAAGGCACTTCCATATTATAGAAATTCATAAATGTGGAAGGCGAAGACCAGCCGGCCGCATCGCAAATATCCCTGATGGGAATGCCAGATGACCAAGCCCATGACGAGGCCATACCTCTGGTCGAATGAGCCTTGATGCCTATAGGGCAGACTTGACCCGTTGCGGTATAAGCCATTGAAATAGCATCCACTATCCATCTAGACAGTCTTTGCTTAGTGACTGGATCCCCCTTAGATCTACCACCAAAGCAGACAAAAAGCTGTTCTGATTGTCTCAAAGACGCAGAACGCTCCAGATAGATTCTCAGCGCTCTGACAGGGCAGAGAAGGTTAACCTCTCCATCCTCTGCAGAAGGAGGGAGGGCTGATAACGTCACCACCTGTGCTCTGAACGGTGTTGAGAGCACTTTAGGAACGTAACCATGTCTGGGCTTAAGGATGACTCTGGAGTCATCTGGACCCCACTCCAAACATGCAGGGCTCACAGAGAGCGCCTGCAGATCTCCCACTCGCTTGATAGATGCCAACGCCATAAGGAGAGCAGTCTTCAGCGAGAGAGGTTTTAGATCAGCCGATTGGAGCGGTTCAAAAGGCGGACCTTTCAGAGCCCCCAGGACCGTGGAGAGGTCCCAAGACGGCACAGACGGAGGTCTGGAGGGGTTCATTCTCCTAGCACCTTTAAGGAATCTCACGACCAGGTCGTTTCTTCCCAGTGACTGGCCATCCACCAGAACATGATGTGCTGCTATGGCTGCCACATACACTTTGAGCGTGGACGGGAGCGGCCCGCATCCAGCAGCTCCTGTAAGAATGAGAGAACCACAGATATCTCACATGACTCTGGGTCAGCCTGATTTTCCGAGCACCAGCTGGAAAAACCCGACCATTTTGAATCATAAAGGCGCCGAGTCGAAGGGGCCCTGGCTTCAGATATGGTGCTTAGGACCTTCTCAGGAAGGTCCTTTGGTACCCGTTGAGGGGCCAAACATGGAGGGCCCATAAATCGGATCTCGGATGCCACAATGTCCCGTTCGCCTGTGTGAGGAGGTCTTTCCTCAGTGGGACAGGCCATGGGATTGTGTCCGATAACTGGACCAGTTCCGGGAACCACGGTCTGGTTTTCCAGAGAGGGGCCACCAGAAGGACTGGGCACCCGCTCTCTCTGACCCGTTTGATGACTTGTGGAATCATTGAAACGGGGGGAAAGGCATAAAGGGGACGGTTGGGCCAGACATGGGCCAGCGCGTCCCTGTTCTTCGAGAAGAACAATTTGCAGTGGGTGTTGATTCTCGAGGCGAAAAGGTCTATTTCGGTCTCCAAACCCTTCCATATCAGACTGACCGTCTGTGAGTTCAGGGACCACTCGCCGAGGGGAGTGTTGCCTCGTGAGAGCATATCCGCGCCCACATTCTGGACGCCTGGCATTTTGTCTGTGCGGACTAAAACATGGTGGCCTCTGAGGTTCGACAGAAATGCCTTCAGGGCCAACCCAACTGCTTTCATCTCCAGACAGTTGATATGTAAGCTCTGCTCCGTGCTCGACCAGAGGCCGGAAGCAGGCATGCCCTCGTGCAGCGCTCCCCAACCCAGGTTGGACGCATCTGTAAGAACCACTTTCCTCCTGGAAATTGTTCCCATTGCCACCCCCTTGTGGTACCAGTTCTGGGCCCGCCAGGGAATCAGGGTTCTTAAACAACCGTGATTCACCATAATATGCAAGTTGCCTGACTGCCATGCGTGAGTTGGCACACGGCGTTTCAGCCAATGCTGCAGCGGGCGCATGCGGAGTAATCCCAAGTGGAGTACTGGCGATGCTGCTGCCATGAGACCAAGCAGTCTCTGAAACGCGCTCTGAAAGTGCCTGCAAGCGCTCGCACTGAGAGCTCGCGCTCTGGCGTGAGTCGCGCTGTCATAGCTCTCGAGTCTAAAACTGTGCCCAGAAAGATCACGCTCTGGCTGGGGGTTAGTTTGCTTTTTGAAACATTGATTGTGAAACCCAGGCATTCTAGATGGCTGAGAATCAAATCCCTGTGAGCTAATAGCTCGATTCTCGACTGTGCCAGCACCAGCCAGTCGTCGAGATAATTTAACACGCGCACTCCCTGATATCTCAGAGGAGAAAGCGCTGCGTCCACACACTTTGTGAATGTGCGGGGTGCCAGAGATAGACCGAACGGCAGAACGGTGTATTGATAAGCCTCGAAGGTGTATTGATAAGCCTCGAAGGCGAATCTCAAGAATGGCCTGTGACGAGAATTTATTTGAATGTGAAAGTAAGCATCTTTCAAATCCATTGTGACAAACCAATCCCCCGGGCGCACTTGCGCGAGGATATGTTTGATAGTTAACATTTTGAATGGCCGCCTCATGAGAGCTTTGTTCAAATGTCTCAAATCTAGAATGGGTCTGAGACCGCCGTCTTTTTTTCGGAATCAGAAAATAGCAGCTGTAAAAACCCATATGTTTTAGCGCGGGGGGGACTAATTCTATCGCCCCTTTTGCTAAAAGACTCTGTACTTCGGTGCGAAGCAGGTGACCCACGTTGCTTCTCACCGAAGTCTCGAGAACCGCCTGAAATTTTGGGGGTCTGCGAGCGAATTGGAGCGAGTAACCTCGTTTTATAGTGTTTATGACCCAACTCGACACACCGGGGATAGCTTGCCAGGCTAGAACCCGTGTGGCTAGGGCTTGACACACAGATTAGGGCTGGTCGCCTAATGCAGGGGGACCCGATACCCTTATATTGTGATTTTTGCACACATTGAGTATTGGACTGACTATACAAGCATATGCGTGTGGGGAAGTCAGTGTTACAACAGGGGAGGGGCCGCCTAGTAAAGGGGGACCTGATACCCTTATATTGTGATTTGTGCACACATTGAGTATTGGACTGACTGTACAAGCATTTGCGTGTGGGGAAGTCAGTATTACAACGGGGGAGGGGCCGCCTGATGAAGGGGGACCGTGAACCCATGTGTTGTGATTGTGAAACATGCTCTTTTTGTGCTTTATTTGGGTCGCCGTGAAAACGGCGTTTGTTTGCAAGAACGTGCTTACTGTTGCGGGCCTGTTTGCAGTAATAAAATCCCCAGCCGCCCGAACTGAACAGGGGGCTGTGGGAAGTTTTCTTGGCTTCTTCGAGGGTGGTCCGGCGAGTGCGGGACCCGTGCCCTCTCTCTTTCCTCTGCGTGCTAGGACGACTTTGGCGGCGCTGAATGGGGCGCGGCGCTTGGTCTCGGGCCTTGGCGTCGGGGAAACGGGAAGCGCTTGGTTGCTCTCGGCTGGCGCTGGGCATCAGCCGCAGGGCGGGGCTGAGAGGCCTGTTTCGCGGGCTTTGTTGGCCGAGGCTTCGACGGGGCTAGCTTGTGAGCACTCGACGCCGAGCTAGAGCGTTTAGGCAAAAAGTGACGCATGGCCTGGGACGCTTTCTGTGCCTCGGTGTATCTCTCCGAGAACCCCTTCACCGCCGGGCCGAAGAGGCCGGTGCTGGATACTGGGGCGTCGAGGAACCTCGTTCTCTCCGCGTCCTTAATGTCAGTGAGGGTAAGCCAGAGGTGGCGCTCGAGCACGATCAAACTCGCCATATTCCTCCCGATAGCTTGTGCGGTGGCCTTGGTAGCTCTCAAGGCCAAGTCCGTGGCGCTTCGCAGGTCCCGAAAGGCCTCAGGGTCCGGGCCAGCCTCGTCCATAGACCGGAGGAGTTTGGCCTGGTAAACCTGCAGGATGGACATCGTGTGCAGGGCCGATGCAGCCTGACCGGAGGCGGAATACGCGCGTCCAGCGAGGGCTGAAGTGCTACGGCACGGCTTGTTGGGATGAACAGCTCTAGTTCGCCAGCTAGCAGCTGTGTTCGGGCAGAGATGAGCGGCCAACGCCTCTTCGAGGGGCGGCAACGACTCATAGCCTTTTTCCGCTGCTCCGTCCACGGAGGAGAGCGTCGCGGAAACTGCGGGGCCTCGCGTAGAATAAGGAGTGCGCCAAGCCTTGGTGAGCTCCTCGTGTACTTCGGGAAAAAATGGCGCTGGCTTGTGACGAGGGGCCTGTTGATGCCCCGGCAGAAACCAGCCATCCAGCCGACTTCGAGGCGGTTCGGCGGGCGCGGCCCACTCGAGCTCGAGGTCCGCTACGGCCTGCGTCAGGATCCGAAGCATTTCCGCGTCGGAGTTAGTCCTGGTAGCAGAGGTGCTGGGCGTCGGCTGGGAAGCCATGACGGGGTCGAAAGAGCCCGGCCATTCTTCCTCAAACGCGGCGATAGACAGACTGTCGTCGTGCTCGCTGGGCCCGCCGAAGGAGACAAGGCCCGCCACGTGGGGGGGGGCTGGGTGGCGCTGATCTCCCTCGAACAGGACCGGAGATGAAGGAGCTGGAGAGAGTGAGGCACGCGGGGACGTGGCCGGCGTGCGTTCACTAACATCCATGCTCTCCGGTTTCCGTTGGCTGCGTCGCTTCTTCTTCTTCGGCTGAAGTAGGGCCGGAGAGGGAAGCGCGGTAGAGGCGGCGTCGCCATCACGGAAGAGGGCTAGCCGAGTTCGCAGCACGGAGATGGGCATGCTCTCGCAGGCCACACATCCGCCGGCAGACAGTGCATTCTCCGCGTGGTGAAGTCCCAGGCAAGGAATGCAGTCAGCGTGTTCGTCCGCCTCGTGCAGCTTGCATCCGCACGTGGCGCAGGTCTTGACACGAGGCATTTGAAACAACGCTCGTACAGATAAACACAGTTAAATACAATAATAATGAAAAGGATATCGCCGGATAGCCACAGGAGAGACGGCGTCAGGAGAAACACACGTTAAATGTGTCGTCTGCTGAACTGTAGCTCGCTCAGGCTGAAGGCTTGTTCGACGGCGAAGGCTTTCAACAAATGGTCAGAGACGTGAAGTTTGTCGCTGAAGGAGTAAAATCTGCTATAATGGCGAATTCGGGGACTATTATAGTCTGAGGACACGCCCCCTAGGCGGGCTCTGACGTGTATGACGCAGAGTGATCTCATTGGTCGCACGTCAGAGGCGCCTGCGCCATTGGATATGCAGTTGCCGCTGCGCAGCCTATGAGCGAGCCAGACGCTCATGTTCTGCTGTGCAGCTGCAAATGCGCTTTACATAAAGGCTTCAGTAAATCGAGGAAAATGAGTTTCCCCCACTGCGTATAGCTACGCAATACAAAGTGACCGTTCGAAAGGGAACTGAATGATGTTTGTAAGTGCACGTTTACCCCGTTATTTTACAATTGACCGATTCATTTTGATTGCATGTACTGTGAAAAAAATGCATGCAAAGTGAAAAAATGCATGCAAAGTGGATGAATGTATAAATAGTTTTTTAATGAGACTGAGCATGTTGACAACACCAGCAGACAATTACATATACTGGTATTTTGCCCAATTTTGTTTTCTCTCCCCACAGATGTGAGAATGACAGTGACCAGATTACTGTTTTAAAGAGAGACAAGACTCTGGCATGGAGAAAAGAGACAGATGTCGATGTGGCTCCAAAGTCTCTGAGATTCCTGCCTGCTCGGGAACCTGGGCCGCAGTCGAGTCTTGCTGACTCAAACTCTCCTATGAGTCTTTTCAAACTGTTTTTCTCAGAGAGCGCCATGTCAAATCTGTGCCACAACACAAACGCTCAGGCTGCCAGCGCGCTCGCAAAGGGTCGCAAATACAGTTGGACAGATGTCAGTGTTGGCGAGCTGTACCGCTACATTTGACTTGTTTTCTACATGGCCACGGTGAAGATGAGCTCCATCGCTGACTACTGGCGACAGGACAGTCTTTTCTCTGTGCCTTTTCCCGCCACAGTCATGTCTAGGGACAGATACCGCACTATTTCATGGAATTTGCACATAAGTCACCCAGAGGCAGACAAGGAAAATGACAAAAAGAGGGGAACAGCTGAACATGACCAGCTCTTCAGGGTCAGACCCCTCATGGACACCATCCGTCTTGCGTGCAAAACCTTTTATCATCCCAGAAGAAATTTAGCTGTGAAGGAAAGACTTGTGTGGCATGCAGAGCAAATGCAGGAATGAGATGACTCATGAAAGCCGAACCAGCAAAGCTGGGCTTCAAGTTTTTTGTCCTGACGGACTCGTCGAATGGATATACTGTGGACCTCTCTGTGTACACGGGCAAGAACATCTTTCCCACAGGCCGTGGGATTTCTTATGATGCTGTGATGTCTCTTCTGGACAAGAAAGTTTTGGGCTCTGGCTACCATGTGTACATGGACGATTTCTACACAAGTCCAAAGCTCTTAACAGACTTGCTTGCTATGAAGTTTGGTGCTTGTGGGACTTACAGAGACTATAGGAAGGACTTCCCACGGAGCGCATCTAATTCACTGAGCAAAAAGTCCAGCAGGGGATCCATCAGGTGGATTTGGGATGGGCCTCTTCTGTGTGTGAAGTGGATGGACAAACAAGAGGTGTCTGTTTGTTCCACCATCCATGGTGCCTATACAGGAGACCGTGTGCAACGACAAGTAAAGGCACAAGATACACGGAGGACAAAGTCTTTTCCATGTCCTGCGCCTGTGACCGCGTACAACCAGCACATGACGGATGTTGACCCGTCCAACCAGCTGTTGCAGTACTACACTGCACAGCACAACACCATAAAGTGGTACAGAAAAGTCTTTCTACATTTCTTGGATGTTGCTGCCACCAATGCTTTCATATTGCACAAGGAGCTACACGGCAACATGACGCACAAGGCATTTATGGAAGAGCTTGTTTCAGAGCTCTGTGGTGTGTCTGAGAGAGCAGATGCAAAACAGTCCAGTAGTGACCATGTGCCGGTTCCAGGAGCTGAGCTGACCTCCAATGTCAGAAATATTGCCACTGCTGGTCGCCACATATGTGTGCATTGCAAAGCAGTGCGTGGCAAGAAGCAACAAACACCATGGAAATGCCAGGCATGTCACGCTCATTTGTGTCTTCAGTTAAACAGGAACTGTTTCCAGGAATGGCACAGCGATGTGTTCAAACCTTACATACCCTCTTTTTTTATTTGAATGAGTAAACTACACAATTTTTGTAAATAAACTACATTCAAAATGTCTGGAGACTCTCTTTTATTATTTATTTTATATTAATAGAACCATTTGGGGTTGGATCAATATTTCCCCAGGTGCTGAATGCAGTATTTATGACCACTGGCACTGTCATTCACACTGCTTTAATGCTACTTTGATTTTCTGGTTTCATGATTTTACAATCTGGGCTGGGCTGCAGTGTAGTGAGCCATTTTCCTTATGCTGTAAATATCTGAAATGAGCACGAATGTTAGGGCATGTCCAACATCTTGGGGCCAGTTGTTCAAAGGTAAACTGATCGGATTGGATCAAATCTTGAAAATGGGTTGTTCAAAAGGGAAAGAAGAAATCAGATTAGATCACAGAATCCAATCTTAGTTTTAATCTGAATCAATCCTTCAGTTTGTGTTCAAAACTTGTCAGTAGGATTTGAATAACTTTGATACAAAAAAACAAGATTATCCTGATCCCAACAGGGTAGGATTTCAAGGTGGATTTCAGGAAGAAAATGTAGTAAAACTTTAAATTATAGAAATGTATTAGATCAATTTGTGTAGTTTTTATTTATATTTTGCACTTGACTTGTGTAAACGTAACCGTGATAAAGTAGACATTGGCTACCAATTAAGCTATTTAGTAAAAAAAAAAAAAAAAGATCTTTTCCCCCTGAAATAATCCCCAAAACAGATTTCAATAAAAATTATATATAATATAAGCTGGTCTGATGAAGAACCCTGAAAATCTTTTACTTTGTTAACTATTGGACATTTAGAATTTTTTTTTAAGATGTTTTCAAAATAACCACAATGTATTTGTTAATATTTGTTTTTTATTTGTTGTGGCTCAGATGAGGGGTCATAAAAGGAATTATGAATGGAATGGAATGGGATGTGGATGTTTATGTTTGTTATTTTTGTGTTTTGTCTCAAAATAAGAAACACATGTTGGCTCTTCTACCTGTTCTTTACATAACATTAGCTGGTAGCCCACATTGTGATATGTTGTCCCATTTACAGCACTAGTAATTCGGATTTGGTAATCTTGAAAACTGTGTATCTGGATCAGGGTGATCCAGTCCAATATTGCTTTAAAAAACCGGCATAAAAGTAAGACCGATTACCTGATCCTGAATAGAAAAAAATGGGATTTACAAATCCGGATCATTTTTATCCAGATTAAATGTTTTGAACAACTGGCTCTTCAGGATTTGGAGAACACTTCTATAGTTTCTAAAGGAAAACAGAATAAATCAGCAATCAATACATTTCAGTTCCAGAATCATGAATATTTTTATTCTGGTGTCATTATTGTCGTGTGTATTGGGTTTCCTGCAACACGTCCTAGAATATTAATTTACACCCACAATGTAATACCAATTTTAGCATTTTCACGAGTTCACACTTACATCAATTAAACAGAGTAAAGATTATGCGTATTTGGCGTGCTGTCCGGGGGGAGGGCTCCGAGCTCGGAATTTTGCCCGAATCCAGAGTACTCCCCCCGTTGTTGTAAGAGTATTAGGACTAGAAGTGAGGAGATGGGGTGGTGGAGGGATGCTGTTAAACTGTCAATGAACGGAGGTAAGTTTGCTGTATATATACAGCGCTTAACTCATTGATTGAGTGAGCTCCACTCGTGTCTAGTCAAGTCAAGTCACCTTTATTTATATAGCGCTTTTTACAATACAAATTGTTTCAAAGCAGCTTTACAGAGATAACAGGAAAACAATGTTGTAATAGTATTGTTCAATTGAAAATTAAATGTCCCCAACTAAGCAAGCCAAAAGGCGAAGGCAACAGTGGCAAGGAACCAAAACTCCATCAGGTGACAGAATGGAGAAAAAAACCTTGGGAGAACCCAGGCTCAGTCGGGGGGCCAGTCCTCCTTTGGCCAACGAATGAACAGTGTATGATTATGAGTTAGGCAGCATAATGTCAGGAGTCAGATGGGATCAGAACTTTCACGATATTATCCAGTTCATCTGGTTGGGTAGGGTCATCCGGCCGGTGAGGAGATGAGTGGTGAGGTGTCCATGGGCCTTCACAGCCCTGATAATGCGTGTCGTCGTGTCCATGTGATGGTCCTTCATCAGATCTGGATATGCCCTGGATCCGGCGGTCTGCGGTAAACCTCGGGATAAACAGAGAGACTATTAGCGTAGACGCCATCCTTCTTATGATGTACAAAGTACATCAGGAATTATGGGAAGTGTTCCCGGTTCCGGCTGATCTAATCTATGCAGCCTAACATTGAATTATAGAAATCTATAATGTGTTATGTGTATGCTAAGCCAAAGAGATGTGTTTTTAGTCTAGATTTAAACTGACAGACTGTATCTGCTTCCCGGACCGTGTTAGGAAGATTGTTCCAAAGTTTTGGTGCTAAATAGGAAAAGGATCTACCGCCAGCAGACGATTTTGATATTCTAGGTATTATCAACTGGCCAGAATTTTGAGATCGCAATAGACGTGAAGGACTATAATGCGTTAAGAGCTCGCTCAAGTACTGGGGAGCTAAACCATTTAGTGCTTTGTAAGTAATCAGCAATATTTTAAAATTTATACGATGTTTAATAGGCAGCCAATGCAGTGTTGACAGAACCGGGCTAATATGGTCATACTTCCTGGTTCTGGTAAGAACTCTAGCGGCTGTGTTTTGAACTAGCTGTAGTTTGTTTAATAAGCGTGCAGGGCAACCACCCAGTAGAGCATTACAATAATCTAGCCTTGAGGTCATGAAAGCATGAACTAATTGTTCCGCATTTGTCAGTGAGAGCATATGACGTAATTTAGATATATTTTTAAGATGGAAAAATGCGGTTTTACAGATACTAGACACGTGACTTTCAAATGAAAGATTGGTATCAAAGAGCACACCCAGGTTCCTAACTGACGTCGAAGACTTAACAGAGCAGCCATCAAGTGTTAGACAGTATTCTAGGTTATTAGGTGAGGAAGTTTTTTGTCCAATGATTAGAATCTCTGTTTTTTCAGAATTTAGTAATAGGAAATTACTGGTCATCCAATTTTTTATATCAGCTATGCATTCCGTTAATTTTGTGAATTGGTAAGTCTAATTAGGTTTGATTATCTGAATGTGCTCCACATGTGTTTAATTAGGTTTAATTATCTGAACGTGCTCCTCCCGAACTTTGTTAATAAAACACGAGTTCACACTTACATCAATTAAACAGAGTAAAGATTATGCGTATTTGGCGTGCTGTCCGGGGGGAGGGCTCCGAGCTCGGAATTTTGCCCGAATCAAAAGTACTCCCCCAAAAGGCAAAAAGAGCAAAGGACAGCCGCCAGACTAAAGACCCCCCAAAACGCAGAGATTTGGCAGGCTGGCGTTTTGACAATAAGCCTGGTTGCTTGACCTGAAGGGCCTGCTGGCTCCCGAATGGGCAACAGTCGTAATTTGGAACAAACAGTCAGGAGGGCTCGCCCCGTTTCTTGACGGGAGCAGCTCACGGCGTCAGACAGGCGAGCTCTACCGGTCGATGAACAGCGTGATTTATGCCGCCTGACCAGGAGGGCCCGTGTTGCCTCTGGCGGGAGCAGCTCACTGCGCTGGGGCCCTACTGGTTGACGAATGAGGGGCAACAAGATTTGGGAATGCCCAACCAGGAGGGCCCATGTAGCTTCCGACGGGAGCAGCTCACGGCGTCGTGCTGATAGGCCCTACCGGCTGACGGTGGAGTAGCGTGTTTTTTGGAAGCCCGGACTGGAGATTTCTTGCTGTCCGCTGGGAAATCGATACCTGTTGGATGGGAAAGAGGAAACATAGGATGCATGCAATGTCCACTGGGAGACCAATGCTCGCTGGACAGAAAAAGAGGAACATAGATGCATGCAATGTCCGCTGGGAGACCAATGCTCGCTGGACAGAAAAAGAGGAAACATGGGTGGAAGCAATGTCCGCTGGGAGACCTATGCTCGCTGGATGAAGAGAGAGAAAACTGAAGCATACTACGTCCGCTGGGAGACCAATGCTCGCTGGATGGAAGAGTGTAGAGATAGATGCATGCTACGTCCGCTGGGAGACCAATGCTCGCTGGACAGAGAAAGAAGAAACAGAAGCATACTATGTCCGCTGGGAGACCAATGCTCGCTGGACGGAAGAGTGTAGAGATAGATGCATGCAACGTCCGCTGGGAGACCAATGCTCGCTGGACGGGAGAGAGTGGAGATAGTACATCCGCTGGGAGACCAATGCTCGCTGGACAGAGAAAGAAGAAACAGATGCATACTACGTCCGCTGGGAGACCAATGCTTGCTGGACGGAAGAGTGTAGAGATAGATGCATGCAACGTCCGATGGGAGATCAGTCCTCGCTGGACGGGAGAGAGTGGAGATAGTACATCTGCTGGGAGACCAATGCTCGCTGGACAGAGAAAGAAGAAACAGATGCATGCTACGTCCACTGGGAGACCAATGCTCGCTGGACAGAGAAAGAAGAAACAGATGCATGCTACGTCCGCTGGGAGACCAATGCTCGCTGGACAGAGAGGCATCAAGTAGGGGTTTTAACGGGAATATTAATTCTGAATAGTGAGGTACTGGAGAAAAGACATCACTGCTGCTGCAGTGGAGAAAATTAGCCAGAGAAACAGAGCTCCTGCGGGAGCAGAGGAGACATCACTGCAGCGGCAGTCGAGAAAATAGCCAGAGAAACAGAGCTCCTGCAGGAGCAGAGGAGACATCACTGCTGTGGCAGTGGAGAAAATAGCCAGAGAAACAGAGCTCCTGCGGGAGCAGAGGAGACATCACTGCAGCGGCAGTCGAGAAAATAGCCAGAGAAACAGATCAGATTATTTTATTTAATGCCATGTCAGCATTCAGAGCTATTTTCATGGCAAAAATTCAATTACAAAAATACGAATATCATATAAATACAATAAGAACAAAACAAATATAAACAACAAGTCATATCATATAATATATATTTTTTAAATTAACATGATAAAAAATCCAAAAAAAAATCCTTTTCAGGCATAATCTCATTACATATGTCCTTCAATGAAGAAACTTCATAAAAGAGCATTCTGCTTGCGTTAAGGCCAGAACAATTTAATAAAATATGTTTGACAGATAAGGGAATTTTACAAAACATACATAAGGTTGGGTCTTCACCTTTAAGCAAAAAAGCATGGGTCAAACTTGTGTCCAGAGAAACAGAGCTCCTGCGGGAGCAGAAAACGTACCAGGAGAAATGAGCTCTTGCGGGAGCAGAGGACATCACTGCTGCGGCAGTGGAGAAACTTACCTGGACTAATTGAGTTCCTGTGGTGTGAGGCTGAACGAAGGGAGGAGTAGATTGGGGCCTGGTGGGCCGATGCTCGTCTTCTTGCGCGTTAATCAAAGACACGAGGAAGAGAAGGTGAGAGATTAAATCCTTGCAGGATTATGCGCATCTGAAGTTTAAGTGGCCGAGCAAAGATAGCAGTTCTCGTTTAGACTGTCTGGGAAGGTGGACGAGATCAAAAATATCCTATCGATTTTTTCTTGTGCAGTGAGGCCTGGAAATCCACTGTAGGCTATCCAAGTTAAAGCCCAGGATTCAAATGGACGAGGCTGAACCCATGGTTTTAACCTGTGCAATTGGAATCCCAAGCTCAGCAGAAACTGTGCGTGGCTGAGAGATCGATTATTAAACGTACGAAAATTCTTATTTTCTCAGTTTATTTCGTTTATTTTTAATCATTTCTATGGGTCATATTCCCTGCCGATTTGTTCGTTCTGAATCAGAAAACCCAATAGTGAAACTGTGGGTTTAAACTAGCCTAACGTACCTTACTGTTCGTAATAAAATAAAAATACATTTATGCTATAACTTTAAGTTTCTAAGCGATTTTTGTAAATAAATTGCAGGACAGTGTTAACGAAAGGTTCTTAACCCCTTAGCTGTCACCCCCCCCTTTTGATAATTGACATTAAAATGCACTATACAAACCTAAATGGTTGTAATTCAAGAATGCTTTGGAATATAGACGTAAATTTGGTCTTGTTTTAAAGAAAACAATCAGCAGATTATTACCGAAGTAAAAGCACTTAAAAAAATTAAAGTATGAAAAAGTTATGGAAGTTATAATTTACAGTAAATTAAATATACTTTATTAATATATTTTTTTAATATAAAATTAATATTTTACAAAATATTTTTTAATATACAATTACTATAAAATGAAAACTATATATCTAACCAAGTTGTGTTCCAAATTTAAAGTTGATATCACAAAAATTGAAGTTCCCATGAGATTTTGTTTAGGTGTTATACCAAAAATAGCCACCGGGTGCCATTGCATTCCATTGAATTTAATTGTATCCATTCTGCCATAACAAATTAATAAATTTCTATCCAAATATCACTTCTGTCACTAAATATGGAATCTTGAGACTCAGACCTTTCTGACAATATGTGTTTTGTCAAGATTAGATTTTTTTTTATAATAAATTATGAAAGATGATGCCCAAAAGGGGAGGGGCCTAATAAAAAAATACCGTTTCTATGGTAACACAACGTCCAATTTCAAAACGGTTTTCACAGGATTAATTCTGAGTTCGAAAGCTTTCAAATGATACCTAATTTATGATAACTACTAAAATATGTGATATAATAATAATAAAAAAATTATATCGGTACATATAATATATATTATACTTTTTAGAGGACTTTTTACTTTACTTTTTAAAATATAATTTTATCTTTTTTTATTGACAAATACTAGATTATGTTTTATCATGAACTTTTAGTATGAAACCCAAAGTTTCAATTATTAAAAGTGTGTGCGTTTACATTTTGTGTCAAAGGTCAGAAACTCCTGTTATGATGTAGATTTTTTGAGGTGCACTCTTGTCATAAATTCATCAATTACTCTTCCTACATAATTTGTAACACAAACCAGTGGTAAAATATCTATTTAAAAGTCTTAGACCTTTCCAACGATATATAATTTGTCATAATTAGATTAGGATTTAATATAAATATAATGAAGTAAAGTTAGGCGACAGTTAAGGGGTTAATGATTCTGTGCGCAATCTGCACGTAATGTGCGACCTATTGTTTACGTGTGAGTTTACGCCACAAGGAAGCATCGCGTTAATGAACGGCAAATAGTTTGTACGGAAACTATTTAAACGCATGTTCCCCCGATCAAATTTTTTTCCCAGATAGCATAACTAGCTCGTGATTCAACAACTGAAGCGATGTAAAATTCAATTAGGGACAGAAAACGAAAAGGTTTCAGCTGAGCGCTCATGGAGTTTTGACCCCGGCAGATGTTGAGAGTGTGGACTGACCGGGACTGAATATACAGCGTGGCTTACTCAGGGCCTGCTGCGGCGGCCAGACGCTGGAGGAAGGCCCGTTCCTTCGAATTAAGAGGGCGGCATTGCCTTATGACAATTTCTCTATGGCAGGAATTATTGAATGGTCCCGTTTAAAGAAATATGCAGAAGTAGATTGCGGATGTTTCGCCCGCGTGGCGAGGACCTGTTTGTTTGGCCTGATGCCCACGAGATAATACCAGAGGATTGTGGCAAAGATTCCTAAATCTGAAGGACGAAAGATTCTTCATCAAATGGGAAGAGCTCGATTCGGACATGTTAGGAAGGTACTGCGGGGCCAAATGCTGTTAAACTGTCAATGAACGGAGGTAAGTTTGCTGTATATCAAGCGTCAACCTCCCCGTCTCTCTCTTGAAACCAACACGGAAGTGAATTAAACTGCAATTCACCGACTGGCCGCTTGAGGCAGGCTGCAAAAGTGAGTCAAATCTGTATCTCCCCCATGTTAAAATGCCCAACTTTACAGCAGAAAAGTGCCAGAGAAACTTTGTGCTTTTTTTCGGAATTATTTCATACAATTTAATACACACATTATACCTTCGCCCACGCCGTCGTTGGATTCCGTCGTTGTCGAGTATGGAGAGAACAACCAGCGCTGTATTTCCAGTTGTTTTCCTCGCATGCACTAATGGATGTCTGTTGTAAAAAACGTCTATAGATATAGAGACTACACTCGTTATGCGGTACTGTTGCTCTCACGGAACAGATATGCTTAATTAACTTTGTATTAAATAAAAAGTACCGTCAGATGAAATCCTGCATGTGTCAGTGCTTTCTCTCCGTCCATGCAATAGATGCACACCCTTGAATGAGCGCGGATTTCTAATGCATTTACTACTTGAACTTCTGAGGTAATATCTTTGGTTTAACCCATTTGAGAAATTGAGAGGCGGCCAAAATCAGATTTAAAAATGGACTGAATAAAGCTCTTTACGAACTTGACGTGCGATGCCGTGCTGACTGACATGTATGACACTGTCACACGCACACAGAGCAATAGTGTAAGTTACTGCATGATAATACATTTTGAACTAGCAGAATAATAATGCATCATGATACACACAGTCTCACTTTTAGTTACGTCTTTTAATTATTAGTATTTCGAAGGACAAAAACATGAACTTGAACTGGTGGCTTTACTGTCACTTCAGCGCGAGGCCAGTAGCACCTCAGCTCCTCCCACGGCCCGCCTCTTTGCCCATTTTCTGTTATCCGTGAGTGACGAGAGATGACGCGGTGCCAAGATGGCGACGGTTGGCCCCGCCCACTTTAGGCTTCAAAAATGCTCTTCAGAAACCTACGGGTGACGTCACGGACACTATGTCCATTCTTTTTTACAGATGGTATATATACAGCGCTTAACTCATTGATTGAGTTAGCTCCACTCGTGTCTAATTAGGTTTGATTATCTGAATGTGCTTTACATGTGTTTAATTAGGTTTAATTATCTGAACGTGCTCCTCCCGAACTTTGTTAATAAAACATCATTTAATCAACAGTACATTTTTTTAAACCTTTTATCATATGTCTTGGAGTATCGCAATAATACCGAATTGTGAGTTCGGTATCATGCTTTGTATCGAATCGTGACATGATGGTATCATTACACCCGTAGTAAACAGCCTAAAAATATAGAGGAATATAAAACTAATTTAAAAATGTTGATTTTATATATTTAAAAACAATATATTTTAAGTTTATTTCGAAATATGCATACCATATACACAAATATTCAAGTGTTTTGAAAGTGTAAGGAGACTAACTTGATTGCATGATAAACAGTGGTTCATGGGAGTGGGCGGAGTTAAAGAGCTCCTTTGGTGCATTTTGCTTTTGGCGAATTTTTTTTACAACATCATGGGTACTGTAGTTTTTCACTACTGTAATTCTGCTGTTAAACACGATTATTTTAAAGCCAAGTTGAAATAATGTGGGCGTATGGCTTTTAACAGAAGAAAATGACAGAGTTGACATGTTAAATCTGTGACCGCAGAGACTTCAACATTGTTTGTATAAAATATAAAAATACATAAAACTTCCAGGACTATACTGTGGGTGCTTCTCAATATTCAAATTGATGGTTCCCTGTTTCCTCGCTCCTCCTTCCTCCAGCCCGTGACCCGGAAACCATTCAAACTCACCCATCTTGAAGAACATCTAAATTCTCGAATTGCACCGCATTAACCGCAAAGAATACATACAGACGGTTGGTCTGGGAACGGCCCGTCATGTGATGTGAATTTAGCCTATGGGGGAAAACATTGCCTTGGCGCTCATTGAAATACACGCGACAATCATGCCAAAGAGGTGCTGTGTCGTTTTCTGTACCGCCAATAAACAAACAAATTATGAATTGAAGTTCTACATCCTTCCTAATAAACACACAGAACCGGAAAGGAGGACAAAATGGCTATAAGCAATAAATAGTAGTGTATAATACTTCTGTGATGTTCTGTAATACCTACAGCTACCACGATGTCTTACCTGGAGATTCAACCAGATAACAAAATATGTCTGGAAACGACACCTCCGGCCATTTGGTTGAATCATTGACCCAGTTTTCAATTAAATAAGGGCAATCATAACCTGTTGCAGTTAATTTTGCAATGTATCGTTGCCGGTTGGCAGGCGTCAATGACTTGCAATATGACATTTTTGTCATTCAAATACACAAGACGTTCGCGGTGTTTTCCAAGATCAAACAATTCATTGACTTGTAAAATGAGCTTTTCAGAAACAATCAAGAATATAATGGTTTTAATAAAATGAAACTAGGGATACAGAATTCTACATTTAAACACGGGATACATGTATGTACAGTAAACAGTAAAACTAATTAAACAAACGAATAACAAAGAGAGTGAGAGAGAGAAAGAGATTGAGTGAGAGAGAGAGAGAGTAAGAGGATGAGAGAGAGAGAGAGAGAGAGAGAGAGAGAGAGAGAGAGAGAGAGAGAGAGAGAGAGAGAGAGAGAGAGATATTGATCACCAGGGGTGATTGCAGCATGGCAAAATTCACAGACAACGTAACCCTTAGAGAGACAACAAGAAATCACATCAATCAAATCAAATCAATAACCTATACTTGCATATGGTTCTCTTGTGTTGCTGAGGAACGCAGAGTCGTGTGCGTGTTTGTCCTTCGGTGCTAGAGGCTTGTTTTCTCGTGTCTTCCGGGGCGAGCAGACTCGCGGGAAGTTCTTCTTTGTCTTGTCAGGATAATTTATGATGGTATAAAATTGTATCATTTCTACACAGAAAGATTGTACACACATAACAATACATTTTACTGTAATATCCTAGGTATGACTGGCTCGGTCACATCACAACGGTCACACACGTACCAAGAATGTCACGAAAAAGTAGAAGAAACATAAAAGTAATTCATATGCAGAATTACACACTATCAATGTTCACTCACACGACTATAAAGCCATAATACCATGACCTACCATGTCACTTATTTGGTTCCCCGGAAACATTTCCGTTGTGGTCTGTGTTACTTGCAGCGTTTCTGTATTTGGTTCTGTTGTGAGCTTTTGCAGCGCGTTTCTGTATTTGGTTGTGTTGTGAGTATTTGGAGCACACGTGTGTTGTGAAACTGATGAAGATGTTTTCTTAATTTCCGGGTGTTTTTTTATATTTGCATGCGTTTTTTTCTATTTGCATGCATTTTTTTCTATTTGCATGCGTCTTCTTTAGGTTGCAGCACGTTGAACTCTCTCGGCCACCGTACAAAAGACGTCCCAAGACGTCAATATATGACTTCTTGGGATGAGACTGTGTTAGAATGGGGGGCACTCTTATGCTGGTGACTGGACAAGGGTTCGCGAACAAAGGGGACCTGTTTCTTTATTGGCCGTGCGTCGTAAACTAAGTTAAAATAATGACCTGATGGTGGTCACCAAATCACATGATTCAAGGTTTTGTGAATTAAACATATATGTGTCCATATTTGTTCAGTGGTGATAGGAACACAGGATTCGCTCAGTGGCTACAATGGCTACAAGCAATAAATAGTAGTGTATAATACTTCTGTGATGTTCTGTAATACCTACAGCTACCGCGATGTCTTACCTGGAGATTCAACCAGATAACAAAATATGTCTGGAAACGACACCTCCGGCCATTTGGTTGGATCATTGACCCAGTTTTCAATTAAATAAGGGCAATCATAACCTGTTGCAGTTAATTTTGCAATGTATCGTTGCCGGTTGGCAGGCGTCAATGACTCGCAATATGACATTTTTGTCATTCAAATACACAAGGAGTTTGCGGTGTTTTCCCCCACACCGACCACACCCCTTAGTTGCAGACTGTATGAATGGAGCGATGGAGCAAGATGTAATTCTGCTGTTAAACACGATTATTTTAAAACCAAGTTGAAATAATGTGGGCGTATGGCTTTTAACAGAAGCAAGTGACGGAGTTGACATGTTAAATCTGTGACTAAAAAATACATACAAATACATAAAACTTCCAGGCCTATATTGTGGGTGCTTCTCAATACTCAAATGGATGGTTCCTTGTTTCCTCGCTCCTCCTTCCTCCAGCCCGTGACCCGGAAAACATTCAAATGCGGTGCAATTCTCGAAGCTATCGAGATTAACGAATCGTGAGTTTTAAAGTTTTTAAAGTATTTAGATCTATTCCCATCACATAAAATGTTGCCGTGATGAGCATTGAGCAAGCAGATGACAGTCTGTTGATCGCGAGAATGAAGATCTTATCATTGCGCAACACAGTTTCTGCACTCTCTCTAATGTTTTCACCAATGCAAACACGATGATGTACATACAGTAAAAGCTTCGTTGTGCAGTACTGTGCGTCCTTGATTTCATAACGAGTTGTCCAGATAAACTCACGCTGTGTGGAAAGATTGTTCTTTGATCGCTTTTTGTATGTACTTGTTCACAATTTAAATAAGATTATTTTCATCATACTAAAAGAAACAATGTGTTGCAAACAACAAGTTGATATTTTAGTCACTGGCTTGACTTACTGATGCATAAACAGTATTGAACGATTTTGGGAGAAAGATTACCTGTCTGAACTTGAACTTGAATTGTTGCTTGGTAGCTCGATCATTTATTTTCAGACGTTCATCGAGGCCAGCTCTGTATTGGCCGAAGTTGAGGAAACAGTCGTCGGTGAAATGTTTGGAGCATACAATACTTTGGGAAGTTGTGTCGGCGCATTTCCAGAGAAAATAAAATTAACCCATTGTTTCTTCAGAGGCTCGGATGAAGGAACTAAAAAATACTTTTGTGTTCATTTGTACATCCGAACACTAATCAACTGCCATGCTTCGCTCGTTTGCAAGCCATTATATCTCTCGAGGAAAAACTCAAATCGTGCTCGCGCGTTCGTACTTCCTAGCTAATTTTCTCATGGGCGAGCCAAATTCTCTGTGTGGGCAAAGCAGAGAAAGGGGAGGTAACCTTTCCTCCTTATGACATCATGAGGAGATTCAAGATCAGCCCGTCTGAGCTGCAGAGAAGAGAAAGATAGCCAAAGCTCGGTTTACACCGATTGAAAATTCTAGACACAAGGGGACCAAATACAGGCTAGGGGAACTAATATTAATGTTAAAAAAACCTCAGGAAAGGAAAATTTCATGTCAGGGGACCTTTAAACCATGTGCACCTGCACGCCGGCTTCATACAGTGAATTTTTAATGATTTTTGTATTTGTACAATAATGTTTTTTTTTTTTCTTTTAATGTGAATCATGAATGCCGACCTTCTCATTTGAGTGCTTAAGAGTTACTCTCTTCGTTTAACTCTGCGTACTAGTATCCTCGCTCCACTGAAAGTTAGGTGCATTAAATCGAAATCAGAACCATGGTCAAATTAATCCACTCGTGCCCTCCGACGGGTTTGTAGATGCGTGCAAAAAAGAACAAGCTTCAAGTTTCCTATATAATAATATTTTTAGGGGTTTGTCTAGGGTTTAGTGGTCAAATGATCAGATAATGGTCAAAAGAGCGAGGGCAATTTTTTTCCTGATATTATTTAAAAAGAAATCGCTGCATCCCCAGAGTTTTATTTAGTACATGGAATTCTGCTATTAATCCACCTGTTTCTGACTGTCTTGATGTCTCATTGCAAACATGTGAAAACGTACTTAGTTAATAACGTAACCTCGGTTCCCTTTCATTGTCACTCCGAGTTACGTCTGATGACGACGAATGGGGTTTCGCTTAGAACACCTATCGACTTTGAGTATACAAAACGAGCCAACGAGCCTACGCATCCGAACCGCCCCCTTCACAGGCTACTGTTCAAGATGCTCCTGTTCAAACGCATTTCCGGATGTGTGCGGCCACAGGATTGGGTTGCAGCGATCGACCTGAAGGACGCCTACTTTTATGTCTCCGTTCTCCTTCGATTCAGACCCTACCTACGATCTGCTGTCAGGGCGTGCGCATATCAGTATGCTGTTCACCCATCCAGGCTAGCCCTCTTGCAGCTGGCCACGGGGCCGGCAATTATGCGTTTCCCCCAGTGAGCCTTCTTGCGCAGACCTTGCGCAAGGTCAAGGAGGACGAGGAGCAGGTCCTTCTGGTTGCACCGTACTGGCCCACCCGGACCTGGTTCTCTGAACTCGTACTCCTCGCGACAGCACCTCCTTGGCCAATTCCTCTGAGGAAGGACCTCCTTTTTCAGGGACGGGGCACCCTGTGGCACCCTCGTCCCGATCTTGGAGCCTCCACGTAAAAGAGTGGCTCCTGAACGAGACCAGGCAGGTTTGAGTACCCTACCACTAGCGGTGGTGGCTACCATCACTTCCACCAGAGCGTCGTCCACGAGACACGTCTATGCGTTGAAGTGGAACCTCTTCGTCAGCTGGCGCTCTTCTCGCCAAAAAGACCCCCGGAGATGTTCGATCGGCATTGTGTTTTCCTTTCTTCAAGATGGGTTGGAGCAAAGGCTGTCTCCCTCCACCCTCAAAGTATACGTTGCCGCTATTGCCGCACACCATGATACGGTAGAAGGTAAGTCCAAAAACTAAAAGGAAAGCACGACCTGATCGTCAGGTTCCTGAGAGGAGCGAGGAGACTGAATCCTCCTCGCCCTCCTCTTGTTCCCTCTTGGGACCTCGCGGTGGTTCTAATTGCCCTGCAGAGTGCTCCCCTTGAGCCTTTACAATCAGTCGAACTTAAGTTCCTTGTCAATGATGACAGCGCTCCTGGTTGCACTGGCCTCTATCAAGAGGGTAGGGGACCTGGACGCATTCTCCGTTGACGAAGCGTGCCTGGAATTCGGGCCGGCTTACTCTCACGTGAGCCTGAGACCCCGGCCTGGATATGTGCCCAAGGTTCCCACCACTCCCTTCCGGGACCAGGTGGTGAACCTGCAAGCGCTGCCCTCGGAGAAGGCAGACCCAGCCTGGGCACTGCTCTGTCCAGTACGCGCTCTCTCCGCGATTATGTAGACAGAACGCAGTGTTTCAGGACCTCAGACCAGCTCTTTGTCTGTTATGGTGGGAAGCTGAAGGGAAAGGCTCTCTCCAAGCAAAGGCTGTCTCACTGGATGGTGGACACCATTGCTTTGGCATACCAGCAGCAAGGTCGACCGTGCCCCCTTGGAGTGACTGCCCACTCCACCCGGAGTGTGGCATCCTCTTGGGCTCTAGCGCATGGCGCCTCGCTAACAGACATCAGCAGAGATGCAGGCTGGGCGACACCTAACACATTCGCTTCTACAATCTCTGAGTGGAGCCAGTGTCCTCTCATGTACTCGCTTCAACCAGCTAGTATTGGACCCTCTCAGGTGTCTTCGCTTGCTCGCCATTTCACTCCACGGACTGGATACGTGCGATATTCTCCTCAGGTTAGCTTCCCGAAAGCCCTGAGTTCCTCCAGCACTCCTGACGTTGGCGCCAGTGTCTCTTGCCTGAGCGTCGGCTAGGTGCCTCCCGTGTGCATGGCAGGGTGGGAATTATGTAATTTTAGGGGCAAGGCCATTTGGCCTCCACCTTTTCTTTTTTTTTAGGGGCACCAAGGCCATATGACAGGGCACAAAGGCCATTGAGTACAATTCGATGGTTTTCCTATTCAGATTGATACCATAACATCCTAATTTGGAATAAGACATGGATTATGACTTTTTTTATAAAAAAAAAAAAACATTTTTTACCTTCTGTGATCTGATTTGGCTTCAGATAAAAAAAAAGCAGACAGAAAATAATATTTTATGTATAATCAGGCATGAAAACTGTTCAGGGGTGAAAAAGGTGAGAAGGATATTACCCCTCTAGGAAATTTTATGTATTCCATATTTTAAAGCATCAATCTGATGCATTTTTTGCATACCAGCGCAGTTAAAAAAAAAATTCAAATAAAATTTCTATAACTGTGTTGAACTGATAATAACTCTTTTGTGTGTTAAACACAATCTACTAATACAGACAACTTCATTATAAAGAAAAACAACAAATCAAAAAAAAAATATGATCATAACCTATGACAAAAATTCTATTATAAACTAGATTATTGGATAACTCAGCAGTAAAATTTAGTCTAGAAAAATCACAAGTGTACAATAATTTATAAAATCTGAACATTTAGTGAAAAAAAAAACATTATTTAGTGGGGAACAAATAAGAGACAATAAGTGTAGCACTAAATCTGGTAAAACGTTACACTTTGCTCTTTGTATTGTTATAAAATACATTAATGAAAAACAAGATAAAAATCAGAAAGATCAATTATTTTATAGTCTAGGCTACTATAAAAGTAAGACATTTTTTTAAATGTATAGCACAGCTGTTTAATGAGGCAGCAACATATGATAGATAGGACAGAACAAAAAAAGGCTATTAAGAATCTTTCATTGCGCAAAAGTATTATATGATTATGAAAGACTCCAATACAGTGCGGCACAAAGCGCGTATGCGCATCCCGGACGCAGAATGATGCGCTTGAAACAACAGAGTCACAGCGCGCAGCGCGTCGAGTCCGCATTGAAAAGTTCAAAGCACAAAGGAAATACATATCGATGCGTGGTGTATTATACAGTACACAGTATCTATCTATCTATCTATCTATCTATCTATCTATCTATCTATCTATCTATCTATCTATCTATCTATCTATCTATCTATCTATCTATCTATCTATCTATCTATCTATCTATCTATCTATCTATCTATCTATCTATCTATCTATCTATGCTATAGTTTATTGAGCCTTTTCTTTTAACAGTTTTAAATTTCAGTTAATGTGCGCGTGAAGAACAATTATAGTGCTCTCCAGTGTTGTGATCTAACAGACACATGGTAGAAAGGAACATGATTTAGTTACAGCAATAAAGTCCAGCAAGATCATTTTATGATCTTCATTTTATGCGAAAACATAGAGCTTTATCTACAGATCAAGTGTATAATATTAACATTAAATCATCTTGAGTTTATCATCGTTGACTGTGTTGTAACCGAACGCGACGCGCGTTTGATGCTGAATGGAGAATGACTGACAGTCGCAGGAGAGGGAAAAGTTTTCGTGAACTTGAATTTAATGACTTAAATTTCTGACTATCTGACTATCTCACATCATAGTATGGCTTCATATAGTATACCATTCTATTCAATTCAATAAAATATTATTCCTGTCAATAGAAATCTGATGTAAACTGAGAATATATAAATATTCCCTTACAAAAAATAACTGCAGTACAATGAAGTACAACTGCAGTAAAACTGCAGTTCAAAGCAGTATAACTGCTGTACAATGTAGTACAACTGTAGATTTGCAGTAGGCTATTAAAGGGGGGGGGGGGGGGGGGGGGGGTGAAACACTCAGTTTCAGTCAATCTCATGTTAATCTTGAGTACCTATTAGTATCGCATCCTTCATATCTCCAAAAAGTCTTTAGTTTTATTATATTTGTAAAAGAAAGATAGGCTGTACCGAGTCTTTCCGGAAAAAAAACGAGTGGCTGGAGGCGTGCCGTGTGGGTGGTGCTTACGCGCCGATAGCTAACAACACAGACATTTGAAGCAGTTTTACTCACTGCCTGCGGTTCCAACGCACGACCGTGAACCTTTATCGTTGGGACTGCTCCATCCTTAAGCAATGGCATTAGACGATCTGCAAATCCGGCGTAGAACTGAACTTCCTGTGTTTTTTTTATGTAAAGTGTCTTTGAGTACTCAGAAAAGCGCTTTCAAATAAAATGTATTATTATTATTATTATTTATTATTATTCCCTAATGCCGAGCACAGCGCTTTGATGGGCGTACTGCTTTCGCTCTCTCGCTCTGGTCTATGGGTGCGCGCACGCCCTTCAGGGAGAAATGCCCTTAGGACCCGTATAAGGAAATTCCGCCCCACCTGACGTCACACACACCCATACTCGTCTCGAAAAGGAGGCGGCGAGATGGCGTCGAGGTAACATCACTCTGTTGTCGCTCTGCAATATGAAGTAGCAAACCTCGTATTTTTTTTTATTTTTTTACAGTTAACACGAATTGAGGGCTTTAAAATGCTATCCTAATACTTGACAATTCAGAGACTTTTTGAGGAAGATATTGTTTCCTTACTTTTTCGGCTTTTTTGAAAATTGACTGAAGTTTGTGGCTAACGCAAACCACTTTCTGATATCCTAACGGCTAACTTTTCAAACGGACTGTCACTTCTTCTACTCGACCAGTAGCCCTGTTGACCCTCATATTCTTGAAAAATGGACAAAGAGGAAGATATTAGCAGCATTATGCACTCATACGCCAAGAAGGCTCCACAGACACAGGCTGAAGAAGGCGAGATGGAGGTAACTTTGCCGGAACAGGAGGGCTGGGACTCGGCGCAGCCGTTGCCCAATTCGCCGAAGCTGCGAGCCGCCAAGAGAAGTAAAATAATTGAAGACAATGAAGGTCAGTCTGTGCCCAATTCTGCTCTGCTAATTATAATGGAGAGGGTTGAAAAAATGCAACAAGAGTCACTGAGGAGGTTGCAGTCATTGGAGGCGACAGTTAAAGACAATACGTGCACCATAAAAAGTGTTACTGACGCTATGGAATATATGGGGAAACAACTAAAAGAAGCAACAGACAAAGTTGAAACCCTAGAGAAAAAAGTCGGATTTTTGGAGAAAGAAAACGGTGTGCTCTGTGACAGGTGCAATGAACTTGATAATTACAAGAGGAGGTGGAATCTACGCAGTGGCGGCGTTTCACAAAAACCTAGAGTATGGCATTCCCTCTGGCATAACAACGACATTACCGAACGATATACCTCACATTAACAAAATGCAGAGTGCACTGTTAACTTGTAACGCGTTGTGTCAGGAGGGAAAGAAAATAGGGATAGCTCACAGCTTATTAGGCCAGACAGAATCACGGAGGCGATTGGCATCACAACAACTTGTTTTATTCGCCAAATTCATCAAATTCGGGGCAACTATCTGTACCACGCTCCGTCCACATCGTTAGCAAACAAACAAAACTAGATACAATAAAATGAGCACCAAACAGAGTCAGAGATTACCCGCATACATGGGGCATTCGAGGCGCACGTACGGTACATACAATACCATACAGACTAGAGTGCAGACAGTTCAACAGGGCGCGCGCAGCTCTTAAAGGGGCCACACCTTATTTCCACTTGTTACAAATTCTATTAATTAAAACTCATTAAATATAAAAAACACATGTGTTACCTTGCAGTGCAGTTTTTATTGCATAAGTGGGTAGCGGCGAGGTCGGAGCAGTGCGAAGTCAGTGACAAGTTCATCCAGATCAAAACATTTCACCAACTCTTTCTCCACAGACATGAGCATTAAGTGGCTTAGTCTCTCATCACCCATTGTTGTCCTCAGATAAGTTTTTTACTTGTTTAAGGACAGAAAAAAAACGTTCGTTCGAAGCTGTCGTGATCGGTAGGGTCAGCACGATTTGAAATAGTTTTATTAACTCACTGTAGGCCACAGGAAGAGACTGCAACTGAATAAAATCTAACAAAATAGTGTTGTCTTTGGTTGGTTTTTCATCACATTTTTAAAAAATCCTCGCAGAGCGGACCTGGGACTCAAGGATTACTTCATCAACATGTGCAGCGTAGCAATCTGCAAATGCAGCAATTTTCACTGAATCCATATACACATTTGGTGAGCTTTTGTCGAAGCCCTCTAGCGAGTGAAAAAGGGCATCATTGTCGCTGAACCGGCGACAGAATTCGGCAACAAAACAATCGATGACAGAGAAGTACACTCTTTTCAAACTGTCTGCTCCCATGGTCTCTCTGGATCCAGTGGTTGACTCAATGAGATGCCCACTCAAAAGTGATGACACTTTCTGTAGTCTTGCAGGTCGGGACTTGGATACTGTGGCTGCATACTCAGGTGAAATGCCTAGTGTGACAGCAAAGCTTTTTGCTTTTTCCAACACAGCCCCCCATTCATTGTCGGATCTGATGGTGTGAAGGTGCTCTTTGGTGGTTCTGATCAGAGACACTGCTTTAAGGACAACAAGGCATGACTCCTGCAGCTGTTCAGACAGACCAAATGTGATAGCCAATACCTTTTCAACAATGTGAAGATTGACAAAAAAAATGTATGACTCTAATTTAGCCTTAAGTCCAGCAGCCTCGACTGACCCATCCTTGTGGGCTGCAGCAGTTGCATCCAAAACAACCATAACTGCCTCATAGCGCATCATTAGTTTTTGTACCGCTCTGTACCAATACAGCCACCGAGTTATGCATGTCCGTTCCAGCTGTAGCACTTTTTGTCCAAGGTGCTTTTGCGCTTCAATGAACATTCCATGCCTTGTGTTACTATTTGCGATGAAAGTGTATAATGTTTGCAGCACATCAAAAAAGTCTGATAGTTCGGGAATATTCCTAATAGTGTTCACAAGAACTAAATTCAATCTGTGGGCATAGCAATGAGTATAAACTGCATGAGGCACTTTCTCTTTAATCTTAGCCTGAACTCCATTGACTGATCCCCGCATAACACTGGCACCATCGTAACATTGTCCAATGCAAAATTGCATGTCTATACCAAACTCAGTTAGCTTGTCAGTAATAAACGTATAAAGTAAATCTGCAGAAAGGTCTTGCATATGAAAAGCTCCTAGAGCATGCTCTTTTATTACACCAGAGTGTACGTACCGCAAAAGAACTGCAAGCTGCTCCTTTTTTGAAAGATCTTTGGTTTCATCCACTAACAGTGCAAAAAACTTGGCCTCTTTGACTTCTTCGATAATTGTCTTAACAATTTTGTTCCCAAACACTGTGATGAAATCATTCTGACTCTCCTTTGATGAATAATGTCCATATGTTCGCTCCATTCTTGCTCTCATTGCACTGTGAATTTCTCCAAAAACATCAATTAGTTTACAAAAGTTTCCTCGGTTGTTTGACTCTTTCCTCTCATCATGCCCACGGAAGGGCAGACCTTGACGTCCCAGGTAACCTGTTGCACGTAGCAAAGTTTTCACTTGAGCTCGATTTTCATTCACCTCGGCAGATCTGTTGTTTGTAATGGCTGTTGCTATTGATGGCTTTTTACCTGCACATACATCCTTGTAATCTGCCCATGCCTTCACTGCATCTCTGTGTCGAGGCCGCTCGGTGTGTTCCCTTAACTGTGAATGCATGTTCTTCCAGCAGGTAAAACCTCTCTCTATGAATGGCCGGGCTCCACTTCTTTCTCCTGGCCCAAGTGACAAACCCCCGAAATGTCGACAGGCATAGCAAAAAACAGCATCCTCTGAAATGGAATATTCAATCCATTCATGAATTTTGTAAAGCTGTGATGAAAATCGCCTCCCATTTCGGATTGGAAAGTTTAAAGGCTGCGGTTGCCTCTGTGCTTCATTTTTAGTTTTGCTGATATCTTCCATCATGTTGCAGCTAATGCTGGCTGGTGGCATCTCTGATGTAGGATTTGCATTAGAAACTGAAGGCCCAGATTCACTGTCACTGACAGCACTACAGTCCTCATTTTTTAATGTAATTTCTTCAATAAAAAAGCATCCAAGGATGATTGAATTGGCCTGTTTCTTTTCATGTTTATGCCGTATGACAGGCTGATCAAAAAGACGCGCGATTAAGTGATGCAATAGCTGCGGCTGCGCACACCCACAAAAAAAAAAAATATACTTTTGCAATACTCTAAACATCAAACATGTATAATACATTTATGTGTTCATTTAAAATATAATATTGTGTTATCGACGTTGTTAAAATAATAATGAAAATACGTTGTTTTTTCCAGATCCATCATCCAATCAGAGAAGTCGGCGTTTAGACCAAGAGCGGCGCTCATCGTTATTGATCACTTCATTATCACGTGTTTTGCCTTGGGATTTATTATCAAATTAATATTATAACAATTTTTTTAGCAACTTTATTGCACTGAAGTATGAAATATAGCAAGAGTATGAAAAGTCACAAAAGTCTCATCTCATGTCAGACTCGTTTATATGAAAGGAATATTTCATAAATAAATAAGCCCAGATTTTACAGTGGGAAACCGTGTTTAATTACTCCAGCATCATTTAATGTAAACTGCATTTATGACAAACAAAGAACTACACAGATGTATATACTATAGGGCACACGGTCTATCAATAAATGCATGCACGTTTTCATCTGCTTTTGTTCTGACGCTGACGCAGCGGAGAAGCCGGTTGGGAGGAGCCGGTTTCATATGACTTTTAAAGGTGACGACTGACTGAGCGATCACGAAACACACATTTTTGGGGGGGCTGGGGTGGAAATTTAGGGGGTTTAAAAAGCCCTTCTAAAATCTTTAACGAGCATCATCATCATCAGCTGATGTTTTATCTGAACTCTGACTGCTAGGGTATGGCAATGGCCATACTCTGCCATACGCAAACGCCGCCCCTGAATCTACGCGTCGCCGGGGTAAAGGAACAAGCGGGAGAAAATGTAAAAAATATTATGGTGGACCTATTCAGCCAGGTCTCACCAGACATCGCAGACCAACTGGCCTTTTCCGTGGACATCGCTCACAGACTGGGACCCCGCTCGGGAGAGGCACGTTCCAGCCGCCGTATCATTGTGCAGTTTCTATCGCGAACCAACAGGGACAAGATTTGGAAGGACGCCAAAACATCGACCATACTCAAGGAAAGAAAAATCAAAATCTTCGAAGACCTTACCCAAGATGCCAAACAAATTGTGGCCGCTGGTGGAACAGGCGAGGAAGGAAGGGAAGAAAGCGGGTTTCAGAGGACATTTCGCGCACATTGATGGTAAAAGGGTAACAGTGAATGACATGTGAGCCAGGCCGATGAAATGCTCTAACACATGTAAATATTAACTGAGGTAAGAGCATGGGCCTGTACCATGAAGGTAGCTGAACAAACTCGGAGTTACAGGATTAGTTTTGAGTTGACAAAACCAAACCGATGCAATCAGGCTTTATTGGTACCATGACGCAGCTCATCAACTTTCTCTGTCAACTCAGGCTTTGATCTTAAGCTATGATTACTCCACGAGCGCGTGCACATACCAAAGTGACGTTGGCGCCGAACAACCAATCGCGTTCGATATGGATAGAGTGAGAGCGATATTTTCTTTCCGCGCAGAAGCAAGAGATAATCATTCAGAACTACGATGAATTTAAATATGTATTACAAGCTCGAAACAATACGGTCTCTGGTGCCAAAGCAAGAGAAGACTGTTGGAGAAAGATTGCTGATTGTGTTAATGTGTAAGCTAAATAAATACGTTCTTTATTCATGTAAAATGATGTATAGGCTATGCATGTATGTGTGTGTGAAATATAGCCTATATTTTTATAATATATATAAAAAATGTGCATGTATATACTAATAATATTCATTGATTTTTAGATGCAACTCCAAACGTTCGTGGCAGCTGATAAAGACAAAATATAAAATTATAATTCAAAGTAGCCTAGTAAGTATTTACACACAACCTTTTATTATTTTTTATTAACACTTGTTTGAGGCAAATCGAAAAAAAGAGTGAAATTCAGAAAACCAGTGGAGGGCCACTCCTCCAGAATACACTGAGTTGGCTCTGATAGGAATAAGGGACGGCCGATTATGGATGGGATTACAGGTGCTGTACAATCTGCCCCTGCTGCTGGCTCCTCTAAGTGTTACACCCCTGAAAAAGGGGAGAAATAATCACGAGAGTGATGCGGTTAGGTTTCCTCACTGAAAACTTTAGAGTTATCTTTTCTCAACAATAATACATTTTACAGATCTTATATTTTTTCAACAATAATACATTTTACAGATCTACAGAAAATAGTAGCTTTGTAGGGTACAAGGCTTATTCAAGTCACAACAGCGTACACTGTAATTCATTGAAACATATAGCCTACTCATTTTTAATATAACTGTCAAGCACAAAGTAGCTTTAGCTCACTAAACCATAACTACATTTACCAAAAATGTCAATAAAGTGCTTGAAACACATTATACAAATAACACCGCAAAATAGATTATTAACTGCGTACATGTTAATTCACAATTGACATAAAATGGCGGCTGCGCTCATTACGAAGCTATTTTTCTCTGTAACCGAGCGAGGACTCGCACATTTTAAACTCTGCAAACTTAACTCTCACTTACTCAAAATGTTACTGAAACACACCTTCAACACTCTTAACATGTTAAATCATTATTACATTTACTCAACTCAGTTTTATATCAACAACGTACCTGAAAAAGGGGAGAAATAATCACGAGAGTGATGCGGTTAGGTTTCCTCACTGAAAACTTTAGTGTTATGAGGAAAAGACCGCGATTCCCCAGGAAACTTGGGTGAAGACAAAAGCAATCGATCACAGGCTCATAGATTAAGATCACTTTGGCGATCACAGATTAACACTTTTTACCCATACATTCAGCACTACAAAATTAAGTAATCAATCGAACATTTACATATTCCTCTATTAATTCTTACCCTTTGTACACAAGTAAGATTTGAACTAACTTTTTAACACAATTATATGAATTGTAGTTATATGAATTGTTTCAATCCCTATTACTAGTAAGCTACTGGATGCATTATCTTTTTAATCTTAGATATTTTAAGATCCTCACATACTATGAACTTACTAACCTTTTAGCTAATAACAGTATAATAATTATTTACTTTAACCTGTCACACTCTCCCCGACAAAATAAATGTCGTCCCGACATTACCAACATTCATTTTCAACAGTCTCTTATGCACTGGACCTAGAAAATCATCTTCTGTGAGTCCGTACTTGAGCAGAGGTCAAAGGTCACAGCTCAAATCAAGTCAACGGATTATCCACAGTCCATATCTGTCGACCAGCTGTATAAACAGTCCATAAGCAGTCTTTTCTCATACTGTTAATTCAACAGTCCATCAGGCTCAATGATCTGTATGCATAGTCTGAAAATTGTCTCTTGCAACAGTCTGTAAAATCAGTCAAACCTGTCATCTCTAGCATTATGTTTGCTGAAGTCCATACATGCAGGGTGGCTGAAGGTAATATTGGTGTGGTGATGGCAACCACGGAACCAGTCCTGGTGCAGGGTAGACAGAGAACAATTGCGGTTGTGGCTGGATACTGTACAAGGAAGGCCTACCAAGCTGATCATAGGTGATACGTCTTGGAGGGTGTCTTTCTCTTTGTGGCCGCTGATAGGCTGGGTCCACAGGTTCAGCAACAGTAGTATCCACAGGTTCAGCAACAGTAGTATCCTCAGGTTCAGCAACAGTAGTGTCCTCAGGTTCAGCAACAGTAGTTAATGAAGGAAAGGCCCTTGGTGGACGATCATCAGGCAAGTTAATCTCTTCAGCAGGTAGGTCTTTAACGGTTGTTGTCCCCTCCAACTGCTTCTCAACAAGGGGGTGTGCTGGTAGCATATCAGGAATTGGCACTACAACTGTCTCTTTCAGTGGTGGAGGCCTGTGTTCCGACTCTCTCGCTAGTTCAGTGTAGGTGGGGACCTGTAGTGGCTCATGATGAAGGTCATATTCATCCCCGCTGTCTTCAGAGTCGAGAGACTGTGATGCAGGCGGATGTCTATTTTTTTTCTTACTTTTGTCCTCGTTAGTCATTTCTGGTTGTGTCTCAAAAGGTAAGTGGTCACAGGACATGAGCAGATTTCTGTGCAGGACTCTGGAGCGGCCCCTACCCTTTTCTGGTCTCACTTCATAAATCGGCAGGTCTGTACCCATTTGTCTCACTACTGTGTGAATTGTATCTTCCCAATAGTTACGGAGTTTACCTGGTCCTCCTCTTGGTGTCAGGTTTTTAATCAGAACTCGCTCGCCAGGCTGCAGCACTGAACTCCTAATTTTAGTGTCATAGTACTTCTTACTTCTTTCAGCAGCTTTCTGAGCATTTTCATTTGCAATGGTGTATGCTTCCTCCATCCCTTGTTTCCATTTCTCCACGTAGTCTCGCTGGTTACTGGAACCTGCCTCTGTCCACAATCCAAAGAGCATATCCACTGGAAGCCTGGGTGATCTCCCAAACAGAAGATAAAATGGTGAGTAGCCGGTCACTTCACAACGGGTGCAGTTATATGCATAAACTAGTTTGTGCAGAGACTCTTTCCAATTTGACTTTTGTGTCTCAGTCAGTGTTTTTAACATTTGCAACAAAGTTCTGTTCATACGTTCCACTTGACCATTACCCATCGGGTGATAGGGTGTTGTTCTGGACCCTGCCATGCCACTGAGTTTCTTTAACTGATGGAACAACTGATTTTCAAACTCTCCCCCTTGGTCATGGTGGATGCGGACGGGGAACCCAAACTTCAGGGCAAAGTCATTGAAGATGAGATTTGCAGCAGTTTTCCCTGACTTTGACGTGGTGGAGTAGGCTTGCGTGAAACGTGTAAAATGATCAACAATAACGAGGATGTACTCGTGTCCGCCTTTGCATCTGTCAAGATGGAGGAAGTCTATGCATACCAGTTCAAATGGCTGTGTTGTCACAATGTTTGTCAGAGGAGCTCTTATTCCCTGGCTTGGCTTTTTCTGTTTGACACAGCTACAAGTTTTAGTCACATAGTGCTCAATGTCAGATTGCATATATGGCCAGAAGAAACGATCACGTACTAGTGATACAGTGCGGTCAGTACCTTGGTGTCCCATGTTATTATGTAACTCTTTCATCACTTTACCTTTGTACTGCTCTGGTAGAACTAACTGCTTTCGGGCTGTAGTGATTCTGTACAGAATGCCATCACTGTCTACTGTCAACTTGTCCCATTCTCGGAATAGGCATTTTGTCTTTGAACTGGATTCTTTTTGTTCCTTAACTGGCGGTTTGGAACCAGACCGTTTGAAATCGAGCACAGGACGGATGACCGGATCAGATTCTTGTGCTCCTCTTATCTCATCTTTTGGGATCGAGCAGATTGATGCAGCGGTTGTCTCACCTTCAACTGATACTGACATAGATGCAGCCAAAAGTGACCAAGTTGCAACAGACTCTTTCTGTACCTCAACTGCTTGTATCGTGGCGGCAATAGTGTCTGGTGGAAGCTCTTCAGAACATTCTCTCATCAGTGACTCTACATCCAGTGGCATCCTTGACAAAGCATCTGCATCACTGTTCTCTCTACCTGGCCTGTACTTTATTGTGAAGTGGAAGTCAGCCAATTCTGCGACCCACCTGGAAGTAGTTGCGTTCAGTTTTGCAGTAGACAGAATGTAGCTGAGCGGGTTGTTATCACTGTACACGGTGAATGTCGGAGCATAGTATAAATAATCACGGAACTTATCAGTGATTGCCCATTTTAGAGCTAGGAATTCTAGCTTGCCAGAGTGGTAGTGATAGTTCTTTTCGGCTGCTGTTAAGGTTCGAGAGCCATAAGCAATGACCCTAAGCTTCCCATCTTGCTTTTGATAAAGAACTGCTCCCAAGCCTTGGTGTGATGCATCAGTATGTACAACAAATGGCTGAGTGAAGTCAGGGAAACCTAAGACTGGTGGGTGGAGCAAACAGTCAATCAGCTGTTCAAGTGCCTGTTGGTGCTGGTCAGTCCACAGGATTGGCTTGTTTGAGGGCACCACATGACTTACTTTCCTTGGTTTTGTTTTCCGTGGGTGGTCAGATACTTTTTCTGAATCTGCTTTCAGGAGGTCATACAGACAGCCGGCCTTCCTAGAAAAGTCTTTAATGTACTGTCTGTAGTAAGTGAGTAAACCAAGCATTTTTCTGAGCTGGCCCACCGTTTCTGGTCTGATTTCTTTCAATGTTCTTACTGCTTCAAAATCAGCTGGGTCAACTTTGCTGCCCTCCGCAGACACTATTCTTCCCAAATAACGGACCTGGGGTTTACAGAGGTCACACTTACTTGGCTTGAGTTTAATGCCATACTCTCTGAGGCGCTGTAAAACTTTACGTACATCATTCACATGGCTGTTGAAAGTTTTACTGAAAACTAGTGTGTCGTCAAGGTAAGGAATGCAGATATTATCCCGGAGCCCTTCCAGACATTCCTCCATACAACGCTGAAAAGCTGCAGGAGCGTTCATGAGACCGAATGGCATGCGTATCCACTCATAGAGTCCCCACGGGGTCACAAATGCTGTCAGTGGTCTGCTTTCCTCAGAGATAAACCCCTGGTGATATGCTTTTCCCTGATCTAAGAGGGAGAACCAGGAATTACCACCTAAGCTGTCCAGGATGTCCTGGACCCGAGGGATTGGCTGGCGGTCGGGATGCGTCTTTCGGTTCAGCTCTCTGTAATCTATGCACAACCGGAGGGTCCCGTCCTTTTTCCTGACGCACACAACCGGTGAAGAGTATGAAGAGTTTGACTTCCTAACCCAGCCTTCAGCTATGAGGTCATGAAGGTAACCTTTCATCTCCTGATACAGTGGTCTGGGCACGGACATGTATGTGCGATTGACTGGTTCCGAGTCCTTTAGAGAAATAGTCATTTCCAATTGTTCAATGCAACCAATGTCATTGTCTGATCTGGAGAAGGAGTGACACTCTTCTCTAAGCATTTGTCTAACTACCTCTCTCTGCTCTTCGGCTAAGTGACTTAACTCTACTGGTGGATCCCACGGTTCACTAAAATTACATGGGGCTTGAATGCTGGTATGATTCACTGTAGCTGTGGTGACAGCTTTTTCAAAGACTTGGGCAGGTAACACAGTCATAATGGTTTGTACTGTACCGATTATTGTGCGTCCTAGCAGGGCAATGTCGTGGTCAGTGGGGTTAGAGACATCAAGCATAATGACTGGAAAAACACCTTTCCTTACTCTGACTAATGTGTCAAAGAACTCAAGTCCATCTGGCCACTGAGGGTTCAGGTCTGGCTGAAAAAGCATCTTCATGTGCTCTTTGAAAGGCTGGGAAGCTACGCGGCACTCAATCTGAATACTACTGTGTTTTGGTACAGTAGCCTTCTTTAGGTAGTAGCCCGGTTAGGTTTCCTCACTGAAAACTTTAGTGTTATCTTTTCTCAACAATAATACATTTTACAGATCTTATATTTTTTCAACAATAATACATTTTACAGATCTACAGAAAATAGTAGCTTTGTAGGGTACAAGGCTTATTCAAGTCACAGCGTACACTGTAATTCATTGAAACATTAAACCGCTTTTTGTTTCGCCTTTCTATTTCATTAGCAACAGCGATGTTAAGCTTCTCTAACAAAACCTCATCTGATGTTTCACTATCTAGCAGGAGGGGCTGCATGTCTATCCTGATACTGTCACTCTGGAGACCTGTAAGGACGGTGTGTAAACACATGCGCTGGACTTATTCAAGGCTTATTCAAGTTACAGCGTACACTGTAATTCATTGAAACATATAGCCTACTCATTTTTAATATAACTGTCAAGCACAAAGTAGCTTTAGCTCACTAAACCATAACTACATTTACCAAAAATGTCAATAAAGTGCTTGAAACACATTATACAAATAACACCACAAAATAGATTATTAACTGCGTACATGTTAATTCACAATTGACATAAAATGGCGGCTGCGCTCATTACGAAGCTATTTTTCTCTGTAACCGAGCGAGGACTCGCACATTTTAAACTCTGCAAACTTAACTCTCACTTACTCAAAATGTTACTGAAACACACCTTCAACACTCTTAACATGTTAAATCATTATTACATTTACTCAACTCAGTTTTATATCAACAACGTACCTGAAAAAGGGGAGAAATAATCACGAGAGTGATGCGGTTAGGTTTCCTCACTGAAAACTTTAGTGTTATGAGGAAAAGACCGCGATTCCCCAGGAAACTTGGGTGAAGACAAAAGCAATCGATCACAGGCTCATAGATTAAGATCACTTTGGCGATCACAGATTAACACTTTTTACCCATACATTCAGCACTACAAAATTAAGTAATCAATCGAACATTTACATATTCCTCTATTAATTCTTACCCTTTGTACACAAGTAAGATTTGAACTAACTTTTTAACACAATTATATGAATTGTAGTTATATGAATTGTTTCAATCCCTATTACTAGTAAGCTACTGGATGCATTATCTTTTTAATCTTAGATATTTTAAGATCCTCACATACTATGAACTTACTAACCTTTTAGCTAATAACAGTATAATAATTATTTACTTTAACCTGTCACATAAGCAAGTAACACTGGGTACGTGTGCAATACATTACTATTTTAGGATTATAATATGGCTGACTGTATGTTCTGCAGTAGAGGGAAATGCAGTGTCCCTGTTGAAGCCAGCACACACACACAGTCTCCCACACAGAGGTCAGTATGCAGCAGACAGAACACCAGAAACATATTGGCCTACTTTTATTTATCAGGGAGGAGGAAATGATGAAGACACTCTGTCTGTGTTCTGGGACAGTTGCTGAGGTGAATGCACTGGGCTTTTTATTAAGGCAAACATTTGAATGTGTGGCATAAAACAGGGACTGGCCCAAGTTACACATCTCTTTTATTGTAGGATTTTTCACAACCTGTCCCAGAAACTGAACAGGCTTCAAAAGAAATGTGAACAAGGTAAGGATTTAAAACCCTTGACATATATTACAGTTGTTTGTCAAGGAAATTTTTGTGAGTTGATTAGCCTCCCAAAAACTTGTAATGATCATGTTTGTGGTGGAATTATGTTTCAGCTGGAAACAGACTCAGTCAGGGCCCTTTACAAAAGGAGCCTATGGAGCTAGACTTCACACTAAACTGCACACTAAAGGAGCCTATAGAACTAGACTGTACATTAAAGGAGCCTATAGAGCTAGACTGCACACTAAATGAGCCTATAGAGCTAGACTGCACACTAAAGGAGCCTATAGAGCTAGACTGCACACTAAAGGAGCCTATGGAGCTAGACTGCACACTAAATGAGCCTGACTGTGAGCTGAGGAGGCTCCACATTTAAAAAAATAAATGCAACAGCTAGATTAAACTGATCTCAGTATGTGAACTTATTTAACCAAGTAACACTTTAGCATGAATATTTATTAATGCAACTTTCTATTGCTTTCTTCCCCCCCCCCCATCCCCCCCCCATCCCACAAAACCAATAAAACAGTTTGAGACCTATCTGCAGTTTCAATGTGCTTTTATTAAGTGTAATATTGTATGGTGATTGCAACTACATTTGCACCAGCTGGGTGGTCAAGTGTGTTTGGGTCAGTTTCATCGGGGAGAAGCTTTCTGTGGTGGTTCTGGCTCCTTTCTATGGTAGCTATATTGTGCAGAATGGCACATGCAGACACTATCTGTGATGCCCACTCTGGTGACTCTTAAGCGCCGAAGACAGTTGAAACGTGCCTTTAGGATGCCAAAGATCATCTCTAACTTTGGTTTTACTGACACATGAGGGTCATGATAGGGGGTTATTGTGTAGGATTTGCTGTCCCAATTCAAATTAACAATGTTTTTTACTGTACCAAATTTAACTAGCTTTCCTCAAAGCGCTGACACCACATACTCACGGAAAGTAGATTGTTATCTGTTAATTTTACTATTAATTTAAAGATTCATCTCAAAGAAAATAATACATTTCAAATGTTCACATAATCTCTACCTGCAGGCTATTGCTCCAATGACTCTATAGGGAATCCTATCATAAGCTTAACTGAATAAAAAAAAAAAAAGTAAAATAATGCTTAACATGTACTGTATTGTATAGTACATTTGTGAAATTAGCTTTTTGAAAGAAAAAAAAAAACGTGATGTCACCCTATCAATATATTTTACCGGCATTTTTATACAAACCCTCTCTTATGGACATGGTCAATAAATGTCTGGGGAACACTATTAAACTATTAATGTACTCCTGCAGAGCGAGGACCACCTTGCGAATGGTTCGACAAACCGTGTTTTCCCCTAGATTCTGTGCATCACCGATCGTGCAAGTATGTAGGCTACCACTTGCAAAAAAACGCAACGCAATACCATTTATGGTACAGTAAGTGCATGAATTCGACGTGTTAAATTATTTATATGCGGCTCAAGAAGTTCGCAAAGATAAGATATTCCTTCCGCAGAAACTCTGTATCTTTCATACAAGTAACGATCAGGAACGGCAAGGGGATTTTGTCCGGCTAAAAACTCTTACTCTACGATGTGCTCGTCTAACAATTTGCGCTGAGATGTCCACAGGATTTGAAAGAAAATGTAAAGCCATTGCAACCAACACTGGGAATTAGTTACGTCACCTATATGTTTCTTTGCTCACAGCTGATTGGTCAAACTTCAGTCTGAGATCTCGAATCCAGAACTTAACCTGCCCCGGAGCAGGGGCCTGTACCATGAAGCCAGTTTAGGTGGCTAGCCAGCTATGTTTCAGCTTAGTTTCCGCCAACCCTGGGTTTTAGGTACTATGAAAGTAGCTCGGCTATAATTGGTGTTCGTTGCCATGGTATCTTACGCTGCACGGCTAACCTGCTCCGGGGCAGGTTAAGTTCTGGATTCGAGATCTCAGACTGAAGTTTGACCAATCAGCTGTGAGCAAAGAAACATATAGGTGACGTAACTAATTCCCAGTGTTGGTTGCAATTGCTTTACATTTTCTTTCAAATCCTGTGGACATCTCAGCGCAAACTGTAAGACGAGCACATCATAGAGAAAGAGTTTTTAGCCGGACAAAATCCCCTTGCCTTTCCTGATAGTTAGGCTACTTGTATCAAAGATACAGATTTTCTGCGGAAGGAATATCTTATCTTTGCGAACTTATTGAGCCGCTCATAAATAATTTAACACGTCGAATTCATGCACTTACTTTACCATAAATGGGATTGCGTTGCGTTTTTTTTGCAAGTGCTTGCATACTTGCACGCAATCGCAACACGCAAACATACTTGCGGTGATGCACAGAATCTAGGAGAAAACACGGTTTGTCGAACCATTCGCAAGGTGGTCCTCGCTCTGCAGGAGTACATTAATAGTTTAATAGTGTTCATTTATTGACCATGTCCACAAGAGAGGCTTTTTATAAAATTGTCGGTAATATTGATAGGGTGACATCACATTTTTTTTCTTCCAAAAAGCAAATTTCACAAATGTACTATACAATACAGTACTTGTTAAGCATTATTTTAATATTTTTTTTATTCGGTTAATCTTATGATAGGATTCCCTATAGAGTCATTGAAGGAATATCCTGCACACATGTTGCAATGTCCACTTCTCTAGGAGAACATGAGGCAGATTATATTAATAGAAAGTCCTTTCACAGCCTTAATGTTCAGGTAGAGATTATGTGAACATGTGAAATTATTATTTTCTGTGAGATGAATCTTTAAATTAATGGTAAAATTAACAGATAACAATCTACTTTCCGTGAGTATGTTGTGTCAGCGCTTTAGGGAAAGCTAGTTAAATTTGGTACAGTACAAAACACTGTTAATTTGAATTGGGACAGCAAAACCTACACAATAACCCCCTATCATGACCCTCATGTGTCAGTAAAACCATAGTCAAAATTAGAGATGATCTTTGGCATCCTAAAGGCACGTTTCAACTGTCTTCGGCGCTTAAGAGTCACCAGAGTGGGCATCACAGATAGTGTCTGCATGTGCCATTCTGCACAATGTAGCCACCATAGAAAGGAGCCAGAACCACCACAGAAAGCTTCTCCCCGATGAAACTGACCCGAACACACTTGACCACCCAGCTGGTGCAAATGTAGTTGCAATCACCATACAATATTACACTTAATAAAAGCACATTGGAACTGCAGATAGGTCTCAAACTGTTTTATTGGTTTTGTGGGATGGGGGAGAGAGAAAGAAAGCAATAGAAAGTTGCATTAATAAATATTCATGCTAAAGTGTTACTTGGTTTAATAAGTTCACTGAGATCAGTTTAATCTAGCTGTTGCATTTATTTTTTAAATGTGGAGCCTCCTCAGCTCACAGTCAGGCTCATTTAGTGTGCAGTCTAGCTCTATAGGCTCCTTTAGTGTGCAGTCTAGCTCTATAGGCTCATTTAGTGTGCAGTCTAGCTCTATAGGCTCCTTTAGTGTGCAGTCTAGCTCTATAGCTCCTTTAGTGTGTAGTCTAGCTCTATAGGCTCCTTTAGTGTGCAGTCTAGCTCTATAGGCTCCTTTAGTGTGCAGTCTAGCTCTATAGGCTCATTTAGTGTGCAGTCTAGATCTATAGGCTCCTTTAGTGTGCAGTCTAGCTCCATAGGCTCCTTTTGTAAAGGGCCCTGACTGAGTCTGTTTCCACCTGAAACATAATTCCACCACAAACATGATCATTACAAGTTTTTGGAAGGCTAATCAACTCACAAAAAGGTCCTTGACAAACACCTGTAATGTATGTCAAGGGTTTTAAATCCTTTTTTCACATTTCTTTTGAAGCCTGTTGAGGTAGAGGCTTTAGTTTCTGGGACAGGTTGTGAAAAATCCTACAATAAAATAGATGTGTAACTTGGGCCAGTCCCTGTTTTATGCCACACATTCAAATGTTTGCCTTAATAAAAAGCCCAGTGCATTCACCTCAGCAACTGTCCTAGAACACAGACAGAGTTTCTTCATCATTTCCTCCTCCCTGATAAATAAAAGTAGGCCAATATGTTTCTGGTGTTCTGTCTGCTGCATACTGACCTCTGTGTGGGAGACTGTGTGTGTGCTGGCTTCAACAGGGACACTGCATTTCCATGTACTGCAGAACATACAGTCAGCCATATTTAAAACTTAAAATAGTAATGTATCGCACACGAACCAGTGTTACTTGCTTAGAGGAGCCAGCACCAGGGTCAGATTGTACAGCACCTGTAATCCCATCCATAATCGGCCGTCCCTTACTCCTATCAGAGCCAACTCAGTGTATTCTGGAGGAGTGGCCCTCCACTGGTTTTCTGAATTTCACTCTTTTTTCGGTTTGCCTCAAACAAATAAAAAAATAATAAAAGGTTGTGTGTAAATAAATACTTACTAGGCTACTTTTAATTATATTTTTATATTTTGTCTTTATCAGCTGCCAAAAACGTTTGGAGTTGCATCTAAAATCAATGAATATTAATCCTTACAGGTATATACATGCAATTTTTTTTTATATTTTATAAAAATATAGGCTATATTTTACACACACATACATTCATAGCCTATATACATCATTTCACATGAATAAAGAATGTATTTATTTAGCTTACACATTAACGCAATCAGCAATCTTTCTCCAACAGTCTTCTCTTGCTTTGGCACCAGAGACCGTATTGTTTTGAGCTTGTAATACATATTTAAATTCATCGTAATTCTGAATGATTATCTCTTGCTCCGCGGAAAGAAAGTATCGCTCTCGCTCTATCCATATCGAACGTGATTGGTTGTTCGGTGCCAACGTCACTTTGGTATGTGCACGCGCTCGTGGAGTAATCATAGCTTAAGATCAAAGCCTGAGTTGACAGAGAAAGTTGATGAGCTGCTTCATGGTACCAATAAAGCCTGATTGCATCGGTTTGGTTTTGTCAACTCAAAACTAATCCTGTAACTCTGAGTTTGTTCAGCTACCTTCATGGTACAGGCCCCAGGTTAGCCGTGCGCAGTGTAAGATACCATGGCAACGAACACCGATTAAAGCCGAGCTACTTTCATAGTACCTAAAACCCAGGGTTGGCAGAAACTAAGCTGAAACATAGCTGGCTAGCCACCTAAACCGGCTGCATGGTATAGGCCCCTGGTTTGTTTGGATAACAGATTTACTGATGTAATGACTTAAATTGTGTCTGCTCTACTTATGGGTGGATTATTCATCTCAGGATTAACGTCATCAAAAAAAAAAAAAAAAAAAAAAAAAAACTACCAGTCATGTTCTTCAGTAAATATTAAACAACAAAAATGCTATTAAAAATATTAATGATAAAAATTAAACAAATTAAATAAAAGGATTCCCAAAAAAAAAGGAAAAATGTATTTTCAAAGGGTTACCTAATGTATTTTCAAAGTCATCCAACATATTTATTTTCTACTTTAGCTAGTGTTAATGATTCACACAATACCTCTGTTGTAGAACTGCTACAAAACCTCTGCTAGAACCTACTAGCCTGTGAGTTGTATGAATAGTAGCAACTTTCTACTGTCTGATTGGATAACATTAATTTGGTTATTTAGTAGATAGGCTTAAGTCGTTTTGTTTTCAAATATAGACATAATGCTCATTTTTTTTGTTAGGACTTAAGAAAAGATGGGTATGATGATAGCATTACCCAAGAGGAGGTGTTGAGAAGGCGATCAAAAACCTCAAAAACAACAAGAGCCCAGGGTGTGATGGTTTAACTGCTGAATTATACAAAATGTTTAATGAATTACTAACCCCCTTTCTAGTAAAAGTTTTCTCAGAGAGCTTAGAGAAAGAAGCACTTCTAACAACTATGACGCAGGGTGTCATCACATTGATTCCAAAACCAGAAAAGGGCAGAAACTGTCTAGAGAATTTGCGTCCTATCACTCTCTTAAATAACAATTACAAAATTTTTGCTCTAGTTTTCTCTAATAGACTTAAAGAAGTGTTAGACTCTATTATAGATGAATCACAATCTGGGTTCATGAGGAAACGACATATTGCAAATAACATTAGATTAGTGCTAGATTTATTAGATTATAATGAGCTCATCACTGACAACAGCTTCATTCTGTTCCTTGATTTTTATAAGGCGTTTGACTCGCTTGAACATGGTTTTATCCTGCAAGCACTTAAAAAATTTGGATTTGGAGGTGGCTTTTGCAGAACTGTCAGGACCCTATATACAAACAGTAGTCGTGCAATTAAATTGAAATTCGGTATGAAGGGGGTGGATTGAAATCCACTGCTGCTTCAATGTATATGTAATTATGAGTAATTATTATCAAGATATTTGTCAATATTTTTCTTTCTAAATATTCAATGAGTTGAATGATTTCTCTAGGCTTGTGAGATTTTACTTTGTTATAGAAGTTACCAGTATAATTACTGAAATGTTCTTTTCATGTATTCTTTAATGTATGTATTTGATATCTGAATGCAGTAACAGTGTTGCTTATTTATCCCGGCTTCCAGAAATGAAATAGGGACTTGTTTTGTGTTTGAGAAAGGTATTCAACGTGTTAAAACGTCTCAGGTTACTATTGTAACCATAGTTCCCTGAGAAACAGGGAACGAGACGATGCGTCGAACGACACGGTGGGAACGCCTCTTGCGTGATTGCGTCTGAAGCATCTATGCCAACTAGTCCAATGGAATGAGAGAATGAGCGTCACGGGCGGGTGACGTCATGAACCAGGAAAGGATAAGAGCACTTCCGCTGCTCGCCGGCATTTAGCTTCGACAGTTGCCGAAGCAAGCCGATCGCAGGGACGCAGGAAGTATGGCAGGGGGACGCATCGTCTCGTTCCCTGTTTCTCAGGGAACTATGGTTACAATAGTAACCTGAGACGTTCCCTTTATCGAAAAAGGGAACTTCGAGATGCGTCGAACGACACGGTGGGAACGAGAATACCCAACCCGCCATAATTACAAGTACCTGAGTGTCAGTCTGTTGATCTAAGCACTCAGCACCTGAGAACCTGGGCAGCATCCAGGTCCAAACTGTAAAATCTCACGAATGTGAGCGGAGAGGACCAGCCCGCCGCATCACAAACATCTTGAAGAGATACCCCTGCAATATGGCTTTAGAAGCCGCCATACTCCTGGTCGAGTGAGCTCGGACCACCAAAGGACAAGGCTGGCCCGAGTACTCGTATGCCAGTGAAATAGCCTCGACTATCCACTTACTGACTGTCTGTTTGGAAGCAGGAAGACCTTTCTTAGGTGATCCAAAGCAAATCAGTAATTGGTCGGACTTCCTGATTGAGGATGTCCGACGTACATACGTGTCCAATGCTCGCACTGGACACAAGAGGTGCAGTCTTTCCTGGTCCGCAGTTGCAAAAGGAGGACAGAAAGCCTGCAGCACAATAGGCCTCGGAGTCAAGGTTGGAACCTTAGGGACGTATCCCTGTTTTGGATATAGGAACGCCTTGACCATCCCCGGTGCAAATTCAAGGCAGGTGGGGGAGACCGAAAGAGCCTGAAGGTCACCAACTCTCTTTAGGGACGAAATAGCTAGCAGAAAGAAGTCTTGAAAGTAAGGAACTTTTCTGAGACCGAATCTAAGGGCTCGAATGGAGCCCTAGACAGGCCTACTAGAACTACAGTCAAATCCCAAGCTGGCACCTTAGTGCGAATTGCAGGCCTCAGCCTCAAAGTGCCACGAAGGAAACGTGTAATCAGGGGGTCTCGACCCAAAGATATACCTCCCACCATGGTATGGTAAGCCGCAATGGCTGCCACGTAAACTTTTAGTGTGGAAGGACATAGACCTGACACAAAGCACTCCTGCAGGAACTCGATTACTGTGTTGACAGAACAATTAACCGGATCCCACTGATGTCGGTGACACCATAAGGAGAAAAACTCTCCATTTAAGCGCATACAGTTTCCTCGTAGCAGTGTTAATTTTGACAGCAAATTTTGATTTAGTTTTAGTCTTAGTCTTTTGACTAAAATGCCATTTAGTTTTAGTCATATTTTAGTCATCTGAATTGTTTTAGTTTTAGTCTAGTTTTAGTCGACGAAATACAATAACATTTTAGTCGACTAAATCTACATTAGATTTAGTCGACTAAAATATAATGAGTTTAGGTAAATTGTAATGCATTAATTTAGAATTTCTCTAAAATTTCCAAACCCATATACTACCGGAGAAATCATTTATTAACCTATTAATATGAATGATTTTTAAGTTTGAACATGCAATACAGATTTAACTACTGTGACTTAAAAAAATATCTTAAAATTAAATAAAACTACTTGCATACGTCATTCTTTATTCTTTCAAGCAGACATATTTATTTGTATGAATTAAATAGAATTAATCCTTATTTAAGCTATTAATAAACAGTGAATGCTTTTCTCTTTTTCTTTTGTTGCTTCATTGCTAATCAGACCCCATTAGGTTTATTGACACTGTCCCTTTAAGACGTCGGATCATGTCCAATTACATGCGGATACAATTGCACTGATGATACACTCACAACTGTTTATGACACAAACGACAGAGTTTACATGAATACTCTCCAAAACGGACATTTAGACATACTGTTCTGTGTATTTGTCCATTCAGACACGAAAGAGAGCTCAGTCCAGTACTCGCGCGATGTATAGGTGTATTGCGCATGGCTGCACGAAGTTCGGGTTAGGTGTGTGCGCGCAGAAAAAGTGCGTGCAGAGCTCTTTTTTGCATCGTCACTCTAATTCAGATCTATATGTCTGCTCTACTCTTTCTCCCAGACGTTTCCATTTGTTAACGTTTTGATGAGACCGCGGGGTAGATCACGCAGTAGCCTACAAATGTGCGCATCTACCACACACACACGCAGGACATCAGTTCTGACGGATCGCTTCCCAAATCGTCACTATCTAACATTTTCGTCTAGTTTTTATTCGCTGACGAAAATGTCCATAGATTTTCGTCATAGTTTTTGTCATTCAAAACTAGGTTTTATTTAGTTATCGTCTCGTTTTCGTCTACGAAAAAATGTCGTTGACGAATAATTTTCGTCATTATTTTCGTCAACGAAATTAACACTGCCTCGTAGCTGGAGCTCTGGAGCTTAGGATGGTCTCAACAGCCTCAGCTGAAAGACCACTATCTATAAGTTGGGCCCCCTCAGAGGCCAAACCCAAAGATTCCACATGTCTGGTCGAGGGTGAAATATTGTGCCCCGGCCTGAGACAGAAGGTCCCTCCTCAAAGGGATCTCCAATGGAGGCCCGTCTAGCAGAAGGATCAGGTCCGCAAACCAGATCCGACTTGGCCAGCGTGGTGCTACTAGCAGTAGGCTTATTCCATACCGACGGACCCTCTCCAGAACTCCTGGGAGCAGAGCAACAGGGGGAAAGGCGTACAGATTTAGCCTCGGCCACGTCTGCACCATGGCGTCCAGCCCCAGGGGGGCTGGGTGCGTCAGAGAATACCAGAGAGGACAGTGCGTCGTGTTCTGAGACGCGAACAGATCCACCTCTGCCTGACCATATGCCTCCCAGATTTTCTCCACCGCCTCGGGGTGGAGTCTCCAATCCCCTGGCCTCAGCTCCTGCCTCGACAGGATGTCTGCTCCTATATTCTGGTCCCCAGGAATATACACTGCCCTCAGAGAGAGTACCTTCCCCAGAGACCACAGGAGGATCTGGTGCGCCAGTTTGCAAAGCGGACGCGAGCGCAGACCCCCCTGGCGGTTCAGATAAGAGACCACTGGTGTGTTGTCTGTTCGAACGAGCACATGATGGCCTCTTAGGTCCGGAAGGAAATGTCTCAACGCATTGAAGACTTCTGGTTCTGGTCCTGAGCCAGCACTGTAAAGGTCTCATGTACAGCATGCCAAAAGGAATTCCGTTGGACGCTGCTGCCAGTAGACCCAACAGTCTCTCTAACTGTTTTACAGTGCGTGACTGGCCTAGCCTCAGCTTTCTGTGGCTGTTAGGATAATAAATCCCATACCACACCAAGGAAAGTGGTTCTCTGTACTGGAGAAAGTACACTCTTCTTGGCATTGAGCCTCAACCCCAACATCTCTATATGAGCGAGAACGACACCTCAGTGCCGAACCGCCAACTGCTCTGATTCCGCTAGAATCAGCCAGTCGATATAATTCAGAATGCGTATGCCCTGAAGCCTGAGAGGGGCTAAAGCTGCATCCATGCATTTCGTGAACGTGCGGGGTGACAAAGCTAGGCCGAAAGGAAGAACCCGATATTGGTATTCTTTGCCCCTGAAAGAAAACCTCAGGAACTTCCTGTGCTGAGGGAGGATGGAGATATGGAAGTATGCATCCTTTAGATCTATCGTGACGAACCAGTCCTCGGATCTGATTTGGGTCACGATCTGTTTGAGGGTCAGCTAACTTGAACTTTAGTTTCTGAACTGACCGAATAAACAGGCGAAGATCTAAAAGGGACGCAACCCTCCATCCTTTTTTGGAACAATGAAATAATGGCTGTAAAAACCCGACTCTCTGACGGGTGAGTACACCTGTTCTATAGCTTCTTTGCTAACAGGGCCTTTACTTCTTGTCCCATTACCAGAGCCTGCTCGGGATGCACCACTGTGGGCAGCACCCCGCTGTAATGAGGAGGACGAGAGCCAAACTGGATTCTGTATCCCTTCTCTACAAACTGCAGGACCCAATGAGAAATATTCGGCAGAAGCATCCACGCTGCCAGAAAATTTACTAAGGGAACCAGCCCCTCGAGGCTGGTCTCTGGTGTTACTGAGGGAGCCAAATCTGGAGCCTGAAACATAATGGCAGGAACTACCTGACCTGACTACTCAAAAGCCCCCTCAGAGGGCGCGAAACCAATGCTGTACCGCAGCATAGCATCAGCGACTCGCTGGAGACCGCTGCGCCCTGAAGCACCGGAGGTGGCAGGGTTGGCAGGAGGGTCTCGTGAGGACCCCGAAATGGAACGGGCACCGTGAAATGAGGTGTACACCACTCTACTTCGGTCGGGGCTGTCCTCACAGGCCTGACGCCTAGACGTCAAGACCCTTGAACCGAAATTTTCTTCGCCTGAAGAACGGTCCTCAGATCCGGCTTAGGCTTAGACGACTTCGGTTGAGAGGGTTGCGTCTGTCTCCAGTATCTACATGGAGGAACACGAGACGCAGCACTCTCTTTCTGTGCACATAATATGATGAACTCGACGGCTGGGGCTGCTCACGCCAGCAGCCCCAGGGGGGCTGGACACAGCGAGGGAGAAACCTTATTATATATATATTTTTATATATATATATATATATATATATATATCTTGTATCACCTAACAACGACCGCATGGAATGCGTCGCTGAAGAGACCCGAAGGCTCAAATTTCGCTATATCCAGAACCCCAGCAGATCGGCCTGATAAGCCTGGAGCATAATAATATAGATTTCTATAAACATTCTCCAGCTGACCTGCTGCCGTATAAGCTTTACCCATAAAACCAGTAGTTCTGCTTAAACCTACGCGCTGCCTCGGCAAACGCGAGATCCCAGCCACAGAATCTTATTTTTGCAAAATACACTCGAAATCTAAGCGGTGCCTCGGCAAACGCGAGATCCGAGCTAGATTCTGATTACAACATTAAACCTACACGCTGCCTCGGCAAACGCGAGATTCTTTAGTATAGGCTTATGAGCAAAGCAGAGGCTTAAATGATGATACTGGACCAGGTGAAAAAATAGCATTTTCCTATTTTTATTTCTGTTCAGCCTGGGGCATCATATCATAACCGTAATCTTTCAACCCACTAATCTTGAATAAACATTTAACACGAGGGCTGAAAGTAGTGATAAATACGGTTTATTCCATAATTTAAATATTCAGTGTGTAAATCAGGGAAAAAATGGAAGCCTCGTGGTGGAGATAATGTGATAGAAATAAGAAAACGCTCGTCAAGTTTCTTAGGACGAGCGTTCCTTTTTCTCAGCTGGCCATTAAATATTTAATTTACTAACAGCACGGGACAAAACCTCCACCAGTTCATCATATACTGGAAAAATAGATGGCGAATCTAATTCAACAGTGTGTGTGCTTGCTTTCACTTTCAACATTCTCAAACACAAACCTCCTCGGAGGAAGAATATGAAGGAAAAAGGGCTCTCTCTCCCCGAGCGGAAGAAACCGCAGAGCGTGCTTCCAACACCGGGGAGATAGAGCTGGATCTTCCGGGCAAGGAAGAAGAAAAGGCCCTCGGACCGTTCTCCCACCCCTCCAAAAGATCCTTTTGCGATCCCAGGAATGCATTCTCCGCGCCGCCTCGGCAAACGCGGGTCCTGTATCCCGTGAGAATCGCGAGCCTGCCACTATCATAGTGACAGGCGAGAGCAGAGCATGCAAATCTGGTAGTTTCACTTTCACAATGTTAGCACTCAGCATGCTCTTACTCTCAAACAAAATTACACAAAGCTGTGTGTGTCCCCACCCGTTTAAATAAACGCGGCAGGGAGGAACACACTGTTTGTACATTTGTTTCGCCATAACGTTTCCGACAATATTGTAACAGACAACAATAAATAGACAGAGACAGTTTGACACAGATCGCTTGCTGAGGCAACAGAAGCTAAATGCCGGCGAGCAGCGGAAGTGCTCTTATCCTTTCCTGGTTCATGACGTCACCCGCCCGTGACGCTCATTCTCTCATTCCATTGGACTAGTTGGCATAGATGCTTCAGACGCAATCACGCAAGAGGCGTTCCCACCGTGTCGTTCGACGCATCTCGAAGTTCCCTTTTTCGATAAAGGGAACATATAGGGGTCATTGAAGCCAATAGTTTAAGGGACCATTTCTTTGTTAAAGCCTTACTTTCCAGTTAGACTAAAGTTGAGAGAAAGAACGCATTATCTTGATGTTTTGAGATGACTCTCATGTTTATAGTTTGAGCCTGGCCAAATCCAACCTTGGAAAAGCTGTGTGTCGGTGTGTGTGTTAGTCGTCTTGGTAACAGGTTAAGGAACCAATGGTATTATTGGAGATTGAGTGAATTGTTGTTCGCGACATGCTGGCGCTCATCAAACCCAAATCTGCGACCTGGAAGGTCATGACGTGGGTCCGAATGTGTCCGCTGCATAATCGATGGAGATACGCTTCTGTCTATCTGTATATGTGTGGAAAATTACTGTGTTTATCTATTTCTTAGCCAATGAGAACTATTCAACCTGTAAGCAATGACGTAGCTTAGACCTTGAAAATGGTATAACTGCTGTGATCTTTGTAACTGTGAGTGAGGCGGCCTACGAACTTCTGTGTGAGTATTGAAGCTGACTGCTGATGAAACTGCAAACTATCTTCAGTAAAACTTTTCTTTCATTTTTTATAATTCTGACTCCAGGTCTTCATTCTTCATATCTGGTTCTGGGTCTTTGACTGTATACCCCTTACAGGTACTTCCCCTAGATTCAAAGTGTCACGTGGAATCAAACAAGGGTGCCCAATCTCCCCATACTTGTTTTTGATCGCCTCTCAACTCTTAGCTCTACATGTCTCTAACAGTGCCTTGGAAGGGATAACATTGGCTGAAAGAAGTATCATCCTTAGTCAGCTGGCTGATGACACCACCATCTTCCTGAGAAATGCCTCCCAGATTCCCCTTGCAATAGAGTTGATCAGAGGATTTTCACAATAGGTCTCAAATTAAACTTAAAAAAGTGTGAACTAATGGCAGTTAAAGATTGTGATGTTTCAAACATATGTGGCATTCTTGTGAAGGATCAGATTACATACCTGGGAACAATAATAACTAAAGACCAAAATATAAGAAGTCCATTCAATTTTAGCCCAATCATTGAAAAAACAAAAAAAAATGTTAAACTCTTGGCTACAAAGAGACTTATCCTTGAGAGGAAGAGTATTATTGACAAAAGCAGAGGGAATTTCCAGACTTGCTTATTTGGCGGCCTATTTGGATGTTGATTGTAAGGTATCGAAAAGAAATGACGATATGTTGTTTAATTTCGTGTGGAAAAACAAAACTCATTATGTCAAAAAGTCTGTAATAATGAACACAAATCAGTGTGGGGGCTTAAACTTTTTGGACTTCACAATTTTAAGCAATACCTTCAAAATCAACTGGCTCAGACAATTCTTTAACAATCCAACATCACTTTGGAACTTTATTCCAAACTATATTTTCTCTAAAATCGGTGGCTTGAATTTTCTGTTATTATGCAATTATAATATTAGCAAAATCCCAATCAAATTGTCCAATTTTCATAAACACATGCTTTTGGCTTGGTCTCTCTTATTTAAACATAACTTCTCACCTCATCGTTATTACATTTGGAATAATAAGGACATTCTCTACAAAAACAAATCTTTATTTTTTTTAAACTGGTACAGGAATAATATTGTACTTGTTGGCCAACTCTATGACACAAGTGGCAGACTGTACACTTATTCAGATTTCTTGCGGAAATTTCAAATTCCTGTTTCCGTTAAGGAGTATGCAATTGTCTTTGATGCAATTCCTTCTGGTATCAGAATGCTGCTGGGAGGCATTAATTTCCCATGGCCACTGACATTACGGTCACATCACATTATGGTTCTCTTACGAGAGTATCTCTCGTACTGCGTAATATCTTACGCTACGGGGAAAACTCTTTTCCACGAGATATTGAAGCCAAAAATTATCCTTAATTTTTTATTAATGTAAAACGCTTTGCGGCAGCAAGCAGACATAGGCGAGACAGCTCGCGCGCCTATTGGCTGCCCTGCGGCAAAAGCAGCAGCCTATCGAGAGAGGCTCTGCGTGACGTCACAACGAATGGGGGCCTTTCGCGCCCATATCGTCACGTCCCGCCAGAAAGGGCGTGGTCTCGCCCTATAAATGGGCTCGATAGCTGCTCTTACGTTGATTTTCATCTCTTCAGCGAAGCCTCCCGCATCGCTGGATCCAGAGTGAGAAGCCGCGCCGTCGACCTGTAGCCTTTCAGCGGGACGTGCCATCGAGCCTGGAGTCGCTGGCCTCGCCGCCTTCAGCCGCCGTACCTGCTGCGCTTTCCGGCGTACATATCCTTTCCTCTGCTTAGAGTGTGTGTGATTGCATTATCTGCCTTTTTTCCCACCCCTCTAAAAGAGCGGCGTCTTTTAAAGGAGGCCTTCCTGTGGTTCGAGCCCCACTCAGCGATGAGGACCGCCATGTCATCTGCGTGTCCTGCCTGGGTGAGGATCACGCGGCCATCGCGCTCGCTGACGGCGCATGCCATCATTGTGAACGCTTGCCTATGGTGACTCTGCGGACTCGCCTAGCTTTGTTCTCCGAGCCCGCATCCCAGCCCGCCGTGATGCCGCGCCGCAAGAAGCGCCGCGCCCAGCGCGCGCCCGAGCTATCTCCAGCGCGCCAGAGCTCGCCGGTTCGCCCGCCAGCTTCGCCGGCTTCGCTCGAGTCGCTCCCGGACGGACAGCGGCCGCCGTATGCCGCCGCATACGCCGTCGAGTTGGACGACAACAATGAGGCACGTTCTCTTTTGGCTTCAGATAGCAAGGATCGGGCGAGCTCCGTGGACCTCCCCTCCGCTAACGTTTCCCGCCAACCCTCTGGGAAGAGAGCCGGCATTGAGGTTGAGCTGATGCGTCTGCTCACCCAGGCCGTGGAAAGCATCGGCCTCGATTGGGAGGCGCCCACGCTGCCGCTGCGCAACAGGCTGGACGGACGCTTTCTCGGGAAAGACAAAGCTTCGTCACAGTCGAGACCCGCGCCCTTCCTCCCTGGACGGTGAGAGACATTCGTGGCTAACGCTATCCGAGATGACGGAAGCTGAGCGCTCCGTGTTCCTCGACGCACCGCGCTCTCGCTCTGCTGGACGCCGCCCCTCTCAGCGCGGGCCCCGGCCGAGGATTGAGATAAAGCCCGGGGTCTCAAGGCCTTCCTAGTCTCTCTAGGAAAGCGACAGTGTTCAGTTCCCGCTGCGGCCGGAATTTCACCAAAACATCTCGCTCGTTCAGTTCCAAGCAATGTGACTGTTCCAGTGTATTTCGCAGTGAGCAAGCTGGTTCCACAGCCCGCTTTCCTGCGCACAAAGGCCGTCGTTTCGGCTATTCAGCAGCGCCGCCAGGCCCGAGATCAGACACCGCGCTCTCGCTCTGCTGGACGCCGCCCCCCTCAGCGCGGGCCCCGGCCGAGGATTGAGGTAAAGCCCGAGGTCTCAAGGCCTTCCTAGTCTCTCTAGGAAAGTGACTGTGTTCAGATCCCGCTGCGGCCGGATTTCCACCAAAACTTCTCGCTCGTTCAGTTCCATGCTTTGTGACTGTCCCAGTGTATTTCGCAGTGAAGCAGCCGGTGTCTCAGCCCACTTGCCTGCGCACAAAAGCCGTTTCTATGGCTACCCAGATAAATCCAATAAAGAGTGTATTTTCTGGTGTTCCGGCCACAGCCGATGGTGTTATGAGTGTTGTAAGAATGCCCACGCCCCAGTGCCCATTCCCACACCCAGACACAGCCCGCCACGGTGTAGGGCTAGCACACATAAAATCGACTCAGGTCGATTGTGCAGACTATGTAGTGAACGCGCCCATACAATGCCCGCTTACACTACACACTGCGTGTCCCTTGGTTTCTGTAAAAACGAAACCAACACACATTCAGTCGGCTCCGGCCGAAAGTGTTCTCAGTGCAGTAAATGTGCCCGCTGTCCCGCGCCCGCATCCTCTCACTGACACGCCAAATCCCACGAGATTCACCCCCGCTCGCTTCCTCTGCGCAACCCGTCATAGAGAAGCTGAGCGCGGCCAGGCTGCCCGCTGTAATCAGCGCGCGCCTTGCACGCTGTAAACACAGCAGCGTTGATTCAGTCAGCGCGAGCTGACAGTGTTCTCAGTACAGTTAATGTGCCCGCAGTCTCGCGCCCACAATCTGGCACACACGCCGAATCCCACGGGATTCACCCCCGCTCGCTTCCTCTGCACAACCTGTCACAGAGAAGCTGAGCGCGGCCAGGCTGCCAGCTGTGATCAGCGCGTGGCTCGCACGCTGTAAACACAGCATTGATTCAGTCGGCGCGAGCGGACAGTATTCTCAGTGTAGTAAATGTGCCCACATTCTCTAACACACGCCGAATCCCACGGGATTCGCCCCGCTCGCTTTCTCTGCGCGTCCCGCCATAGAGAAGCTGAGCGCGGCCTGGCTGCCCGCTGTGATCAGCGCGCCCCCCCCGCCTCGAACGCTGTAAACACGGTGTTGTGTTCCCAGTACACAGGGGCTCTCGAGCCGCCGTTCTGCCGCGGCCAGAGCCCAGATTTCATTCTACCCTTAGCTATTCACGCAGATGCGTGGTCAAGGCTTCCCGGGGTATCAGAATGGGTGTTGAACACTATAACGAGAGGCTATTCGCTACAATTCGCTCAACGCCCTCGCCGTTACACGGCGCGCGTCGAAACTACGGTGAAAAGCGAAGTATCTCATCTACTTCGAGCCGAGATAGCGAAACTACTGAGGAAAGGGGTTATAGAACCTTTATCTCAGGCTCAGAGTAAAGGGGGCTTATACGGCAGATATTTTCTGGTACCGAAAAAAGATGGTGGGCTCAGACCCATTCTAGATCTGCGACTGCTGAACAGAACGCTCGTGAAGCGCCAGTTCTGAATGCTTACGACCAGGAAAATCTTCGCGCAAGTGCGCCAAGGAGACTGGTTCATGTCAATAGATCTTAAAGACGCCTATTTTCAAATACAAATAGCGTCCCATCACAGGCGATTCTTGAGATTCGCCTTCGAGGGCCAGGCATATCAATACACAGTCCTGCCGTTCGGCCTGTCCCTAGCACCCTGTACGTTCACGAAGTGCATGGACGCGGCACTCGCCCCCTGAGACTTCGGGGCATGCAAGTTTTGAACTACTTGGACGATTGGCTGATTCTAGCTCGTTCACGAACGGAGCTCATAGAACACAGGGCACCTCGAGCATTACTCGAGCACCTCGAGGAGCTGGGCCTTACAGTCAATTTGGCGAAAAGCTCACTGCTCCCCAGTCGGAGAATTTCCTTTCTGGGAAAAGTGTTGGACTCGCTATCCATGACGGCACGCCTGTCACCGGAGCGCGGATTGAATATTCAGCACGTCGCGAAATCCTTCCGCCACGGCTCTATAGTCCCGCTCAGAAGGTTTCAGAAAATGCTGGGTCTGATGGCCTCAGCAGCCTCCGTACTCCAGTTGGGCCTGCTCCGCATGCGCCCACTGCAGCTATGGCTAAAAGCACGAGTTCCCCCCAGGGCGTGGACCGCAGGTCTATTTCGCCTCAGGGTCGACCTTCAGTGCATTTCGGCTCTGAAACCATGGAAAGTAACCGACTGGTATCAGTCAGGTGTGAGTCTGGGGATCCCCTCGAGTGTGAGGGTGGTGTCTACGGACGCCTCCACATCGGGGTGGGGAGCGCTGCTCGAGGGCAGACCGCTAGCTGGCCTAGTACGGGAGAAGCTCCTTCACATAAACTGCTTGGAATTAATAGCAGTCGACAAAGCGCTACGGCGCTTCTGTCCCCAGATAAAAGGCCACCACGTATTGGTCCAGTCGGACAACATGTCAGTGGTGGCGTACATAAATCGCCAGGGCGGCGTCAGGTCCCGAAACCTTTACAGGCTGACGGAGCGCAACAGACAGCACAACCTGCTCTCGCTGAGAGCGCCGCATGTGCCTGGTCACCTAAATATGGGACCAGACAGGCTGTCCAGAAACAACGTCCCAGCAGGAGAATGGTCTCTGCACCCGCAGACTATCCAGCTGCTGTGGGAAACCTTTGGCAAAGCGCAGGTGGACCTGTTCGGGTCCCAAGAAAACGCTCACTGCCCGAGATTCTTCTCGAAAAGCCGGGACGCGCTGGCCCATGTTTGGCCCTGCCGGCCCCAATATGCTTTTCCCCCTGTCTCACTCCTGCCTCAGGTGTTGGAGCGAATCAGGAGGGAGGGATGCCCAGTGCTACTCATAGCTCCGCTCTGGACAAACCAGTCGTGGTTCCCTGTCCTGATGCAGCTGACCAGCGCTGCCCCATGGCCTTTACTGTTGAGGAGAGACCTCCTCTCTCAGGCGGAAGGCTCGATTTGGCATCCTCGCCCGGATTTGTGGTCCCTGCACGCATGGGCCATCAACGGGTACCCGCTGACCTCCCAGAGGGAGTGTTAAACACGATTGCGCAGGCTAGAGCCCCGTCTACCAGACGGCTCTACTCCTCGAAGTGGTCTGTCTTCTCTGCTTGGTGTCAAGCGCAGGGCTTTTCACCTGTAGACTGCGGGGTTACGGAAGTACTTTCCTTCCTTCAGGAGCTGCTGGATAAGGGCAGGACCCCTTCCACGCTCAAAGTATACGTGGCGGCCATAGCAACGTTTGCAAAACCGGTGTCTGGCCAGTCACTGGGAAAGAACGACTTAGTCGTGCGTTTCCTTAGAGGAGCTCGGAGGCTAAACCCTCCCAGGCCCCCTTCAGTCCCGACATGGGACCTTTCCATGGTCTTGGAGGCCATGAGAGGTGCCCCATTCGAGCCAATCCAGTCGTCAGACATGAAACACTTGTCTTTCAAGACAGCGTTTCTTATGGCTCTCGCTTCAGTGAAGCGCATAGGGGACTTGCAAGCGCTTTCAGTAAGCGCGTCATGCATGGAGTTTGGACCTAATGACCCAAAGGTCATACTCAAACCGAAGCACGGCTACGTGCCAAAATCCCTCAACACACCGTTCAGGGCCCAGGTGATTTCCCTGTCTGCCCTTCCGGTTCTCAATGAGGAAAAGGACGCGAGTCTCCTTTGCCCTGTCAGGGCACTAAGGGCTTATGTGTCCCGCTCGTCTGGTTTCAGACAGACTGAGCAGCTTTTCGTTTCGTTTGGCGGCCGTGCTAAGGGACTTGCCGCTTCGAAACAGAGCCTATCCAGATGGATAGTCAGTGCCATAGCGCTGGCTTACACTTCTAAGGGCCTACAGTGCCCTTTGGGTGTTAGAGCGCACTCCACAAGAGGCATGGCCTCCTCGTGGGCATGGTCTAGCGGGGTTACCCTGCAAGTAATTTGTATGGCCGCGGGCTGGGCCTCGCCGTCTACATTTATAAAATACTATAACCTGGAGGTTCCCGCCTTACAAGCTAAGCTTTTGGCGGTATAAAATTCAGTGCTATCTGCCCGCTGTGCGGCTCGGATACTGATTTTGACCTCCGTATTGCTCACTGACCGGTACAGCAGCTCATTAAAATGTTGACACACATGTGGCCACCCAGTTCAGGCTGAATGTTCACCCTGACGGTATGGTCTATTTGTCACATGATTAGCTCCTTTCGGATGCTATTTTACAGGGAACGATGCTTCTAGCTCTCTTCCCTCACTCTCTGTGAATTTATGGTGATTATGCACTATATGCGCCCCGGGCTTCGGCCCCTGGGACTTTGGTGTTGGATCCCTACCAGCACGGCGTGTTGCATTGTGTTCCCCATAGCGTAAGATATTACGCAGTACGAGAGATACTCTCGTAAGAGAACGTACTCGGTTACTAACGTAACCTCGGTTCTCTCTAGAGAGGGAACGAGTACTGCGTATCTTGCCGTGCTTGGAATACGCTCTGGTTCGCTTTGGCGATGAAAACCAACGTAAGAGCAGCTATCGAGCCCATTTATAGGGCGAGACCACGCCCTTTCTGGCGGGACGTGACGATATGGGCGCGAAAGGCCCCCATTCGTTGTCACGTCACGCAGAGCCTCTCTCGATAGGCTGCTGCTTTTGCCGCAGGGCAGCCAATAGGCGCGCGAGCTGTCTCGCCTATGTCTGCTTGCTGCCGCAAAGCGTTTTACATTAATAAAAAAGTAAGGATAATTTGTGGCTTCAATATCTTGTGGAAAAGAGTTTTCCCCGTAGCGTAAGATATTACGCAGTACTCGTTCCCTCTCTAGAGAGAACCGAGGTTACGTTAGTAACCGAGTACGATTTATCTGATACTGCTGTGGGGAGTTTAGGCTTTTCTGCGGTGCACCAGATGAAAAATAAAACTATTAGGACTTTATACCAAAAAGATATTGTTACTATTCCTTATAATCCCATATTGGAACAGGTTAATAGAGAATGTCCCTTGGAAAAACGTTTGGTCATTGCCTTTCAAATATATGCTTACTAATAAAGTGAGAGAAGTTACGTTTAAATTAATTCACAGATTCTACCCAGTAAAGTGTGTGCTTAAGCGGTATAAACCAGATATTGAATCTGAATGCTCTTTCTGTAAAAGGTCAGATGAAGATATTTGCCATTTGTTTTGGAAATGTTCATACACAGAAAAATTCTGGTCAGATGTCCTTGGATTTATCCAAACCTTTTTTGTTACGGATTTCTCATTTTGCTTTAAAGATGTTTTCTTTGGTGTGGTCGACCTTAAGACGGACAAGGAAGGAAAGTGTTTCATTATTAATCTTCTATTTCTACTCGCTAAATATCACATCCATAAATGTAAGTTTAGGGGCTCTAAACCCTTCTTTCCTGTGTTCGGCGGCCGTGGATTGTTCAGCTAAACGGCCCTAAACCGTTTCCCATTCATTTTCAATGGTAGTGCTAAACCACTACGGATGCAATATTATTTCGGCCACTAACGCTCTCCTGGCGCTCTTCCGTGTTTTGGCAGCCCCGGGAAATTTGAAATGCGCCATTTTCATCCCGACTCGAAGAGTGAATCACAACAGCGTTCGTTTTATTCTACACATTTTCAACTCGTCTAACAAAGGTAAGTTTCTTCATTTATCTTTTACTATTAATGCTGAAACATTATGCGAACTGATTCTGAGCCAAACTTTACCCTGTCGGCTTTAATTTCCTTCTTCCAATTCATCGTAGTATGATTTGCTTGCTAAATTACGAATGAACATATCTTTCATCTCGTTTTAGTGTTGTGTTTTTTGTGTTTACATATGTTGTGTTTTATTTTTCCGTGGTTGCCATGTAATGCTATTTTACCAGCTTTACTCGCTCTGTTTTTTGTTTGTGGATTTTTTTTTTATTCTTAGAAATGTGGATTAAGTGGTATTATGAGATTGCACATATTAAATAGTTTAAAAACTTTGAGAATGTTTTCGTTCTAGTTATCCATTTTACCACTGTAAAATAGTACAGCAACAGTATTTAGTAGTAGCTTTTCAATAACCATATTTTCTACTGTTGTTAATGTAGTAACATAGTTTTGACCATGATATTTGTTAGTGTAACCTCTGTAATATAAATGTAAACTCACACACACACACACACTCTCTCTCTCTCTCTCTCTCTCTCTCTCTCTCTCTCTCTCTCTCTCTCTCTCTCTCTCTCTCTCTCTCTCTCTCTCTCTCTCTCTATATATATATATATATATATATATATATATATATATATATATATATATATATATATATATAACTAACATTAAAATATTGCTTTTTCTGTCTCTCAGATCAACATGCGCAAAACAGTCATGTTTTACCCTGGAAGGGTTCAGGTTGTGTTCCGTAAGGGACCTCTTGGTTATCTCCTTCAGGATCCGACTGATGAGGCCAGGCTGATCAAAGACAACCCATCTCTACAGGACAAGTCGGCACCTAAGAAGCAGGAGTTGGTCCATCAGAATGCTCTGACTGTGGTCCGTCAGAGAGGAGGTGATGCCTCAGACAGAAGAGAGGTATTGGGCGAGTACATCTTGCAGTTTGGGAAGTACGTGGGGAAATCTTTCCGGTGGCTCCTAGAAAATGATATGGGGTACACCATATATCTGATGAAGACCCTGCATAAAGAAGAGGCAGCTGGAGACTTTATAGCAAAGGGGCACAGCAAAAACAGCCTGATGTCATTTGTTAGTTATGCTCACAGCTTTGAAGAAATTGAGTCTCTTCTTAGCTATGTGACCAGAACTGCAGCTGTGCCAGCAGCCTCGTCAGAGGATGACCAGCTAGTCGGTTTCGGGGCTCGTGCCAAGAGCACATGGCAGGAGATTTGGAAAAGCCGGTCTGATGGATATGCATCCTTTGTATTGGGGGCAACCTGTGTCCCAGGGACTCGGATGCACAAGCTGCAGCAATACCTGCGGAAACAACATCAGCAGCAGTCTACCTGTCCGCCTGTACCTACATCAAGTGCCATAACTCAGCCCATGGGTCAGTTGTGTATTTTCTTTCATTTGATCTTCAGCAGGACATATTGCCATTGTATCAATTAATATTAACAAGAACATAACTTATGATTTTACTCATACATTACACTTCAGTTAATCCATTCTGTGAAAATGTTTTTTTTTAACAACCTGTTGATTCTTGTCTTTCTCCAACACAGAGATGGATGAAGATGTTGAGTTGGAGAGTGCAATGCTGAGCATCACCCCCTCCAAGCTACAGGTGCTGTGTAAGTATAATTTCCTTCAGTTATAAATTGATTGTGTTCTGTTTTCTCTCAAATGTTTTTAATGTTTTGTGTGTTACCACCACCAGCATCCTTCTCAGCAGCTGAACTGAGAGAAGAAGGTCTATGGAGAAGAAAAAAGGTTTTTGCGCATTGGGTTCAGCACTGGAGCACAGTTCTGTTGAATTGTGTGATGAAATGATCTCCAGGACTGAACATAAATCCTTGTGTTCTCAGTGTTCTGGCCATGTTCTGGCCTTGTTCCATTAACAATGCGTTTGCTGTTGGCATTATAGTAAATGTCCCTGGGGACTATGAATTAATTTCCCCTTTATGAATTGATACCTGCCACAATCAGGGTAAGTCCTCGCTTTTGTCAACTTGTAAATATTACTAACATATGATGAAATGCACGTTCTTGCATGTTTTGTTCACATCCCTCCTGGGGATATGTAATTTTATTTTATACCACTAAGACAAGCATGTGAAGTAAGATTAGGGTGTTTTTGTCTTTAAACCTAATATGCCTAATTGCATACATTTATCATACAGGACCTTCTGCTTCCCTCTCCAAATCACCTGCTGAAAAGAAACCACGAGTGACACCAGTTCATGGTAAATGCATTGTAATTCCGCCCATCAATTCAAAGGTTTGTCTCATATACTATGGTATTGATCTTTTTATTGTTCTTTGTTTTTTATATTTTCTTTTTTTAGCACCACCCTTGTACCCCACAATACCTGTGCCCATTCCTGAAGAGTTGAAGTTTCTTGTGAAGAAAGATCCATCGGGTTCGACACAAGGTGAGAGAACGGTTTCAAATACAGGTGTTTTATGTTAGGTTTTGTGCTGATTTTTTATTCTAAAGTCACATTGTAACTGTTTAGCATTCCAAATCCTGTTTAATATTTATAATACCTCACCAATTTTATAAGTAATTGTTAATAGATAAATGTTACTCCGTTTCAGGAGACAGCGGCACCATAGACAGCTCTCGAGTGTGCAGGACACTTACATTTGAGGAATGTGTTATAGATGGTAAGGGTGTACTGCATATAGACTTGACAAATGTAGAATTTTCAATGAAGCAGAGTTAAAACTAATACTGGGTTCATATCTTTCCTCTTCAGAGACCACTTCCCACATAGCTGAAGCATCACACAGTAAGATGATTGCTTTACTCTGCTGCTGCAAAATACTACATTTTTCCGAGCATTTTTCTTGTTCAATTGCTTGCTCTTCATTTAATGAATGAGTTTTTAATGTAGCTTTACAAATGTCTGCATTATGAATATGGTTGTTCTGAGTTTTTGATTGCTACTTTTTTATTATCTTAATTTAAAAGAAAGATCTTTATTATTATATTATTTGTCTATGTATTTGTAGAGCCATTGTCCTCTGCTCCTGATGCTTTGTCAAAGCCCAATCCAGTTCCTTTACAAATTACAACACAAAGTAAGTATCTAGATGATTCTTCAAACATCTGCCTGATTGATAGATAGAAGAAAGTCTGTAGCTATTCTTCTGTCTGCTTTCAGAAGAATCCCAGAAATCCCATCCCAGAAATCCTCCTCCACAACTTAGCTATGACCATGATGTCCGCCAGTGGAAGTGTTCCCAGCAGCAGAGGATCTGGATGAAGACAGAGCTGGAATCCATGGGTCTATGGCCTGGCTCGGTTCCTGTGAGCAACCCCATGAAGACCGTGTCATTGTGGCGTTTACCACCTCAGCCAGAGCTGATGGACACCATCACTGATCTGCCATCTACTAAATATTTTCAGCTTCATCCCTTTTTCATTTGGAAGCCTGAAAACGATAGCCTGATGGCTCGGCTGAAGAATAACTATGCTCTGCCATGCAATGATGTGTGTAAACAGCCACAGGTGACATCTGCAGGGGTTGGTAGACCTCGTGTGATTACAGGCATCATGGGTCAATACTACCTATTCTCGTCACGTCTGTGCTGCAAAGTCTGCAAAAAGAAATGGTTTGCAGACAACCCGCAGTGGCTGGAAAAGCTCCCCAAAAGATTCACTAACTTGTTGCCAGCAGTTCTTACTTATAAGAAGGCTATTTGTAAATCTTTATTGGATGAACTGCGACGTACAGGTAAATCACCCACAGACATGGCCAATCAGGTAATGGAAATGATGCACCTAAAATATGAACGTGCACACTTGGCCTACCTCCTCAGTTGCCAGAATATCCTAGATGCTGAGGCTGGAAGGTATGGACAGAAAAGCATCACAGGATTCCTGAGAAAAGAGACCCAGCCTGCTCCCTTTGGGGAGTATGATGATCCCAGTGGATGGAATGGAATTGCTGTGTCTGCACACTACCTCACTGACTGCCTCCTGTACGAATACCAGCGCCAAGAGGGAGCTATTAATAAGCTCCTACAGGGAACCTTTGGGCAGGCTTTCCGTTCCGACCACACCCGGAAGGTGGCCAGGAAGGTTACATTTACATCTGGCACGATGTCATCCTATGCCATCATGAATGAAACCTGGATGATCTTATCATGGGTTATGGTACAGTCAGAAACGGAAAAATCACTGGAGCCCATGTACAGGGGACTCGCAAACCGGTACAGGATGGCAGAAGTGGAGAATGCACAGTTCCATTGGGTAGACAGGTAGGCCATGGAGCATTGTGAAAATGATTATATAATTCCATTCCTTGCCTAAGACATATCACATGGAAAATGTGCACATTAGATAATCACATATCCTGACTGATGAACAGATCCATTGACTGATTGCTACAGCAGCATTAACCATTATACTTTTCTGTTCTTTTTTCAGAGATTGCTGTGCACCGTTCAGAGTGCCAGACCCTCACAAAACAGTGCACCTGAACTGGGAAGCATGGCAGACCACGGATGCCATTATTGCTGAAGCCACTTCCGGAAACTTACAGAACACCTGTGCCTCCAGATCTCACTTTAATCAGCACATCACCGTCAAGCTGGACCTGTTCCATTGTATGAGGCGCTTCCTCCGTGAGTGTGTTACAGAGCACCATGCCCTTTACAGCTCCTTCTCCCAGTTCTTGTCTGCTGCTTTCAGTCTGGTGGATCAGGAAGACCTGCAGAAGCTCAAGGATGCATACACATTTTGTGGGATTCAGCCTGCCAACCCCACAAAGCAGCACATTCGAGAGCACTGCAGAACAAAGATCCCACAGCCTGGAGAACTCCTGAGGAGGGTTGAGGATGTTATACACCATTTTCATTTGGCAGCAGATCCTAATGGTGTTCCCCTGTACAAACCCTCTATGCTTAAGACATGGTGCATTCAGCGCGTTCACATTCTGCGGGGCTGTTTAAGTGATCCAGAGGTTGCAGGTCAAATCCTTTACAGGCATGGTGGAACACTGCAACTTAACCACGTCCTGGGCGAGGGGGCAAAAGTTCCAATATGGATCCCCATAAGAGGAACATCTCAGCAGGAGGGCTACCACTTCCACCAGGCTCAGTGGGTCACTGGCACACGTGTCTCCTCAGAGCTGTTTCAAGCGCAGGGGATGACAGGAGTGGCACGCTGGAATTTTCAGCGTCTGGTGGATCTGAAACAGTCAAGTATTCGGCTTCCAGGAGCTTTTGATCCCTCTCTGATAGCTGATCTGAATACTGTCTCAGAAAGGCTGTTAGGTATGCCGAAGTATCCTGCCCTTCGGGTAACTAACGTAGATACTGGAGAAAGATTCGGGCTGGAGTATGTTGAACCTGGATGCCGCCCTGTTGTTCTGGACTGGGAAAAGCACAAGACCAAGACCACTCAACCTGTAAATCTAGCTGAGCAGGTTGATCCACCCACTGCCCAGTCTCAATACCCTTCTGCTGCTCTTGATGTAACTCCTAGTCTTCATCTTGAGTCAGGTAAACTTTTACAGATGCAGGAATTCAAAATATACTGTTAGCAGACTTTTTACCCATAAATTAACAAAATGTTTTACTTTCTGTTGTTGTAGTAACCACCAGCACTCAGTCTGTGCCCACGCTGTCCTCTTCTTTTGCTGGCCGTACAGAGCCTCGTTCAGAGACAGGTAAGCATTTGATAAACACAGTCATTCCATAAACACCTTTATTTTTCCTTTATTCAGAAAGTAATTACAAAATGTTTACTTCCTGTTATAGTAACCACCAGCACTCAGCCTGTGCCCGCGCTGTCCTCTTCTTTTGAGCCTCGTTCAGAGACAGGTGAACATTCATAGATAATCCTGCCAAAAATCCTGCTAGTATTTATTATCTAGGTCAAAGACTGATTATATATTATTGTGATTGATGTAGGAACCACATTCACACCACCTCTGCCTATGACGGCCTCACCAACTAGCACCCGCACTGGACCGGTGAAGACTGGTGGTAGGGTGTTTGTGTTGGATCACAAAAGGTGGACAGCTTCAATGAAGGAGGCCATTGACACCTTACTGAAGAAACACCATGGCAAGAAGGACATGATTAGGCTTGTGGATCAGGAGTATGCAGCAATGGTTCATAACTCCTGTACTGATCCCAACAGCATGCTCCATTCAACCACAAGACTGCACATTTCACAGTATGTCAAGCACTTAGCAAAACTCTTAAACACCAGTTCTTCCTTGAACACAAGTCCAGAAAAACTTCGTGACAGACAGCAACTCTGGTATTCACTGACAGAGGGTAGTGACACTACCAGTGTTCCAGTTATGACAGTGACCCCAGCAGTAGTTGTACACCCACCTGCACATTCTCTGACCACACCACTGACTCAAAATGCCATTGAGAAAATTGTGGAGGAAATAATGGTGAGACAGCAGCAGCAGCAACAACAACAGCAGCAGCAACATACAGAAAAGAAGCAAACAAAGACTTGTCTTGCCTGTGGACAGCCCAAATCTCGGTACGAGAACGATGGCTCCTCCATCCACTTCTTCTTTCAGCAAGGTTCTGTTAGGTACTTCTATTGTTCCACAAAAGTTTTTAAAACCTACAGTGGAGAAGGACTAACAAACCCAAGAATGCCATTCCCAGATTTTATGGAGACCGAGTTCTTTCAAAGGGAACTGGAAGCCACAAAAAAACGTGTTGAGGAGAAAGGGCAGCCGAAACGCAAGAGGTCTGATACTTAACACACTGGTCGCCTGTGCAGATTCTGCAAAATGGAGTTGAAGCAGGGCCTAAATAGTCCACATATACATACAGGCTTTCCTGGGGTACCAGGGAAATATATTTACTGTCCTTCCAAAGTATTTTCTATCTACAAAGGTCAGGGCATGGACAAAGAGATGACCTGGAAAGAATTTCAAGACTCTGCTTTTTATGAGGTTGAAAAGCAAAGATGGGTGACAGAGAAGGGAAAATGAAAGGGGGAAAAAAAATAATCTTGTTTCTGTAAATGTCTGTGCATATATTCTCTTGATATCTTTGGCTTTCTTTTATAGCTTCAGTTTTTATAGTTTTATACCAGTTTAATCATTTATAATGGCATTGTGTGTGTGTGTGTGTGTGTGTGTGTGTGTGTGTGTGTGTGTGTGTGTGTGTGTGTGTGTGTGTTGCCTAAGGGAATTGTACAGTTAAGACCCTTAGACTGAATGGAACTGTAAATTGCATAGCAATAAACAGTAAAAAGAAAGACATCTTGTAATGGTCTTTTTATAATTAACTTTCTTTTGTAAATTTGAAAAAAAATCCCTGATTGTAGAATAACACTTTTCAAATTTGAATAACATTTATATCTGTTTCATTATATCTGCTCATCTTAATTTCGCTGTCCAAGGTCCTGATTTAATGCTATAGCTACTTTGGCAAATAAACAAAGAAAAAATCTAAAAATCATTTGATTAATGATTGAATGATTTTGTATGATAGATATAAACTTTATATGCTATGGGGTGGTTTTTTGTGTTTATATTGGCTCAGAGTTGCGTAAAAACATATCTCAAGATTGCAATGAGTGGGATTCGAACCTAGGTCTAGACGAGCATACCAATAATAATGAGAAAAAATCTGATTGGCTGTAGTGGTAATTCAGCACCAAGGACAGTGTCAACAAAGCTTCAATTTCATTGGCTGTCACTGAGTTCCAACTATACATGACCTGCCCCCGCGTGCTCATCAGAAGTTCTACCACTGGACCATTAAAGGCCACACATCAAATAATCAGATCTACCCACTTTTCATCCACGATTTGTGCACGATTGCGGTATTTCATTTTGAGTGCAGTCATTTTTGAGAATCCTGTGCCTCATATGTCGACTTGTTTTCTCATTGCTGATAGGTGCACACATAGTCAAACACCAGTAAAAGTCGCTGGATTTGTCGCTTTTGACAAAAAAAAAAAAAGGTTGCCAGGAGTTGAATGATTTGTTTGTGTTATAATCAGTGGGTGCTTGAAGTGGGGGAAATTTGCATTGGCATTGGCAAATCATGACACTCTTTGCATTGGCAAATCATGACATTTTTACAGTGAAAAACAAAACTTGGAGATATTGCTGTTACAACAATTTATATATATACGTTTGCAGCCTCTGAAACTTCCGTCCGTCATATTCATTCGGATGGTTAAATTTTCTGCATTTTTCGCATCCGTAGCACATTTTTTGAAAAAAACGCACTTGCAACTTTGAGCCGGCCGCAGCACCAGGAAGTGTCGCGTGATATCAGGTCTCGCAATGTAACGAACTGCTTTACGGCAAGAAAGATCTGCTAAAATGAGCATCAAACAGAAATAACCCGGCGCTGTGTTCGAGGTAGCCTGGTAATACCAGACTCTGCTACTTCACTTTGCTTCGTAGACAGAGTCTGGCATAGCATAATAGAGAAGTGTTTTCTCTCTCGCTAGGGGGCGATTTCTAAAGTTTAAAATCATTGGTTAACCGTAAGCCAATCAGATAAGTTTATTCATGACGTATGTTATGCGCTGACACAGCTGCATCGAACCACAGACATCATGCATCGAACTCAAATCTATGATCGAACTTCCACTGTAAACACTTGATGATGCGAGCGAAATACCGGAGTGAACATGGCTGTGAACGACTTTTTTGATCGGTGAGTGATGTAATAGAATGACTGCTGCTCTTGACAGGGTGGCGCAAACTAGCAGAGAGAGAGAGAGAGAGAGAGAGAGAGAGAGAGAGAGAGAGAGAGAGAGAGAGAGAGAGAGAGAGAGAGAGAGAGCGCGCGCACACTCTCAGGTCTTCAAACAACACGAGCGCTATCTTGCTCTCTCCCTCGCAAATATTAATCAAAATCAATCGACAAGATAGTAAAAGATCGGAAGACCGCAGTTTCACGTGGAGCATTTGGAGTTCCCTATCAAGGCTACGGAACTTCGACATTACGGGTGTCGTATATGGGAACTCCTCTCATCCTTCACTTCCGCTGAAATCTTATAGGCTAACGCCAGCAGAGCTGGCCAATTGACGCGAATATGCAAATACTGACACATCGTAGCAGTATAATGCGAGTGCAGCGTCAAATTCCCTTCAGAATCTCTCTCTTCACGCTCAAAATCGTGTGCTAGAAAGCTGATACTACTCTACAATATTGGATTATTCGCCGTCGTTGAAGGTGCGCCGGAGATACCTGAACTGTCTCCAGCATCCGATGGCGACCATTTGCAACCTGTGCTCGGGCCCCATAGTGCCCCCAGACATGCACCTGTTTTGTGTCGCGTGCATGGGGCTGGCCCACGCTGAGTCAGCCCTCAGGGACGGAGGGTCCTGCGACTTCTGTGCGGATATGTCCCTCCGAGCCCTCAAGGCCAGGCGGGACGAAGCTCGTGCTGCTGCGGGGATTGGGCCTGTTGCCGCCTCCGAGCCGCTGGCAGGCCCCCCCAACCGCGGAGTCGAGGTTCGACCCCCGGTGAGTATCCCCGACCCTGCCTTTCAACCCCCTCGCGAGGTCGCTGACTTTGTGTCCTTCGGGGCGAGCGAGGAGGAAGACTCTATGTCCTTGTCGGCCTCCGAGAACGACTGGGGTACGGAGCAGGCCGCTCCGCTGGCTACCACGAGCAAGATAACCCGGCGGACCTGCAGGAAGAGCTCTTCCGGATCCTCTCTAAGGCCGTCGAGGAACTGGATTTGTCTTGGAAAGCTCCCGATGAGCCATCTAAGAGCAAGCTTGATTCGTGGTTCCTCCAATCGAGCCGCCGTCAGGCCGCTTCGAGAAGAGGAACACCGTTCTTTCCGGACGTGCATGAGCACGTGGTGAAGTCGTGGGCGGCCCCGCAGTCGGCGCGCACCCTCACTTCAACCCAGGCCATGTTTGCCCCCGTGGACGAGGCGGGGGACCATGGATACCTCCGCATCCCCCCTGTCGAGGAGACCGTCGCCGCACATCTCTGCCCGTCGGCTCCCGCCCTGGGCTCGGACCGCAGCCTGCCGTCCCGAGCTTGCAGGTTTACGGCCCACCAGGCGAACAAGGCCTTCGGCGCCGCGGGGGAGGCGGTTTCTGCACTACACGCCATGGCCGTGCTTCAGGTGCTGCAGGCCAAGCAGCTGAAGGCTCTGGATGGCGCCGCCTCGGTCGACGCTGACGCCATTCGGGATCTCCGTTCGGCCACGGATCTCGCGCTCCTGGCCACGAAGCGCTCGGCCCAGGCGATTGGCCGCTCGATGGGGTACTTGGTGGTCCTCCACAGACACCTGTGGCTCACCCTGTCGGACGTGCAGGAAGCGGACAGGAAGACGCTGCTAAATGCACCGATCTCCCCTGCAGGCCTGTTCGGGGACGCGGTAGAGAAGGTAACCGAGCGGTATTCCGAGACTCAGAAGAAAGCGAAGGCGATGAGTCACGTGATTCCGCGGAGGGCGCCGCCGCAGCCCCGCTCACGCTCGTCTTCCGCCTCGGGTCGCCAACCGCAAGCTGCGGCCAGGCGCCAGTCAGCGCCCCATCCGGGACCGGATGCCCGTAAAGGCCGAAGCGGACAGTGGCATGGAGCGGGAAACAAGAGGCCGGCTCAGAGGAGCCCGTGCAGGAAGCCCGCCGCGTCCCCGGCGAGACCAAAGCAGTCTTCCTGGCCGCTCCAGCAAGAGGAGAGAAGAGCGCCAGGATGGCCCCGCGTCCAAGCGACGCGCTCGGGAGCACGTGGTCCCTCAGAGTTCTGCGAGCGACACGTGCAGTTATGTTGTGAATGTTGTGTGTTGTTCAAAATAAAGCAAATTACTTCTTCACAAACAGAGCTTTTTTCTCCTCTTGCACCACACACTGTGTTACCCGCCCTGCCCTTAAGCAGCGCAGAGTCACGGTCATTAACTATAAAGGCACTTCGCGGGAAGCGCGAGGTGTCTATTCCCAGCCCTCACACAGCGGCGATGACCGCAGGTTTAGTTCGGCCCACACTCAGTCGTTTCCAGACAGCGTGGGAAGCTATTCCGGGCATTTCGCCGTGGGTGTTGAATGTAATTCGGCTCGGGTACACACTTCAGTTCAAACGCAGACCACCCCGCTTTAGCGGCGTTATTCAGTCATTAACTTTGCCCCAAAGTGCTCACGTACTGAGGCAGGAAGTGTGAAGCCTGCTCGAGAAGGGAGCGATAGAACCCGTCCCCCCGAGCGAGCGGGAGAGCGGGTTCTACAGCCGCTACTTCGTAGTGCCGAAGAAAGGAGGGGGTCTCCGCCCTATACTGGATCTGAGACCCGTCAACAGAGCGCTTCACAAGCGCGCCTTCAGGATGACTACTCTGAAGCAAATCCTGGCGGAAATTCGCCCCGGGAATTGGTTCGCTTTGGTGGATTTAAAGGACGCTTACTTTCATATCCAGATAGTAAAGCATCACAGGCGTTTCCTGAGGTTTGCGTTCGAGAATTCGGTGTACCAATACACGGTGCTTCCGTTTGGGCTAGCCCTCGCTCCTCGAACGTTTTCAAAATGCATAGACGCAGCACTTTCACCCCTCGGATCGAGCGGGATGCGCGTTTTGAATTATCTGGACGACTGGCTGGTTCTCGCGCAGTCGAAAGAGAAGCTGGTCAGCCATGTGGAAGCCCTCCTTTGTCACTTGGACATGCTCGGATTGAGGGTGAACTTCCAGAAAAGTGTGCTCACTCCGAGTCAGACTTCCACTTTCCTGGGGGTGTGCTTAGACTCGGTGAGCATGAGAGCGCGTCTCTCCCCCGAGCGAGCGGAGGCTCTGAGCTCTTCGCTCGGTCCCTTCAGCCTTGGCAGGCTCGTCCCACTGAAGGAATTTCAGAGACTACTGGGACGGATGGCAGCGGCGTCTTCAGTGTGTCATCTGGGGCTGCTGCATATGAGACCGCTTCAACACTGGCTGAAAGCACGCGTTCCCTCGAGTGCGTGGTATTCCGGCCACAAACGCATTATGGTCATCCGCGGATGCGCCCACGCCCTGACCCCGTGGAAAGATCCAGATCTCTTCAGCTCGGGCGTCTCGATGGGTTTAGTGACGCGGCGCGTGGAGGTCCTGACGGACGCTTCGTCCACCGGATGGGGAGCGGTCTGCTTGGGCATGCCCGCCTCGGGTCGGTGGTCAGAGAGGCAGACGGAATGGCACATAAATCGCTTGGAACTGGAAGCGGTCTCTCTAGCTCTAAAAGCGTTCCGGTCTCGGCTGGAGCAGCAACATGTGTTGATTCGAACCGACAACACTTCTGTGGTCTCGTACATAAATCCTCAAGGCGGTGTACATTCCAGAGCCCTATTCAAGCAGCCGGAGTCCCTTCTGCTGTGGGCAGACCGGTTCTTCCTCTCAGTGAGAGCGGCGCACATCCCCGGTGTTCTAAATCGCGGGGCGGATATGCTCTCGAGGAGCGGGATCCCTCAAGGGGAATGGAGGCTTCACCCTGGGACGGTTCAGCTGATATGGAATCGTTTCGGCAGGGCGGAGGTCGACCTCTTTGCGACGAGCGAGAACATTGTCAGATGTTCTTTTCGCTGTCCCGTTCCCCTCTGGAGACGGACGCGCTAACCGCGCGGTGGCCGAAAGGCTGTCTCTATGCTTTCCCTCCGGTGAAAATCTTGCCCTTGGTGTTGTGCAAAATCAGGGAGGAGAGGGCGTTGGTGACTCTGGTAGCCCAGAACTGGCCGAATCAGCCTTGGTTCGCGGATTTGGTGGAGTTACTGGCAGGCCAGCCATGGGAGATTCCGCTCAGGAAGGGCCTGCTTTCCCAGGCGAGCGGAACGATTGGGCACCACAGCCCGGGACTGTGGAGCCTCCATGTGTGGCCGCTACAGGGTCGCTGAGCGGGCCGGATGCGCTGCACTCGCAAGTTTTGAATACGATCGCGGAAGCGCGAGCCCCGTCCACCAGGCGCCTGTATGCTCTGAAGTAAGGGGTGTTTTCTCTAAATGGTGTCAGGACGAAGGCATAGACCCAGCAAACTGCTCAGTGTTTCTCTGCCTGCCATGTCTACTGAGCCTTCAACCTCCTTACCTACCTACCTGCTCAGAGTGCTGTTTGCCCAGTAAGAGCGCTCCGGGAATACATTTCTCGCTCGTCCGCTTTTCGGCAATCGGACCAGCTGTTTGTGTGCTTTGGTGGGCGCAACAAGGGATGGGGGGTCTCTAAGCAGAGGCTTGCTCACTGAATTGTGGACGCTATTGTTTTGGCTTATGATTGCCTGGGGCAGGAATGCCCCCTTAACGTCAAGGCTCATTCGACTAGGGCGGTAGCCTCCTCGTGGGCCTGGACTAAGGGTATGTCTATTCAGGATTTGTGTCTTGCGGCTGGCTGGTCTTCTCAGAACACGTTTGCCAGGTTTTACAAGTTGGATTTGCCCTCTGTAGCGTCTCGAGTGCTTTCGGTGAGTTGATAGCATACACAGCATTGTAGAGCTGCTCTGCGCTTTGCTCATGAGTTGTTCTGTGTGCTTGTGCGTTTTTACTGTTGTCATCGCTATGCGTTGGCTTTTTCTTACTGTTGTGTTGCCCTGTTACTGACAGTGCAAAATTTCCCGGTTATACTGCTCGGGATATGCAAATTCTGGCAGTGTTTTGTGAGCCTGTGATTGGTCCTTTTGGTCCTATCAGAGGTTAGAGGTTCGCTATTGGCCAATCTCAGCCTATCAGAGGCTTGCATACCGGAAGGGCGGTCTGGTATTGGATCTGTGTCAGTGGTTTGTTTTGGCTGCCACGGCGGGATTCTATACTGTTCCCATATACGACATCCGTAATGTCGATGTTCCGTAGCCTTGATAGGGAACGTCTCAGGTTACTTACGTAACCTCAGTTCCCTGAAAGGCAAGGAACGAGACATTACGCTCGCCGCCGTGTTCGCTATTGTTTTTAGCGTTTCGATCGATTCTGAAGGGAATTTGACGCTGCACTCGCATTATACTGCTACGATGTGTCAGTATTTGCATATTCGCGTCAATTGGCCAGCTCTGCTGGCGTTAGCCTATACGATTTCAGCGGAAGTGAAGGATGAGAGGAGTTCCCATATACGACATCCATAATGTCTCGTTCCTTGCCTTTCAGGGAACCGAGGTTACGTAAGTAACCGGAGACTATTTTTAGAGATTAGAGACTCTAGGAACAACATCTCAATGAACATCTCAACACTATAAAAGCTTGTCTCATATAGACACCTGTCTCAAATACAAGCCGGTGCAGTTAGACGATTTGGGCAAATAAAAGCCTGGGCTATTATTTGAAGTTTTACAGTATTTAAGAACTGGAAAAGAAAGGAGACACTGACCTGTCAAAAGGCTCCCCAGTTTCTCGCTGACGATCGGCAATAGTTGATAAATTAAACTTTTGCCAAAGGGAGTAGGGCCACAACATCCTCCATTCAACATGTTTAATACACACTCTTCTTGTTCGGGCTTCAGTTTGCTAATGCCAGGAATATTCTCCACAACAGAGCGAATTGCATCCGCTTTCTGTTCAGTGATTGGCCCGGCTGTTTTCAGGCCGGTGGAAAACAGAAAGATAGGCTGCTATCTCAGACTGACTACAGGAGCAAAATGAAATTAGCGGAAGTAGGAAGTCTGACGTAGTCAGGCTATGTTCGAGGCGCACATACAATACAGACTGCCGACAGTTCATCAGGGCGCGCACAGCTCTTAAAGGGGCCACATCTTATTTCCATGAAACAAGGTATTATTACTTTGTTACCCAAACCCGGAAAGGACAAGAGATATATTGATAACCTGAGGCCAATAACTTTATTAAATGTGGATTTCAAATTATTTACATGGATTTTTGCTAATCGGTTGAAAGAGGGCATGGACAGATAATTAGTAAAACTCAGTCAGGATTTCTTAAAGACAGATCTATACACAACAACATTAGGCTGGTTCTTGATTTACTAGATTACAAGGACTTTATCGAGGACAAAGGTTTCATATTGTTTTTAGATTTTTGCAAGGCCTTTGACTCATTTGAACATCCATTTATAATGAAAACTTTAGAGCATTTTGGGTTTGGGTCAGAATTTTTTTAGGTGGTTAATATGATATATAAAGATATTAATAGCTCAGTTTCTCTTCCACAAGGAACGTCAAGAAGATTTGAGGTTAAACGAGGGATTCGGCATGGATGTCCTATCTCCCCTTTATTATTTATTTTAGTTGCAGAATTATTGGCGATTTTTATAAAAAAAAAAACAGCCCTGACATAGAGCCTTTACATGTGTTAGGTAATTATCTATGTATAACTCAGCTGGCAGATGATACTACTATCTTCCTCAAAAGTCCAGAACAGATCCCTCTCATTATTGAGAAGATTAAGGGGTTCTCTACAGCATCTGGATTACAGTTAAATTTAAAGAAATGTGAACTAATGGCTATACATGAACACCCTCTAATGGTATTCCAGTTAAAACGGAAGTGAAATATTTAGGGGTAGTAAAAACCAGAGACAGAAAAACCAGAGAAGAACAAAATATTGAGGTTGGCATAAAAAAAGTAAATCTATACTTAACTCTTGGCTACACAGGGATTTATTTATTTTCGGAAGGGTGTTAATTACTAAAATAGAATCATTATCTAGAGTTATGCACCCTGCATTTTCTCTAGCCATCCCTAATAATTTAATTAAATCAATGAATCAAACTAATTTTAACCTCATTTGGAAAAATAGACATCACTATTTAAGAAAAGGAGATGTTGTAAAATCGCTAGAAGAAGGGGGTTTAAATGTGATTGACTATAGCCCCTTTCACACAGAGATTCCGGAAAATACACGGATAATGTGACCCGGCATTTGTCCCGGGATTTTTTGATTTCGGTTCATTCACACTGCCAGTGATTTGCCGGGATCTGTGAGTGCGTTCACACACAACCAGTTAATGTCCCGGAAAGCCGCGTGACGTCAGGATGAGACGTGTGAAGTACGGGTCGAAAACATGTGCACGCGCGCACCTTTCCACAGAGCTGGCGAACGATCGCAGCTGCAGCGCGGATTGTGAGGAGCTCCTGTATCTGCTTCTTTCCAGTTTGCAGACATTTTTTCGTTCTTTCTTTGTAGATGACGAACACAAACTTTGCAACAGAGTCGCGCGATGGCACATGCGTCATCACTATTACACACCCCTTACGGCATTGGTTCTGGCTTTTGTTCACACAGCGCGCGTTCCGGGTCTGAACACGGCAATGTTACTAGGTCCTCAACCCGGGATCGATCCCGGCATCAATCCCGGGTCGTGTTTGCGTTCACACAGAAGGCGTTCTGGCAATTTGCCGGCAATTTGCCGGGTCCAAAGTGCTGTGTGAAAGGGGCTTATGAGGCTATGAATGGAGTGATAAAACTTAAATGGTTACAGAAATTCATACAAAATAGTGAGGGCTTCTGGTTTAATATTCCTTTTAAAATATTTGACAAGTGTGGGGGGATTGATTTTTTATTAAGGTGTGATTTCTGCGTGGCTAAACTTCCTATTAAGCTGTCCAAATTTCATGAGCAGGTCCTCCTGTATTGGAAAATGATTTATAAACACAACTTCACTCCACATAGTAGTCCCATATGGAATAATAGATGTATTTTGGTTAAAGGAAAATCTTTATGTCACTGTGAGTGGGTGGAGAGGAGTGTCTGGTCTATTCTACATTTGATGGATTCAAGTGGGAATTTTTTGAATTACAATGTATTCACTAATACATTTAATGTGAAGTGTACAAAGAAACAATTTCCAATGGTTATTAAGGCAATTCCACAGGCAATGGGGAACTTGGTTAGAGGCATGTTGGCTTATGAGCTGGTTGAAGCGCGAAATAAATTTACTTTCTGTGATTTGGAGATGGAGATTTTAGAGCATTTGTTTTTTGATTGTAATTATATAAAATCCTTTTGGGGTTCGGTCTAAAAGTGGATATTTGAAAAGGACTCTCAAGCACCAGTGTTAAAGTTTTATGAGATTAGATTTGGGGTTATATTGAAGGATAAAAAAAGAGACTTGATGTATAACAGTGTAATTATTTTGGCTAAACAGTTTATTCATAAATGTAGATTTATGAAGGTAAGACCTTTGTTTTTGGTCTTTATGAAGGAATTGGCTCTGTATAGGAGAGCTTTGAGGAGTGTAGGGACGGGACAGGCCTTGGAGGTTTACAGACTTATGCACATTTTTATAACTGAGTAGACCTCTGTGTTATTTTATGTTCTATTTATTTATTTATTTATTTATTTATTTATTTATTGTGTTTATGAAATATGTTTAAATTGTTTTGATATTGAAGGTATGTATTGTCAATATGAATTTGTAACGCCTGATTTTGATTGTTTAATAAAAAAAAAAAAAAAAAAAATTAAAAAAAAAAAACTCTCGACTACATTTCAGGCAAGGCAAGGCACATCTCAAACAAGCCTAATATCTTGATGTCACGTGCCTAACTTCAGGGTTCGAGTGTCAGCTGCTTAATCAATGGAGATATGCCTCAGTCTATCTGTAGCCTATATGTGTGGAAAATGTTTCTTAGCCAATGAGAATCATTCAACCTGAAGCAAGGACGTAGCTTAGACCTTGGCGAAGGGTATAACTGCTGTGATCTTTGTAACTGTAAACGGGGCGGCCTACAAACTCCTGTGTGAGTCTTAAAGCTGACTTTGCTGATGAAACTGCAAACTATCTTCAGTAAAACTTTTCTTTCATTTATTAAAATTCTGAGTCCGGGTCTTCATTCATCATATCTGGTTCTGGGTCTTTGACTGTAAATTAAAATGAAAATTAAAGTTTATTTTGTTTTCAGCATCTGAAGAGAGTGTAGAAAAAACACCAATGCATAAAAGGAAGTCACAGAGATTATTGTGACTTCCTGTATCATGATTCATGTTTCAGAGTATGATCACGGGGAACCATTTTTATTTTATTTTTTTATTTAACAGTCAGACATACATACAAACCAACATAGTACAGTAGTGAGCAATCTTGTAAATCCATAATTCCAGAAGTGACATAAAAGTGATTTAATTGTTTGATCTAAGTGTGTATGTGAGCGGGTGTGAGTGTGGGTATGTGTATGTGTGTGTATGCGTAAACAAAGTAACCATTTATTACCATTGTCATTACCATCACCACCCCACTCCCCACTACCACCATATTGCCAATATTGTGTTGGTCGATTTTTATTTCCATCCTTCCTCCTATGTAACAATTGCCATTGTCAATGCTGTATAAAATAAAAGATGATATAATAAGATGATAAGATAATATAAGATAACCTTCCCCCACATCTCATCAGTCCCTATCTTTTCCTAATGTTTTTTTTTTTTTTTTTTTTTTTGTGTGTTATGTGCAATGTCTAAGGTGCATTAAAAGAGGGAGTACAGTGCGAGAGTGTCTCAAATTGGGACAGAGATGCTGTCCCGTTGAAACCACTTCTCGTCTGTCTTGCCTGCCCTGGTGTTTGTGAGATTTTCCATATATACATATTCCTTTTCTTTTTTTTTTTTTTTTCATTCTATGTTGTGGTGCATTAAAAACCCATGAAGAGATAAGGGGGGAATAATTGCAGTAGGGATGATAATGACATTTAATTCCAATACAGCATTGACAATGGCAATATTGATGATTATAATAATAATGATAATAATAATATTATTAATAAATGATAATGATGATGGCAGTGGTGACCGCAATGGTGAGAGCAAAAGACAGAAACAACAGCAATAATAACAATGAAAAGATAAAAGTGAAAATAGTAATCATAACAATAACAGTGAAGATAGTAATAACAATGATGACATAAACAAGTTCAAATAACTAAAATGCATTAATATTCGTGGGTTGGTTAAGAAGGTGGCAGGAGTCGGAGTTGAAAACAGAGAAAGGATTCATAGCTGTAAGAGGTCAGAAAGTGTTGGACGGCAGAGGTCAGTTTCAGATGCGTAATCATGAAGGGGAGATGCGTATTCCATTGCAATGAAGTCTGTAATAAGATTTTTCCAAATGTTAATGTGTAATTTATTTCTAGTTTTCCAGTTCATGAGGATAGTTTTCTTGGCGATGGTTAGAGCTATGAGGAGCATTTTAGAGTTTATAGTTTTATCAGTGATTATTGTCAGGTCCCCCAGCAAGCAAAGAGAAGGCGACAGTGGGATGTGGCAGCCGACTATAGTGGATAGTGACTGTGTGACCTCTTCCCAAAAGTGTTTGATTGGAGTGCAGTGCCAGGTTGCATGGATGTATGTGTAAAGACTTTAGGCGGGTCTAATCCTTGGGGAATTTGCATATCATAATTAATAATTGGTAATTAATAATTATTCATACATGTTTGGATTAGATCAGTCTTACATGTTAATAAATCTCCCTCTAAAGGAGAATGTCATTTTACCTGGATGTATACATGCAATTCTTTCATTTTTTTTTACAAGTTGATTGCAGTTAATTACACAGATCACGTCTTACAAAGCAGGCAAAATTAATTTAGCTCAATTGTCCGAATAATATTGAGGGGATCCCCAATATCATCTTACTTGATAGGATTTCAGGAAACGCAATTCTCTGGCCAGAAGAATTGGGTTTTCTGCCCTATAAGCAAATATGTAAAGCTATCTTTAAGTTATAAAGTTCGTAGCAAGATCTTTGGCACTTAAGAGACTCGAAATTGAGCAAAGAGGAAGTCCATCAGTCAAGTGAATATAATGATTTAATAAAGGCATGTCTACTTATATATATTTACTACGTTACAGGAATACATGTATTTACAAACATTAACACGAACGAAACACATTAAGACATTGATGAACGAGAAATGCGTAAAGTTTGGGCAATGGATGACTTACACGCGTTAGCGAGTAAGAGAGAGAGAGAGGGGAGAGAGAGAGTGAGAGAGAGAGAACATTGGCATACTTCCTCCTAAGACATTCACCTTTCTGATTACAACACGAAACATCATCTTAATGCTCCTTAGAAGCGTTATAAAGAGATACTTGCACAAGTTATGGGTCTCGCTGTGTTGTCGCATTCCTGAAGGCCTGTCCCGGCCGCGTGCGTGAGCGGAGTCCTTTGTGTGTGTAAGCGTCACGTGTTGTCTCTGAGCGCTCGGGTTGCGCGGCGGTTTAAAGTCTTTGATTAGCATTACCAATGAAAGTAGCTCGGCTACGTTTGTTTCACTCCGTGGAAGTAAACAGAGTCGACTATGGAAAACAAAACTTTGCCTTACAAAGGAAAGATATAAAGATCGGATCGGGTCTCCGAAGGAGACCACGGATCGGGTTACATGATGCAGCAGTAACGACGGGCGAAGCAAGAGGGTGTTTAAACTGGTGTTCAGTCCTTTTGAAGCCCTGACTTTTCCGCCTTCTTTTGGAAGAGGGTCCAATCAGGAGCTTTCTCTTTGGGGGGAGGTTTTATGGCCCATGGTGTTCTAACCAGGCATTTGACTCCCTAATTTCATTGGGTGTTTAAGGGAAGAATCTTCACAATTTTTATAATACTAGTGTGTCACCAAGTTTAGCAAAATGTAATGTCAATTAACAAATGGGGAACGAAGATTGGAGTTTATCAAGACCAAACTTGCCAAAACGGATTTGGTTAAACAGTTTGCAAAGTTTAAGACCTTATACCATTAGTTTCCCAACACATAGATCAAACCCCTAAAAGACAAATCGTAAGATGAGATTAGATACATTGTTCGTATAATTCAAAAGGGGAAGTATAATAGAATATATATGACTGCAAAATTCAGTTCTCCTTCGTTAGAATTCTAGGGAATACGCAGTTACATGTAAAAATACATAATGGTAAACTCAGTTATTTCAATGTAACATGAACAAACAAACACATAAAACACATTGAATATTTCTGTTTACAATGTCTTTTAAAAAGAGAAGTTTCTTTTCTCTGTAACATTAACTTCCTGTGGCACATTCCACATTCCTGGGGGGGGATGTGTGGTGGAATGTGTGTGTGTGTGTGTGTGTGTGTTAATTTTGAGTCCTGGGGGTGGGGAACGCTGGTTTGGAAGCTTCCCGGCCTTTGAAGGCTCTTAGGATTTTAGTTATCCAGAATATATTTAATTATTCAGATTCACCCTAAATACGCTACATATTTCCCCCCTTTCGTCGGATGATGTCCCCGTGTGTTGGACATCATATGACGACAAATCATCACCATTGGCGGATGGCAGGTGAATCATGATGATTGGGTAGGAGGTGCTGTTAGGCTGAGGCTGAGGGCTCAGCTTGATAAAGTTCGACGCAGCCTCCAGCGTGGTACCCTCTTCCTGAGGGTCCCGTGGGCTTGGCTGTAGATGTTCGCATCTCGTTGAGCCTCCTGTGCAGGATGACTGTCGAGTGTCAGGGTGTAGTTGATAGATGTAATGTCAATTAGCTGGGATCTCCTTTTGCAAACCACAATTCCCTTTCTGGAGTTAGGGTGAGAGTGTGGTTCTTGAAGAAGGATGGGGCCTTTTGGTACTTGGATGCGCTGCTCTGGCTGAGCAAGGTGACAGATCACTTACAATCTCTGCTTGGGTCTCGGTGACTTGAGTGCGAGGCTTGGCTTTAGCAGGGCAGCTTGTGCCACTGATCTGCAGCCCGCAGGTTCCGTCAGGGTTGTCTCTGAGGAAAGATTTGTTAGGGCAGGGATAGTAAATGTCTTTGGTCAATGTGCACATGTGTGGATTCGGAGCTGGGGACAGCTTGGTGTCGCTGTCATGCAAGGCAATCACGTACGGCATGCGGATCTTGATGTGAGTGCTGCCTCTCAAAATCTGACATGGACAATGTTCTTGAGCCGGTGGATTCGGCTTGACTATGATGGGTAAGTTCAGGGGAACGTCCCATTTTCTCTGCTTGTGGTGATGCAGAGTGGGATGGCACTACCCATGAGAGTAGGCAAGGTGTATTTTTAAAGAGTCAGTTGGCGTGGTGATGGCGGACGCCAGCACGGTTTGCATGAGGCCTAAGGGTATCAGGTGCGGTGGGATTCTACCCATGGCGAGGCTGTCGATGGAGGAGTTCACCCCCCCCCGTTAGCAGGTTTGTCATCAGGGCTGTTACCAGCTGATTTTGAGCAAAGTCATTATGGAAGGCAGTAAGCAGCTGTTTCATGGAGTTCACTGTCGGGGTAGGCAGAACGCTGTGAGTGTTGAAAGTTACCACAGTTCCCTATTGTCCCTATGTCTGAATTTTGGCTGCATGCCGTCCGACGTTGGCGAGGTTTACTGCATTCATGCCGGACATACAAGTGTTAAACAGAGTTCTGACGGCAGTGCGGCGGCGGTTGTGGCCACCTGGCTCCGCTAGCGTGACAGTCATTTTCTCAAGTTGGTCGAGCATGTGTTCGACATCGGCCTCAGTGTGCGTGAGGGCCTCCTCTGTCCGTTGGCACCTACCCAGCTGTATTGTGTCGTTACGCCGGGGTAGTGCGTTCTGTAGGCGTTGTGAGGATCAGGTGGCACAGGCACTTTCTGAGTGCGGGTCCGGCAGAAAAGGAGTCTTGGTTGTTCCCTTAGGATGGTGCTTGGTGCCGGACCTGGTGAGATGTCCGATTGCGGCTGCCCTCTGGTTGGCTGGAAGCACAGCAGCATCCTGGTAAAAGTGACAGGGAGAGAGAAAGAGAGAAAGGGAGGAAAAATTTCAGCGAACATCGTCCTTGGTTGGCTAGGACAGTCTTTTCGCTTTGAGGGCGCCAGTATGCCACTTGCTTCGGTGTCTTGCAAGTGTCTCTGGTGCTGCGGGTTGCAGCACATGGTGCGTCATGGGCATAGGGCATACATTGTGGCATTACCCCCCTTTTGCACTGTGGCAGAACAAGCTGTGGCGCGGTGATGGCATCAGGTGCAGAACGCTGAATGTTGTCCAGTGCACGCAGCATGTGCTTGTTGACGTAGGTTGTGTGGGGCACCGGTTGTCGGTGGGTGCACACGACTTTCGTGGGTGGTTGGAGGGGTATGAGAGGTGGTTTCTCATAGTGTCCATAGTTTTGTGATAGTCTTTGGTAAGCTGGAAGGTTAAGGTCAGGTGAAGCAGGGGCTCTGTGACATGTTGTCATACTTGTAGTGAGAGCCTAATGCATGACCCTAAAAGTTCAGAACCATGGTTTAACTGGTTCGCTAGGTATGTAGCTTAAAGCTAGGTGTTTCACATGTAGCTAGCTAGTGAAGTGTGTCTTGTATCTTATCTTAGCTGTGGATGTTAGGAGGCTAAGAGGTGTGGTTCCGAGATTATTCCATGGAAAGGGCATAGCCGAGATGAAATAAATGCCTTAAGATGGTTCTTATGACTAAATTATTTCTCTGGACTTAACTAGTGGTTCACTACGGCTTGACGAAGTGAATGATGGGGGAAAAGGACAGCTTTCCTATTCAAATTATGCTTATTATCAATCCTCTGGACTATAGTTGTGCCCTAGTAAATTGTTGAAGTTACTTGTGTTGCAGGGTCACAAAAATGAGTACACTTGTTGAAAATAAAACAAAATCACAAATAAAGGTGTCTCTGTTTCCTTTCTGGGCCCTATGGGAAATGGAACCACATTTGAACAAGAGAGGAAATAAAATAAATTTTAAATCATATAGATGACCGAAAAGTAAAGGGGATAGCTGAGTGCTATTAATATCCAGGTCAAAGAATAAAATAAATTTTAAATCATAGAGATGACCGAAAAGTAGGGGGAATAGCTGAGTGCTATTAATATCAAGGTCAAATAAAATAAAATGGGGAAAAAAAAATTAAAGAAGAGCCAAAAGAAAACAAAAATTAAAATTAAAAGCAAAAAGAAACAAAGTGATCAAAACAACGGGAATGATCTGAAGGCGAGAATAATCAGTGGCATTAGTGACTAAACTTTTGATTTGCCTGGGCCAACACTTCATAGTGGGTTACAACGGTTGCGTGTTCGAGGCCACATCGTGTGTGTCCCATCAAAGGATTAGTCACCTGCCGATGAAGATGGCTATTGCTATATGAATTCTTCTCTAGCTACACAGTTTACATGTAGTTAACTTAAGTTTAATTAACAGGGTATCTTCAAAGTTAGCCTTCGACGGTTAGCAAGGGCTATGCCTCAACTAGTAAAGGTGAACTTTAGCTAAGAAGAATTGCAAACACGGAATGTGAATAATTAGGAACCCTAACTGGTGTTAAGGAAAGTATTTTAGAATACTGTGCACTGTGTAAACACAAGCGGTGATTAAGGGTTCAAGTAAATTATGCTAACTGCTAATTGTAGAAGTTATTATTTAGCTTAGCCTAAGCTGGATGGATGTTAGGTTAGGTTAGCGTAGCGTAAGCTGGAAGGATGCTAGGTTAGCTTAGCGTAGCGTAAGCTAGCTGGATGCCATGTTAGTTTAGCTTAGCGTGAGCTGGAAGGATGCTAGGTTAGCTTAGTGTAGCGTAAGCTAGCTGGATGCTATGTTAGTTTAGCTTAGCGTGAGCTGGAAGGATGCTAGGTTAGCGTAGCCACCTAGGCTGGTTTGTTTACAAGGTGACATCACAAGTTAGCACTTCCTGTGACAAGTCGTTGTCATGGAAACTAGAGCATGTCAGACAATTCAAACAGTCCCTAAAGGCTGTCTGTACATTTTACATGAATTATGCATGTTTAAACGGGTTAACCGGGGTGCAACTTTATTTTAAGTCTTTCTAGGACTCGGTGTTACATGAAGTAAAATGCAGATGTGTTTTGGCATTAGCTAATTTTACTCATGGAACTCTTCTCTTTATTTTAAGCAACTTATTCTATTTGTTTACAGAGTAAGGAAATAGATTTGCTGGGAGTCAAAGCTTGTCTAAGCATATATAGTTACGTCCCTCTTGTGCACTACTGCTGACTTTTCAGCGATTACAGCAGTTTTGATCACTAGGTAGCTCTCTGTTTGCAGATGCAGCTAAAGTTTAGGTGAATTACATCAATCAAACAATAATTTGTAAGGCCTTTACATTTGTAGAAAGGGGAGCGTCGCCCAGGTCTACCTAGATATAACTTTGTCCTGAGCTTTCTTTGTTAAGACACAGGTTTAGTCATACTGCAATTTGGATTTCTTTTAAGCAAAGCAGAATAAACATCGATACGGTTTACAGGCTGCTGAGATGAGGTTTCTTCATCAAACAGACTTACGCTTTACTGCTTAACATGCTAATTTTAGTTGGAAATCTAAGGCTATTTTACTTAAAGTAGAGATGTCAATTTCAGCAATCGTTTATCTGCATTTAGACAAGCCAGCGATCAAAAATGCGTGCTGCACATTGTGTTTTAGTTGGATCGTAACGATTAAATGCACGCCCATAGGTTAACTGTAGTTTAAAGCTCAGGTGGTTTCACTCAACTCTGACGTCGCAGTGACGTATGCCCTATTTGGAGCTAGCGTTTCCTGTAACCCTTCATTGTCATAGAAACTAATGTTTAGCAGTGTCATTTCAACCAGCATGTTGCAAATGCTTGGTTCGAAAGAGTCGTGCATAGTCTGTTGGCAGGTGAGGCTTACACGTCCATTCAAGATTTTCTTTAAGTCAGTAAAATTCTAATTTTACGAATGCAGAGTCTTGCAACTCTTTGGGCAGACATTTTCATCTACTTTTAAAAGTTCTATGTTCTATGCTAATCAGGGACCCTTTTAGCAGAGTCTTGCACTGTGTTCGTGCAGTGTCTTCTGGTTTTGCAGTTCAAAGTCAGTGGGGTTTTAGGAATTCTTTCTGAGGAGGCCTTCTGTGTTAGAGGCCTTCTGCATTAGGTCACGCATCGTTGAGTGGGCATTGCGTGGTCTTTGGCGAGCTGGAAGGTGCAGGGTAGCGAACTGGAACTTTGACTTGGTGCTGAGGCTGTGTACCCCTGGATGGCTGCTGGAGTTCTTGGGAACTCTGACCTTGGAGTCTGGCTCTGGTGACCAGTGTGACTGGAGGGCCCAGACGGTCAGGTGTTTGAAGTCTAATGAAGCTTAGAGCGTTCTAGCAGGTCTTTGCCAATCAGAAAGGGGTGCGTGCTCATTTGTGAGATGTACACTGGGTGGGTAGGCCTCAAAAGGACCAATTGTCAGGTAAATGGGAGCTCTCTGTTCTAGCCGGTTGTACGTTCTGGTTGTACGACTGCACGTTCAGCTCACACATGTGGGGTATAAGAGTTTGATCTTCGCTCTTAGCTATAGCACTGAGTCTTTCAAAGAGTTGAGCTGACATTAAAGTGAGGTCTGAGCCGGTGACTTTCCCGTGTTTCAAGGCTCACCTCATTGTCTAGAGTGATGGGTAGGTAGAGTTTCCGGGCCCACCCCCTTTTGATCAGTTCTTTTGGGGTTTCGGTCCCAGCTGTGGGAAACTGTGCGGTCTCACTCAGGCTGTGCAGCTGTCAGCTGTGGTGGCTGTGTGCTGCTGTCACTTTGTGATGTGACCGTTTGCTCTGTGTCTGTGGCTGACGAGCAGTGTTCTGTGTACCTGTAGGTCTTACGCTCAGGTATAGGATGTAAAGCTTGTACCTCTTGAATTTTTGGAAAGTCTTTTGTGAAGAAGCTTTTCAGCGACTTCAGGGTCTCGGCTGTCTCAGACGTGGCGGCATTGTGTTTGTCTGATGCGTGCTCAGGCTTGGGCTTACCAGTGGCCTGGAACGGACTCGACTCTCTGTGAACAGGGCTATGGTGTTATGGGGCGCCCTCTGGAGGCATCTCTGAGTAGTGTTCAGAGACAGTAGATCGTGGGGTTTTTCAAAGTCTTTTCGGATTCTGGATCAGAGAATTCTTTAATGAAGGCCTGCCGCAGCGGCTGGTAGTCTATAAGAGTGTTTCAACTCTGTGGAACAATGTCAAGTTCGGCTTTGAGATCGTGTCTCTGTTGAGTAAGTTCATGGATTTCAGCTCGGCCCGTGTGTAAGTGGTTTCAAGAGCCGTGGCTTTAGTGTCTCTTTCTTTGGGTTCAGTCTCTGCTGAACGAGCTTGTGGCTGGTAGCACGGGCCTCTTGCAAGTTTTTTCTTTTTTCAGGCCGTGGCTTTCGAGTCTCTTTAAGTTCGGCCTCTGCTCTTTGCAAAGGGGCTTCACTTTTGTCGGAGTTTCTCGTTGGGTTCCTCTCTGGCTCTTTTCTCTGACTGTTCTCTGCGGTCTGTGTGTAGAAGATCAGACAGGGCGGGTTGAAGTCTTTTCACTTCCTTCTGTAGCTCGGGGTCGTTGTCATCCTCGGCTTGCATCCTTAGCGTTGCAACTTCATGGAGACGTGCTGGTGCGATGAGCTGGCAAGCGAGGTTTTGGACGTGTCTGGCCGGTCTTTGTCGTGGGAGCTTTGGCTTGGTTTGTGCGCCATCAGCTTGTCCACGTCGCTCTTGGCTTTGAAGCTCTGAGTCACTGGCGACCTTGGGCAGGAATGGAGGTGTCATGAATCTCAGCCATGTGTCCAGGTTGTCCCAGCGGTTGTGGGACTGTAGGACCGGAACATACTGGTTTCGACTGTGGGCGAGAGGAACACAACACACACAGAGAGACCAAGCAAGTTGTTCTACGTTTAACGAGCTATAATACGGGCTATGCCGCGTATGCAAATTGTGGTTAACTGATGCAGACAGTTAAATCATTCTGTGGGACAATTTGGTTAGGTCATCATGGGCCTGAATAAAATTTTAACAGGGCGGTAGCTTAGGGGGTCACCTGTTGATGCTAGCGGCTTGTTGTCTAATTATTATTCAGCGTTCCTTGTTGTCTCAGATAGGTTCTGTCTTCTAGGTGAACTGAAAAGAACAGAGCACGACAGAAAAGAGCAGTGGCAAGATAGCAGAGTTTGAAGTAACATGCAACCATCCAAGATGGGAAGGTCTGTAATGAAATGGCGTTAAGAGTACACAGGAAGTGTTACAGGGGAAGAGGAGGCCTAAGCCTGCGGTTTGTGGCTCGGAGAGGAGGAGGGAGCCAAACACTTCAATAACCGGGGGAATCTCTAGATTCTGTAGCAAATATTAAGTGGATGGGTTTAATACCTTTGTTTAGTTTGCCTGGGGTGGAATGAGGTCATTTGGGTTGGAGTCAGCATCGTGGTTGGTCTTTCTGTCGTCCCAAACGCTTGACAGCAGTGTCCCGGGCCTTTCGTGTATCTGTACCGATGTGCTCCCTCTCACGCAACCTGACTTTGAATCACAACCGGCAGTGCCAAATTGGTGATGTCGTTGTTGCGGGCCGCACTAACGGAGAGATACAGGAAAGTCCGGGACTCGCGCTCAGTCAGTGCTGGTGACGCAGGTCAGATGAACCAGCGTGCTGGACTCCAAGCAGAGATGACTGTCAAATCACCACAGCTCTTTAGTGGTTTCTACCTATAAATACAGAACAGTGTGAACAAGTAGCTTAACAGTGAATGAAAGCTTTCTTGTTTAAACTGAATTGAGTAATTATGTATGTAGAAAATAGAAGCAAAGGTTTTCCTAAATAATGGTAAAAAGGAAATTATGAAAATGATGTTATTTATCAAAATAACTTAACCAAAAAAAAAAAATTCCTAAAAAAAAATTTTTTTTTTTTTTATTAAATTCCTTTTATTATTATTACTTTTACTATTAATGGAAATTAATAATTAAAGTAATAAAGTAGGGTGGACCCCGGGAGAAGACAGGCAGTAGTGGCGCGTTTGGGCCACAAAGGGGTTTGGGTCACTTCCTCCTAGTGGTCAACCTGGCTGACCGAGAACTTGATTTGAATTGCATTCAAACTGGTTTAAATACACTTCAAATCGAGCGTATGCATGGATGTTAAGTAACTTCTAGAATTGTTGTCATAACATATCAAATCAAAATTATTAAAATAATTTGAGACCGGAAATATAGACGTAAAGCCATAAAACTCTTGCCCACAGGGAAGGAGACTTAATTCACATTAATCTTGAAATTTGTTTGTTTCAAATCAAATTTGAATAAGTGTAGGAAATTTAAGGTTGGCATTATGTATGATGAGGATAATATCCAACATAAAATCAACTGTGAGAAGGCCACTTCAAAACAGAATAAGAGTAGGAGATAGGAGATGAGCTGACTTAGCAGGGGAAGGCCACAAGGGGGCCGCACTACTTAAGTGGTCATCAGAAACTGTTAATACTTACTTTTGAATTTTTAAATTCAAATGTGGTTTGAACCCAATTCAAAATAAGTGTACACAGTCAGGAGTGAAACATGTTTGTAACACTGGAACTTGCACATGCATTGAAAGTTAGGGACACAATTTCAGGAATTCATTGGAACACTGAAATGGTGATGAGAGAAAATTATTTAGGAAAGGCTGACCTTGTTATTAGTGTCCACACGATGGCGACATTTCGCTCATGCAGGATGAAGTCAGGGGGCGGTACGTAATTCGAGAACTGTCAATCACTTAGGCTAAGGGTTGTCCTCTAGTGTTTGTCAGCGGAACAACAACCGGCCTGCTTCCATGTGTGATTCAAATTTGAGCGTGCAGACGCTTTGCTTTCTGTAGCGATCACACTTATCAAAACTAAATCTCAGCGGATTTTTGATGCTATGTTTTAACAAACACGACTTGCAGAATTTTTTTCCTGCGCTATGTAGGAGAAAACCTCACAAACACCAGGGCAGGCAAGACAGGCGAGAAGTGGTTTCATCGGGACAGCATCTCTGTCCCAATTTGAGACACTCTCGCACTGTACTCCCTCTTTTAATGCACCTTAGACATTGCACATACACAAAAAAAAAAAAAAAAATTAGGAAAAGATAGGGACCGATGAGATGTGGGGGAAGGTTATCTTATATTATCTTATCATCTTATTATAGCATCTTTTATTTTATACAGCATTGACAATGGCAATTGTTACATAGGAGGAAGGATGGAAATAAAAATCGACCAACACAATATTGGCAATATGGTGGTAGTGGGGAGTGGGGTGGTGATGGTAATGACAATGGTAATAAATAATAAATGGTTACTTTGTTTACGCCAACACACACACATACACATACCCACACTCACACCCGCTCACATGCACACTTTGATCAAACACTTAAATCACTTTTATGTCACTTCTGGAATTATGGATTTACAAGATTGCTCACTAATGCACTATATTGGTTTTGTTTGTATGTCTGACTGTTAAATAAAAAAATAAAAAAAAAAAAAAATAAAAAAAAAGAATATAGCACAGAAAAAAAATCCAAAACCTTAAAACATTTTAATCAGTAAATGCTATTTGATAAATGTTATTTGGATTCGAATGACAGACGTATAATTCCTGTTGTCCGTATAATTCCTATTAATGTGGGGAAGCGAAGAAATCCTTCCGTGCACACGTGTCGAAAAAGGAAAAACCCGCCGAGGTTTGAAATTTATAAGCGAACACGTATGAATCATAGTGCTAATTATTTGTGGGTAGCGAAAAACAGATGCCTAATTCCTGTGAACCCTATGTGTGTGTGTAGGAAAAATCTTGCCACGCTGTTTAGTGAAATATAGTATCCAAAACCTCCAAAACATTTTAATCATTAAATGCTATTTGATAAATGTATTTGGATCCAACCGACAGACGTATAATTCCTGTTTTCCATATACATACTTTTTTTCTTTTTTTTTTTTTTTCTATTCTATGTTGTGGTGCATTAAAAACCCATGAAGAGATAAGGGGGGGATTATTGCAGTAGTGATGAAAATGACACTTAATTCAAATACAGCATTGACAATGGCAATATTGATGATTATAATAATAATGATAATAATAATATTAATAATAAATGATAATGATGATGGCAGTGGTGACCGCAATGGTGAAAGCAAAAGACAGCAACAACAGCAATTACAACAATGAAAAAATAAAAGTGAAAATAGTAATCTTAACAATAACATTAAAGATAGTAACAACAATGATGACATAAACAAGTTCAAACAGCTAAAATGCATTAATATTCGTGGGTTGGTTAAGAAGGTGGGAGGAGTCGGAGTTGAAAACAGAGAAAGGATTCATAGCTGTAAGAGGTCAGAAAGTGTTGGACGGCAGAGGTCAGTTTCAGATGCGTAATTATGAAGGGGAGATGCGTATTCCATTGCAATGAAGTCTGTAATAATGATTTTTCCAAATGTTAATGTGTAATTTATTTCTAGTTTTCCAGTTCATGAGGATAGTTTTCTTGGCGATGGTTAGAGCTATGAGGAGCATTTTAGAGTTTATAGTTTTATCAGTGATTATTGTCAGGTCCCCCAGCAAGCAAAGAGAAGGCGACAGTGGGATGTGGCAGCCGACTATAGTGGATAGTGACTGTGTGACCTCTTCCCAAAAGTGTTTGATTGGAGTGCAGTGCCAGGTTGCATGGATGTATGTATCTGTAGAATTGTGAGTACAATGTGTGCAAACTTCTGATGTGAAACCCATTTTAGCTAATCTATTGCCCGTGTAATGTGTTCTGTGAAGTATTTTGTATTGTATTAACTGAAGATTCGCATTTTTGGACATGAGATAGATGTTTTTACAGATTTGGGTCCAGAAGTTGGCATCAGGAGCTATTGAAAGATCGTTTTCCCATTTTATTGTTGGTAAGTGTATGGTCTGAAGTTGGTTTGAAATGATTTTGTATATTTTAGAGAGAAGTTTCTTTGGGGAGGAAATGTTGACCAAGTCTGATATTGCCGGTGGAAGTTCTAAATTTGTGTCTCTGATGTTGATTTTTGTCAGAACAGAAGATTTGAGTTGTAGGTATTTTAAAAATTCGTTGCTCCCGATGCCATACTCCTGGGCCAGTTGCGGAAATGGTGTAAATGTGTTAGATTTGAAAATGTGCTTAATGTGGGTGATACCCTTTTCCGCCCATGTGTGTAAATTCAATGTTTTTTTATTGCTCATAAAGTCACGGTTGTTCCACAGTGGGGTGAGGTTAGATGGAGCTAATGTAGAATTTGTGATTTGGTGAAATTTCCACCAGGCTGTCAGAGTGGCAGATATAGTTACTGCATTAAAACATGTGTGTTGTTTAATTGATTTGGTGAGGAACGGTATGTCAGCTATATTTAATTCTTTGCATAGTGATTGTTCTATATCTAGCCATATAATATCAGATTGGGTGGGGTGAATCCATTTGTATATGTA